>CM046943.1:43488136-44738136 GCA_025698515.1 Gossypium sturtianum
AGCCTTTAAAAAGGGCTAAATTGCCTTTTAAAAACCTCAAATTTATAATCTATGGCTATTTGGTACTTTTAACTTATAGAATGGAACTTTCGTACTTTATGCGATTTAGTCCCTTTTCGCGATTAAACATGAAATCGCCAAAATTAAAGCACCAAAATTCTCATGCACATATACTATCATGCTCTGACTCATAATATAACATGAACATAAATTTCTCAAATCTCAGATTAGTGATCCCGAGATTACTATTTCGACTAGCCCCTAAATCGGGCTGTTACAAATTTCATTTCTATTCTCATTTCCATTCTCATTTCAGTCCCAATTCATATTCAATTCATATATTGCAAATAAAAAAATTATGCTTTCAACCAAATATAATCAAACATTTGCGTATTCATTGTTAGAAATCATAATATTTCAAATCTCAAATTATAACCAAGAATTTGCTAATTTAATCATTTGAAAGTATATTTTTCATCTCGAAACATAATTGTATAAATATTAATTAAATAATTCAAAATCATCCAAAACTCATAAAAATAAGATTAATATAACTAGTCATAGTGAAATAAATATTCAAAAGCATTACATAATGAAAACAAGTTATTAACACAGATTTAATTTTTAATATTCCATTACTTCAATTTCATTCTCTTTCTTTTATCAAGTAATTTTTTTTTCCTTCATATTTTATTTCACATATCAAGTTCCTTTAGATTTCACTTTTCTTATTTCAATCACATAGTTTTTAAATTTTACAATTTATTCCTATCTTCTTGTCGTTCCATCTCATGTCATATTTGTTTATTACCTTCACTTATTCATTACTTTTTCAAGTCCAAACTCTATTCTTTTTCTCATATATATATTTCATACGAATATTGCTAAAATCATTATTTAGTAAAAAATAATTTAAGTCCTATTTCACTTTTTTCTAATTTCAAATACACATTTCATTATTTTATATTTTTTAATATATAAAATGTATTTTTTTAGACTCACTTTTAGCCCGGGAATTGGAAATAGGGTTTTTCAATCCACTACCACTTACTTTAATTCGATTGAGTAGAGGGGCTTGATGGATTATCGGGATCCTGTGTTGGAGGAGGAATTGAATCTATAGAAACTAATAAATAGAAATAGTGAGTCAAAAAGTGTGATAATATTAAAATAATTCAAAAACCTTTTTCAAATAAAACAAACGAGGTATCGTTCACTATAAAGAGTGGTGGAGAAAGAAAAACAATGAAGAAAGGAGGAAATTTTCTATTTGTCGGTTGAGGCACGGTGGCGACGGTGGTTCAGCAAGGACTTGATGGAAGAGGAGGATGGAAAGGGGTTTGTGGCACAAGGTAAAGAATGAGAGAAAGAAAAAGGAAAAAGAATTAGAGGAAAAGAAAAATAAAAAGTGACCTATTTTGATGGTGGTGCGCAATGGTGGTGAACAGCTACAGTGGAGCAAAATATAGGAGAGGAGTGGCAGCGAGGAGGAGATTCGGTGGTGTGATGGTGGTGTTTCAAGGCAAAGAAGCGATGGATGGGAGGAGAAAATTTAGAACGAATGGTGGTTTATGGCTAAATCAAAAGGACATAAATGGAGAGAAAAGGAGGAGCTAGGGAGAGGGGCGGTAATAGGGGGAAGTGTAATGAGAAAAATTGTTCAATAGTGAATTAAGTTGTCTAGGTACAATGAACCACTTCATATGGAAAGGATGGAGAAAAAAGGCATATAGAGGAGACAATGGAGTAAAAAGGGGGATCATGTTGGAGTAAATATGGTAAGTTGACTTGAAATGAAAGGAAATAATCTCCCTTAAGCATGGTAAGAGGTGTTGGACGACAATAGGATGTAGTAGCATGATAAAGTTGAACAAAAATTAAATAAAACCATGGGAGTGAGTAAACTTGAACCTAGGACTCTTAGTATAATAACCCGATTTAGGGCCTAGTCGGAACAGTGGTTGCGAGACCACAAATCTGAAGTAGAAATATGTGTGTTGTGATTTTTATGAGGCTTATGATGAGGTTGCATAATTGTGTGAAAATTTTATAAGGAAATTTTATTAATTAGTGATCAATTTGTCCATTAGGACTAAATTGTAGAGATTAGAAAATATGAGATTATGGAAGATTCAAGTATGGAATAGAATTATAAAAATTATTAGAGGTCCTTAACTAGCAATTAGACCAATATAGATTACGATGGACAAAAATAGACATGGGAAGGAAAAATCTCAAGAAATGACCATCAAGGGCATTTTTGTCATTTGGTAAATAAAAGATTAAAAAGGGAAAAAGAAGTCAAAATTGTGTCCATCTTCTTCTCCCATGGCCAAAAATCACTAAGGAGCCATAGCTAGGGTTTCTTCAACTTTCGAGCTTGATAGTAAGTGCATCCTAGCCCCATTTTTAATGTTCTTCGTATTTTTTAGATCTCCGTAGCTCGGTTTAGCTATTTCTAGCTATATTTTGAGCTAGGTTTATGTTCAAAGATTTACCCATGTATGACATGCATGTATTTTGATGATTTATGGAAGAATATGAAAGTTTGATGTATGATAAACATCTTTTCCTAAGTGATTTTCATGAGAAATTCATAAAAATGACTAAATTATAAAAGTTATGAAAGTGGTCATACATGGGTGAAATAGTGGAAATTAGAGGTTGTTGTAGTTAAGAAAAAGATTCGGCTAGGCTTAAAATACAAGAAAGTTGAATAAAAATCATTTTACGAGCATAGGGGCAAAAGTGTAATTATGTAAAGTTCAGGGGCCAAATTGTAATTTTGTTAAAGTATGATTCATGAGTCAATTTAGTCAATGTGAGTATTAAAAAAGTGAAATTATTATTATAGATCAAGAAACACGAAGCCCGGACCGAAATCGAGGCAAGAACAAGGTCGTGGACTAAATCGAATATCTACACACATTTTGAGTACCGAGGTAAGTTTGTGCGGATTTATAGCTACGTGATATCATTATGCTTTTAATTACTTTATTTTATGAGAAATGAATATAAATTACACAAATTTGATTTATGATGCTTCAATGAGATTAAAATGAGATTATGCTAAGTTGAAGTCCCGGTTGAAGACTCGGAATAACGAGGATACCTATGCCACTACATGAGATAAGGACGGTCCCGTATAAGACCATGTCTGGGACATTGCATCGGTACCGAATAAGGAAGGTCCCGTATAAGACCATGTTAGGGACATGGCATCGGCACCGAATAAGGAAGGTCCCGTGTAAGACCATGTCTGGGACATGGCCTCGGCATCAAAGGAAGATCTCGTGTAAGACCATGTCTGGGACATGGCATCGACATCTATGTATGATCTCGAATAAGACCATGTCTGGGACATGGCTTCGACATCGAGCTAAGAGATCCCGTGTAAGACCATATCTGGGATATGGCATCGGCATCACGAAGTGATCCCATGTAAGACCATATCTGGGATATGGCATTGGCATCGTGATACATGTATGATGAGATTGAGTATCCTCCAATATTCCGAGTAGTTCAACGGGCAAAGGAGTTAAGTATGCAAAGATAGCAAAGAGCTAAGCTATACAAAGAAGACAAAGAGTTACATCTGAGTTAATGATGATAATGATTTAAGTTTATGTTCAAGATAGTATATGTGCTAAGTTAAGTGATGAAGTGGTACAGGTACTATGAGTAAAATACGGGTTATGAAACCGTAATGTGTTATGTGATGGGTAAGAGTAAGTATGAGTAAGTATACCTAAGCACTTGAGAGCTTATGTTGTTATTGTCCTATGAGATGAATGGATTTTTCCATGAATTCTTATTTTTTTATATTAATTCATGCAAACTTACTAAGCTGTATGCTTACCCCTCTTTTTTTCCCTTTTCCTTGTAGTATCGCCAAGCTAGCTCACGGATTGTAGGACGTTGGAGCTCGGATCACACTATCAACTATTCTTTTGGTGTAGTAAAGTTGATTCATTTTGAGTATGGCATGTATAAAAACTTGGCATTTTGTGTTATGTCATATTTAAAAGATAAAGTGTTGGCTGCTAATGTTATACACTTATTTTGTATATGGCCATAGAGAATTGGCCAATATTTGTCAAGTTTCATATTTTTAAGGATGATGAGTTTCATACAGTGAAAGTTCATGCAATTGATGGATTAAAAAGTGAAGTGTATGAATGATGATTAGGGATTCTTCATAGTGCATTATTGCCATGTTATGTGTTGCTTGAGTTGGTATAGGTGTGTTTATGTTTCAGGGTGGTAATTGGCTTGGTAAATAGCCTTATAATTGTCCACATGGGTAGACACACGGGCGTGTGTCTAGGCCGTGTGCGACACACGACCAACCCCATGGGTGTGTTGATAAGCCGTGTGTCCCCTGCATCAAATTTGCAAGAATTTGATTCGGCACACGGGCCAGCACACGGGCGTGTGCCTAGGCCATATGCCCCTTAAAAGCTTGCTAACGTCATAAACAGAATACCCGGGTTTTCACACACGGGTGAGGACATGGGCGTGTGTTCGGTCGTGTGAAAGACCCCTGTAGGTTCGAAATGAAAAAAAATTCCACATGGGCTGGAAACATGGGAGTGTGTGACCACACGGCCTGCCCACACAGGCGTGTTCCATTCCACACGGGCGTGTGGCCCTGTTTAAGGCAAAAATTTTCTAAGTGCTCAAAAGTTTATGGTTTAATCCCGAAACCTTCCGAATGTTTGTTTAGGGCCTCGTAGGCCTATAATAGGGATGTTATGAATATGAATTAAAAAGTTTAAAGTTGAAACAAAATTTTATAGCCGAGAATATATGTTAAAGTAAGTTAAGTTCGATATCGCTTGCAGTACCCTATCCTTGTCTGCACGCGGGTAAGGGGTGTTACATTTAGTGGTATCAGAGCTACGGTTTAGTCGATTCTTGGACTAATATAGCGTAAGCATGAGTCTAGCTATACATGCCTTACACATGAGTATTTATATTCCGATAGTGTGACGACTCCTGACGATTTAAATTGTGTTTTCATATAGTAAATGGATCCCGATAGAGCTATGGCGAATGATGTAGAAAGTAACGCGCCGACTCCCGCTGAAGGGATGGTGCCGAATGAAAATGAGAATAGACCTACGACTGTAAGTCAGAGAGGAGGATAAGAGGCTAGGGAAGCCTTTCTCCACATGATGAATGCATGGTACACGAAGTTCGTTCGTGCGAACCCGAATGCACAACCCCCTCCACCCCCACCTATTCCTCAGCCTACCCCTATAGCTCCCCAAGTGGTAGAAGTGTTAAGGAGAGAAAATCCTCCTGTTGACAGAATCCGGAAGCAAGGAGCCGAGGAATTTCGAGCTAGTAAGGATGATGATCCGGAAAGAGCAAAATTTTATCTTGAAAATACCATCAGGGTATTTGACGAATTATCTTGCACACCTGAAGAGTGCATGAAATGTGTAGTTTCTCTCTTGAGAGATTTCGCTTATCAGTGGTGGAACACCCTTGTGTCGGTTGTACCAAGGGAAAGGACCACATGGGAATTTTTGCAAGAGGAATTCTGGAAGAAGTATATTAGTCAGCGATTTATTGATCAGAAAAGAAAGGAATTCCTCGAACTGAAACAAGGTAGAATGACAGTAACTGAGTATGAGCGTGAATTTGTAAGGCTCAGCAAGTACGCTCGAGAGTGTGTGTTCTCTGAAGCCATCATGTGTAAGAGGTTTGAGGATGGATTAAGTGAAGATATCAAGTTATTTGTTGGTGTCCTTAAGTTGAAGGAATTTGTTGTGCTAGTGGATCGGGCTTGTAAAGCCGAGGAATTAGTGAAAGAGAAAAGAAAGGCTGAGATAGAGTATCGTGACTCAAGAAAGAGACAATTGAAAAAGTCATATCAGTCCTCGTCCAAGAAGTCGAGATATTTCCCTACCCGATCAGCTACTTCAGCCGGGTTTTAAAATTGAGGTAAGAGTAAACTGTATTCGGGGATTAAAGCTCAGACTACCTCAGTTGCTAGTGTTGGGAACACTCGACCTAATAGACCGAAATGTCCATAGTGTGGTAGACGACATCTCGGTGAGTGCCGAGCCCACGAGAGAGCCTATTTTAAGTGTGGTTTCCAAGATCATTTCATTAGAGAATGCCCTGAGATGGTTGAAAAAGAGAAAATTCAGAGTGCCAGATCGGGAAGTACTACTAGAGGGAGACAATAGAGAAACCTGAAAAGTGGAACGAGTAGTAAGAGTGCACCAAGAAAGCAGGCTGCAAGATCTGAGGGTAGAGCGCCTGCGAGGACTTACGCCATTCGCGCTCGCGAAGAGGGGTCATCCCCTGATGTAATTACGGGTACATTTTCTTTCCATGATACTAATGTTGTTGCTTTAATTGACCCGGGATCTACCCACTCATACATTTGCATGAAATTAGTATCTAGTATGAGCATGCCCGTAGAGTCTACAGAGTTTGTGATAAAAGTGTCCAATCCTTTAGGCAAAAGTGTATTAGTTGATAAGGTGTGCAAAGATTGCCCATTGATGATTAGATGTCATTATTTTAAGGCAAATCTTATGTTGTTGCCATTTGATGAATTTTATATAATTCTTGGTATGGACTGGTTAACCACTCATGATGTGACAGAAAATTGTGGAAAGAAATACATTGAATTGAGATGTGAAAACGGGGACACTCTTCATGTTGAATCAGAAGAACAGGACAGGTCGCTTGTAGTAATCTCTCATATTTCTGCCCGAAAATATGTAAGAAAAGGATATGAAGCATATCTTGCTTTTGTGATGAATGCTAAAGAGACTGAGTTAAGAATTGAATCAATGCCGATAGTATATGAGTACCAAGATGTTTTCCCGGAAGAATTGCCAGGGTTGCCTCCGGTCAGAGAGGTTGAATTTGGCATTGAGTTAGCCCCTGGTACTGCACCTATATCGATTGCTCCATACAGAACGGCCCCAACTGAGTTGAAAGAATTGAAGGCACAGTTACAAGAGTTGACGGACAAAGGCTTTGCACGACCGAGTTATTCTCCGTGGGGTGCACCAGTGTTATTTGTGAAAAAGAAGGATGGTTCCATGAGATTATGTATAGACTACCGGTAGCTTAATAAGGTTACTATGAAGAACAAATACCTATTGCCAAGGATCGATGATCTATTTGTTTAGTTGAAGGGAGCCACTGTGTTTTCCAAGATAGATTTGAGGTCCGGTTATTACCAGTTGAGAATCAAGGACTCAGATGTGCTAAAAACCACATTTCGAACAAGGTATGGGCACTATGAATTTTTAGTCATGCCTTTCGGTTTAACAAATGCCCCTGCCGTGTTTATTGATTTAATGAACCGTATATTTCGGCCATACTTGGATAAGTTTGTTGTGGTTTTTATTGATGATATACTGATTTATTCTCGTGATGAGTATGAGCATGCCGGGCACTTGAGGACAGTTTTGCAAATTTTTTTGAGATAATCAGTTGTATGCCAAGTTTAGCAAAAGTGAATTTTGGCTCAAGGAGGTTGGATTTTTGGGGCACATTGTCTCGGGAGATGGAATCCGAGTAGACCCAAGTAAGATTTCAACTATTGTTGATTGGAAACCGCCGAGAAATGTATCTGAAGTTAGAAGTTTTCTGGGCCTAGCTGGCTATTACCGATGATTTGTCAAGGGATTTTCCAAGATAGCGACTCTGATGACGAGGATTTTACAGAAGGATGTAAAGTTTGAATGGACAGAAAAGTGCCAACAAAGTTTTGAGAAATTAAAGGCATTGTTGACAGAGGCTCCGGTTTTAGTGCAACCTGAATCGGGAAAAGAATTTGTGATTTACAGCGATGCATCTTTGAATGGATTGGGCTGTGTGCTTATGCAAGAAGGCAAAGTGATAGCATATGCCTCTAGACAGTTAAAGACGCATGAGAAGAACTACCCGGTACATGATTTAGAGTTGGCTGCCATTGTGTTTGCCTTGAAGATATGAAGACACCATTTGTATGGTGAAAAATGTCGAATATTCACCGATCATAAGAGCCTAAAGTACTTGATGACTCAGAAGGAATTGAATTTAAGGCAGCGAAGATGGTTAGAGCTGATTAAGGATTATGAGTTAGTCATTGACTACCACCCGGGAAAGGCGAATGTAGTCGCCGATGCTTTGAGTAGAAAATCCCTATTTTCATTGAGAGCTATGAATACATGAGTGACTTTGTGAGACGATGGTTCTATTCTAGCTGAGTTGAGGGCTAGACCGATGTTCCTTCAAGAGATTTATGAGGCTCGGAAAGATGACAGTGACTCATAAGCTAAAAGAGTTCAGTGCGAGTCGGGTGTTGAGTCTGACTTCCGAATTCATCCTGATGGATGTTTGATGTTCAGAGACAGAGTCTGTGTACCGAGGAATGATGAGCTTATTCAAAAGATTCTACATGAGGCACATAGCGGATGTTTATCTGTACATCCGGGCAGCACAAAAATGTATAATGATTTAAAAAAATTGTATTGGTGGCCGAGTATGAAGAAAGATATCTCTGAGTTTGTATCAAGATGCTTAATTTGTCAACAAGTAAAAGCTGAACACCAAGTACCTTCGAGTTTGCTTCAACCTATTATGGTTCCCGAGTGGAAATGGGACCGTGTTACTATGGACTTTGTAATGGGTTTGTCGTTAACACCGAGCAAGAAAGATGTCGTATGGGTAGTGGTAGATAGACTTACGAAGTCAACCCATTTCATACCGGTACGTGTTGATTATTCACTTGATAAGTTGGCAAACTTGTATGTTTCTGAGATTGTAAGGCTTTATGGAGTGCCCTTGTCTATTATATCAGATAGAGATCCGAGATTCACATCCTGATTTTGGAAAAAGTTGCAAGAAGCTTTGGGCACAAAGTTGAGTTTTAGTTCGGCTTTTCACCCGCAAACCGACGGACAGTCGGAGAGATTAATACAGATACTTTAGGATATGCTCCGGTGATGTGTTCTCGAGTTTCAAGGTAGTTGGGAAAAGTACTTACCATTGGTAGAGTTTGCCTATAATAACAGTTTTCAGTCGAGTTTGAAAATGGCGCCTTATGAGGCTTTGTATGGGGGTAAGTACCGAACACCTTTGTATTGTACTGAGCTCAAGGAAAATCAGATTCATGGGGTCGATCTGGTTAGAGAAACTGAGGAGAAGGTAAAAATAATCCGTGATTGTTTAAAAGCTGCTTCTGATAGACAAGAATCCTATTCGGACTTGAAACGAAAAGAGATTGAATTTCAAGTTGGTGATAAGGTATTTTTGAAAGTATCACTATGGAAGAAAGTTCTCAGATTTGGCTGGAAAGGCAAATTGAGTCCGCGTTTTATCGAACCATATGAGATTACCGAGAGGATAGGGCAGGTAGCTTATCGATTGGCTTTACCGTCTGAGTTAGAAAAGATACATGATGTATTCCACGTGCCTATGTTGCGATGTTTCCAATCAGATCCTTCGCACGTGATTACATCAGCAGAGGTTGAAATTCAACCCGACATGACATATGGCGAAGAACCGGTTAAGATCTAGCACGAGAAGTTAAACAGGAAAGGAATAAAAATATAGCTCTTGTTAAAGTGTTGTGGCAAAGACATGGGGTAGAAGAGGTTACATGGAAGCCCGAGGAGGCTATGAGAAACTAGTACCCAAACCTTTTTACTGGTAAGATTTTTGGGGAAGAAAATCCCTAAGAGGAAGAATTGTAACAGCCCGATTTAGGGCCTAGTCTGAATAGTGGTTGCGAGACCACAAATCTGAAGTAGAATTATGTGTTTTGTGATTTTTATGCGGCTTATGATGTGGTTGCATAATTGTGTGAAAATTTTATAAGGAAATTTTATTAATTAGTGATCAATTTGTCCATTAGGACTAAATTGCTAAGATTAGAAAATATGAGATTCTGGAAGATTCAAGTATGAAATAGAATTATAAAAATTATTAGAGGTCCTTGATTACCAATTAGACCAATATAGATTATGATGGACAGAAATAGACATAGGAAGGAAAAATCTCAAGAAAGGACCATTAAGGGCATTTTTGTTATTTGGTAAATAAAAGATTAAAAAGGGAAAAAGAAGTCAAAATTGTGTCCATCTTCTACTCCCATGGCCGAAAATCAATAAGGAGCCATAGCTAGGGTTTCTTCAACTTCCAAGCTTGATAGTAAGTGCATCCTAGCCCCGTTTTTAATGTTTTTCATATTTTTGAGATCCCCGTAGCTCGATTTAGCTATTTCTAGCTATATTTTGAGCTAGGGTTTATGTTCAAAAATTTACCCATGTATGACATGCATGTATTTTGATGATTTATGGAAGAATATGAAAGTTTGATGTATAATAAACATCTTTTCCTAAGTGATTTTCATGAGAAATTCATAAAAAGGACTAAATTGTAAAAGTTATGAAAGTGGTCATACATGGGTGAAATAGTGGAAATTAGAGGTTGTTGTAGTTAAGAAAAAGATTTGGCTAGGCTTAAAATACAATAAAATTGAAAAAAAAATCATCTTACGAGCCTAGGGGCAAAAGTGTAATTATGTGAAAGTTTAGGGGCAAAATTGTAATTTTGCCAAAGTATGATTCATGAGTATATTTAGTCAATGTGAGTATAAAACAAGTGAAATTGTTATTATAGATCAAGAAACACGAAGCCCGGACCGAAACTGAGGCAAGAACAAGGTCGTGGACTAAATCGAATATCTACACACATTTTGAGTACAGAGGTAAGTTTGTGTTGATTTATAGCTACGTGATATCATTATGATTTTAATTACTTTATTTTATGAGGAATGAATATAAATTACACGAAGTTGATTTATGATGCGTCAATGAGATTAAAATGAGATTATGCAAAATTGAAGTCCCGGTTGAAGACTCGGAATAACGAGGATACCTATGCCACTACATGAGATAAGGACGGTCCCGTATAAGACCATGTCTGGGACATGGCATCGGCACCGAATGTAGGTCCCGTATAAGACCATGTCTAGGACATGACATCGGCACCGAATAAGGAAGGTCCCGTATAAGACCATGTCTGGGACATGGCATTGGCACCGAATAAAGAAGGTCCCGTATAAGACCATGTCTGGGACATGGCATCGACATCTATGTATGATCTCGAATAAGACCATGTCTGGGACATGGCATCGGCACCGAATAAGGAAAGTCCCGTATAAGACCATGTCTGGGACATGGCCTCGGCACCAAAAGAAGATCTCGTGTAAGACCATGTCTGGGACATGGCATCGACATCTATGTACGATCTCGTATAAGACCATGTCTGGGACATGGCTTCGACATCGAGCTAAGAGATCCCGTGTAAGACCATATCTGGGATATGGCATCGGCATCAATAAGTGATCCCATGTAAAACCATATCTGGGATATGGCATTGGCATCGTTATACATGTATGATGAGATTGAGTATTCTCCAATATTCTGAGTAGTTCAACAGGCAAAGGAGTTAAGTATGCAAAGATGGCAAAGAGCTAAGCTATACAAAGATGACAAAGAGTTACATTTGAGTTAATGATGGTAATGATTTAAGTTTATGTTCAAGATAGTATATGTGCTAAATTAAGTGATGAAGTGGTACAGGTACTATGAGTCAAATACGGGTTATGAAACCATAATGTGTTATGTGATGGGTAAGAGTAAGTATGAGTAAGTATACCTAAGCACTTGAGAGCTTATGTTGTTATTGTCCTATGAGATGAATGGATTTTGCCTTGAATTCTTATGTTGTTATATTAATTCATGCAAACTTACTAAGCTATATGCTTACCCCTCTCTTTTCCCTTTTCCTTATAGTATCGCCAAGCTAGCTCAGGGATTGTAGGACGTCGGAGCTCAGATCACACTATCAACTATTCTTTTGGTATAGTAAAGTTGATTCATTTTGAGTATGGCATGTATAGGAACTTGGTCATCTTTTGTTATGTCATATTTGGAAGCCAAAGTGTCGGCTACTAATGTTATACACTCATTCTCTATATGGCCATAGAGAATTGGCCAATATTTGTCAAGTTTCATATTTTAAAGGATGATGAGTTTCATGCAGTGAAAGTTCGTGCAATTGATGGATTAAAAAGTGAAGTGTATGAATGATGATTAGGGATTCTTCATAGTGCATTATTTCCATGTTATGTGTTGCTTGAGTTGGTATAGGTGTGTTTATGTTTCAGGGTGGCAATTGGCTTGGTAAATAGCCTTATAATTGTCCACACCGGTAGACACACGGGCGTGTGTCTAGACCGTGTGCGACACACGGCCAGCCCCATGGGTGTGTTGATAGGCCGTGTGTCCCCTACATCAAATTTGCAAGATTTCGATTCGTCACACGGGCCAGCACACGGGCGTGTGCCTAGGCCATGTGCCTAGGCCATGTGCCTAGGCCATGTGCCCCTTAAAAGCTTGCTAACGTCATAAATAGAATACCCAGGTTTTCACACACGGGTGAGGACACAGGCGTGTGTCCGGCCATGTGAAAACCCTTGTAGGTTCGAAATGAAAAATAAATTCCACACGGGCTGGGAACATGGGAGTGTGTGACCACACGGCCTGCCCACACGAGCGTGTGGCCCGGTTTAAGGCAAAAATTTTCTAAGTGCTCAAAAGTTTTCAGTTTAATTTCGTAACCTTCCGAATGTTTGTTTAGGGCCTCGTAGGCCCATAATAAGGATGTTATGAATATGAATGAAAAAGTTTAAAGTTGAAACAAAATTTTATAGCCAAGAATATATGTTAAAGGAAGTTAAGTTCGGTAATTCTTCGTACCCTGTCCCGGTGTCGGGTACGGGTAAGGGGTGTTATAGTTAGTGGTATTAGAGCTACGGTTTAGTCGATTCTCGAACTAACGTAACATAGGCATGAGTCTAGCTATTAATGCCATACACATGAGTATTTATATTCTGATAGTGTGACGACTCCTGACGATTTAAATTGTGTTTTCATATAGTAAATGGATCCCGATAGAGCTATGGCGGATGATGTAGAAAGTAACGCGCCGGCTCCCACTGAAGGGACGATCCCGAATGAAAATGAGAATAGACCTACGACTATAAGTCAGAGAGGAGGAGAAGAGGCTAGGGAAGCCTTTCTCTACAAGATGAATGCATGGTACACGGAGTTCGTTCGTGTGAATCCGAATGCACAACCCCCTCCACCCTCACCTATTCCTCAGCCTACCCCTATAGCTCCCCAAGTGGTAGAAGTGGTAAGGACAGAAAAGCCTCATGTTGACAGAATCCAGAAGCAAGGAGCCGAGGAATTTTGAGCTAGTAAGGATGATGATCCGGAAAGAGCAGAATTTTGGCTTGAAAATACCATAAGGGTATTTGATGAATTATCTTGCACACCTGAGGAGTGCATGAAATGTGTAGTTTCTCTCTTGAGAGGTTTCGCTTATCAGTGGTGGAACACCCTTGTGTCAGTTGTACCAAGGGAAAGGATCACATGGGAATTTTTCCAAGAGGAATTCCGGAAGAAGTATATTAGTCAACGATTTATTGATCAGAAAAGAAAGGAATTCCTCGAACTGAAACAAGGTAGAATCACAGTAACTGAGTATGAGTGTGAATTTGTAAGGCTCAGCAAGTACGGTCGGGAGTGTGTGTCCTCTGAAGCCATCATGTGTAAGAGGTTCGAGGACGGATTAAATGAAGATATCAGGTTATTTGTTGGTGTCCTTGAGTTGAAGGAATTTGTTGTGCTAGTGGATCGGGCTTGTAAAGTAGAGGAATTAGTGAAAGAGAAAAGAAAGGCTGAGATAGAGTCTCGTGACTCAAGAAAGAGACAATTGAATAAGTCATTTCAGTGCTCGTCCAAGAAGTCGAGAGATTTCCCTACCCGATCAGCTACTTCAGCCGGGTTTTCAAACAGAGGTAAGAGTAAACAGTATTCGGGGATTAAAGCTTAGACTACCACAGTTGCTAGTGTTGGGAAAACTCGACCTAATAGACCGAAATGCCCACAGTGTGGTAGACGACATCTCGGTGAGTGCCGAGCCCACGAGAGAGCCTGTTTTAAGTGTGGTTCCCAAGATCATTTCATTAGAGAATGCCCTGAGATGGTTGAAAAGGAGAAAGTTCAGAGTGCCAGATCGGGAAGTACTACTAGAGGGAGACAACAGAGAAACCCGAAAAGTAGAACGAGTAGTAAGAGTGCACCCAGAGAGTAGGCTGCAAGATCTGAGGGTAGAGCGCTTGCGAGGACTTACGCCATTCGCGCTCGCGAAGAGGCGTCATCCCCTGATGTAATTACATGTACATTTTCTCTTCATGATACTAATGTTGTAATAGCCCTGTTTAGACCCTACTCAGAACAGTGGTTTCGAGACCACAAATCCGAGGTCGAAATAATATTTTAATATTGTTTTTGGTGTTGATTATATGTGAAATAGCTTGTGTGAAAATTCTATGTGATAATTTTATCGATTGTGTGCCGAATTAAGAAAAAGGATCTAATCGTATAAAATGCAAAAGCTGTGTGCTAATTTAAAAGAGCTTAATTGTGGTTGTCTTTTTAATATGGAGGCTTTAAGATGCAATTTGACCATTATTAGTGATAGTGGGTGACAATGGACAAAAATAGCCTTAGTGTATATATGTTATATATGTTTAATAATGGCTAAATAAGTAAATGAATAAACAATGTTATTATAATAAAATAAAGACATAATGGTGACATTTTAATGGTGTTCATCCACCGAAATTAGAAGAAAAAGAAAGGCTTAAGAGCTTTGAAGGTTTTGGCTAGTTTGGAGCTTGATTTAAGGTATGTTTGAGCTCGATTTTTGTAAATTTCTACGTTTTCGTAATCGTTGCTTCGTGCTCTAGCTAACCCAAGTTGTAATTTTGTGAATTGATGATGTTTTTGTGATGAGCCATTGATGAATGCTTGAGCTATGTGCTAGTTGATAGTGAAATATGAAAACTTGGTGTTGGGTTAACATAGTTTGTATTGGGATTTTTAGTGAAATTGAGCATTTTAGGCTTAATTGAGAAAATGTGAAATTGAAGGATTAAAATGTGAAATAAATGAAATATGTGGGCTTGTATGAACACAAGGAAAATCCGGCTAGGCTTGTGTGGAAAGAAATCATGTGAATTTGATGATTTTGTGAATTAGGGACTAAAGAGTCAAAATGTGAAAATGTGAGGGTCATTATGTAAAATGCCCTAAATATGTGTGTTTGGACTAAAATGAATGATTTGGTAATTGAATGGATTGAATTTGAATGTGTATAGAGCAAGAGAGGAGAGGTTCGGATCGAGATCGAGGCAAAGATAAAGTGCTCGATTAATCGACCGTTTCGATAGTTCAACGTCCGAGGTAAGTTCGGACATAATACGAATATTTAGTTATGTTAAGTGCTATGAAATGAATGTTATAATGATATTGAAATCTGGATGCTATGTGAGAGTTTAAGTTTGAGTTATGTGGCACTAAGTGTGCGTATTCGGAAACGTGATTGAGATGTTTAGCACTGTGTGTGCGAAATAATATAAGCTTCGACTTTGTGATTGGCACTATGTGTGCAATACCGATTTAAGAGTGGTTTGATATAAAGGCACTAAGTGTGCGATGTTAATTAAGCTTCAGCTAAATATCTGGGCACTAAGTGTGCGATTGAATTGAAGAAGAGACGAAAGTTGATCGAAAGGGGATAGTGAGTATTGAGTAGCAAATGTAATTGATTACTAGGTGTTGGCTAAGGTACGCTCGGAACCTATGTAGTTGTTGAATCTATGAATGAGATTATGAAATGTTAAATGAGCATATAGTTTTGGATGGTATGATGTACATATATGTATATGCGAAATAATCTATGTGGTGGTTTGTTTGATTTAAATGTGTTATGTTACGAACTTACTAAGCTTTGGAAAGCTTACTTTGTGATTTGTTTCTCTGCTTTGCAGTGTCAGTAAAGCTAGCTCGGATTCGGGGATCGTCAGCATATCAATCACACTATCGGCAATCTATTTTGGGTACTTTTGGAAAGATGTATATAGATTAAATATGGCATGTATAGACTAGAAATTATGGTATGATTTGTGATGTTTAATCCTTGCCATGTGAGTTGGCTTGGAAGTGAGATAATATTGAGTTTGTGAATGAGCTATGAATGTGGTATGTTTCATGACTTTATGGTTGATGAAAGAGGTGATTAGAAGATGAGTTTTGGTATGGATTATATGATGTTTGAGTTATAAATGTTTTGAGATGTGTAATTGATACTTGGATGGACTCATTTGTGATGTCATTAGGTATAGAAGTAGATGATATTGTGGATGACTAATTGGTGTATGGAATGGTATGTTTGAATGCATTTAGAAGCATGAATTGGTGTTGCTTTGAAGCTTGTTGATTGACCTTAATGTGGGTGGCATATTGGCCTTGCAAAGGGCCTGTTATGCATACACGGTCGTGGCACACGGGCGTGCCTAGTGACCGTGGGATTTAGTCAGTATATAGCCTAAGAGTACACGGCCATGGTACACGGGCGTGCCTGGTGGCCGTGGGGATAAGTTAGTATACATGCCCTATTTTGGCACGGCCAAGACACATGGGTGTGTTTAGTAGCCGTGGGAGGCACACGGCCTTACTGCATGGGCGTGTGACCTCTGCAGCGTTCTAAAAGTTCTAAATTTATGAGAATTTTCGTAAGTGTTAGGTTTAGTCCCGACCCCTTTCTAGCATGTGTTTGAGGTCTCGAGGACCTCAATAAGGGACTTTACGATTATGTTATGATATGCTTTATTGATGATTGATTTTGTGTTGAGAATTGATTATGAAATGTTCCGATTGATCGGTAACACCTCTTAACCCTATTCCAGTGACGGTCTCAGGTTAGGGGTGTTACAAATGTTGTTACTTTATTGACCTGGGATCTACCCACTCATACATTTGCATGAAATTAGTATCTAGTATGAGCATGCCCGTAGAGTCTACAGATTTTGTGATAAAAGTGTCCAATCCTTTAGGAAAAAGTGTATTAGTTGATAAGGTGTGCACATATTGCCCATTGATGATTAGAGGTCATTATTTTAAGGAAAATCTTATGATGTTTCCATTTGATGAATTTGATATAATTCTTGGTATGGACTGGTTAACCACTCATGATGTGACAGTAAATTGTGGAAAGAAATACATTGAATTGAGATGTGAAAACGGGGACACTCTTCGTGTTGAATCAGATGAACAGGACATGTCGCTTGTAGTAATCTCTCATATGTCTGCCCAGAAATATGTAAGAAAAGGATATGACGCATATCTTTCTTTTGTGCTGAATGCTAAAGAGACTGAGTTAAGAATTCAATCAGTGTCGATAGTATGTGAGTACCCAGATGTTTTCCCAGAAGAATTGCCAGGGTTGCCTCCGGTCAAAGAGGTTGAATTTGGCATTGAGTTAGCCCCTGGTACTGCACCTATATCGGTTGCTCCATACAGAATGGCCCCAACTGAGTTGAAAGAATTGAAGGCACAGTTACAAGAGTTGACAGACAAAGGCTTTGCACGACCGAGTTATTCTCCGTGGGGTGCACCAGTTTTTTTTGTGAAAAGAAGGATGGTTCCATGATATTATGTATAGACTACCGACAGCTTAATAAGGTTACTGTGAAGATCAAGTACCTATTGCCAAGGATCGATGATCTATTTGATTAGTTGAAGGGAGCCACTGTGTTTTCCAAGATAGATTTGAGCTCCGATTATTACCAGTTGAGAATCAAGGACTCAGATGTGCTGAAAACTGCATTTCGAACAAGGTATGGGCACTATGAATTTTTAGTCATGCCTTTCGGTTTAACAAATGCCCCTGCTGTGTTTATGGATTTAATGAACCGTATATTTCGGCCATACCTGGATAAGTTTTTTATGGTTTTTATTGATGATATAATGATTTATTCTCGTGATGAGTATGAGCATGTCGGGCACTTGAGGACAGTTTTGCAAATTTTACGAGATAATCAGTTGTATGCCAAGTTTAGCAAAAGTGAATTTTGGCTCAAGGAGGTTGGATTTTTGGGGCACATTGTCTCGGGAGATGGAATCCGAGTAGACCCAAGTAAGATTTCAGCTATTGTTGATTGGAAACTGCCGAGAAATGTATCTGAGGTTAGAAGTTTTCTGGGCCTAGTAGGCTATTACCGATTATTTGTCAAGGGATTTTCCATGATAGCGACTCCGATGACGAGGCTTTTACATAAGGATGTAAAGTTTGAATGGAAAGAAAAGTGCCAACAAAGTTTCAAGAAATTAAACGAATTGTTGACAGAGGCTCCGGTTTTAGTGCAACCTGAACCAGGAAAAGAATTTTTGATTTACAATGATGCATCTTTGAATGGATTGGGCTGTGTGCTTATGCAAGAAGGCAAAGTGATAGCATATGCCTCCAGACAGTTAAAGCCGCATGAGAAGAACTACCCGACACATGATTTAGAGTTGGCTGCCATTGTGTTTGCCTTGAAGATATGGAGACACCATTTGTACGGTGAAAAATGTCGAATATTCACCGATCATAAGAGCCTAAAGTACTTGATGACTCAAAAGGAATTGAATTTAAGGTAGCGAAGATGGTTAGAGCTGATAAAGGATTATGAGTTAGTCATTGACTACCACCCGGGAAAGGCGAATGTAGTCGTCGATGCTTTGAGTAGAAAATCCCTATTTGCATTGAGAGCTATGAATACATGAGTGACTTTGTCAAACGATGGTTCCATTCTAGCTGAGATGAGAGCTAGACCAATGTTCCTTCAAGAGATTTAGGAGGCTCAGAAAGATGACATTGACTTATAAGCTAAAAGAGTTCAGTGAGAGTCGGGTGTTGAGTCCGACTTCCGGATTGATCCTGATGGATGTTTGATGTTCAGAGACAGAGTCTGTGTACCGAGGAATGATGAGCTTATTCAGAATATTCTACACGAGGCACATAGCGGATGTTTATCTGTACATCCTGGCAGCACAAAAATGTATAATGATTTAAAGAAATGGTATTGGTGGCCGAGTATGAAGAAAGATATCTCTGAGTTTGTATCAAGATGCTTAATTTGTCAACAAGTAAAAGCTGAACACCAAGTACCTTTGGGTTTTCTTCAACCTATTATGGTTCCCGAGTGGAAATGGGACCGTGTTACTATAGACTTTGTAACGGGTTTGTCGTTAACACCGAGCAAGAAAGATGTCGTATGGGTAGTGGTAGATAGACTTACGAAGTCAGCCCATTTCATACCGGTACGTGTTGATTATTCACTTGATAAGTTGGCAAACTTGTATGTTTCTAAGATTGTAAGGCTTCATGGAGTGCCCTTGTCTATTATATCGGATAGAGATCCGAGATTCACATCCCGATTTTTGAAAAAGTTGCAAGAAGCTTTTGGCACAAAGTTGAGTTTTAGTACGGCTTTTCACCCGCAAACCGACGGACAGTCGGAGAGATTAGTACATATACTTGAGGATATGCTCCGGTGTTGTGTTCTCGAGTTTCAAGGTAGTTGGGAAAAGTACATACCATTGGTAGAGTTTGCCTATAATAACAGTTTTCAGTCGAGTTTCAAAATGGCGCCTTGTGAGGCATTGAATGGGCGCAAGTGTCGAACGCCTTTGTATTGGACTGAACTCAAGGAAAATCAGATTCATGGGGTCGATCTGGTTAGAAAAATCGAGGAGAAGGTAAAAATAATCCGTGATTGTTTAAAAGCTGCTTCTGATAGACAAGAATCCTACTCGGACTTGAAACGAAAAGAGATTATATTTCAAGTTGGTGATAAGGTATTTTTGAAAGTATCACCATGGAAGAAAGTTCTCAGATTTGGTCGGAAAGGCAAATTGAGTCCGCGTTTTATCGGATCATATGAGATTACCGAGAGGATAGGGCAGGTAGCTTATCGATTGGCTTTGCCGTCTAAGTTAGAAAATATACATGATGTATTCCACGTGTTTATGTTGCGACGTTACTGATTAGATCCTTCGCACGTGATTACACCGGCAGAGGTTGAAATTCAACCCGACATGACATACAGCGAAGAACCAGTTAAGATTCTAGCTCGAGAAGTTAAACAGCTAAGGAATAAAAGTATAGCTCTTGTGAAAGTGTTGTGGCAAAGACATAGTGTAGAAGAGGCTACATGGGAGCCCGAGGAGGCTATGAGAAACCAGCACCCAAACCTTTTTACCGGTAAGATTTTTAGGGACGAAAATCCCTAAGGGGGGAATATTGTAACAACCCGATTTAGGGCCTAGTCGAAATAGTGGTTGCGAGACCACAAATCTGAAGTAGAATTATGTGTTTTGTGATTTTTATGAGGCTTATGATGTGGTTGCATAATTGTGTGAAAATTTTGTAAGGAAATTTTATTAATTAGTGATCAATTTGTCCATTAGGACTAAATTGCAAAGATTAGAAAATATGAGATTCTGGAAGATTCAAGTATGAAATAGAATTATAAAAAATATTAGAGGTCCTTGATTAGCAATTAGACCAATATAGATTATGACAAAAATAGACATGGGAAGGAAAAATCTCAAGAAAGGACCATTAAGGGCATTTTTGTCATTTGGTAAATAAAAGATTAAAAAGGGAAAAAGAAGTCAAAATTGTGTCCATCTTCTTATCCCATGGCCGAAAATCAATAAGGAGCCATAGCTAGGGTTTCTTCAACTTCCAAGCTTGATAGTAAGTGCATCCTAGCCCCGTTTTTAATGTTTTTCGTATTTTTAAGATCCCCGTAGCTCGATTTAGCTATTTCTAGCTATATTTTGAGCTAGGGTTTATGTTCAAAAATTTACCCATCTATGACATGCATATATTTTGATGATTTACGGAAGAATATGAAAGTTTGATGCATGATAAACATCTTTTCCTAAGTGATTTTCATGAGAAATTCATAAAAAGGACTAAATTGTAAAAGTTATGAAAGTGGTCATACATGGGTGAAATAGTGGAAATTAGAGGTTGTTGTAGTTAAGCAAAAGATTCGGCCAGGCTTAAAATACAAGAAAGTTGAATAAAAATCATTTTACGAGCCTAAGGGCAAAAGTGTAATTATGTGAAAGTTTAGGGGCAAAATTGTAATTTTTTCAAAGTATGATTCATGAGTCAATTTAGTCAATGTGAGTATTAAACAATTGAAAATGTTATTATAGATCAAGAAACATGAAGCCCGGACTGAAACCGAGGCAAGAACAAGGTCGTGGACTAAATCAAATATCTACACACATTTTGAGTACCGAGGTAAATTTGTGTGGATTTATAGCTACGTGATATAATTATGCTTTTAATTGCTTTATTTTATGAGAAATGAATATAAATTACACGAAGTTGATTTATGATGCTTCAATGAGATTAAAATGAGATTATGCTAAGTTGAAGTCCCGGTTGAAGACTCGGAATAACGAGGATACCTATGCCACTACATGAGATAAGGACGGTCCCGTATAAGACCATATCTGGAACATGGCATCGGCACTAAATAAGGAAGGTCCCATATAAGACCATGTCTGGGACATGGCATCGGCACCGAATAAGGAAGGTCCCGTATAAGACCATGTCTGGGACATGGCATCGGCACCGAATAAGGAAGGTCCCGTGTAAGACCATGTCTGGGACATGGCATCGATATCTATGTACGATATCGTATAAGACCATGTCTGGGACATGGCTTTGACATCGAGCTAAAAGATCCCGTGTAAGACCATATCTGGGATATGGCATCGGCATCAATAAGTAATCCCATGTAAGACCATATCTGGGATATGGCATTGGCATCGTGATACATGTATGATGAGATTGAGTATCCTCCAATATTCCGAGTAGTTCAACGGGCAAAGGAGTTAAGTATGCAAAGATGGCAAAGAGCTAAGCTATACAAAGATGACAAAGAGTTACGTTTGAGTTAATGATGATAATGATTTAAGTTTATGTTCAAGATAGTATATGTGCTAAATTAAGTGATAAAGTGGTACAAGTACTATGAGTAAAATACGGGTTATGAAGCCGTAATGTGTTATGTGATGGGTGAGAGTAAGTATGAGTAAGTATACCTGAGCACTTGAGAGCTTATGTTGTTATTGTCCTATGAGATGAATGGATTTTGCCATGAATTCTTATGTTGTTATATTAATTCATGCAAACTTACTAAGCTATATGCTTACCCCTCTCTTTTCCCTTTTCCTTGTAGTATCGCCAAGCTAGCTCAGGGATTGTAGGACGTCAGAGCTCGGATCACACTATCAACTATTCTTTTGGTATAGTAAAGTTGATTCATTTTAAGTATGGCATGTATAGGAACTTGGTCATTTTGTGTTATGTCATATTTTGAAGCCAAAGTGTTGGCTACTAATGTTATACACTCATTTTGTATATGGCCATAAAGAATTGGCCAATATTTGTCAAGTTTCATATTTTTAAGGATAATGAGTTTCATGCAGTGAAAGTTCATGCAATTGATGGATTAAAAAGTGAAGTGTATGAATGATGATTAGAGATTCTTCATAGTGCATTATTGCCATGTTATGTGTTGCTTGAGTTGGTATAGGTGTGTTTATGTTTCAGGGTGGCAATTGGCTTGGTAAATAGCCTTATAATTGTCCACATGGGTAGACACACGGGCGTTTGTCTAGGCCGTATGCGACACACGGCCGGCCCCATGGTGTGTTGATAGGCCGTGTGTCCCCTGCATCAAATTTGCGAGAATTCGATTCGTCACACGGGCCAGCACACGGGCATGTGCCTAGGCCATGGACCCCTTGAAATCTTGCTGACGTCATAAACAGAATACCCAGGTTTTCACACACGGGTGAGGACACGGGCGTGTCTAGGCCGTGTGAGGGACACAGGCCACAAACACGGGCGTGTGTCCGGCCGTGTGAAAACCCCTGTAGGTTCAAAATGAAAAATAAATTCCACACGGGCTGGGAACATGGGCGTGTTCCATTCCACACGGGCGTGTGGCCCTGTTTAAGGCAAAAAATTTCTAAGTGCTCAAAAGTTTCCGGTTTAATCCCGAAACCTTCCGAATGTTTGTTTAGGTCCTCGTAGGCCCATAATAAGGATGTTATGAATATGAATGAAAAAGTTTAAAGTTGAAACAAAATTTTATACCCGAGAATATATGTTAAAGTAAGTTAAGTTTGGTAATGAGTCGTACCCTGTCCCGGTGTCGGGTACTGGTAAGGGGTGTTACACTTAGGATTTAATTAAAGCTCCTAACCACTTAGCCAAATTATTCCTTGTTCTTAATTTAACATAAAATATTTAAAACATAGGATGTGACATTTCTACCCTCCTTAAAACAAATTTCGTCCTTGAAATTTACCTGGTTGGAAAAAGTGGGGGTATTGATGTCGAATCGCATCCTCAGGTTCCCAAGTGGCTTCACTAGCACCATGATTTTGCCACAAGACCTTTACTAGCGAAATCTATTTGTTTCTCAACACTTTAATCTCAGGATCAAGAATATGGACCGGTTCCTCATCAAAGGACAAATCCTGATGCACCTCAATTTCCTAAATCGAAATCACATGAGGTGGGTTTGATCGATAATGCCTTAGCATAGATACATGAAATATGTCACGAATACGGTTCAATTTCGACGGTAACTCCAACTGATATGCGACTGGTCTAACCCTCTTAAGAATGCGATAAGGTCCAACGAATATCGGGCTCAACTTTGCTTTACGGCAAAATGCCAGTACCTTCTTCTATGGTGATACTTTAAGAAATACCTTATCTCCAACATTTAACTCTATATCCCTCATTTTCAAATCATAATAGGATTTTTGATGATCCAGCGCCGCTCTCAATCGATCCTGAATCAGCTTCACAATACTCTCGGTCTCCTGAACCAAATCGGGGCCCAAGACTTTCTTTCCCCCCAATTCGGTCCAACATAGAGGTGCTTGACATTTGCAACCATAAATAGCTTCATAAGGAGCCATCTGAATGCTTGACTGCAAACTATCATTGTACGCAAACTCAGCAAGTGGCAAATGCTCTTCCCAACTGCCCCAAAAATTAATTACACAACCCCTCAACATGTCTTCGAGGACTTTTATAACCCTCTCAAACTGCCCATCGGATTGTGGATGAAAAGTTGTACAAAAGTTCAATCATATGCCGAGAGCCTCATACAACTTCTTCCAAAATCGAGACGTGAAATGAAGATCCCGAATGAAGATTATTGATATTGGTACCCCATGAAGTCTCACAATTTTGGAAATATACAATTTGGCTAACTTCAGTAATGAATAATCTGTGCGAATCAGCAGAAAATAAGCTGATTTGGTCAGTCTATCCACAATTACCCAGACTGAATCCTTCTTAGAAGGCGTCAAAGATAGCCCACTGACAAAGTCCATAGTCACTCATTCCCACTTCCACTGAGGAATCTAAATAGGCTGTAGCAAACCAAAAGGACATTGGTGCTCAGCCTCAACTTGTTGGTTCGTCAAACATTTAGCAACAAACTTAATTACATCTCGCTTTAGTCTTGGCCACCAATACTGTCCCCGAAGATCTCGATACATTTTATTTCCTCTAAGATGCATAGCATAAGGGCTACTATGCGCTTCCCAAAGGATGGATTGTATCAATTCCCTATCCAAAGGTACAGAGTATCTTCTATGGTAACACAGAACTCCCTCTGAATTAAACCCAAAATCTGTACTCTTGCCTTCTTTAATTTGCTTGACATTTGGCATAAGAGACAAATCTAAAGGTTGTTTCGACTTGATCTCCTCCACTAAAGTCGATCTCACTTGTAATTTTGCGTGCAAAACTCTATCCTCATAAAAAATCAATCTAGAAAACATCGCCCTCAACTTAGTCATCGACCTCCTACTAAACGCATCAGCCATAACATTTTCCTTACCGGGATGCTGCTCAAAGTGCAATCATAGCCCTTGAGCAACTCCATCCATATTCTCTGCCTCAAGTTTAACTCCTTTTGGGTGAGGAGATACATAAGGCTCTTCTGATCCGTTTAGATATTACACTTCTTATCATAGAGATAGTGCCTCTAGCTTTTAAGGGCAAATACTACCATAGCTAACTCGAGATCATACGTAGGGTAGTTACACTCATGCGATTTGAGTTGTCTCGATGCATAGGCCACAACCTTTCCATTTTCCATCAACATGCAACCAAGACCAGTGTGAGATGCATCACTATAAACCACATACTCCTTCCCAAACTCGGGTTGAATCAAAACAGGCGCTTAAGTCAACACTGATTTGAGTTTCTCGAAGTTAACTTGTTACTTCTCGGTCCACTTGAAAGGGGCACTCTTCCTCAATAGTTTGGTCATAGTAGCTGCAATCTGAGAGAAACCTTCCACAAACCTTCTGTAATAACATGCAAGGCCAAGAAAACTCCAAATCTCACTAACATTCTTAGGCTGCTTCCAATCCAGAATAGCCTCAATCTTCTTTGGATCAACATAGATACCTTTAGCTGATACCACGTGACCTAAAAACATCACTTCACTGAGCCAAAACTTGCACTTACTCAACTTAGCATACAACTTTTTCTTACGGAGGGTTTGCAGAACCACTCTCAAGTGCTCATCATGTTCAGTTTTAGTCTAAGAATAAATCAATATGTCGTCGATGAAGACCACCACAAACTGATCAAGATAGGGTTGGAAAACTCAGTTTATGAGGTCCATAAAAGCAGCCAGTGCACTGGTAAGACCAAAAGGCATCACTAAGAACTCGTAGTGACCGTATTGAGTTCTAAAGGCGGTCTTAGGTATATCAACTTCTCTCACTTTTAGTTGATAATAAATCGATCTCAGATCAATCTTAGAGAAAATTGTGACGCCTCTAAATTGATCAAATAAATCATCGATCCTCGGCAATGGGTACTTGTTCGTCACTGTTAACTTGTTCAACTGTCGGTAATCAATGCAAAGTCGCATTGATCCATCCTTCTTTACATACAAAATTGCGGCTCCCCAAGTCAACACACTCGGCTTTATGAATCCACTATCCAATAACTCTTACAACTGCACCTTTAGCTCCTTAAGCTCCTTACGTGCCATGCGGTAAGGAGCAATAGAAACCAGAGTTGTCCTAGGCATCAACTCGATCCCAAAATCAACTTCGCACTCTGGAGGTAAAATAGGCAACTCTTCTAGAAAAACATTGGAAAACTCCCCCACTACATGGATGTTCTATCACTGACTCATCAACATTCATATCTAGGATGTATGCCAATTAAGCCTCGCATCCCTTACGAACCAACTTTTCGTCCACTAAAGCAGAGATCACATTGGACAAGTAATCTCGACTTTCCCCAATCATAATTATCTCTTTTCCATCTGAAGTTCTCAAGGTAACCCACTTCGTATCACAGTCTAAACTCCACTCGGTGCTCCTTCAACCAATCCATGCCCAAAATAAGGTCGAATTCTCCAAAAGGTAGTTCCATCAAGTCAGCTAGAAATTACTCTCCCTGAATTCTTAAGAGACATATTCTATAGATTTTATTTACAAACACAGACTACCCTAGGGAACTAAGTACAGTTATATCACTAACAGTGTCTTCTACTATAACTCTCAATTTATCTGACATAAAGCAGGCAACATATGAATGAGTAGAGCCTACATCTATCAAATCAAAGTACTGTACATAATTAATTGTAGAAGTACTTCCAATCACATTAGCTGCATAACGATCCTTTCTGTGCCTCGCTGCATAAACCAAGGTGGGCTGCCTAGCATCAGTGCGGTTTGCACCCTTACCAGCCGTTCTTTGTCTAGCATTACCAGCTCTGTTATTACCACGTCCCCTTTGATTCTGATTCTGTTGGTGTTTCGGTGCTTACCTCTAATCCTTCACATGCAGAGAATCCTTAATTTGGTTCTCCAAGGATCCACATCTTAAACATGCTCCCAACTTCTTCCAGTATTCCCCCTTATGGGGTTTCCTGCAGTGTGCACATTCATGAGTCCTATTTCTATTACCAACAGCAGTTGGGTTCTGTTGAGGTCTACTATCCCAATCTCTCTTTGCAAGCCGCAAGTTAGAACTTACCGAGCTAAAGTCCCTCTTAACTGAAGTCTTGGTCTTGTCCCTTCTTTCCCGTTCAGCCCTTTTAACCTCTCATAGAATCTTCACCTTCTCAATTAAGGTCTCAAAGACACTCTCCTACAGCATAGCAACTTGAACCTTCATATCATAACGCAGCCCATTCTCGAACCTCACACCCTTGTCCTGTTCGAAAGCTACCATCCCCTGTGCGTAACGACTCAATCTCAAAAACTCAGACTCATACTCAAATACAGTCTTGTCCCCCTATTTTAACTCAATGAACTCAAGTCTACAGGCTTCAACATACCTTGAGCCCACATACTTCTTTCAAAATGTTGCTTGGAAATATTCCCAGGTTATCCTATCAGCTTGAGTACCATCAACTATGGATTTCCACCAGCAATATGCCTCATCTATTAGAAGTGACACCGTACCCTTAATTTTCTGTTCTTGGGTACAGTCCAGATCGTCTAACATTTTCTCGGTAGATGTAATCCAGTATTCAACTACCGTAAGGGTTGTCCCAACAACTCCGCTAAACACTTCGAATCCACTAGATCGAAGCCTTTCTACAATAGACTTGCGGCTTCCAATATTAGATTGGCTTCCAACAACTTGATGTAAAACCCTAAATAGTACTTGGGATATTGCACCATCAACAGGATCAGGGTTAGCCTCCTCATCATAAAATCTTCAAGCCCCTGACTCACATTATCCATAGCAAGATCGTTTTCGTTGACACCAAGATCTAGTGTAGGTAATCGTGTAGTAGATGACTCTTCTTAAGCCTCACAATAATGAGCACCACGAGTTTATAATCGGTTATCCATAACATTTATCAATAATTTTTATGACTTTCATTTGACAATTTTAGAGGCAAGTTTTATGTTATCACTTGAGTGTTTTCAATCAAAGTATCACTATCTATAAGTATAACATCTTAAATCTAAGGTTTCATAATATAAAGTTTCCAATTTAAAGAGTACTTATCTTGAATCAGCTTTAGAGAGTCTCGAATTTTTAGAGATTTAATTTTAAATTCAATAAAACAAATACCTTTCCAAAACTCTTTAAAATATGCATGCAGACCCATTTAAAATACAAAGTATAAGTTTTGAACCGAGCTCTGATACCAATAAATGTAACACCACAAACTCGGCCTAGATGCTATGGTCGAGTCTCGAAAGTTACATTAACAATGTTCAAAAATCATTTAATTGTTAAAAGAAAACTAGGTTCCAATTGTTTTTATGAAAACTTTCAAATCTTAATATTAAGTGATTTTGTTTTCGAAAATACTTATTAGAACATAATTATTTGAAAAATGCAGTATTTTATCGTAATGCCATTTTAAGTTATTTAAAATGAAGAATTTACAATTTAATTATTTCTTAAAATTGTTTTGGGTAAAACTCTTTTGTAGCAGACTTTCAAAAATACTTAGAAAAACACGAGTTATAATTTTGTTTAAAACCAAGTAAAATTGTAAATAATTTAAATAAACTCAATCATTTAAAATACTTGAAATCTCATAAGCTTGCATGCATGCATGGCAGTTTTAAAGTTGTAAAATAAAGAAACACCCAAATAAAAATGTCTAAAGTCCAAAACAACAACCCAATAGTGTATAAATCTATTATTAAAATCCATTATCAAAACCAAGTATGAGTTTTTTAACAAATAAAAATCAATAAGCATATAATCATCATACAAGAAAATCAATTCACTTTATGCACATGATCATGGCAATGTGATGTTTATAAAACAATTTTGCAGATTTTTTTTAAAACATCCTACCCATCACCGCTATACTCCTCAATCGAGTTCCCCAGAACTCGTCCATCCAAACACTCCAGATTTTGGACAACCCACCAGTAATGTAGACAGTGCTACCAGTAATATGGTCGAGCCACCAAGTAATACAGATAAACTGCCACTAGTGCGCACAAGTCGCCGATGATGCGTATAAACGCCATAATGTGGTGAAGCAACCATGATAGTGCGAATAGGGCGCGCAGATTTCCTCCTTACACAGGTCCCACCCCATGCATGTGTTATGGCCACAATAACATATTTTCACTTATTACAAAATAACACTTTAGGCACATAATTCATGATCATCGAATCATTTAATACTTTATTATCACATAGGCATGTTTTAACATGCGAATCACATTTAATCACGATGTATTAAAACATCACTTTTTAACAATCATGAAGAATTCATATATGTCATAATATCACATATCATGAGAATGAGATAAACATGCTTTTCAAATCAGCACGAAACATAACCATACAACATGCTTTCACAAAATAGTTTGTAACATCCTAAATTAGGGGCTATTTGTGATTGAATAATTATGTGGTATGTTGGAACTGCTGTGATATTATTTATGGGAATATATGGTTTAATCAAAGGCCTTGAGTAGGCTCGGTTTGGTAAAAATTTCAGTTTTTAATTTTAAAGGAAGGGAGCCTTAGCAAGAGGGGGGTTATAAGAATAAATGTGGATAATTTGACATGAAAATCAACTTGGAAAAGTGGCAATAGGAGGGTCACTTAAGAGTTACATGTGACGCCACACTGAGGATGGGAGTGCTTGTGTTCGAGTCACGAAGATCCCTTTTGCACCTTGTTATGGACTTTGCAGTAGGGAGGGAGAGAGACTTTCTCTCTTTAAACTCTTAATTTTTATTTAGATAAAGAGGATAATATGGGTGTTTAAATTGTTATTATTAATTCTAAGGATAATAGAAGATAAAGAGGATATTGGTTGGATTATTATTTGATTAAAGGAAATTAATTCAAATTAATTTGAATTAATTTAAATGAGTGGCCAGAGAGGTTGTAAGTGTTTGCCGAAATTTAAACACTTCATGGAGAAGTGGACGGCAAGGCCACTAGGGGATGCTGAATGTCTATAAAAGCCTCAATCTACTATCTTGTTTTCTTTTTTTTTTTTCATTTTAGCCAAATCCCCAACCTTTCCTTCTTTGTTTCTCATCATTTTCTCCATTCTCCCTAGACCTTGGCCGAATCTTCTATACCAAAATTCCCCACCTATTTCTTTCTTCTTCCTCTCAAAAACACTTAGCCGAAACTCTGTTGCACTTTCTCTTTGTCACTAAAAGACGAATCCCTTCTCCTCGGTTGGGTGGTTTTGGCCGAATAGCTTAATTAAGGTAATCTTCTCAAGTTTTTCCTGCAATCGGTTCATTTGAAGGGTAAGGGCAAAAAAAGCCGAATGCCTTATTTTGATTCCCTGTTCTTGCCGATTTCTTTTTAGGAAATAGGAACTAATTTCGGCACTTGTGGCTAGGATATTAACTCCTATTCTAAACCGATTCTGTCCAGTGTGTTTGGGATCTTGAAGCAATTGGTTCAAGTCTTCTAGCAATCGATTTGGTAAGTATAGGTAAGGCTTATGTTAGTGTTTAAAAGCCAAAGGCCATGGTTATTGATAGTGTTAATCGACCAATTGTGGTGGTGAACGAGAATCGCGATTCGGTGCCGAAGTTAGAATTCAAGCGATTAGGTAAGGATTCGGGTCAAAAGAAAACCCTTTTAAATTATTTGGTTTGGCCGAATGGCCATTTCACTAACTTTGATAGTTGGCCAAATATAGGGACAAGTAGATCTAGGGTGGCCGACTTCTCTTTTTGGGATTTAGACGATTCACAGGTGACAGTGTGTACATACACACGTATAACTTATTAATGTGCTTGATTGTTGTGAATGCTATCTTAATTTTATGTAGCATTGGATAATATACCATATCGGTATAGATGGTGATTCGAGTAAGTACCATTAATATGAATTTGTTATTCGATGCTTTTGGGAAGCATGATGTATTGATACATGAGATTTAAGTATGTGATGACATGAAACCCGTGCATATATGTGATGATGTGGGATTGATGAGTGGAGGGGCAAGATTAATCGTGCCGACGGGCACCGTATTTTGGTAACACACTCGTGACTACGGTCACCGAGGGTTTGGTACCTCCAGAGGTTTGGTACCTCATAGCGACTCGTCCCTCGTGGTTAACACCACCGTGGGTGGCCCCACTTGAGATATGGGATCGCCTGCGCGGTGATTTGGTATCACACGATGGGTTGGCCCCATCAATCGATTCGTGTCTCACGGACACCGTTGTTTTGGTAACACATCGTGACTATATGTCACCGGTGGTTTGGCACCACCAAAGTGGTTTGGTACCACAATGGGGTAGACAATGGCGTTTGGTTGGCTAGGTTGGGGGTACATAATATTCTCGCATATTAATCGTTATATGTTGTGTATGGAAATGTCTTTAAAACGGGGAAGGGTTACATCATGAGTCTTGGTGACTCACCTTCTCCTTTAACATTTTTCGTGTGAGTCGTAGATGGCGGTTGAGGAGCCGTTGGACTCGAGGTGGCCATGCGGTGGATTTAAATTAAATGAACTTTAATTTTAGTTATGATAACTTTTATTTCCGGTTTTTAGTTTATTTGGATGTAATAAGGCCTCCTGATATTTTTTTTTTGTTATTCTTCATATGTCGAATAATTGTTTTAAACTATGATTACCAATATTAAATTAAAGTCACATGTTTTTCCCAAATTAACACGAAAATGTTTTCATAGTGCCATCGGGCACACTCGATATTCGATAATAACTTGGTTGAATTAACTTTTAAATAAATTCTAAGTAAGGTTTTCCAAAAATCTTTTCCACTGTAGCAACTCGGATTCGGCTATAGTGTTTGGGACGGGTTTGGGTTGTTACAAAATTGGTATCAGAGCCCAGTTCAAAGCTCGGCTGTGGGGGCCCAAGGCCCAAAAATGTTTTTGTTGGCCTTATGGAATGATTTTTGGTTTTTGAACAAAGATGGCCCAAGTCTCCGCACCCGATCCGCCTGTAAGTACATCTTAACCTCTTTGTGAATTATATTCGTAGAAGGGTAGGAAGCATGGAACGTAGATAGACTTATAGGAGCTTGAACCCTAGGATTAGGCTACTCAAACACACAAACGAAGCATAAGACTTAAAGAACTAAACCAACCTATGACTTAGTCAATGAGCTAGGGTGTGGTAACCCCAGACGCATGTCTAGGATTGGATCCTAAGAGCACGGTATTTAAGCGGTCCTCGTGACTCACCTCCTCTTCGCAGTATCCTACAGTGCGTAGCTTCTGCTTCACCCTAACTCGAGGGGCTCAGTGGTGTGGTAACCTCTGTGCGCATGTCTAGAAAGGTTCGGTGAGAGCTTGGTATTTAAGCGGTCCGCGTGACCCACCTCCTCTTCACTCGAATTCTGCCTGGTGCGTAGCTTTGGTTCACCCTGACTAGGAGGGCTCGGTCATAGGCTAAACACAATGATTAAAACCCGAAAAGGGAATTAGCCATGTTTTCAAAAAAGAATGAAACAACAAACCCTAATGTTTTCAAAACTTGTGCAATAACTTTTTTTTTCAAATCCGAGAACATTATTTTTACAACATTTTTCTCGAAAAACTTAATTGTGGAAAATTACGAAATGCCCTTAGGGGTAAAATTACTAAAATGCCCTCGGTTCATAAAATATCAGTTCAATGGTATTGCTAAAAATTTCAACTATTTTACAAATATTCAACAACTTAGCTTTGGAAATCATCAAAGAAAATATTTTGGTTCTAGAAAATTACGAAAATACCCACAGTAGGAAAAGAGCGAAAATACCCTGGATAGAAATGGGCGTAAATGTCCGATGAGCGAATAGGTATGGAAAGTATTAAGGAATGGATGCATGAACTTCTTTGTGCGAACTAGGATAGGAAATCTGAAACCTTGGTTGCTCGAAAGAATCTCGATTAAAACTCTATCCATAAAATTTCTTCGTGAATAAGAAAGTGGAACAAATGCTAACGCATAAAATTTTTCTTAATCGATTAAAAGCGCGGTAGATAGAATGAGTTCTAGAGGACGTGGGCGCCGTGGACGCGGTAGGGGTAGGATGACGGTGTCCGAACCCGTCAGTCGGAGACAAGGTTCGAAAATGAGGTACCACCGCCACCACCACCTCCTACTTTTAGAGTGAGGAGGAGCAGGATCGGACAGGGTTGTGGCGGTATCGCAAGCTATTTTGCGAGTCTTGGAGATGGTGGTCGGGCTGGTGGAAATTTGGGAGCTCGGAAATGTCCCCCGGCGACTCGATCTAACGGAGCGGAGGTATTCCGGTGTGTCGGGAGTGGCACCCAGCAGCACAAAATCATCGCTAGAGTCAACCGAAAGGATCTTGGATGATCTTGACTTTGACCGAGGAAGAAAAGGCGAAAGGGGCGTGTCGCTTCTAAAGGATGAAGCGTGACGGTGGTGGCTTACGGTTCGAGATGGGGCTACAGCAGATGATCGACTTGGGAGTATTTCAAAACCACCTATCGGAAGAAATATGTGGGCACCAAATACACTCACACCAGCAGAAAAGGCTTTTCCGGGATTAGTGCAAGGAACTAAGTCCGTGTGTCGGAATATGAGGCGAATTTTTAAGGTCGAGTAGGTATGCAAGAGGCATCGTGTCTCATCGAACATGAGCGCCGTGTCCGCTTTGAGGACGGACTCAGAGATGATTTGAGGTTACCGATTGCCCCGCAGCAGTTCGTGAGTTCTCATCTCTAGTGGAAAAGGCTAAGGTAGCCGGAAGGGATCAAGGAGGAGAATGAGGCAAAGTTATAGTAGGAATAATCGAGAAGAGAGGATTTGGGTCACCGGATCAAGCGGTAGTGTTCGAAAAAAGGCTAGGCCAAGTGGGCCAAATCAGCGGCAAGGCCCACGACTACTAATCGAGGCCGACTCGGTGTAACTCATTGTGGAAAGACCCATTGGGGAGGTTGTTGGACCTGGTGATAGAGGATGTTTTGAGTGTGGGTCTTTGGAGCATCGTGTCGTGGATTGTCCCCTGAAACTAGCTAAGAATCACCCAGAGGGGCGAATCGTGCTCGTGATAGAAATGTGGGACCACGGAGGGGTCGTGGTAATGGCAGAGAGAAACAACGGTCCTAACCGAGGTCGTGGAACTCGAGGCGAGGTTCGAGCAACACAGAGGCTAGGCGGCTGGCTTAGTTTACGCAAATGAGGTGTCGCGAGGAAGGTGACGCACCGGATGTCATAACCGGTACTTTTCTAATTTTTGATCTTCCTTATGTTGCATTAATTGATGTGGGTTCGACGCACTCGTACATTGCTAGTAGTGTGGTAGGAACTATGGACCTAAACTCAAACCGCTTCTAGGAGATGACCGTAGTTAGCCCTTTAGGTCACTCTGTAGTGGTAGACAAACTTTATAGAGGCGCACTCCTAGAACTTCAAGGGGTAGTATTTGTGGTGATCCGATGGAACTACCATTTGGGGAGTTCGATTTGATCCTTGGAATGGACCGGTGGTTAAGTATCAAGCGAATTTGGATTGCGCGTGCTAAGCGCATGGTTCTTAAGATGGCTAAAGGTGATGAAGTAGTTATGATAGGGGATAGAAGGAATTACCTATCCAATGTTGTGTCTGCCTTGAAGGCTGAAAAGATGGTCAAGAAGGGTTGTGAGGCGTATTTGGTTCAAATCTGTGCTTTGGAAGCTAAGGGGTTAGTAGTTGGAAAGGTCCGAACGGTTGGGGAATTTGGCCGATGTGTTCCCGTAAGAGCTTAGGGTCTGCTCCGGATCGGGAAGTCGAATTCGGTATAGACTGCTACCTGGAACGGCACCTGTGTCTATTGCACCATACCGAATGGCACCAAAGGAATTGGTGGAGCTAAAGGCTCAAATTTAGGAGCTCTTGGATAGAGGGTTTATTTGACCAAGTATATCTCCGTGGAGAGCACCTGTGTTGTTTGTCAAGAAGAAGGACGGTTCTATGCGGATGTGCATCGACTACCGTTAGTTAAACAAGTTAATGATCAAAAACAAGTACCCGCTGCCTCGGATCGATGATTTGTTTGACCAACCAAGAAGAGTGCGTCGGTATTCTCAAAGATTGACCTTAGGTCGAGTTATCATCAATTAAGGGTGAAGGAGGCTGATGTTCACAAGACGGCATTTCAAACTCGGTATAGGCATTACGAGTTCTTAGTGATGCCATTCGGGTTGACCAATGCACCGGCGGCATTTATGGACTTAATGAATAGGGTATTTCAACAATATTTGGACCAATTCGTCGTGGTGTTCATCGACGACATATTGGTTTACTCAAGGGCGGAGGAGGAGCATGACAAGCATTTGCGAGTAGTCCTACAAGTGTTGAGGAAAAGCGGTTATACGCCAAATTCGATGAAATACGAATTTTGGCTTAGGAGGTGGCTTTCTTAGGTCATGTAGTATCACCAAAGGAATTAGAGTAGACCCTCGCAAGATTGAAGCAATATTGGATTGGAAACCACCTAGGTCGGTGGGTTTGAAATACGAAGTTTTCCGGGTTTAGCAGGGTACTATCGGAGATTCGTGGAAGGATTCTCTCTAATAGCAAACACAATTAACTAAGTTACTAAGGAAAGGTGTTCCATTTGTATGGACGGAGAAGCGACAAGGAAGCTTTGATAAGCTAAGGAAAATTTTGACTAAGCTCGGTTTTGGTACACCTGAAGCGGAAAGTTATTCACGATCTATTGTGATGCATCTCACACCGGTTTGGGATGTGTGTTGATGCGAGATGGGAAGGTAGTAGCCTATGCATCCCGTCGATTAAGACCGCATGAGGCTAACTACCCAACGCACGACTTGGAGTTAGCGGCGATGCGTCTTTGCTCAAAGATATGGAGACATTACCGTATGGGGAGAAGTCGATAGTCTACACGGATCACAAAAGCTTGAGGTATCTTCCGACTCGTAAGGATCCGAATGGTGAGGCAGCGTCGGTGGATTGAACTACTAAAGGACTACGATTGTTCAATCGAGTACCATCCGGGTAAGGCTAATGTGGTAGCTGACGCGTTGAGCCGGAAGGTTGTGACGGACTTAAGAGCAATGTTCGCTCGGTTGAGTCTATATGATGATGGGAGTCTTTTGGCGAAACTCCGAGTTAAGCCAACATGGATTGAGGAGATTAAGGAAAAGCAGTTAGTGGATGAAGGCTTGAACGCTAAGAGGGTACAAGTTCAGGATGGTGGTTTGGAAGGGTACGGTCTATCTAGGGATGGAGTGCTATGTTTTCAAGGGCGAGCATGCATGCCGAAGGATGAAGAGTTGAGGCGGAAAATTCTCCATGATGCACATAGCAGCCCATATGCTATGCATCCGGAGGAAGCAAGATGTATGGAGATTTGCGAAACAGATTACGTGGCCGGGGTTGAAGCGTGAGATAACCGAGTTCGTAGGGAAGTGTCCGACATGCCAAAGAGTTAAGGCCGAACATCGCTTACCATCGGGACTACTTCAACCGATAAAGATCCTCAATGGAAATGGGAGAGGATCACCATGGATTTCGTTAGTGGGCTACCCTTACGCCCAACAAGAAGGATGCGCTTGGGTAATTGTGGATCGCCGACTAAATCAGCTCACTTCATGCCTGGTGAATGGATTACTCACCCGAAGCTTCTAGCGGGTTGTATGTGGGTGAAATAGTGAGGTTGCATGGTGTGCGATGATCGATTATCTCGGATAGGGATCCCGATTCACGTCAAGGTTACGAAAGCGTTGCATCAAGCTTTGGGTACACTGTTAGATTTCAAAGATGCGGCTTTCCATCCACAATCGACTGATCGGATGGAAGGGGTGATACGAGATCTTAGAAGACATGTTAAGAGGTTGTGTCTTGGATTTTAGTGGTAGTTGGGAAGAGTACCTACCATTAACGGGATTCGCTTATAACAATAGTTATCAAGTTTAGTATTCAGATGGCTCCATATGAAGCCCTATATGGACGAAAATGCCGTACTCTACATGTTGGACGGAGTTGGGGAACGACAAGTTCGGGTCCGAATTGGTAATGAGAGACCAAGACAAAGTCAAGATGATTCGGTCTCGTCTCAAGGAAGCATCGAGATAGGCGAAGTCTTATGCCGATCTCAAACGCAAGGAAATGGAGTATCTTTGTGGGGACAAGGTCTTTCCGAAAGTGTCGCCTTGGAAAAAGGTGTTGAGATTTGGACGAAAAGGAAGCTAAGCCCAAGGTTCATCGGGCCATATACAGCTTTGTAAAGCGAGTAGGACCGTAGCTTATCGCCTAGAGTCGCCGCAGAATCGAATCGAGATCCATGACGTATTTCATGTATCGATCTTTGAGGCAGTATCGGTCGAGATCCTTCGCACGTTGTGCCGATGAGCGAGATTGAGGTGAACTCGGATTTATCTTTTGAAGAAGAACCGGTTCGAGATCTTAGATCGAGATGTGAAGGTTCTACGTAGAAAGTCGCGCCCTTAGTAAAAGTGCTATGGCGGAACCATGGTACGAGAGGAAGCTACGTGGGAACCCGAGGATGTGATGCGGCAAAAGAATACCCCCACCTCTTTTAACTGGTAATTTCGAGGACGAAATTTATTTTAAGGGGGTAGAACCGTAACATCCTAAATTAGGGGCTATTTGTGATTGAATAATTATGTGGTATGTTGGAACTCTTTGTGACATTATTTATGGGAATATATGGTTTAATCAAAGGCCTTGAGTAGGCTCGGTTTGGTAAAAATTTCAGTTTTTAATTTTAAAGGAAGGAGCCTTAGCAAGAGGGGGTTATAAGAATAAATGTGGATAATTTGACATGAAAATCAACTTGGAAAAGTGGCAATAGGAGGGTCACTTAAGAGTTACATGTGACGCCACACCGAGGATGGGAGTGCTTGTGTTCGAGTCACGAAGATCCCTTTTGCACCTTGTTATGGACTCGGCGTAGGGAGGGAGAGACTTTCTCTCTTTAAACTCTTAATTTTTATTTAGATAAAGAGGATAATATGGGTGTTTAAATTGTTATTATTAATTCTAAGGATAATAGAAGATAAAGAGGATATTGGTTGGATTATTATTTGATTAAAGGAAATTAATTCAAATTAATTTGAATTAATTTAAATGAGTGGCCAGAGAGGTTGTAAGTGTTTGCAGAAATTTAAACACTTCATGGAGAAGTGGACGGCAAGGCCACTAGGGGATGCCAATGTCTATAAAAGCCTCAATCTACTATCTTCTTTTCTTTTTTTTTCATTTTAGCCGAAATCCCCAACCTTTCCTTCTTTGTTTCTGTCATTTTTCTCCATTCTCCTAGACCTTGGCCGAATCTTCTATACCAAAATTCCCCACCTATTTCTTTCTTCTTCCTCTCAAAAACACTTAGCCGAAACTCCTGTTGCACTTTCTCTTTGTCACTAAAAGACGAATCCCTTCTCCTCGCTTGGGTGGTTTTGGCCGAATAGCTTAATTAAGGTAATCTTCTCAAGTTTTTCCCGCAATCGGTTCATTTGGAGGGTAAGGGCAAAAGCCGAATGCCTTATTTTGATTCCCTATTCTTGCCGATTTCTTTTTAAGGAAATAGGAACTAATTTCGACACTTGTGGCTAGGATATTAACTCCTATTCTAAACCGATTCTGTCCGGTGTTTCGGGATCTTGAAGCAATTGGTTCAAGTCTTCTAGCAATCCCGATTTGGTAAGTATAGGTAAGGCTTATGTTAGTGTTTAAAAGCCAAAGGCCATGGTTATTGATAGTGTTAATCGACCAATTGTGGTGGTGAACTGTAATCGCGATTCGGTGCCGGGTTAGAATTCAAGCGATTAGGTAAGGATTTGGGGTCAAAAAGAAAACCCTTTTAAATTATTTGGTTTGGCCGAATGGCCATTTCACTAACTTTGATAGTTGGCCGAATATAGGGACAAGTAGATCTAGGGTGGCCGACTTCTCTTTTTGGGATTTAGACGATTCGGTGGTGACAGTGTGTACATACACACGTATAACTTATTAATGTGCTTGATTGTTGTGAATGCTATCCCGATTTTATGTAGCATTGGATAATATACCATATCGGTATAGATGGTGATTGAGTAAGTACTGTTAATATGAATTTGTTATTCGATGCTTTTGGGAAGCATGATGTATTGATACATGAGATTTAAGTATGTGATGACATGAAACCTGTACATATGTGACTGATGTGGGATTGATGAGTGGAGGGGCGGTGATTAATCGTGCCGACGGGCACCAAAGTGTTTTGGTAACACACTGTGACTACGGTCACCAGAGGTTTGGTACCTCCGAGGTTTGGTACCTCATAGCGACTTCGTCCCTGTGGTTAACACCACCGTGGGTTGGCCCCACTTGAGATATGGGATCGTCGCCGGTGATTTGGTATCACACGCGATGGGTTGGCCCCATCAATCGATTCGTGTCTCACGGACACCGGTGTTTTGGTAACACATCATGACTATATGTCACCAAAGGGTTTGCACCACCGGTGGTTTGGTACCACAAATGGGGTAGACGATGGCGTTTGGTTGGCTAGGTTGGGGTACATAATATTCGCATATTAATCATTATATGTTGTGTATGGAAATGTCTTTAAAATGGGGGAAGGGTTACATATCGAGTCTTGGTGACTCACCTTCTCCTTTAACATTTTTCAGTGTGACTCGTAGATGGCGGTTGAGGAGCCGGTTGGACTCGAGGTGGCCATGCGGTGGATTTAAATTAAATGAACTTTAATTTTAGTTATGATAACTTTTATTTCCGGTTTTTAGTTTATTTGGATGTAATAAGGCCTCCTGATATTTTATTTTATTTTTTTGTTTTGTTATTCTTCATATGTCGAATAATTGTTTTAAACTATGATTACCAATATTAAATTAAAGTCACATGTTTTTCCCAAATTAACACGAAAATGTTTTCATGGTGCCATCGGGCACACTCGATATTCGATAATAACTTGGTTGAATTAACTTTTAAATAAATTCTAAGTAAGGTTTTCCAAAAATCTTTTCCACTGTAGCAACTCGGATTCGGCCATAGTGTTTGGGACGGGTTTGGGTTGTTACATAGTTAGTATGGAATCACTTACTTGTGTAGACCGTTTTAAAGAATTTAATCTCCCATTTTAGAAGACTTAAGGTATTCACATAAAACATAAATCAAGTAATAATATTTGATTTAAGCATTTTTAACGATATTTATTTAACTTGTAATGAGTTAGACCCACACCTGTTAGTTGATCCGATGCGAAACTCCACTCTAATGAACGTCTACACTCGAATCTTTACCAAAGGAATATCGATATGTTATCAATGTGAGTTTCTATTATAAATAGTCCTTTTTAAACACTTGTTTATTACACACTAAAATTGAATCATCCATTTAAACTTAGGGTTATGAAAATCGTTCGTATGACGGTTTCGTTCCCAAACTAGGAGCTTCCCGAAATGGTGTCGATCAACCCTTCATTAAAAATAAAGTATAACATGTCAATACACGAGGGAAAAATTCCACTATATGTCTTATAGACATTCGACCAAGAGGAAATAGTAGGGAAGAAAATAGGGGTTTTCAATTGTAACACCCCAAACCCGGCCTACACGTTACGACCGGATCTGGTATGTCACAAGGAAAGGTAGTTAAAAAAATTCGCGATCGTTTAAAAATTTCAAGTTTTGATTATCAGTAGTTTGTGAACCGTTCATTAATATTTTGGAAAACAGTTATTTGTGTTTTTAGGAAAACTCCGTATTGATCATTTCATCATAGATAATAACCGCATTAAAACAAAAACTAAATTAAAATCCCAGTGGCCTTATTACAGAACATAATCCCGAATTAAAATGAAATTTAAAAGAAAATAACACTTAATTTACTAAAGTGACGACGTATGGCCACCACAGAGTCCACCTCGGCTCCAAATCCTCAAGCTAGGGATTACCTGCAAAAGTTAAAGCAGAGGGGTGAGTCATCGAGACTCAGTGTGTAAATCCCCATTAAATGAAATCTGGGCCTTAAGCCCACAGATGCACATTGGGCCTTAGCCCATTCAATATAGCGTATATCACATGTATGCAATGCAGCCCAGCCTAACCTAGTTTTCCATCCTCTACACACCACCCGTACCAGCCCAACACACTGTGGGGATTTCTACAATCAACCCTCCATCCGCTACACACCTCATATGTGGCACCAAGCCACTCGTGGTTCCAGACCACCGTGATACTAGATCACCGTGACAAAGTCACTATTATCATGCATGGGGCCAACCCACCGTGGTATCAAACCACCGTGACAATCCCTGAAGAATATATGTGGGGCCAACCCACTATGGTACCAAACCACTGGGACGAGTCACTAAATCATCATATATATATACGTGGTATTAAACCACCGTGGCACCAAGCCACCGAGACATGGTCACTGAATCAGTTATATGTGGGGCCAACCCACTCGTGGTACCAAACCACCGTGATAGTCTCAAATACTTCCCCTTTCAATCATATCCCAAAGCCCATGCAATATGACATAATAATTCGTGTATGCAGTATGTCATGTATGCAAAACATATATCAAATGTAACGTATAACATGGATTACCATCATAATCAGATAAACGGAATACAACATAATCAAGCTAATCAACCTATAAGGGTATAATAGTAATTTTACCTACCAAGGGTATTCTTGTAATTTACCTATCGAGGGTATTTCAGTAATTTTGCACCTACAATGATCTTTCCGAAGGCCTTATGTCGCCCCAAGCGACTCGGCTACCACTTTCGGTCGTTACCGGACTATTGGGCCTAAAACCTGATTTCGGCCCATTCGGACCCATACGCTCGTGTGGCCCAACTAGCAAAAATTTAGCCACAGATATGAGATTCACCTAGTCCAGTCTAATATATACTACACAATCATACAATCTACTCATATGGGCCCACTTCGGCCCATCGTGGCCCAAGCAGCTTCAACCCACAAGAATACTAACGATGGCCTCAACTATCGCGTCGAAGCCCCTACACATGCGCTCGCACGCTCGTGTGGCTACTATCGCCGTGTGACCGGCATTTCGGCATTTTTCGCTCTACAACTAGAGTAGAGAGAATACACACCTGATAGGAATCTGAAGCTAATCCGCGCTCCGAATGCTCCTATGCCCAACGCCAACCAGGTATGCCTCCTCTCCCATCATAGATAGCTCTATATATAGCCAGCTTCTCACCTTCCTTCTTTGTATCTTTCCGATGTGGGATCCCTCCGCTAGCAGAGTTTAAATCCAACTCAAACTCTGGCCGTCCAATCTACAAAATAAATACTCCCTTGCTGATCCCGAGACTTGAACCTCAGACCTCTTGCCAGCTGTAACGCCACCTTGCCACTAGGCCACAAGCTCCTCTTGTGTCTTAAAACATGCCCAACTAAAGATAAGTCTATGGCCAAGGTCTAAATCCATTTAATAAAATAATCTAAAAGAAAAGCAAGTTCCACGCCTTGAACCTTGGACCTCCTTCCTTCCTTGTGGCGTCACCCCCTTGCTCCCTAAGTGGCGTCACTTTGCCACTACACCACACACCCCACTTGTGTCATTTTTCTCCACATTTTATTCTTAAAGCCTACCTACTAACTCCCAGGGTTTTTTTCACCTAAAACCAAAATTTCCCTAAAGCTCCAGTTTGATCCCGGGACTTCATAGAAGCTCCCTAACCTTCCAAAATCACTCACCTAATAGGTCTGACCTGCATAAGAGCCGATCTCTTGATCTCAAAAATTTTAAACGCTACTACGCTCAAGGCCTATTGGGCCCAATCCTACTAGGCCCAATTTCAGGATGTTACATCAATCCACTACCACTTACTTTAATTCGACTGAGTAGAGGGATTTGATGGATCACCGGGATCCTGCGTTGCAGGAGGAACCAAATCTATAGAAGTTGATCAATAGAAATAGTGAGTCAAAAAGTGTGATAATATTAAAATAATTCAAAAATAATTTTAAAATAAAAACAACGAGATTTTGTTTACCGTAGAGAGTGGTGGAGAAAGAAAAACGATGAAGAAATGAGGAAAATTACGGTGGCAGTGACGGTAGCGGTTCGATAAGAACCCGACGAAAGAGGATGAGAGAATGGGGTTTGCGACACAAGGGGAAAGAATGAGAGAAAGAAAAGGGAAAAAATTAGAGGAGAAGAAAAAGAAAAAGCTAGTTATTTTGATGGTGGTGCGCAATGGTGGTGAATGGTGGTGAACGGCGACGGTGGAGCAAAATATAGGAGTGGAGTGGCAGGGAGGAGAAGATTTGGTTGTATGACGGTGGTGTTTCAAGGCCAAGAAGTGGTGGAGGAAAGGTGAAAATTTTGAACAAATGGTGGTTATGGCTAAACCAAAAGGAGAAAAATGGATAGAAAGGTAAGAGCTAGAGAAAGGGACGATAATAGGGGATGTGTAATGAGAAAAATGGTTCAATACTGAATTAAGTTGTCTAGGTACAATAAACCACTTCATATGGCAAGAATGGAGAAAAAAGGCATGCAGAGGAGACAATGGAGCATTAAAGGGATCTTGTTGGAGTAAATATTATATGCTGACTTGATAAGGAAAGAAAGAATCTCCCTTATGCATAGTAAGAGGTGTTGGACGGAAATAGGGTGTAGTAGCATGATAAAGTTGACCGAAAAATAAATAAAAATTTAGGAGTGAGGAGACTTTAATCTAGGACCCTTAGGATTTAATTAAAGCTCCTAACCACTTGGCCAAATTATTCCTTGTTCTCAATTTAATAGAAAATATTTAAAACATGGGATGTGAAAAATTCTTAGGTCAGTGCTGGACGGAGGCGTACATTTTGTAGTTCAAATCCAACATTTCTATGATAGATTGGATAGTCAGAAGAGGCAAAAATTTGATATCATGACCGGGGGAAGGATTTGGAAGAAAACAGGAAAGGAGGTCATTGAAATATTGGAAAAGTTTAGTGAAAAGGAATTTACTTGGGGAATACATTGAGAATTGGAAGATGTAGAGTTGGCAAAATCTAAGCTAGAAGAACAAAAGTGCAACAAACTAGAGTTGATCACAGCAGATTTGGCTGAGTACAATGAATATGAATTAGAAGAAGAGAATTTGGATGATACAGAATAGGAAAACAACTATATAGCTCTTCAACTTGATTGGTGGCGACAGATTAAGGAACAACCAAAACAAGTATTTCCAAATGCAGGAAAAATGGTGCCCTCCATTTTCAAACCACCTGAGCTAGAATTAAAGTCGTTACTAGAACGTTTAAAGTATGGATATTTGGGGGAACAAAACACTTTGCTTGTGATTATGGTTGTCGGGTTAAGTTTTGAGCAATAAGATGCATTATTAACTGTTTTAAAAACACATAAAAAAGCTATCAGATGGACTATTGCTGATATTAAGGGAATTAATCCTACACTGTGTCAACAAAATATCATATTAGAAATAGGAAAAAGAAACTAGTGGTAGATGCGTAGCGTCGATTAAATCCAGCTATGAAAGAAGTGGCAAAAAAAGAATTATTCAAATGGCTAGATACATGTATTGTTTATGTGATCTCTGATAGTGAATGGGTTAGTCCTACAAAATGTGTCCTAAAGAAAGGGGGGTTAGCAGTGGTTGAGAATGAAAAGAATGAGTTAATGCTAACCAGGATGGTCACAGGTTGGAGAGTATGTATTGACTATTGGAAACTAAATGATGCAACGAAAAAAGATCATTTCCCGCTTCCTTTTATTGATCAAATGCTAGATAGATTGGCCGGAAAAGATAATTATTGTTTCCTTGATGAATATTCCAGGTATCATCAAATTCTAATACACCCCAAAGATCAAGAAAAAAACAACATATACATGTCCTTTTCGCACATACGCTTTTAAACGAATGCCATTCGGATTATGTAATGCTCAATCGACTTTTATGAGATGTATGATTGCCATTGTTGCTGATATGTTGAATGAAGGCTTAGATGTATTCATGGATGACTTCTTAGTATACAGAGATTCTTTTCAGGAATGTTTAAATAACCTTGAGAAAGTTTTACAAAGACGGGAAGAAACTAATAGGGTACTTAACTGGGAAAAATGTCATTTCATGGTGAAAGAAGGATTAGTGTTAGGACATCAAATGTCAAGAAAAAGCTGGGAAGTAGACAAAGCAAAGATCGAAGTTATAAAAAATCTTCCTAATCCTACAATAGTTTGGGGATTGAAAAATTTCTTGGGACATGCTAGGTTCTACAAGCGATTCATAAAAGACTTTGCTCACATCTATAAACCACTAAATCAACTTCTTCAGAAGGAGACACCATTTATATTTGGTCAAGACTACATCAAAGCTTTTGAGGTACTAAAAGAAAAACTTATCTCTGCACCAATAATTATTACTCCTAACTGGTCAGAACCCTTTATTACAATGTGCAATGCTAGTGACTATGTTGTAGGAGCAGTATTAGGACAAAAGAGAAATAACATATTTGGTGTTATTCACTATGCAAGTAAAACACTCAACTCAGCACAATGCAATTATACTACCATTGAGAAAGAAATGCTTGCTATTGTGTTTGCTTGTGAAAAATTTTGCTTTTATTTGATGGAAAATAGGGTTTATGTTTACATTGATCACTCCATATTAAATTATGTTATGAAAAAGAAAAAAAACAAAAGCCAGACTCATGAGGTGGGTGTTATTGCTTCAAGAATTCAATTTGTGGATAATGGATAGAAAAGGAATAGAGAATCAAATTGCAAACCATTTGTCCAAAATAGAAAGAGATCTAGAGGAACAAAACTTTGAAGAAATTAAGGAAACCTTCATTGATGAGTAATTGTTCAGGGTGGACATCCACCAAGCTGGGCTTAGAAATAACAGCACACCATGGTACGCAGATTATGTGAACTACATTATCAAAAGAGTTTTTCCACCAAAAATATCATGGCAACAAAAGAATAGGATTATGCATGAATCAATAAGTTAAATCTGGTAAGATCCGTATGTATTCTGACAATGCGCAGATCAGTTAGTTCAAAGATGTGTAGAAGAAGAAGGGATAGAAGATATTTTGCAAGGATGCCACATATGAACCTGTGGGGGACATTTCGATGGGAAAAGAACGGCTCAACAAAATATTGCAATAAGGATTTTACTGGCCAACTATGCACAGTGATGTGTATGAGTTCATACAGGGATGCGATAGATGCCAAAGAACTGCAAGTATATCAAGTAGAGATGAAATGCCACAAATAGGGATACTTGAAGTAGAGGTATTTGATGTTTGGGGAATTGACTTCATGGGACACATCCCAAGTTGTTTTGGGAATCAATACATCTTGCTAGTTGTCGATTATGTTTCTAACTAGATTGAAGTAATGGCATTACCTACAAATGACTCAAAAGCAGTACTTAGATTCTTAAGAAAAAACATCTTTGCTAGATTTTGAACACCCCACGTATTGGTGAGTGGTGAAGGATCTCATTTTTGCAACAAATAGTCTGAAGCCACTTTAGCCAAGTACAATGTGAGACAACAGTTGACAACAACGTACCATCTACAAGCTAATGGCCATGCAGAGGTGTCCAATTGAGAGATTAAGCAAATTTTGGAAAAAAAAATCCAAGCAGGAAAGATTGGGCTATAAGACTAGATGATGCACTATAGGCCTATAGATTAGCATACAAAACTTCATTAGGCATGTCCCCTTATAAATTAGTTGATAGAAAAAATTGTCATCTGTCGATTGAATTTGAGAAAAAAACATACTGGGCAATTAAAGAATTGAACTTAGACCCAGAATTAGCCGAGAAAGAAAGATTATTTCAATTGCAAGAGTTGGAAGAATTTCGGTTCATGGCTTATGGAAACACTAAACTGTATAAAGAAATGAGCAGACTTCGACATAATATTAAAATATGAAAATGAAAATTTTTTCCCTGACAAAAAGTCCTCTTGTTTAATTCGAGGCTAAAATTATTTCATGGCAAGTTGAAATCAAGATGGGCTAGCCCCCATACACTATATATCAAGTGACACCACATTGGGTAATCAAACTTATTAGGAATGGAGGACAACCTCTTATCGTAAATGGAAAGAGAGTAAAAAATTATTTTTGGGGAACAACTACAGAAGTAATCGACACCTAAGCCTTATAATGTAAAACTTTGTGGAGTCAATGTGGAAGTGAAGAAATCATGGGGAATGAATGGGAAAGGGATGAAGAAAGTGAATCAACCACATATCTTGAGGAAAAAAAAGCACAGCAGAAACTGCCTTCCATGTCGCAACACTGAAAAAAATTCAACGAAGGTAAACTATCCTCGACGTCGCGACAATAAAAAGGAGTGCCGCTACATTCTTGCGTAACCTGCAGTCGGAATTTACTAACTTTTGACATGTCTGTAGTAGAAGTTTAGTAGATTTAGATTTCTTTAAACTTCTTACTGATCATGAATAATACACCTAACACAACTTTAACTCTTATTCCCAAAATGGTAACAACAATTCCCGCTTTAACTCCGAATCATGTGGTACACACAGTCGATCATTCACAATACAAAAATCAGATTTTTGATCACTTTTAACTAAGTCAAACTTTGCTAACAACTCTGAATCGACTTTCTGTAATTCTTGAATCTTCGATAGAAATATTGAATTTACCATCAACTCAACAAAAATAGAACCATTACGTTCTAATGTCAAATTTGCATTCATAGTCCTCAAAGTAAATAAAGACTTCCAACTCAAAGCGTCTGCAACAACACTAGCTTTCCCAGGGTGATAGTCAATTACTAAATCATAATCCTTTAACAATTCAAGCCACCTTCGCTGACGCAAATTCAATTCTTTTTGAGTCATTAGATATTTCAAACTTTTATGATCAGTAAAGATATGACATTTTCACTATATAAATAGTGTTGCCAAATCTTCAAGGCAAAAACTACTGCAGCTAGTTCCAAATTGTGTGTCAGATAGTTTCGTTCGTGAGGATTCAACTGTCTCGAGGCATAGTCAATTACTTTGCCACTCTGCATCAACACACAGCCTAAACCACAAAGAGATGCATCGCTATACACTATAAATTCTTTCTCGGATTCAGGTTGAGTCAAAATTAGAGCTTTAGTTAACATACTCTTCAGTTGCTCGAAACTTTTCTAAAATTTATCGGTCCAAACAAAAGTAACATCTTTTTGCAATAATTTTGTCATCGACGAGGCTATAATAGAAAAAAATTTAACAAAGCACCGATAATATCCTGCTAAACCTAGAAAGCTACGAACCTCAGAAACATTCTTTGGAACTTTCCAATCAACAATTGCAAATGTTTTATTTGGATCAACATGGATACCATTAGCTAAAATAACATAACCCAAAAAACAGACTTCTCACAACCAAAATTCACATTTTCTGAATTTTGCCTAAAGTTGCTTGTCACGTAAAGTTTGCAACACAATTTTCAAATGCTCGGCGTAGTCTAATGCATTCAACGAGTATATCAAGATATCATCAATGAATACCACAAAAAATCGATCCAAATATGGTTGAAAAAACCTATTCATCAAATCCATAAATGTTGCAGGGGTGTTAGTCAAAGAAAATGGCATTACCAGACATTCATAATGACTATATAGGGTTCTGAAAGTAGTTTATGGTACATCTGGCTTTTTAACTCACAACTGGTAATATCCGGACCACAAATCAATCTTTGAAAACACTGTAGCTTATTTTAACTGATCAAAAAAATATCAATACGAGGTAACGGGTATTTATTCTTAACGGTAACTTGATTTAGCTATTTACAATCTATACACAATCTCATCGACCTATCTTTCTTCTTCACAAATATAATTGGAACACCCCAAGGTGACACAATCGGTCGAATAAATCCACAATCTATGTAACAACCCAAACCCGGCCCAAACACTACGACCGAATTTGATTTGTTACCGAGTAAAACCTTGTGAACACCATTTCAAAAAAACATTTAATTTCCATTGAAAACTCCTCGTTTTCGGTTGTCTTGTCAAAGCTACCCTTAGATTTAATTTGGAATTTTAATTAAGTCCAATTGTTATACCAGTTTCAAGTGTGCCCGATGGCACGAATAAACTTTTTCGTGTTAACAAAAAAAACATGTGATTTAATTCAATTTAATAGTATAGTCTTGAGTAAATATCCAACATATAAAAAAAACAAATAAAGATTAAGGAGACCTTATTACAACCCAAAATAAAATTAAACAAATTTAAAGTTCTATAAATTTAAATCCACCGCATGGCCACCTCGAGTCCAACTGGCTCCTCCACCGCCATCTACGAGTCACTGAAAAATGTTAAAGGAGAAGGTGAGTCACCAAGACTCATATGTAACCCTTCCCCGGTTAATACAACGTTTCATACACAACATATAACGATTAATTATGCAGAGTATCGTGTACCCAACCTAGCCAACCAAACACCTTTGTCTACCCCATGTGGTACCAAACCACCGGTGACCGTAGTCACGATGTGTTACCAAAACACTGGTGGTGCCAAACCACCGGTGACATATAGTCACAATGTGCTACCAAAGCACTTTGGTGTCCGTAGACACAAATCGGGTGATGGGGCCAACCCATCGTGTGATACCAAATCATTGGCGAGACGATCCCATATCTCAAGTGGGGCCAACCCACGGTGGTGTTAACCACGGGACAAGTCGCTATGAGGTACCAAACCTCTGGAGGTACCAAACCTCTGGTGACATATAGTCACGCATGTGCTACCAAAGCACTGGTGCTCGTCGACACGATATCACCGCCCCTCCTCTCATCAACCCATGTCAAGCGATTAACAACAAGACATACATATATCACATGTATCAAATAATCCATGCTTCCCAAAAGCATTATTATCAATCTCATACAAATAGAGACTTACCGGATCCTTGCTTGTGCAGTTAAGGTACTATTGCCATATCTACATAGAGCAGATTTACATATAACATACACTTAATACACTTTATTAACTATTATAAGTGTGTATGTACACACCATCCACCGAATCGTCTAAATCCCGAAAGAGATGTCGGCCCCTAGATCTCTTGGTCCCTATATTCGGCCAAACACATGGGTTAGTACCATGGCCTATTCGGCCAACCCAAACAATCCTAGGGGTTTGTCTTTTGATCCCAAAACCTTACCTTTAACTCTTTGCTACTATCCACCGCACTTGATTCACAAATCGCTTTACCAAATAATCGATTAATGAACATTACTCATAACCAAAGCTTTTGGCTTTTGAAAACCAACATAGACCTTACCCAAACTTACCAAAACGAACGTTAGAGATTAGGGCTTGGGTCGCTTGCTTCACGATCTTGGGGTACCTAGAAGAGATCGATTACTAAAACATTTAGAAGTCTTGCTAGCCATCTGCCGAAATCGGCACTTACCCCTAAATAAGAGTCGACAAAGAATAGTGAAGGGAACCCATGAAGTTTCTGGCACAACTTACCTTCACCAAAGCGATTGACCACGAAAATCCAAAGAGATCTATCTTGCTTCTACTATTCGGCCAAGGTGCTACCAAAAGAAAAAGAGAATTCCGGCACTTCAATATGGGTGTATCGGTTTTATGAAGGAAATTAATGGCAAGAGAGGGTGATAAGAGTGTTGGCTAAAGGAGTGGATGTTCGGCCAAAGAAAGAAAATAAAAGAGAGGAGGGATTGATGATGGGAATTCGGCAAAGAGAAGTAGAGAGTGTTTCTGGCCAAGGGTTTGAGAGAACAAAGAAAATAAAAGAACACAAGGGAGAGGGGTTAGGGTTTTCGGCAACTTAGCAAGAATGGAAAAAACCAAAACAATGAGCTAGGGTGGGGTTTTTATAAGCATTCGCCCCCTCTTCAAGCTTGCCATTCCAACCTAGGCAACAAGGAGTTCAACTCCTAGCCAACTCCTAATTTTCCTCTTGGCCACTCATTTAAATTAATTCAAACTAATTTGAATTAATTCACCTTTATCAAATAATAATCCAACCAATATCCTTGAATATCTTCTCATTATTACTATAATTAAACAAATAAAACTCTTCTATTATCCCTAAATAATTACACCTAATAAAAGAGTTTGAAGGAGAAAACTCTCTCCCTTTGTGCCGTCCAAATAAAAACAAAAACAAGAGGATTTTGTTACTCCCTCTGGCTCGGGCTCATCGTGGTAATAACTCACTCTAGGAATTCGCCACATACTTAATAACAACCTGCTTTCTCACGTAGATCTTTCTCCATCTCGGCCCTGTCGCTTCCTCGAAAGATACATCGTTCCGGTTCCAATCTACAATCTCTTCACGGGTATAACGTCAAGGTGAGATCCCCGTATACCGAATGATTGATATGGCGAAGGCTCGCTGGGCGATCGGGTGGCATCTCGGTCATCGGGATCCTACTACTTACGGGCAAAAGATATACGTCTCATGCTTGACTGCTCTTTCCTTTCCACATTCAAATCACCACCTTTTCCGTGCGACTTTGAAAGACTTGAGTCTCCCACAATGAGGTTCACTCTCTTGTATGGAGATGTCGCAAGACTTTAGTCGTCTCCCGGCGTATCAACACCTCGCACTTTGTCTCTAGTCTTGGCATTGCTATTCGACCTTGAGCTATCTTTCAGTCTAACCGTCACATGCAAGGAAGTACACTTTACGTCCATATAGTATTCCCTCGCATGGAGACCATTTTGGTCTCGGCCTAAACAATGACTATGTTATGTTTAAATCCTTAATAGCATTACCCTCTAACTACCTAAATCCAGAATAACGACCAATATGCGCCTCAACATGCTCCTGAAATCGCATTATCTTCCGCACTGTCGCTGTAACTGCGGTGATGGGCCAAACCCCTACCGCAGGTACCTGAACCCAGCTTTTGCACCCAAAACTTGGCCCGACCAGTCTCAGAAATGTCGACCTTTGTAGCATCATGCAACTACCCTCATTCACACACGCTGTGCCAAACATGACTACCAGCAGGATGGCGTCCATTCTCCACCATTAGCGAGGCTGAATGTGGCTGTTGAATGATAAAGATCCTGGTCTACACCAGCATCCCCGTGAGGGTACAAAATTCTTCTGGCAAAATCCATGATGATTCTCTCTCTCATTCCATTGAAAGATTCACTCTTAAAAGTAGTCAGGTGATAGTGATACCACACATCACGACCGTACACTCTCTACCTAACCTGCATCTCCGCGCCTCAACCCAAAGCACCGGAGGCCCACTGCTTCCGCCATCTTGTGCTCTGTGATGCAAAGGCATGGCCATATGCGCATTCGAGAATTCTACACGCACCAATCGATCCTCGTACAGCTCGCCTCGTCTAGAACCAGCGCTCCTTCCTAAAGGTGTTTGCATCCCTTTTCACACCTGAGCTCTCAACTGCAATGCACCTTGTCGCTTCCTGCATCACCAATCGCTTCAATCCACTCAATCCATGCCTGACAGCAGAGTTCTGCAAAGATCCCATGCGCTAAGGGGATTTATCGAGCTTTGGCCTAAGTCGGCTGGCACCGCCAGTGTCGGTGTAGTTTTCGGTTACCATTGAACAATCATAACGCTTAGTGACAATCCAATGCGCTCTTGTATTAAACTCCAACAGGTGAATGTCTAAGATACTCCTCGCTTTGTGGTCCGTGGCAGTAGACCATACGGACTTTCCATCGTGGCCGCCCACATGCTTCTTTGACCGAAGGGACCTTGCCAAGTGCTCTGAGTGCGCATTAGGTTGCAGCACGCGCGATGTGGTAGCAGGATCCTAAAGTACTACTCCACGTCCTCGCCATCCTTTATCCCTAAGCCGCATGTATCATAAAGCAGCACACCCTCCCCACTTGGTGCCACCAGCCAGCGAGCCCACAAATCTTCCTCTAACATCGCCACGCTTCTCGCCACGCTCTCACGTCCACTACAGCGATAATTTTTCCTTAACTTAACTTAATCATTCGCCTGACACATGATAGAGAATCTTCCCAGCATCCGAGAAGATCTCATAACACGCTACTTGCTATTGTAACCGCCCTGTAGTTTCATCCTGTACCGCAATCTCTACCCTGGCGGTCTACCTTGATTTCCCAAATGCACCGATCTGAGAAAAAGACCATCTACCGAGAATTCACTATCGACCATGCATTTGGTATGAGCTAGCGCTTCATTACCTGCAACCCGCGGGAACTTATGTCGTAAATACTGCCCATCTTACCTTCATAAACATATAGCCATAAATACCAATGATCTGGTGGCTATTGGCACAGGACAATTCGTTCATCAAAGTCCATGAGCATTGTGCGACAGCGAGATAGCGTGCAGCTCAATGCCGTCACAGGGATTCTAATCGGCAGTCAATCGTACCTCCGCGCTTAGCTTGATATTATCGACCCAAAAGTGCTAGCTCAAAACAACGGAAGAGCGCTTTCCGCCTGATCAAATAGAGTCTTGCAATTAAAGTCAAGCTTGCGCAATCAGCGGTACTTTGTTCTCGTTAATCTCTTCGTTAGCACCGAGCAGTACGATGGCGCACTCGCGTAGTGAAGGCAAGTCACCCTTGACAGCGACAAACACAACACACGGGCTCTTCCCATTTTAACATGCCGATGCGTGACAGCAAACTCTACTGTCAGGCGCCTCCTCAATTTGGGCTAGCCTCCGCCAATTCCTGCGCTATCTCAAGGTGGACACGCAAAGTCGCTCCATAAGTCCATCACGGGACCACTTGACCGGCAGTGCTCTAAGTTCTTACAGCAGATACCATTAAATCCTCCTGCGGTTTGATACTAACCGCCTTTGCTTCCCAAAGCAACGGTTAGACCGTAAGCCCGCACCTTTTTGCTACATCTCAAAATTGACCTTCAGCGGCCATTGAGCGTTGGATAGATAATCGCTTCTGACTTCACTCATCATAACCGCACTTCACCTTCTGCTTTTAAGGACTAACATGCCGCCGACATCCAACTTAACAGTGCTAACCAAACCAATCTATACTGTTATCCGTCCAGACCCCCACAACCGTGAGTTTCCATTTGAATCGCGGCATAAACTACTACGCTACGCGTTTGGTGTGCGCCTCATTTCGTAGTTTATCTATTCGGACACTGCGAGACCTACGTCATGTCATCCTCCTGAACGGTTGCCAGTCTGGATAGCTCCTACCGCACCTGCAATGCACGCAGTGTTCGAGAAGCACCATCAATCAACACCCAGCATAGAATCAAGAGTAAGGAAGACCGCAGGACATCGGCATCGCCACCTCCCTCCGCACACACCTCAAGGTGAATAAAGCAGCCGCCGCCTTAGCCCAGAAGCGCTGCTAACTCCCGCCATCTGGTAGTTCCGCATTTTAGCCGTGTTTATTGCCAATACCTCACTCTGCCATTATCCATACCGATTCTGCTCTCGCTCATGGGCAGTACGATACCATCTGGTACGGTTTAAGCCCTGCCCAGCAGGCCCCAGCTCAGTTTACGGGGACGCAATCCCCTCCGCGCGGATGTAACAGACCTTCACTCCCTTTTTCACGGCCACGCAACTTGACTTAGCAATGGGTCTGATAGGGCCGGGTAAAGCCTGTTCGCCCACTGACAAATCCTACTATGATTCCAGGCTTACGATAGTGTGAAACTTGATTGCTCTTACTATGATTATCCTACCCCTACCACGTCCACGGCGTCCCACGCCCTCTAGAAATCATTCTATCTACCGCGCTTTTAATCTGATTAAGAAAAATTTTATGCGTTAGCATTTGTTTCACTTTATTACTCGCGAAGAAGTTTTATGGATGAGGTTTAATCGTAGATTCTTTCGAGCAAACAATGTTTCAGCTTTCCTATCCTAGTTCACACAAAGAAGTTCATGCATCCATTCCTTAATACTTTCCATACCTATTCACTCATCGGACATTTACCCCATTTCTAACCCGGGGTATTTTATTCTTTTCCCTACAGTGGTATTTTCGTAATTTTCCAAAGACCAAGATATTTTGCCGATGATTTCCAAAGCTAAGTTATTGAATGTTTTATAAAATAGCTAAAATTTTTGGTAAACCATTGAGTTAAATTTTTTTTTTTTTTTATGGGTCAGGGGCATTTTGGTAATTTTACTCCTAAGGGTATTTCTGTAATTTTTCACAAGTCAAGTTTTCCGAGAAAAACATTGTATACGTAGTGTTCTAGGGTTTAAGAGGGTTATTGGATAAGTTTTGAAAACATTAGGGCTTGTTATTCATTCCATTTCGAAAAAAAAACAAGGCTAATTCCCTTCTCGGTTTTAATCATTGTTTTTAGCCTATGACCGAGCCTTCCGGTCGTGGTGAACCCAAGCTACGCACTGTGCAGAATTCGAGTGAAGAGGAGGTGGGTCACGCGGACCGCTTAAATACCAAGCTCTCACCGAACCTTTCTAGACATGCGCACGAGAGGTTACCACACCACCGAGCCCTCTGAGTTAGGGTGAACCGGAAGCGCACTGCAGGGATACCTGCGAAGAGGAGGTGAGTCACGAGGACCGGTTAAATACTGTGCTCTTCCGGATCCAATCCTAGACATGCGTCATGTGGGTTACCACACCCTAGCTCATTGACTAAGTCATAGGTTGGTTTAGTTCTTTAAGTCTTATGCTCTGCTTTGTGTGTTTGAGTAATCTAACCTTAGGGTCCAAGTCCTATAAGACTATTCTACGTTCCATGCTTCCTACCCTTCTACGTAATATAATTCACGTAAAGGTTTAGATGTACTTACCGGGCGGATCGGTGCGGAGACTCGAGCCATGCTTTGCTTAAAACCCAAAAACAATTCGAAAGGCCTACTAAAACATTTTTGGGCCTTGGGCCCCTACACCGAGCTTTGAACTGGCTCGATACCACTCAGAATAACCCAAACCCAAAATTTCCAAACACTACGACCGAATTTGATTTGTTACCGAGTAAAACCTTGTGAACACCATTTCAAAAACATTTAATTTCCATTGAAAACTCCTCGCTTTTGGTTGTCTTGTCAAAGCTACCCTAGATTTAATTTGGAATTTTAATTAAGTCCAATTGTTATACTAGCTTTCAAGTGTGCCCGATGGCACGAATAAACTTTTTCGTGTTAACAAAAAAACATGTGATTTAATTCAATTTAATAGTATAGTCTTGAGTAAATATCCAACATATAAAAAAACAAATAAAGATTATGGAGACCTTATTACAACCCAAAATAAAATTAAACAAATTTAAAGTTCTATAAATTTAAATCCACCGCATGGCCACCTCGAGTCCAACCTGGCTCCTCCACCGCCATCTACGAGTCACCGAAAAATGTTAAAGGAGAAGGTGAGTCACCAAGACTCGATATGTAACCCTTCCCCTGTTAATACAACGTTTCATACACAACATATAACAGCTTAATTATGCAGTATCGTGTACCCAACCTAGCCAACCAAACACCTTTGTCTACCCCATGTGGTACCAAACCACCGGTGACCGTAGTCACGATGTGTTACCAAAACACCGGTGGTGCTAAACCACCGTGACATATAGTCACAATGTGCTACCAAAGCACCGTGTCCGTAGACACAAATCGGGTGATGGGGCCAACCCATCGTGTGATACCAAATCACCGCGCATTTATCCCATATCTTAAGTGGGGCTAACCCACGGTGGTGTTAACCACGTGGACAAGTCGCTATGAGGTACCAAACCTCCGGAGGTACCAAACCTCTGTGACATATAGTCACGATGCAGCTACCAAAGCACCGGTGCTCACAAAGACGATATCACCGCCCCTCCTCTCATCAACCCATGTCAAGCGCTTAACAACAAGACATACATATATCACATGTATCAAATAATCCATGCTTCCCAAAAGCATTATTATCAATCTCATACAAATAGAGACTTACCCGGATCCTTGCTTGTACCATTAAGGTACTATTGCCATATCTACATAGAGCAGATTTACATATAACATACACTTAATACACTTTATTAACTATTATAAGTGTGTATGTACACACCTGTCACCACTGAATCGTCTAAATCCCGAAAAGAGATGTCGGCCCCCTAGATCTACTGGTCCCTATATTCGCCAAACACATGGGTTAGTACCATGGCCTATTCGCCAACCCAAACAATCCTAGGGTTTGTCTTTTGATCCCAAAACCTTACCTTTAACTCTTTGCTACTATCCACCGCACTTGATTCACAAATCGCTTTTTACCAAATAATCGATTAATGAACATTACTCATAACCAAAGCTTTTGGCTTTTGAAAACCAACATAGACCTTACCCAAACTTACCAAACCGAACGTTAGAGATTAGGGCTTGGGTCGCTTGCTTCACGATCTTGGGGTACCTAGAAGAGATCGATTACTAAAACATTTAGAAGTCTTGCTAGCCATCACCGAAATCGGCACTTACCCCTAAATAAGAGTCGACAAAGAATAGTGAAGGGAACCCATGAAGTTTCGGCACAACTTACCTTCACCAAAGCGATTGACCACGAAAATCCAAAGAGATCTATATCGCTTCTACTATTCGGCCAAGGTGCTACCAAAAAGAAAAAGAGAATTCCGGCACTTCAATATGGGTGTATCGGTTTTATGAAGGAAATTAATGGCAAGAGAGGGTGATAAGAGTGTTGGCTAAAGGAGTGTATGTTCGGCCAAAGAAAGAAAATAAAAGAGAGGAGGGATTGATGATGGGAATTCGGCAAAGAGAAGTAGAGAGTGTTTCGGCAAGGGTTTGAGAGAACAAAGAAAATAAAAGAACACAAGGGAGAGGGGTTAGGGTTTTTCGGCAACTTAGCAAGAATGGAAAAACCAAAACAATGAGCTAGGGTGGGGTTTTTATAAGCATTCGGCCCCCTCTTCAAGCTTGCCAGTCAACCTAGGCAACAAGGAGTTCAACTCTAGCCAACTCCTAATTTTCCTCTTGGCCACTCATTTAAATTAATTCAAACTAATTTGAATTAATTCACCTTTATCAAATAATAATCCAACCAATATCCTTGAATATCTTCTCATTATTACTATAATTAAACAAATAAAACTCTTCTATTATCCCTAAATAATTACACCTAATAAAAGAGTTTGAAGGAGAAAAACTCTCCCCTTTGTGCCATTCAAATAAAAACAAAAACAAGAGGATTTTGTGACTCAACCAAGGCTCTCCCTTGCTCCTTGGTGGCGTCACATGTAGCTCTTAAGTGGGCTTCTTTTGCCACTTTACCAAGGGCTTTTTAGTGTTAAAAATACCCACATTTATTCTTATAACACCACTTACCAAGGCTCCTTCTTTTAAAATTAAAAAAACGAAATTTCCCAAACAAACCGGCACACTCAAAGCCTTAAATTAAGCTCTATTATTCCATTAATAACATCGCAGCAGTTCATAACAAGAAAATAGTCAAATTCCAAATAACCCCATATTTGGGATGTTACAATCTAACAACTCTTACAATTGTACTTTTAACTCTTTCAATTCTGTAAGAGCCATTCTATATGGTGCTATCAAAATTAGAGCTATTCCAGGCACAAGTTCGATCACAAATTCAACTTTCCGAGTCGATGGCAACCTAGGCAGTTCTTCAGGAAAAACATTAGCATATTCTTTGATTATCGGTACTTGATAATTTTTGATTCTGCCACTTTCGAGTCAAGAACATAAGCTAAATAAGCTTCAAATCCTTTTCTAATCAGTTTATGAGCTGACAATGCCGAAATCACATTTGTAGTATAATCGGTCCCATTTGCCCTAACACAAATAAATTCACCACTTGGATGTTTCAAACTAACTTGCTTTCTTCGAAAACTTATTATTGCATCATGCTCCGACAACCAATCCATTCCCAAAGTGAAATCAAAATCATCAAACGGTAAGAACATCAAACTAGTAGGAAAGTCGTAACCTCAAACTTTTAGAGGACACGATTTACAGATTTGGTTAACTAAAATACACTGACCAAGTGGATTCGTTACCTTAACAGTGAAATCAATGAACATAACAGGCAAAATATTTTTGTCTACTAATGTAGTGCATATATAAGAGTGAGTTGATCCAAGATCAATCAATGCATATACATTAATATCAAAAAGATAAAGTGTATCAGCAATAACATCTGGGGCAGTAGCTTCCTCACGAGCTCTGATTGCATACGCTCTGGCTGGTGCTCTCACTTCAGATCATTCATTCGTATCACTAGTCTTTCCTCAACCAGAAGTAGTATTTCTATCGTTTACAGGTCGTTTACCCCTCTGTAAGGTTGCTTCAGGCATGCTTGTCTGATGGCCCAATCATTTCGCCATTTTGGACAGTCACGAAGGAAATGATCAATAGATCCACAATGGAAACAATCTCCCAACTTTGATCGACATTCCTCAAAATGTCTCTTTCCACAATCATCACAAACAGGGACAGTTCTATCTACATTCCTCACACTTCCAACACTAGATGCTAGAGAATTAACAGACTTCAAATTGCTTTGCTTCAGTTTATCTCTGCCAGTAAACTCTGAAGGGACAGTTGATCGATTTGTGTCACTTTTAAACTTCTTTGATGTAAACATTTGAGCTGAATTAAGTGACCCACTTTTATTAAATTCCCGAGATCTTGCATTAGATTGTCTTTTACTTTTAAAAATTTCTTCGATTTTCTGAGCACGTTCTGAAAGTTCTACAAATTCACGTAACTTTAACGCTGCCATAGAAATTTATATCTCATCATTCAAGTCATCTTCAAATCTAATACACATTTCTTCTTCATTTGACACTATGTTACGAGAATACTTACTTAATTACACAAATTCCCATTCATACTTAGCAACCGATCAATTTTCTTATTTTAGTTCAAGGAATTCTTTCTTTTTCTTATCAAGAAACAACCGACTAACATAATTTTTTTCTGAATTCTACTTGAAAAAAATCCCAATTGATACGATCATTGGATGTCATCGTGCTCAAAGTGTCCCACCACAAATATGCTTCATCTTTCAATAACGAAACAACACATCTTAGGCAATCTTCAGGAGTGCACATTAATCCCTCAAAAACTTTCTTCGTATTCACTAACTAGTACTCAGCTTTAGCAGGATCATCGTCAACTTTGCCACTAAATTCTTTAGTTCCACATTTACGAAATTTGTCCACAGACAGTTGAGTAACTGTCACAAGTACAAGATTTTGAGGACACAGGGGTGCCGGAGGAGGCACAGTAGGGGGTGGAGGATGCGGAGTTAAAGGATTTGCTTGTTTAAATCCATTGAACCACTGGTTCATCATACTGAAAAACACATTTCTCATCTTATCACAAAAGGACTATGGAATCGATGCACTATTACTTGCTTAAGGATTCGAAGCTTGGACATTACTTTCTACTTCATTAACTACGGCCCGATTCGACTCAACAGACATTTTGAACCTAAAAGAAAATACAACATTAGAGCAGATCAAAAGCATCACACTATCACAGGGTATATGTGCCATGTATATACTAGATTCTATACACATTATGTTAGTCCTGGAATTGACTAAACTATAGCTCTGATACCACTGAATGTAACATCCGTATCCCGTCTCTGTTGCCGGATTAAGGTTCGGAGTGTTACAGAACCAAACAAGACAATTTATCTTCAAAACAAGTGTTTAATTAATTCATAAACATATATCATTTCATAGAATAAATATTCACATGGGCCTTAATTCGGGTTTACGGGGCTCTAAAATTAGTTTGAAATCAATCGGGAATCAAAATGAACCAATACATAAATTTTAGGAAAAAAATTAAAAATTTGAAAAATAAGGGTCACACGGCCGTATGACACAGCTCAGACCGTGTGAGCATTCAAATTAGGAACACAAGGTCATGTCCCAACCCGTGTCATAGATCGTGTAGCTTACTGACTTGGCTCACACGGTGGTGTCACAGGCCGTGTGAAACATGCACTAAAACTAATAGAGCACACACGATCGTGTGGGGTGACCATGTGCGACACACGACCGTGTGATAACCCGTGTTCCGGACCATGTGATTCCAAATTAACCTATTAAACAAGCTAAAATCAAGCCAAATCTTTCCCAATAAGGTACACCTAAAACAAAAACTATCTGATGACCAAAACAATCAAAACATACATTTAAAACATATCAAAATTAAAAACCTAAACTTCTAACCAATGTACCATTCATAGGTACCTCAATTATAACCAAACATCACACCAAAACCTTATTTATAAACATACTATTAAAGTTTACCGCTCAACATCACATAACATATTCATAAGAACTAAATAATTTTTCATATCTTCTAAAACTTATAATATTAACCTTCTTACAAAAAAACCTATATACATGCCACAACCCAAAAAGAGATATAAAAGTTACCAAAAGTAAATGGATAGTATGAGCTTTAATGTCAATCCCTCAAGCCGTCCCCAAACGTTAACTACAAAATGACATGAGAAAAATCATTAAGCTTAAATGGCTTAGTGAGATCATAGTGTAAATTCTACTTGACTTTCTTTAAGTAAAGGAATCACTTTAAAAATTATAACATGATAACTAAAATTTTCAATTGTTTTGTCTATAAGTTTTCAAGAATTCATCATAACTAGAATATGTCAATTCCATGTAATTGTTCATATAATTTAATCAAGTTCATCATTACCCGATTCACATACTCAAAACTTACTAATTTTCAGGGGCATCGTAGATGCAAAACAAGGGCACAAAAATGCAATCAGGAGCACGAGTGTGCAATTAGGGGCACCAGAGTGCATTCAGGGGTAGAAATGTGTTGTTAGGGGCACCGAAGTGTATTCAGGGGCACAGTTGTGCAAACAGGGACACTGAAGTGTTTACAAGGGCACCGAGGTGTAATGAAGGCACTTCGACATTTCTGTATACATATTAGAACTCATTACAGTCTCGTAAAATTCATTTCAAATCTAAGAACAACCACTAATAACCACTTCTCAATTTCATATATATATGTGATACTTGCATTCCTAAATTATATTCACATGTACATACAAATGAATCAACTAATAAGAAAATAACAATATAAATTATGACTGAAACACATTAAGTAATAAATAACTATGATTTTACCTATTATTCACTTCCGATTAAAATGCAAGGACTACTCCGCAAATTTTCCATTCCCTCGGTTATTGTCTTTTTTATTCAAATCTTGATTTAAAAAAGTAATTAAATAACATATATCAATTTCATATAAAATTCATACTCAATTTAATGCACATGATCCATAACTTTCCATTAATTACCAATTTCCCCTAAACTTTTACATTTCTCACAATTTAGTCCCTAAATCCAAAATTCCAAAATTATCAAAATTTCCAAATACCCTAAGCTTGCTAAATTCATATCCATATTAGTAAATTCCAAAACTATTCAAAATTCACAAGAATACCATGTCCATTTTTAATATTTTATCAAATTACTCTTTAACACAAAAGTTAACAAAATTACTTAATAAACAAATTCATAATCAACCACCAATAACTCAAATCTATTATTTAACATCATGAACATCAAGAAATCATCAATGGTACATTTCAAAATCTATAACAGTTTTAAAAACGAAGGTTCAGGTTAACAAGATCTAGTTTGCAATGATCTAAAAAACATAAAAATTACAAGAAATAGGCTAAAAATTCATACCATTCATGCACCAAATTGTTTGGCCGAACCTCAAGCACTCAAAAATGGTGTTCTTCCCTACAATTTTCGGCACTAAGCTCTTTGGAAGATGATGACATCTTTTTCTTTTATTTAATTATAGTTTTAATTTCTAAATTACAATTTTACCCTTAAATATATCATTCAATTAAGCCAAACTTAAACATATTACCGTCCATCATGGATAGTGATGGTCTAATTACCATTTAAGGCCATCAAATTAAATTCCTAAAGCTATTAAACCCAATTTACTAATAGCAACTAGCTTCCACAACATTTACTAATTAGTCCTTTTTACTTAATTAACTATCCAAACATTAAAATTTCTTGACCATATTTTAATACGGCCCTAATATAGTTCTATAAATGTTAATTAAATAATAAACATGACCTTTCTTATCAAAATTGTGGTCTTGAAACCACTATTTCTGACACCTCTAAAAAAGGGGATATTATAGGCAGACTAGGGAGTTTTACTATCCCTTGTTCAATTAGAAATCATTATGTTGGTCAAACGTTGTGTGATTTTGGAGCAAGTATAAATCTAATGCCTATTTATCTTTGCATTTGGGAAAGCAATTAGCTGATTGATCCTACTATGGTGACTTTGCAATTAGCTTATTGATCCTACTATGGTGATTTACAATTAGCTGATTGATCTTACGCCCATTCGAAAGGTAAACTTGAAGACGTGCTGGTAAGAGGTGATAAATTTTTCTTTCCTACTGATTTCTTTATTTTAGAATTTGAAGTTGATCAAAATGTGCCAATTATTCTTGGAAGACCTTTCTTTGCTACAGGCAGAACTCTAATTGACGTATGGAAAGGTGAACTGATCATCAAGGTAAATGATCAATAGATTACTTGTAATGTTTTTCATGATTTGAAATGTGTAGATGAAAATGAAGAATGCCACGCCATTGGTTTATTAGAAACAATAGTGGAGGAAGAATTCACCAGACTTTACCACAACAATTCTGGTAGTAATGAAAACTTATTAGAAAGGATTGATGAAGTAAGTCTAGACGAATTTAGTGAATTCATAGAAGCCAAACAGACACTAGAGAGACCAGGGAAAAAGTTTGACTATTTGGATTTATCAAGTCATTCGTTCAGACCTCCTAAACCTTCTATAGAGGAACCTCTTACATTGAAGTTGAAACCTTTGCTACAGCATTTAAAATACGAATACTTGGGAGATAACAACACCTTGTCGGTTGTGATTTCTGCAGAATTGACATTCGAACTAGAAGTAAAGTTGTTGGAAGTCCTGTGACGATTCAAGAAGGCGTTAGGATGGACCCTTGCTGATATAAAGGGAATCATTCATGCGTTTTGCATACATAAAATTTTGTTCGAAGATTGCCACAACAAGTCTATTGAGCAGTAGAGAAAATTGAATCCGATAATGGAATAAGTTTTCAAGAAAGAGATTATCAAGTGGCTTGATGCTGGCATTATATACCCAATTTTAAATAGCTCGTGGGTAAGCCATGTATAATGTGTCCCTAAGAAAGGAGGTGTCACAGTTGTTACCAATGACAATAATGAGTTCATACCAACTCGCACAGTCACGAGATGGAAAGTGTGCATGGATTATCGGAAGCTTAACAAGGCAACTAGAAAGGACCATTTTTTCTTGTCATTTATTGATCAAATGTTGGACAAGTTAGGAGGGAAAGCTTTCTACTATTTTTTGGATGGTTATTCAGGGTATAATCAGATTGACATAGATCCCAATGACCAAGAAAAGACAACTTTCATGTGTTCATATGGTACTTTTACTTTTAGACAGATGTTGTTTGGATTATGTAATGCCCCGACAACTTTTCAGCATTGTATGATGGCCATTTTTTGGATATGGTGGAGAAATTTCTCGAAGTTTTCATGGATGATTTCTCTGTATTTGGCAACGACTTTGAAGATTGTTTGAAAAATCTGAAATTGGTTCTGTGACGCTGTGAAGAAATAAATCTTGTCTTGAACTGGGAAAAATGCCACTTCATGGTTTGTGAAAGAATTGTCTTAGGGCATAGGATATCACAGCGAGGAATTGAAGTAGACAGAGAAAAAATTGAAGTAATAGAAAAATTGCTACCTCCCACTAGTGACAAGGGTATTAGAAGTTTTCTAGGTCATGCAGGATTTTATAGAAGATTTATTAAGGATTTTTCGAACATATCTAAACCCTTATGCATACTATTGGAGCAAAATAGACCCTTCAATTTTTATGAACATTGCCTGGTTGCTTTTGAGGAATTAAAGAAAATATTGGTAGAAGCTGTAACATCCCGATTTAGGGCCTAGTCAGAATAGTGGTGCGAGACCACAAATCCGAGGGTTATGAATGAGTTTTTGAGGTTTATGCTATGTATGCATGCTAGTGTGAAAGTTTCATGAAGCAATTTTATGAAATTGTGGTTGAATTGTCCAAAAGGACTAAATTGAAAAAGTTGCAAAATGTGAGATTCTAGAAGCTATTTGTGTGAAATAGCTTTAGAATATTAATTAAAGGTCCTTAAATAGCAATTTTTCCAATTTCTAATATTTAGACAAAATTGGGCATGGATGAGTTAAAATAGAAAGTTTATCAAAAAGAGCATTTTGGTCATTTATCAATTAAGTGATTAAAATAGGAGAAAAGATGACAAAAATTCATTCATCTTCTTCTCCAAGGTTGCCAAAATTTTCAAAATCCATTGTTAGGGTTCTTCAAAAATTTCAAGCTTGCTAGTAAGTGCATCTAGCCTCGTTTTTAATATTCTTTGTATTTTTGAAGTCCTCGTTGCATGAGTAAGCTATTTTTAGCTATTTGATGAGCTATGATGGATGTTCAAAAATGTGGTCATGTATGACATGCATGTATTTTGATGTTTTATGGAAGATTATGAAAGCTTGATGTAGTAGAAACATCTTTTGCTAAATGAGTTTCCATAGAAAATGCATGTAGGGACTAGTTTGTAAAAAACTTGAGTTTGGTCATACATGTGTGTTGTGATGAAAATTGATGATTGCTTTAGTTAAGTAAGTGATTCGGCTAAGCATGAAAGGCTAGAAAGTTGAATAAAAATCACTTTACGAGCCTTGGGGGCAATAGTGTAATTATGAGAAAGATTTGGGGCAAAAGAGTAATTTTGCCAAAGTATGAGATGTGGGTCAATTTGGTCAATGTGAGTATTGAGTAAGCTGATTTATTCATTATAGATCAAGAAAGATGAAGCCCGGATCAAAACCGAGGCAAAAGCAAAGTGGTGGACTAAATTGCACGTTTCTATACTTTTGTGTATCGATGTAAGTCTATGCACAAACAATGCATTCATACTTACAATTTGTTAATTCTAGCTAGCGTAAAGCATGGTTGAGAATGATTGAGAACCTATGTGGTTCAAGTGAAATGAATGATTAAGTAAGTATATTTGTGAATGTCTTGTAATAATGCTAAATGGTGGGCTAAGTGCGATACCATCCTAATGCATATTGACGATGAGTTGGCTATGTGCGATGCTATTGTTAGGTATATTATCTGGTGGGCTATGTGCGAAACCACTATGAATACCTTGTTGGTATGCTAAGTGCGATACTACCTTATTAATTGATTGTGGTGGGCTTAGTGCGGAACCACCGAGAGATTTGCTGTGTGGATGTGATAGTGAGTAGCATAGCTGTGTGGATGTATTATTGAGAAATAATGATGTGTTGTATATTGTGTAAATGTCATATTGAATGCAAGGGTGCATGTCAATGGTTATGAGTAAGTGACTCATGATGTGTCGGAAATGTGGTAAGGGATGGAAAGAGTAAGCATAGTTGTACATTATATGTTAGTATAATGCTAATTGTTGTTTAGCTTATACTATGTTGCTTAATTGTTTATGTGTAAACTTACTAAGCTCAAAGCTTACTCTCTTTCTTTTCCCTTGTCTTATAGAGCAAAAGTGTTGAATCGAGATACGAGGATCAATCGGAAGATCGCCCAAACTATAGCACACTCTGGTACATTAGACTCAATGTTTTGTATATGGCATGTATAGGGGCTAGACAATTTAGTGAATTTTGTTGTTTATGGCTATGATGTGTTAGCCTTTCGATGGATGATCTCTTTTGTATTATGCCATAGTTGTTGGCATTTTAATATATGAAAAGATGTAGTTATCTATGTGAGATTGTAAGATTATGAGTTGATTATTGGATGTGTTGAATGAGTGCATGTTGTGTATGCTAGAGGGGTGAAAAGAACTTGGCATAAAGCTTTATTATTGTCCATGTGGATAGACACACGGGTGTGTGTCTAGGCCATGTGTGACACACGGCCAGCCCACGGGCGTGTGACTCAGCTGTGTGTCCTCTGCATGTTAGTATTTTAAGTCAGAATAGACCACGGACTAGCCACACGGGCGTGTGTCTAGGGCGTGTGGGATTAATCAGTGTTGGCCATAGGCTAGCCACACGGGCGTGTGTCTAGACTCTAGGCCGTGTTAAGGTAGTCAGTGTGCACCACGGGCGGAGGGCACGGGCGTGTTCCCTAATCGTGGGGCATTGGCAAAATGCTTGAGTTTTCATGCACGGGTGGTGACCATGGGCGTGTGTGACATCCACGGGCGTGCCAAATCTTACACGGGCGTATGAGCCCTGTATAGATGGAAAATAATTTTAAAGATCGTAAGAGTTTTCGATATGGTCTCGAGAGCCCTCGTGTGTTTGAGAAAGGCCTCGTAAGTCGGGATTGAGGTTGTTATGACGGCCAAAGAGAGTGGTCATGTTGTGCCTAAGTGGCGATTGATCGCTGTGATTTGTCAAAGTTTTAAAATTTATAAAGAGAATGATCGAACCTGAAACTAACTATGACAACGATTTGAGGCAAGCGCACCTATCGAACAAGTAGTATAGCTTAGGCAAGACCGGATTGTCGAACCCAAAGGAACTAAAAGTACTAATACTAACTTTCTTTTTATTATTTAGCCTAAAATAAAGGGAATTTGTTGTTTTAAATCTAAATTAATTAACTACTAAATTAAAGACTCTAAGACAAAGAAGAATGAATTTGGGAAATTAACTTGAGGAAAAACCAATTGATTAAGATGACACCCAAGGAAGAATCCACCCAGACTTCACTTGTTATCTAACTCTGATCCAGACGATTTATTCACTTGACTTGATCCGTAAGATTCTCTAATGTATATTAAACCCTTTCTCGAGGCGAATAACGTCTAACCCTAGGTTGATTAATTGAAATCTCTTTCTAATTAAAACTCCTAGAATCGCATTAACTCGATCTATGGAATCCCATATTAGGTTTCACCCTAATCCGGCAAAATCTCGTCACCCTATCTCTAGGTTCACGATCAACTCCGCTTAAATATGCTAGATCTACTCTTAGGCAGGGACTTTTGCTCCTCCACCTAAGCACATCAAACTTGAATTAATATCCGCGAAATATCAACACAAGAATTAAGAACACATAATTAAGAACAAGTCAAATATTTATCATATAGTTCAGTAAACGATAACAAGATTCATCTAAGTTTCATCCCCCTCAGGTATCTGAGGGTTTAGTTCATAACAATAAAAGAAAACATCTCAGAAGATAAGATAAAACAAAACATAAGAAATCCCTAAAACCCCCTGAAGGAATTGAAGGAGAGATCCCCTGTCTTGAGTATAATTCTGGCTTCTAGAGATGAATCAACTGGCTATCCTCGAGCGAATCCCCACAAATCTGCCTTCTCCAGCCTAGCAAGATGCCCCCTGTCAAAGGTACTGAGCTCCCCCTTTTAGGTCATACTTAAGGTGTATATATAGACTTTTGGAATGTGTTTCTTTGCCCTTAAGTATCCCAATTCGAATGAAACTTCTCTTTGCCACGGCAGGGGCACGGCCATGGCACACACCCGTGTGAATCGTGGCCAGGCCGTGTTGGGTCGATTAATGAGGCACGGCCGTGTGGTCTTGGGCTCAGGCCGTGTCGATTTTGTGATGTGGCCCATTTGGCCCATTTTAAGCCCGTTTCTTGTTCTTTTCATCCTCCGGTGCTTTCCTGAGTATAAAACATGAAAATAAAGGATTAAGAGCACCAAATTACATAAAATAAGGGATAATTCATCCAAAAGCATGCTAAATGTGGGATTAAAATATGTTACTTTTACGGTTTATCAAATACCCCCACACTTAAGCTTTTGCTTGTCCTCAAGCAAAATTCTCAACTCATAATTAAAACAAACTTCCCTCAATTCATAATAGTCATTGATAGTGTTTCATCATAATTCAAGGATAATTTATACATGGATAATTCAACTCAAAGGGTCCTAAAGATTCAAACAATCTAAGTCATACATTTGTAGCATAAAACATAGGTGTTTCCCCATCTAAATAATTACCTCTGATTCAAAATCGACAAGAATTGACATCCTTACTAAAGATTCACTCAAATCACTCGAAGTGTTTAAGGTTCAGAATTAAGCACTCAAAAGTCAAACATGAAGAGTTAATCCCATAGGCTTACATGAAAATCAAATCCCCATCACTATAATATGAGATGATACACAAATCAAAAGGTGTTTAATAGGGTTGTAACGGGGCTTGGGTTAAAGGTGTGGATAAAGGCTGAATTAGAGGGTTAGAATCGAGATTGAATTGACAAATTACCTAACTAGACAAAAATAAACTGATAAATAATTACATCAATTGAAAACTTGTACTAATAATACTCTAATACGAGCTTCTTCTTCAGTAATTGGTATTTAAACGTATAAGCTCACTTAATTACAAAACTAATGATGAATACACTTCGATTTTTTTTTAAGAACAAATCACAAATAATAATAAAGAACTTTAACAACTAAAATATAGAACATAGTTAGGTAACTGCTCAAAATCAAATCTCGACAAAAAAGGGTAGTCAAGAGGAATGGTGATAACAAATACAGACTGGGTTTTAGGTTAATATTAGTGGGTGAGTCAATAAATAGGGTTGTTAGGATTAAAAGGGGTTTACTAAGGGTTAATTATGGAGGTAGGTTTTTTTAGTGGAGTGAGTGGGTTAAATCCTAGGTGCCTTCATCATCTCTGTATATCAAATCAAAGTTGTGGTCCCGACATGTATAGTCGATGCAAGTTCTAGAATAACTAATCAATGTTGACACACTCATAATCAAAAAGTGAGCAAGAAAAAGAATAAATGCTCTATAAGGCTCAAAATCTCACAAAAATTATGGGTATTTTTGATGTCATCCTCGTAAATTTCAAACTTCAAAGTAATATTTAATTTCAGGTAGACAACCTAAAAAAAATTTAATTCTGAAAAATAGACTTATCATGCTTGATTCTCTAGTTTCCTTCAAATTTAATTATCAATGCACAATTATCAATGACATAATTCAAGACATATCAATAAAAATCATAAATCAGGGGAATTCCATTCTAATAATAATATGAGAAACTTACTTTAGGACAAAGCATGATTCAAGGATTTGAGAATAATGCAAAAAGTTAGGCACTTTAAGATTCACCCCCCACACTTAAGATGTACATTGCCCTCAATGTACAAAGATAGATAATAGAAAAAATAATAATAAAATCATAAGATATGGGGAGAGGTGAAACTTCCTGAATTATGGATGAAAATTCTTGGAGGATGTTCCATGGCAAAGACGTTGGAGGGGTTGTAGTGGCTATGGTTGTGGTCGTGGTGGCTACCCACTATTGCTGTGCTAGATGAAGAAATTGGGTAGCCTGTGAAGGATTAGCCAAGATATACTAATAATAATTAAAACTATACTAATTAAATAATTAAAGAAAATCAAGATAAAGTGAAGAGAAATAAAATATGAAGTAAAATTAAAAGAAAAGATAAATGGATCGTAGGGTCCTTTTTGTTGGATGGTTCGCGAGGTGGGTGTTATTTCTAAGGTCATTGTGGTCTTTGGCGGTGGCGAAGTGGTGTGATTCCCAAGCGGTCAGAGAACCTAAAATTAAGAAACTGAAATAAAATAAACTAAATTAAGCATAAGATAGTCACAGAGAAGGAAAATAAAGGAGAAGAGTAAAGAAGAAGAAAAATTAAATGGTCTCAAAGACCCTTGGCTTGTCAAATATTTGAAGCGGCCGGCATGAACTTATGTAGATCGGTCTCCCACAGGGGTGCTGTGCTTGGATCCTTCCGCTTTTTCGACATAGTTATGGTGTGGCTCGATAGTTAATGAAATATTAGAGTGGAAAAATAGGGAGAGGGTTGAGAAAGAAAAGGAAAACTAAATGGGCTGAATGGGTGAGAAGAGGGAGGGGTGGGTGGTTTAAATAGAATTCTCAAGTCAGGTACATTCCCACGCCCGTGTCTCGTGGGTGAGGCATCTCACACGGCTGCATCGCACGGCCGTGGTGGGCTTCGTTCGTTTCTCCCACGCCCATGCTCAGGTCGCCACGCCCATGTGTGATCTAACAGTGTCGACCACGGCCGCATTTCACGGATGTGGGGTTTTGTCGGTGCCCGTGGTGTGGTGGTTTGAGTCCATGACTCTGAAAATTGATTTTCTCTGACTCGTACCATCTCTGCTGTGTCAGTACGGTGATTCGGTGCATCCACACGGCCACGGCCACGGCCGTGTGCAAGGCCGTGTGGCCTGGAATTCTGTACTTTTGGTTATTTTATAGTTAGGTACTATAAAGAAAAAAATAGAATAAATAAGACAAAATAAAATGTAAAAGTTAATGGGGTTAGTACTCGGGTTGCCTCCCCAGAAGCACTCGTTTAAAGTCTTAAGCTAGACTTACCTCTCGTTTGCATCATCATGGTGGTTTGAGGAGTTGGAAGTCCTTCCTCATGCTATCGGTTTCATTATCATGATAGAGTTTAAGTCGAGATGCATTTATATTGAAAGTACCAAAAATAGGATTACTTACCTCGACTATTCCGTATGGGAAAACACTGGTTACCCTAAAATGGATTTCTTTGTTTGTGTTAGGGTCAGGAGGAGATATTTGCAGGTCTACTTTTTCTAATAATACTTGATCTCCGATTTTGAATTTGTCTACTTCGTGGAATGGCTCTGGTTCCGCTTTTGTATCCCTATTTTTTCCTTGAAATGTGTCTTCCACTCGTCTAGATCATCGATCTGAATCCTTCGTTCCTCATGAGTTATTTCTTTGTTGGCACAGGGTATAGGATCGGGTTCAATTGTATTCTTTCCTGGTGTTTCCTGAAAAGAAGGGTTAACCAAATGGTTATCAATAGAATTTATTTTCTCACCTGGATTACTCGATGATCTAGCCGAATCGAGAGCTTGGAGAGTGACTGTCTCATTACCTACACGAAGTATTAGTTCTCCTGCATCAATATCAATTTTAGTCCCGCAGCCATAAAAATGGTCTTCCTAAGATTCGGGATACTATTGTCCTCATCCATGTCTAAAACGACAAAGTCTACTGGGAATACGAATTTATCAATCTTTATGAGTACATCTTCGATTATACCCCTAGGAATTCTAACCATTTTATAAGCTAATTGAATGCTCATCCTAGTTTGTTTGGGTTTCCCTAGACCTAGTTGTTTAAACAATTTATAAGGCATGACATTTATGCTTGCCCCTAAATCAGCTAACGCATTATCAATAGATAAACTACCAATTATGCATGGAATTGTAAAACTCCCTGGATCTTTTAATTTCCGTGGTAGTTTATTTTGCAAGACTGCCGAGCACATTGCGTTTAGTTCCACGTGTGATGCCTCGTCTATCCTTCGTTTGTTCGTCAAAATCTCTTTTGAAAATTTTCTAGAATCTGGCATCTGTGAAAGAGCTTCAAGTAACGGTAAGTTAATATGTAATTTCTTTAAAAGTTTAAGAAACTTACCGAACTGTTCCTCTGTGTCGTCTCTCCTTAATGCTTCGGGATATGGTATGCGAGGTTGGTACTCTTTGATTACCGGTTTTGGCTTATTATTACTTACCTCAACCTTACCTTCTTTGATCACATTCTCTTGCCTTGAATTGGGATCGTCTAACCCTTCAATTTCTTGAGCTGTTATGGCTTGAATTTGCTCCTTTGGGTTAATCTCAGTGTTGCTTGGTAGACGCCCTTGCGGTCGTTCGGAAAGTAGCTTTGCAAGTTGTCCAACTAACTTAGTAAGTTCCCCAACTTGATTCTCGATCCCTTTGATCGATGCTTTTTGATCATTAAGCGTTGTCTCAGTTTTTTGGAGACGGGTATCTGTGGCTGCCATGAATTTTGTCAGCATCTCTTCAAGGTTCGGCTTCTTCTCCTGTGGGTAGGGCTGATTTTGGAAATTTTGAGGAGGTTGTTGTCTTTGATTTCCTTGATTTCCTTGACCTCCCCATGAAAAATTTGGGTGGTTCCTCTAACCTGGATTATAATTTTTACTATAAGGATTATTATTAGGTCTGAAATTGTTACCTATATAGTTCATCTGTTCACTTTCTGTGCCCGGTTGGTAGGGTGGGTACTCAGGATTCGCCACACTTCCACTTGCATCGCACTGCATCACTGGATGTACTGCGAAGAACACAAACTATCAAGCTTTTTATTCATCATCTCTACTTGGTTTGATAGCATGGTTATCGTGATCGAGGTTGAAAACTTCGGCTGTTTTTGTTGGCCTTGTCCTTGTAACTTGCCACTGATAGTTATTCAGTGACATCTCCTCTATGAATTCGTAGGCTGCTTCAGGAGTTTTATTGTTCAGGATTCCACTGGCGGCTGAATCAATTAGTTGCCTCGTTGAGGGGTTCACACCATTGTATAAAGTTTGGACTTGAAGCCACAAAGGTAATCCGTGGTATGGGCACCTCCTCAAGAGATCCTTGTATCTCTCCCATGCGTCGTATAAAGTTTCCAAATCCATCTGCACTAAAGAAGAGATATCATTCCTTAATTTGGCCATTTTGGCCGGCGAAAAATATTTTAATAAAAATTTTTCGGTCATTTGATCCCATGTGGTGATTGACCCTCGTGGTAACGAGTTTAACCACTGTTTGGCTTTATTCCTTAATGAAAAGGGAAATAACCAAGCCATATGGCATCATCGAAACGCCATTTATTTTGAAAGTATCACGAAACTAGAAAATTAGCTATATGAGTATTTGGGTCTTCGTCCAAAGAAACCATCAAATTGAACAAATTGTTGAATCATTTGTATAGTGTTAGGCTTTAATTCAAAATTATTAGCGACTATAGCGAGCCTAACAATACTCGATTCGGCTCTCGTTAAATGTGGTTTAGCATAATCAAACATAGTACGAGGAGCATTATTTTCTCCCACATCTTGTGGTGGTGGATTATTCTCATCCATCCCTTCAGTAGGATTGAATTTGTCTTGTTGCTCTTCTTCTCGGTAATTTAGGGCTCGCCTGATTTCTCTGTAATTTCTGCAAGCGGTAGCTTCAATATCACTGTCGTATACTAAAGGTCCTCTCGGGTTCCTTCTAGTCATAAACTATAGGTACCTGCTAGGAAAAAGAAAGAAATAAAATTAGAAGAGTTAAAACTAAGGTAAAAATAAAAATAAAAATAAAAGTAAATTGCAAAAAAAAAATGGCTAAAGTAATAAAAATAGAGCTTTCTTAATATTTTAATTCCCCGGCAACGGCGCCAAAAACTTGATCGCTGTGATTTGTCAAAGTTTTAAAATTTATAAAGAGAATGATCGAACCTGGAAACTAACTATGACAACGATTTGAGGCAAGCGCACCTATCGAACAGTAGTATATCTTAGGCAAGACCGGATTGTCGAACCCAAAATAACTAAAAGTACTAATACTAACTTTCTTTTTATTATTTAGCCTAAAATAAAGGGAATTTGTTATTTTAAATCTAAATTAATTAACTACTAAATTAAAGACTCTAAGATAAAGAAGAATGAATTTGGGAAATTAACTTGAGGAAAAACCAATTGATTAAGACGACACCCAAGGAAGAATCCACCCAGACTTCACTTGTTATCTAACTCTGAACCAGATGATTTATTCACTTGACTTGATCCGTAAGATTCCCTAATGTATATTAAACCCTCTCTCGAGGCGAATAACGTCTAACCCTAGGTTGATTAATTGAAATCTCTTTCTAATTAAAACCCCTAGAATCGCATTAACTCGATCTATGGAATCCCATTTAGGTTTCACCCTAATCCGGCAAAATCTCGTCACCCTATCTCTAGGCGCGCGATCAACTCCTCTTAACTATGCTAGATCTACTCTTAGGCAGGGACTTTTGCTCCTCCACCAAAGCACAACAAACTTGAATTAATATCCGCAAAATATCAACACAAGAATTAAGAACAAGTCAAATATTTATCATATAGTTCAATGCGATAACAAGATTCATCTAAGTTTCATCCCCTCGTATCCGAGGGTTTAGTTCATAACAATAAAAGAAAACATCTCAGAAGATAAGATAAAACAAAACATAAGAAATCCCTAAAACCCCCTGAAGGAATTGAAGGAGAGATCCCCTGTCTTGAGTTTAATTCCGGCTTCTAGAGATGAATCAACTGCTATCCTCGAGCGAATCCCCACAAATCGCCTTCTCTCGGCCTAGCAAGACGCCCCACAAAAGGTACCGAGCTCCCCTTTAGGTCATACTCGGGGTGTATATATAGGCTTTTGGAATGTGTTTCTTTGCCCCTAAGTATCCCAATCCGAATGAAACTTCTTTGCCACTTTAGGCATAGGGCACGACCATGGCACACGCCCGTGTGAATCTTGGCTAGGCCGTGTTGGGTCGACTAATGAGGCACGGTCGTGTGGTCTTGGGCTCAGGCCGTGTCAATTTCGTGATGTGGCCCATTTGGCCCGTTTTAAGCCCGTTTCTTGTTCTTTTCATCCTCCGGTGCTTTCTTGAGTATAAAACATGAAAATAAAGGATTAAGAGCACCAAATTACATAAAATAAGGGATAATTCATCCAAAAGCATGCTAAATGTGGGATTAAAATATGTTACTTTTATGGTTTATCAGCGATCTTGAGGATTTTATTACGGTAACGCCTCGTGCCCGGTTCCGGCATTGAATACGAGTAAGGGGTGTTACAGAAGCACCAATTGTAGTAACTCTAGAGTGAACCTTGTCGTTCGAACTCATGTGCGATGCCAGCAACTATGCCGCGGTAGTAGTGTTGGGGAAGAGGAGAGACAAAATATTGTATGCAATATATTATGCTAGCAGAACTTTGGCGGATACACAGCTCAATTATACCACCACAAAAAAAGAGTTGTTAGCTGTGGTGTTCGCGTTCGACAAATACCATCCTTATCTAGTGGGCACTAAGGTCACAATTTACACAAATCACTTAGCTATTATGTACTTGATGCGTAAGAAAGATGCCAAGCTGAGATTGATTAGGTGGGTATTGTTACTACAAGAGTTTGACTTGGAAATTCGGGATCGAAAGGGGACTAAAAACCAAGTGGCTAATCATTTGTCAAGGTTAGAATTGGGTAATGAAGATGGCAAAGATAACTTTATTAAAGAAGTTTTTTCGGACGAACAATTGTTATATGCCAAAGCATTACCTTGGTACACTGATATAGTGAATTTCTTGGTAAGTGGTGCGATGCCGCCTGATTTAAACACCCACAAAAGGCAAAATTTTCTTCATGATGCTAAGCACTATTATTGGGATGAACCCTTCTTATTTAAACATTTTGCTGATCAAGTCATTCGAAAGTGTGTCCCTGACGATGAAATATACAGTATTTTGCAGCATTGTCATTCAACTCCTTATGGAGGACATTTTGGAGGAATGAGAACCGCCACTAAGGTACTTTAGTCGGGATTCTATTGGCCAAAATTGTTCAAAAATGCTCATCAATTATGCCAATCGTGTGACCGTTGTGTAACACCCCAAACCCAGCCCAAACGCTACAACCGGATCTGGTATGTCACTTAAGAGATTTTACATAACATGTCGCATTTTGGAAAACAATTACTAGGTTTACACCTTTATTTCGAAAGCTTAATAATTCATTAAAGTATAAAATATTAAGTAACCAATTATCTTGGTAGATTTTATATAAAAACCAAAATTTCATGCAAGTCTTAACTTAATTGAAAACGTAAAACTTAAAACCCAGTAATAAAAGCCCAACAAAATCCCAAAACATAAATGGTAGTCTAGTGGCCCATGGCCTTATTACAAAGAAATTTGAACCCATTAATTAAATAAAAATCAAATAGTAGACTAAGTCTTTTTCTTTGAATTCTCAAAGCTCACGTCGCATGGCCACCTTGCTCTCCTCTCCACCCCGGTCCGATGCCCTAAGTGTCGCTTTGAGATGGTTAAAATTAAAGGGTGAGTCGTGAGACTCGGTGTGCAACCCTCATGCACCATTAGATTTGGGCTTTAGCCCCATAAAAACAGAATAATCAAAATATAAGTAACAAAAATAATATGCAAAGCCCAACCCATATCCTAGGTGTCCATCCGCTACACGCCCCGTACCACCCATTCACACCATTGGGGATTTCTACAATCAACCCACACCGCTACACGCCTTGATGGCGATCGTGCCGCTCATCATCGATCATGGTCAGTAGCCACTACAACAGAATCACGGCAGAAGCGCTACAACAGATCACTTGTAAGGAACCGCTATAATGCATCACGGTAAAAACCGCTACAACATATAACTTCCTCCTTTCATCAAACCCAACCCATGCAATCACATAGAATCAGTATACTTATAACATTTAATCGGATCATTTACTAACTTTGGTGATTTGCTTTACCCTCTTTGGGTTCCCGTCAATATGTCTCGGGTTTTTGCATTTAACAAAACATGTAATACTTATTTTTATATATTAATCAAATGATCTAGATGGTGTGGAGAATTACACACCGATATTGCGAAATCCAATATTCTTAGTCGATGTCCTTGCTATCCGAATCTATTATCCTCAATCTATAGCCTTGCTTAAAAGCCTTAACAATTGCAAAAATAGGCCTCTCCTATATTCGGCCATGGTTAGTATTCTACCCGATTTTATATATATAAATAAACAAATCCTCTTACCATGAAATCCTGAAATTGGAGACTTATGATTTTCATCTTTTAGATCTAGTCGACTAAGCTTCCTTCAAATCCCAAATTGCCGCCCATCATAAAACCATTAAACTATTAGCTTTTGGCTTTTGCCTTTCAAAAACCGGGAATAGATCATGAGAACTAATCAAAAATCAACACTTACCTTAGCATAGGAGATTAGGCTAGCACTAGAGATAGGATTCGGCAATACCCATGGAAGATTTAAATGCCGAAAGTACAGAACTAACTCTCAAATAGGATGAGTAGAAGAAAAAAACTATGGATGCTTCGGCTTTCTAGAGAAATCGGCACAAGAAGGAAAAAGTGGAGAAGAGTTTTGACTTTTAAAGAAATGGGAGAAAAGAAATTAAAGAGGGAGAGGCTAGGGAATTTCGGCACAATGGGAGAGAAATTTAGGGTTTTCAGTGTCAGAATCAAGGAGCTAGCCCCCCCTATTTATAGATATGTTGGAACCTACTGCTAAAAACCGAAAACGCCCTTAAAATTCAAGCTGAAAGAGAGGAGAAATTCGGCACCCTCCTTGCCATGCAAAGAGCTTAATTTTTACACTCCTCTAGGTGGTGGATTTTCGGCCAACACTTCCCTTAAAGATAAGATCCGAACTTTTCTCCATTTTATCTATGATATTATCACTTAAAAATCCACAAAAAATCTCCTATTTTATAGCCTTGTAGCCGTCCACCTCTACTAATCCCTAATGCCAAATTTAACTCACTTAAATTAAAAGATTTGGACCTCATTAAACTTAATACTTGGGCCCCTAATTCCTTGTGTGTGGCGTCACCCTCTCTTCATTTAATGTGTCAAATTTGGCCTAAAACATGGGCTCCTTGCGACCTAAAACTTGTTCCTTTTAATCATAATGATGCCACTTTAATCTGGCCTTTTGCCTAATTCTAAGCCCAAATTTAGACCCCTATCAATTAAATTAACATAGTAAACCTATCCCTACACTAAATGTATAGGCCCGTAAATTTAGGATGTTACAGTTCTACCCCCTTAAAGAAATTTCGTCCTCGAAATTTCCAACTAACTATTAATCGTACTACCCAAGTCTCACCACTATGCTTTCACTGCGCACTCCGATTCTAAAGCCAAAAGAAACACTTAGTATACTATGGTAGAGTATGCACCAGTGTTAGCATCTAGAGCGTCCTCGTCCCCCTTGTACTCATTTTATCGATTCGCGTTTATCTGTTTAGAAATTTTATGAATTATTAGTTTTCTTCCGCTGATTAACCACGAACAGTTTTATGAACAATAGTTTAAGAGTAGTTCTTTCGAATTTGCATTCACAATACAGTCTTAAGTTTGTAACCTCTAACTAAAATAAAACACATACATCATACAAATAACATCCAAGCACTTACATTCTTCACGTAAAGGTGTTTTCGTTGATTCACTACCCAGGGGTATTTTCGTAATTTTATCCTACAGGGGTATTTTCGTAACTTTTCATAATAAAGTTCCTTGTTGATTTCGTGAAGTAAGGGTATTCTGGTAATTTTATAATCTGGGGGTATTTTGGTAATTTTGAAATCCGATGGTATTTCAGTAATTTTGAAATCTGGGGGTATTTCGGTAATTTTGAAATCTGGGGTATTTCGATAATTTTGCAATCAGGGGCAATTTAGTAATTTTGCAAACCAGGGGTATTTTGGTCATTGTACAAACTAGGGGTATTTTGGTCATTTGACAAAACGAGGGTAGGTTAGTAATTTTTTCTAACCAGGGATATTTCGATGTTGTTGTTGTTGTTTTTTTTTTCCAAACAGGGTACTTTGGGGAAAAATCTAGTTTCATGATCCGGGTTACTCTTATAAATATGAGATTTTCGGGTAAATTTTCAAAACATAGGTATTTTACAAATTCATGGCTGGTTGGTAGTTTTCACAAATCAAACGTATTTTGAAAATTTTACAAAACTTGAGAAATTTTCTTTCTTTCTTTTTTTTTTCAAACTAGGGTGGCTGGTCCCTTTCGGGTTTTAATTATAAGGTTTAGCCCATCAACAAGTCCTCGTAACTAGGGTGAATAGTCACCACGCACTAGGTAGGATTCTAGTGAAGAGGAGGTGAGTCACTAGGACTGCTTAAATACCAGGCTCTTCCGGATCTAATCCTAGACATGCGTATGCCTGTTACCACACCCTAGTCTTGCGGCTCATTCACGAGTTTGTTTAGTGAAGTTAAGTCTTATGAGATTTTAAGAGTTGTTTCAGCTAGGCCTAAAGTCCATCAAGTTCTAATCTAACTAATCTACGTCCCATAAAGCCCATCAAGCCCACATATATTATATCACACAATGGTTCAGAATACTTAACTGGCAGACTTGGGTCGAAGACGCAGGTGCCATGCGGAGCTAACAGACCTGTATAAATATGCATGTTTCGAAAACCCAACTTTAGAAAATGTTTTGAGCCCAAAAAACCACCAGAGCCGAGTTTTGAACCGGGCACTGATTCCAATTTGTAACACCCCAAACCCGGCCCAAACGCTACAACCGGATCTGGTATGTCACTTAAGAGATTTTACATAACATGTCGCATTTTGGAAAACAATTACTAGGTTTACACCTATATTTCGAAAGGTTAATAATTCATTAAAGTATAAAATATTAAGTAACCAATTATCTTGGTAGATTTTATATAAAAACCGAAATTTCATGCAGGTCTTAACTTAATTGAAAACGTAAAACTTAAAACCCAGTAATAAAAGCCCAACAAAATCCCAAAACATAAATGGTAGTCTAGTGGCCCATGGCCTTATTACAAAGAAATTTGAACCCATTAATTAAATGAAAATCAAATATTAGACTAAGTCTTTTGCTGAATTCTCAAAGCTCACGCATGGCCACCTTGCTCTCCTCTCGGCCGGTCCGATGCCCTAAGTGTCACCTGAGATGGTTAAAATTAAAGGGTGAGTCACGAGACTCAGCAGCAACCTCATGCACCATTAGATTTGGGCTTTAGCCCCATAAAATGAATAATCAAAATATAAGTAACAAAAATAATATGCAAAGCCTAACCCATATCCTAGGTGTCCATCCGCTACACGCCCCGCACTCACCATTCACACCATTGGGGATTTCTACAATCAACCCACACCGCTACACGCCTTGATGGCGCTCGTGTGCTCATCATCGATCATGGTCGTAGCCACTACAACAGATCATCGCAGAAGCGCTACAAACGAGATCACGGTAAGGAATCGCTACAACAGATCACGGTAAAACTCGCTACAACATATAACTTCCTCCTTTCATCAAACCCAACCCATACAATCACATAAAATCAGTATACTTATAACATTTAATCGGATCATTTACTAACTCGGTGATTTGCTTTACCCTCTTTGGGTTCCCGTCAATATGCCGGGGGTTTGGTATTTAACAAAACATGTAATACTTATTTTCATATATTAATCAAATAGATCTAGATGGTGTGGAGAATTACACACCGATATTGCGAAAATCCAATAGTCTTAGTCGATGTCCTTGCTATCTCAATCTATTATCCTCAATCTATAGCCTTGCTTAAAAGCCGAACAATTGCGAAAATAGGCCTCTCCTATATTCGGCCATGGTTAGTATTCTACCCGATTTTATATATATAAATAAACAAATCCTCTTACCTTGAAATCCCAAAATTGGAGACTTATGATTTTCGGCTTTTAGATCTAGTGGACTAAGCTTCCTTCAAATCCCGAATTGCCGCCCATCATAAAACCATTAAACTATTAGCTTTTGGCTTTTGCCTTTCAAAACCGGAATAGATCATGAGAACTAATCAAAAATCAACACTTACCTTAGCATAGGAGATTCATCTAGCACTAGAGAGAGGATTCGGCAATGCCCATAGAAGATTTAAATGCCGGAAGTACAGAACTAATTCTCAAATAGGATGAGTAGAAGAAAAAACTATGGATGCTTCGGCTTTCTAGAGAAATCGGCACAAGAAGGAAAAAGTGGAAAAGAGTTTCGACTTTTAAAGAAATTAGAGAGGGAGAGGCTAGGGAATTTCGGCACAATGGGAGAGAAATTTAGGGTTTTCAATGTCAGAATCAAGGAGCTAGCCCCCCCTATTTATAGATATTTTGGCACCTACTGCTAAAAATCGAAAACGCCCTTAAAATTCAAGCTGAAAGAGAGGAGAAATTCGGCACCCTCCTTGCCATGCAAATGGCCGAATTTTACACTCCTCTAGGTGGTGGATTTTCGGCCAACACTTCCCTTGAAGATAAGCTCCTAACTTTTCTCCTTTTTATCTATGATATTATCACTTAAAAATCCACATAAAATCTCCTATTTTATAGCCTTGTAGCCGTCCACCTCTACCAATCCCTAATGCCACATTTAATTCACTTAAATTAAAAGATTTGGGCCTCATTAAACTTAATACTTGGGCCCCTAATTCCTTGTGCGTGGCGTCACCCTCTCTTTATTTAAAGTGCCAAATTTGGCCTAAAACATGGGCTCCTTGCGACCCAAAACTTGTTCCTTTTTAACTGTTAATGATGCCACTTTAATCTGGGCCTTTTTGCCTAATTCTAAGCCCAAATTTAGACCTCTATCAATTAAATTAACATAGTAAACCTATCCCTACACTAAATGTATCGGCCCGTAAATTTAGGATGTTACACGTTGTAAGAGAATGGGGAATCTATCTAGGAGACATGAAATGCCACTACAAGGTATACTGAAGGTTGAGTTATTTGATGTATGGGGAATAGAATTTATGGGTCCATTTCCATCGTAGTAAGCAAATTTTACATATTTTTAGAGGTAGATTACGTTTCTAAATGGGTAGAAGCGGTATCCCTAGCTACTAATGATGCTAAGTCAGTACCGAAGTTCTTACATAAGAACATCTTTACAAGATTTGGTACACCTAGAGCCATTATCAGCGATGAAGGATCCCATTTTGATTATAAACTACTGGCCAATGCCTTGCATAGGTATGGGGTGAATCATAAGATTTTTATGGCATATCATCCCAATAAGAATGGGCAAGTTAAGATTTCTAATAGAAATTAAATAAATTTTTGAAAAAGTGGTGAATCTATCTCGTAAAGACTGGTCCACCAGACTAGTTGAAGATTTTTGGGCCTATTGGACTACATTTAAAGCACCATTAGGGATGTCATCTTTTAAACTTCTTTATGGGAAGCCATGTCACTTACTTGTTGAGCTTGAGCACAAAACAATTTGGGTTATCAAGAAGCTAAACATGGACTGGGCTGCTGCTGGCAATAAAAGGTTGTTAGAGTTGAATGAAATGGAAGAGTTTCGGGCACAAGCATATGAAAATGCTAAACTATATAAGGAAAAGACCAAGTGATGGTATGATAATAGAATTATGCCAAGGCAATTTGAACCAACACAGCAGGTATTATTGTTTAATTCTAGACTCAAATTGTTCCCTGGTAAATTGAAATCTTGCTGGTCAGGTCTTTTTGAAGTAGTTCAAGTATTATCACACAGAGCAGTTGATATCAAATACATGAAAATGGGTGTTACATTCAAAGTTAATGGACAACGCTTGAAGCACTACTGGGGTGCTCATGTGGAGCGTGACAAGAAGAGCATCGACCTTCGAGATCCTTGAGTTAGAAATTTTTTATTTTATTCTATTTATTTGCTTTACTTTAAATTATTTTTTTATTTTTGTTCGTTGGTTATGTACTAAATTTTTATTTCATGTCGTTTCATTTTCTATTTTTATACATTAGTGTAGCTTTTCAAAGGCAGGATAAAGTACCAAACTTATTAGTGTGTATTGGGAGGACAATTGTCATAGCATTACAGAGTAGCACTATACCGTGACAAACTGGGTGATGAGGTGTTACATTATCAAGGGATGATTAGGTAGAAAAGTCCAAAGGAGAGAGTCCTTGAGCAGATTAATCTAATAATTTATTTGGGGAGCCTTAGGAAGTAATCCTATGTTATATGGCTAGGTCATTTTATATTTCCCCCCAATAATTTGTTTCTTTCTTTTCTTCTCACCATGTCACAAACTTCCCTAGCATGTTTCAACTTCCCTAAAACTATCATCATTACCCCCTTATTTCCCTCTCCCCAACTGTCCACGTTTAATGTTTCTTATAAAGCTCTCACCTTTACGGTTTCTCTATCTTTAACCTCTACTCCATTTTCTTTACACTACATCTCTCCAAGATTTATCTTTATTCTTTCTTAATGGCTCGAGTTAGGAATGCTTCTAAAACCACAGAATCATTATGCACTGACGTTTTTCAACCAAAGACATTTGTCAACTCTACTGCAGCTGCAAGGTACGCAAATAATATTCTAAAGCATCCTTTTTTTTAGTAGGGATTCTTATTTAAGGACGAACTTTGTATGGGGTATGACAAGTCTGTATCATTGATAGTAGAGCAGTATGGGTGGGGCATTTTATGTTTGCACCCAGAGGATATTTTGGGCAAAGTAGTTAGGGAGTTCTATGTCCATGTGAACTCCCCTGACTCTCCTTTCATCTATGTACGTGGAACTTCTGTACCATTTGATGAGGATTCTATAAATGCCCAGTTTAGCCTTAGAGAGGTACAAGATGAACATACTGAGTTTGCAGATAACATCACAGATGAGGGTTTGACACAAGTTTTGAAAGATTTATGTGTCGAGGGCACACAATGGATTGTCTCTACTTTGGAATGCTACACTATTGAAAGGGCTTCATTGAAACTGATTGGAAAAGTTTGGTATCATTTCTTAAAAACTTGTCTTATGCCATCCACGCACAATACCATCGTTTCCAAGGAAAAGATGTTGTTGTTGCATTCTATTACTAAAGGAAGAGCGATTAATGTGGGAAGGATCATTTTTCAAGAAGTCCATCGTTGTGATGAGAAGAATGCTGAAAGTTTAAATTTTCCTTCTCTTATTACTGCATCATGCAAGACTGCTAATGTTCCCCTTATTGATGCTGAGGATATTGCCCCTAATAAGGTGGACTAACAAGAGCAATTTTTGCCAAGCTCTGTGGCATTATACAGCCTCAAAAACTCAATAAAGCCAGGCTTCTATTGCCACGTGCGTTCTCACAGCAACACCTTCAGTCACTCAGGGCTCATTCGACCAGCAAATATTAAATTCCCTGAAGCAGCTATAACAAAGGATGTCCTTGTTTGAAAGTCAGCAATACCAACTAGCTGAAGAGTTGGTCCAGGCTAAAGAGCAGCAAGCTCAGTATTAGTCATATGTGAGGGATAGGGATTTGGCAGTTAAGTGATCTTTGTAAAAGAATTTTTTGAAACCAATGCCAGAGTTCCCTATCTTCCCCATGGTTTTGCTCCCATCTACTGAGACTAAAGTAGAACTAGCTCCAACTACTACCAGAGCTGACTCAGCAAATGAAGATATCAATGCTGATGATGGACAAGCTACTAAGGAAATCGAGAAGTCAACATCTATTAAGCCTAGGTGGATAAAAGAAGAAGGAAATGAAGAACATATTGACCCTACAACTGCTACAACTCCTGCCACCACAAAAGGCAAAACTCCTGTACCACCATCTCTACCAGCCTCTGTGACTACAGAGGATCGTGCAATTGATCGATGATCCCATGAAAACTGATAAAGAAGTTGAAGATGTAAACCCCCTGAAAAGGAAGATGAGGTACACGGTCAGTGCCCGCAAGCCCACATGAAGAACTGAATAAAGTACCTACAATACAGCCCAAGCTAGATAGTTTTTTTTTTCTTTTGATGATTATGCATTTCATTTCATCTTGCCATGACATTTGTCTATCCATAGCTATATTTTTTTCAAGCATATACATTGAAGATAATGCATCCCTTAGGTTTGGGGGTGTATTGTGCATTTAGGTTGCACTTTATATAATATAGATGTTTTGACATTACATTGTAACCACCGAAGTATTGTTTTGTCTATAAGAAATACAACTTATACTTACGATGTTCAATGATAAGATTATATTTTTCGATATACCTAGAACATGTGACAATGGATTGGGTGAATTTAACTTAGGTCAAGATGCTTGAAAATTAATTCTTAAAAATAGAATGTCTTATACTCAATTTTTATTTTATTTTTTGGGATATAGTAGGTATCTTTTAATGAAATTAGGGATTTTTAAAGCCAAGCATTAGTTATATTGTCACAACAATATTTAATACAGGTCAGTAGGCACTCCAATGTTTAGAATTTCCAAGTAGGTCAGCATGACTTTGTTTGCTCCATCGTGTTGTTGATTAGAAAGATGAGTCTAAGCAAGAGTGTGTTTCATGGAAATAAAATTAGGGGAACTCCGTTGTAGCAAAAAGGACTGAGTAGTTAAGGAGGTAGTTGTATGCTCCATCCATCTTTTTAGTCAAAAGTTTGAGCTTCATGGGTGACTTTCGATTCAAAATTGTGACGTGATTGAGTACTCGGCAATTAGGTGTATGGTCCACTATGATTGTCAAGTCAAAGAATTTCGTGACATGCTAAATCCCCTAATAATAATAATATGTTTAAAAAAAGCATAAATATGATTAATATATTCTGAGTAGGCTTAAAGCAAGTAACTTATGTTTAGGTAATAAATGAACCAAGTAAATTAGAAGATGGTTGCTATAGGCCAAAAAAGAAAATACATGAGTACTTAGTAAATTATGTGTTTAGGGAGAAATTTTTGCTCTACCTTTGTTGAGCAACCCTTTGACACTCAAACGAGTTTTGGAAAAAGGAGATTGCTGAAAACTGATGTACTTGTTGTTCTTCGAATAGCCTGGCAATATAAGTTGGTTTGGTACGCTGGAAAAATGTTGGCATATATGCATTCATGCATTCATATGTATCTTGCTTGAGAACAAGCAATAACTCAGGTTTGGGGGTGTGATAACTCTTGAAAAGAGTTATATTTTATGCCTTTGGACCTAGTTAATTGCTAATACTTAAGTACATCTAGTTGCTTTTTAGGACATTTCTTTAGTATTTTTAGCATTGCATTAGAACTTGGGTTTCGTTTAAATATTAGGTGCTTTTAATTACTCATGGAAGGGCTGTGTTTTGTTGTATTTGTAGATGCATGATGAGGAACAAGAAATAAAGGAGTGAAGTTTTGTCGGGGATAAAGGGTGGTTAGATTGCCAGTTCGTATGCCGTGGCAATGTCGGGAAGATGTCCAATCAGCATTTAGCGCATATTAGTTTTAGCTCAACTATACTTGTACTAGATAAATCTACCTAGAAAAGAGGAGAAGATAAATCTTAGGCTGTGGGAATTATCCTGAAAAACAAAAAAAGAAAAAAAAAGTTTAAAAAGAAGTAAAGGAGGAAACCCTAGAGGGTGGAATTGCGGGTAGAGATCCTTAGGAAAATTAGAAGGTAGCAGTTGAATAGAGACAGGAAGAGGAAAGACGTAGGCAACCCCTCTCAGCCACCTCAGGACACTATGCAACTAGAGTGTGGATTGGACAAGCGAATGTTGTTTTCCTGATGTTCTTCCATTTTTTCTAATTTGTTCATTTGTGAATTACAGTTATGAAAACGATGTTTGAGTTGAATTTTATTTGCCAACCTATGAGCTAAATCTCATAGGTTTGGGATTACTTTGATGAAACTTTAACTATCTTTAATGGCTATAGTTTAAATCTAAATTATTCTACTTTTTCATTCAATTATTTTAATCTTTACAATGTATGTGAGCAATCCCTAGAGATAGTCGACTGTGCAGCATACCCTTTGATAAATCGTAAAAGTAACATATTTTAATCCCACATTTAGCATACTTTTGGATGATTTATCCCTTGATTTATGTAAAAAGGTGCTCTGAATCCTTTCTTTTCATGTTTTATACTCAGGAAAGCACCGGAGGATGGAAAGAACGAGAAACGGGCTCAAAACAGACCAAATTGGGCAAAAGTGAAAATTGACACAGCCTGGACTTGAGCCAACACGGCCGTGTCTCCTTGATAGACTAGAACACGGCCAGATCACGATTTACATGGGCGTATCACCTCATTAAAAGTCTGAACACGACCTAAAGACGATTCACACGGGCGTGTACCATGGTTGTGTCCATATCGTGGAGAAGAGCAATTTCACTCGGAAAAGGACACTTAGGGGCAAAGAAACCTATTTCAAAAGCCTATATAAACACCCTAAGTATAACCTAGAAGAGAGCGGTGAGCTAGGCCAAGAAGCCGAGCCAAAAAGGTCAGATTTGTGGGAAACACTCGAAGATAGCCAGTTGATCCATCTCAAGAAGCCGAAATTCTACTCAAGACGGCGGATCTCTCCTTCAATTCCTTCAGGGGGTTTTAGGGATTTCTTATGTTTTGTTTTATCTTTTCTTCTGAGATGTTTTCTTTTATCATTATGAACTAAACCCTTCAGATACCTGAAGGGGATGAAACTTAGATGAATCTTGTTATCGTTTGCTGAACTATATGATAAATACTTGATTTGTTCTTAATTATGTGTTCTTAATTCTTTTGTTGATATTGCCGGGATATTGATTCAAGTTTGATGTGCTTAGGTGGAGGAGCAAAAGTCCCTGCTTAAGAGTAGATATAGCATAATTAAGCGGAGTTGATCGCGCACCTAGAGATAAGGTGACGAGATTTTGCCGGATTAGGGTGAAACCTAATATGGGAGTCCATAGATCGAGTTAATGCAATTCTAGGAGTTTTAATTAGAAAGAGATTTCAATTAATCAACCTAGGGTTAGACCTTATTCGCTTCAAGAGAGGGTTTAATATACATTAGGGAGTCTTACGGATCAAGTCAAGTGAATAAATCGTCTGGTTCAAAGTTAGATAACAAGTGAAGTCTAGGTGGATTCTTCCTAAGGGTATCGTCTTAATCAATTGAGTTTTTCCAACAGTATTTCCCCAATTCATTCTTTTTGTCTTTGCGTCTTTAGCTTAGTAGTTAGTTAAAGTTAGATTAAATAACGACTTCACTTATTTTAGGCTAGATAATAAAAAGAAAGTTAGTATTAGTACTTTTGGTTCCTTTGGGTTCGACAATCCGGTCTTGCCTAAGCTATACTACTGTTCGATAGGTGCACTTGCCTCAATCGTTGTTATAGTTAGTTCCAGGTTCGATCATTATAAATTTAAAACTCTGAAATCACAGCGATCAAGTTTTTGGCGCCGTTGCCGGGGAACTAAAATATTAAGAAAGCTCTATTTTTATTACTTTAGCCATTATTTTCCGAAATTTACTTTTATTTTTAATTTTTGTTTGTTTTGTTTTTAACTTTGCTAAATTTTCTTTCTTTCTTTTCCTAGCAGGTACCTCTAGTTTATGACTAGAAGGAACCAGAGAGGACCACTAGTATACGACAGTGATATTGAAGCTACCGTTCATAGAATCGCAGAGAAATTAGGCGAGCCCTAAATTACACGAGAAAAGAGCGAGAAGGCGGATCCAATCCTACGAAGAGATGGACGAGAATAATCCACCACCACAAGATGTGGCAGAAAATAATGCTCCGCGTACTATGCATGATTATGCTAAACCTCATTTAATAGGAGCAGAATCAAGTATTGTTAGGCCTGCTATAGCTGCTAATAATTTTGAATTAAAGCCTAACACTATACAAATGATTCAACAATTTGTTCAATTTGATGGTTTACAGGACGAAGACCCAAATACTCATATAGCTAATTTTTTAGAGTTCTGTGATACCTTCAAAATAAATGGCGTCTCTAATGATGCCATCCGTCTTCGGTTATTTCCCTTTTCATTAAGGAATAAAGCCAAACAGTGGTTAAACTCGTTACCACAAGGGTCAATCACTACATGGGATCAAATGACTGAAAATTTTTTATTAAAATATTTCCCACCGGCCAAACGGCCAAATTACGGAATGATATCTCTTCTTTTGTGCAGATGGATTTAGAGACATTATACGACGCATGGGAGAGATACAAGGATCTCTTGAGAAGGTGTCCGCACCATGGTTTACCCTTGTGGCTCCAAGTCCAAACTTTCTATAACGGTGTAAACCCCTCAACGAGGCAACTAATTGATTCAGCCGCTGGTGGAACCCTGAACAATAGAACTCCTGAAGCAGCCTACGAGTTTATTGAAGAGATGTCACTGAATAACTATCAGTGGAAGGTTACAAAGACAAAACCAATAAAATCAGCTGGAGTTTTCAACCTCGACGCAGTAACCATGCTATCAACACAGGTAGAGATGATGAATAAAAAGCTTGATAGTTTGTGTTCTTCGCAGGTACATCCAAAGAATGCAAATGCGACGCAAGTGGAACTGTGGCGAATCCTGAGTACCCACCCTACCAACCGGGCACAGAAAGTGAACATATGAACTATATAGGTAATAATTTCAGATCTAATAATAACTCTTATAGTAATACTTATAATCCAAAGTTTGAGGAACCACCCAAATTTTTCATGGGGAGGACAAGGAAATCAAGGAATTCAAAGACAACAACCTCCTCAAAATTTCCAAAATCAGGCCTATCCACAGGAAAAGAGGCCGAACCTTGAAGAGATGCTGACAAAATTCAAGGCAGCCACAGATAACCGTCTCCAAGACACTGAAACCACCCTTAAGAATCAACAGGCATCAATTAAGGGGATCGAAAGTCAAGTTGGGGAACTTACTAAGACAGTTGGACAACTTGCAAAGATAATTTTCGAACGACCGCAAGGGCGTCTACCAAGCAACACTGAGATTAACCCAAAGGAGCAAATCCAAGCTATCACAGCTCATAATAGTATAGGGTTAGATGAACCCAATCAAATACAAGAAAACGAGGAAGAGAAAGGTAAAGTTGAGGTAACACAAGAAAAGCCAAAACTGGTAATCAAAAAGTACCAACTTCGCATTCCTTATCCCAAAGCGATGAAGAGAGACGATACAGAGGAACAGTTCGGTAAGTTTCTTAAATTTTTAAAAAAATTACTATTAACTTACCGCTACTTGAAGCCCTTTCGCAGATGCCAGATTCTAGAAAATTTTTAAAAGACCTTTTGACGAACAAGCGAAGGATAGACGAGGCATCACACGTGGAACTAAACGCAATGTGCTTGGCAATCTTGAAAAATAAACTACCACAGAAATTAAAATATCTAGGGAGTTTTACGATTCCATGTTTAATTGGTAGTTTACTTATTGATAATGCGTTAGCTGATTTAGGGGCAAGCATAAATGTGATGCCTTATAAATTGTTTAAACAACTAGGTCTAGGGAAACCCAAATAAACTAGGATGAGCATTCAACTAGCTGATAAAACTGTTAGAATTCCTAGGGGTATTATCGAAGATGTTCTTGTAAAAATTGATAAATTCGTTTTCCCAGTAGATTTTGTTGTCTTAGACATGGATGAGGACAATAGTATCCCCCTAATCTTAGGAAGACCATTTTTAGCAACTGCCAAGACTAAAATTGACATTGATGCAGGAGAACTAATACTTCGTGTAGGTAATGAGACAATCACTCTCCAAGCTCTCGATTCGGCTAGAACATCGAGTAATCCAGGTGAGAAAATAAATTCTATTGATAACCATTCGGTTAACCCTTCTTTTCAGGAAACACCAGGAAAGAATACAACTGAACCCGATCCTATACCCTGTGCCAACAAAGAAATAACTCATGAGGAACGAAGGATTCAGATCGATGATCTAGACGAGTGGAAGACGCATTTCAAGGAAAAATTAGGGATGCACAAAGCAGAACCAGAGCCACTCCACGCGACAAACAAGTTCAAAATCGGAGATCAAGTATTGATTGATAAAGCAGACCCTCGAATATCTCCTCTTGACCCTAACACTAACAAAGAAATACCTTTTAGGGTAATCAGTGTTTTCCCATACGGAACAGTCGAGGTAAGTAATCCTATTTTTTTGTTTTTTCAATATAAACGCTTCTCGACTTAAACTTTATCAAGGAAATAGAACTGATAGCATGAGGGAAGATATTCAAATTTTTAAACCACCCTGATTTTTGCGAATACGAGGAAAGTCTAGCTTAAGACTTTAAACGAGCGCTTCTCGGGAGGCAACCCTAGCACTAACCCTAATTACTTTCGTATTTGTTTTCAGTTTATTTTCTTCTCTTCTCTTAGTCTTAAACACATAGTTTTAAACTAACCAAAGCTGCAGATTTCCAGCCCACACGGCCTTGCACACGGTCGTGGCCTTGGCCATGTGGAGGTACAGAATCTCCATACTGACAACGGTAGACGAGGTACAAGTTAGAAAGAATCAAATATTCAAGTCACGGACTCCAACCACCACCCCACGGGCACTGACAAAATGCCACGACCGTGCGACACGGCCGTGGATGACACTTACTTATCACCAACTGGCATGGCAATCTGTAAAATGGGCGTGGGAGACATGAACGATGCTCAACATGGCCGTTCGATGCGACCGTGGTTGACACTGGTAGTTTACACACGGGCGTGGTAACCATAACATGGGCGTGGGAGAAACGATACGATGCATACACGCCGCAAAGGCGTCGTGTGAATCAACACGCCCGTGGTACACGCGTGGAATGTACTGACTTGAGAATTCTATTTAAACCACCCACCCCTCCCTCTTCTCACCCATTCAGCCCATTTAGTTTTCTTTTCTCAACCATCTCCCTACTTTTCTTCTCCAATACAATCCCAAAACCCTTGAGCTACACCAAATGCCGAAGAAGCGGAAGGAATCAAGCATAGTCTCCCAGAGGGAGACCGATCTATATAAGTTCATGCCGGCCGCTTCAATCATTCGACGAGCCAAGGATATTTGAGGCTATTTAGTTTTTATTTCGTTTTTCTCTTTTGCTGCAATTTCCTTATCTTTACTTCTCTTCTGCTTAATTTAACTTATTTTATTTTAGTTTCTTGGTTTTAGGTTCTTCAGGCTGCTTGGGAATCACACCACGACCACCACCATATCCACAGCCTTAGAAATTACACCCAATAATAAGGACTCTACAACCCATTTATCTTTTCCTTTACTTTTAGTTCACTTTTTATTTTTCTTCACTTTAGCTTGCTTTTTTTTAATTATTTAATTAGTATAGTTTTAATTATTATTATTTTATCCTGGCTAATTCTCCATTAGCTACCCAATTTATTCATCTAGTGCAGGATCGTCATCAAGAACGACCCCTCCAACTTATCTTTCACCTCCAACGCAAGGATTTCATCCATAATTCAGGGAGTTTCACTTCTCTCCATATCTTTTGAATTTATACTTAATTGTCTATATATCTATCTTTGTACATTGAGGGCAATGTACATCTTAAGTGTGGGGGGGTGAACAACCTAAAAAGGTGCCTAACTTTTTTTTTCATTATTCTCAAATTCCTGAAATTAGGTGCCAAACTTTTTGCATTATTCTCAAATCCCTGAATTATGCCTTGTCTTAAAGTAAATTTCTCATATTATCATTAGAATGAAATTTCCATGATTTATGATTTTTATTGATATGTTTAAGATTAAGTCATTGATAATGGTGCATTGATAATTAAATTCTAAGATACTAGAGAATCAAGCATGATAAGTCTATTTTTCGATATTAAAAATTTTTCTAGGTTGTCTACCTGAATTTGAATATTACTTTGAAATTTGAAATTTACGAGGTTGATATCAAAATACCCATGTGAGATTTTGAGCCTTATAAGAGCATATATCCATTTTTCATGCTCACTTTTTGATTATGAGTGTGCCAACATTGAACTGTTATTCTAGAACTTGCCTCGATTATACATGTTGAGACCACATCTTTGATTTGATATACAGAAATGATAAAGGCACCTAGGATTTAACCCACTTACTCCATAAAAAGCCTACCTTCATAATAAACCCTAGTGAACCCCTTTGATCCTAACAACCCTTTTTATTGACTCACCCACTAATATTAACCCAAAAACCTTTGTATTTGTTATCACCATCCTTTTTTACTACCCTTTTTTTTCGAGATTTGATTTTGAGCAGTTGCCTAACTATGTTCTATATTTCAGTTGTTAAAGTACTTTCTTATTATTGTAAATATTTGTGACCTGTTCTTAAAAAAAATCAAAGTATATTCATTATTAGTTTTGAGATTAGGTGAGCTTATACATTAAATTCTAATTATTGAAGAAGAAGCTCGTATTATTAGTTTTCAATTGATGTAATTACTTTTATTAAGTTCATTGTCTCTAGTTAGGTAATTTGTCAATTCAATCTCGATTCTAACCCTCTAATTCAGCCTTTATCCACACCTTAACCCAAGCCCCGTTACAACCCTCTCAAAGACCTTTTGATTTGTGCATCATCTCATATTACAGTGGTGGAGGTTTGATTTTCATGCAAGCCTATGGGATTAACTTTTCAGGTTTGACGTTTGAGTGCTTAATTCTGAACCTTAAACACTTCGAGTGATTTGAGTGAATCTTTTGTGAGGATGTCAATCCTTGTAGGTTTTGGATCAGAGGTAATTATTTAGATGAGGGGAAGCACCTATGTTTTGTGCTACAAATGTATGACTTATATTGTTTGAATCTTGATGACTCTTTGAGTTAAATTATCCATGTATAAATTATCTATGAATTATGATGAGACATTGTTGATAGGAATATTGAATCATGGAAAGTTTGTTTTAATTGTAAGTTGAGAATTTTGCTTGAGGACAAGCAAAAGCTTAAGTGTGGGGGTATGTGATAAACCGTAAAAGTAACATATTTTAATCCTACATTTAGCATACTTTTGGATGATTTATCCCTTGATTTATGTAAAAAGGTGCTCTTAATCCTTTCTTTTCATGTTTTATACTCAGGAAAGCACTGGAGGATGGAAAGAATGAGAAACGGGCTCAAAACGGACCAAATTAGGCCAAAGTGAAAATCGACACGGCCTGGACTTGAGCCAACACGACCGTGTCTCCTTGATAGACTAGAACACGGCCTGATCATGATTTACACGGGCGTATCACCTCATTAAAAGTCCGAACACGGCCTAAAGACGATTCACACGGGCGTGTGCCATGGCCGTGTCCCTATCGTGGAGAAGAGCAATTTCACTTGGAAAAGGATACTTAGGGGCAAAGAAACCTATTTCAAAAGCCTATATAAACACCCTAAGTATAACCTAGAAGAGCGCGGTGAGCTAGGCCAAGGAGCTGATCCGAAAATGTCAGATTTGTGGGAAACCCTCGAAGATAGCCAGTTGATCCATCTCAAGAAGCCGGAATTCTACTCAAGATGACGGATCTCTCCTTCAATTCCTTCAGGGGGTTTTAGGGATTTCTTATGTTTTGTTTTATCTTTTCTTCTGAGATGTTTTCTTTTATCATTATGAACCAAACCCTTCAGATACCTGAAGGGGATGAAACTTAGATGAATCTTGTTATCGTTTGCTGAACTATATGATAAATACTTGATTTGTTCTTAATTATGTGTTCTTAATTCTTGTGTTGATATTATCGGGATATTGATTCAAGTTTGATGTCCTTAGGTGGAGGAGCAAAAGTCCCTGCTTAAGAGTAGATCTAGCATAATTAAGCGGAGTTGATCGCGCACCTAGAGATAGGGTGACGATATTTTTCCGGATTAGGTGAAACCTAATATGGGAGTCCATAGATCGAGTTAATGCAATTCTAGGGGTTTTAATTAGAAAGAGATTTCAATTAATCAACCTAGGGTTAGACGTTATTCGCTTCGAGAGAGGGTTTAATATACATTAGGGAGTCTTACGGATCAAGTCAAGTGAATAAATCGTCTGTTCAAAGTTAGATAACAAGTGAAGTCTAGGTGGATTCTTCCTAAGGGTATCGTCTTAATCAACCGAGTTTTTCCAACGAAGATTTCCCCAATTCATTCTTTTTGTCTTTGCATCTTTAGCTTAGTAGTTAGTTAAATTTAGATTAAATAACGACTTCACTTATTTTAGGCTAGTTAATAAAAAGAAAGTTAGTATTAGTACTTTTGGTTCCTTTGGGTTCGACAAGCCAGTCTTGCCTAAGCTATACTACTGTTCGATAGGTGCACTTGCCTCAATCATTGTTATAGTTAGTTCCAGGTTTGATTATTATAAATTTAAAACTCTAAAATCACAGCGATCACCCTTAAATTAATCTAAATTCTAAAAAGGTTAGATTAGTTAAACCATGGTTGAATGATATGGGCAAGTACTCGATAGATAATTGTAGTTGACTTTAGACATAGAACAACATTCACATAGAAGGGAACAGTGCAGGGTACCATATTAAAGACCTAAGACATAGGCAAGGTAACTTGAGGTTTCTACTCTCGGAAGAAGCAGGCCACTTTAGAACTCTTCTGGACAATAGGTTAAGTATGATTTTGCTGGGGAATTACTGACAGGAAAAGTAGATTCCTAATAATCCTGACCTTCCCACTCAACATCGCGTAACCCTTATCTTTTGTCGTAGTATCTTTTCCATAGCATTCTCAGTCATTTATATATTTGTTAAATATTATTCACGTAATTATTCTCATAATTTCCATTTCATTCTTACTTTTGCATTGCTTTAGCATTTCCCAATATTAGTTAGTATATAGTTCGTACTCGTTCTTACTAATTTATCTTATCACTACATACTTAACTCAGTTTTTACATAACATAATATTAATCGCATTTTATTATAATAACTTGACCACTTTAGTACCTCAATCCGATCCTTGTGGGAATGATAATCACTCATCACTTTATTACTTGAACCGACGTGTATACTTGCACAATTCGCTTATCATATTCACACATGACACCTATAAGTTGGAATTACCTCCGAAACTAGACCGTACGTGTTCCATGTTTCTATGTTAAGGTGATATCGATCTAACCCATCTGATATGGTTCTGATTGAAGAGATAAGACCATACTTGTTTTTTGAGGAAGAGCCAATTCAGATTTTTGATCGTGAGGTTAGGGTGTTAAGGAAAAACTAGATTCCACTAGTAAAAGTCTTATGGAAAAATCATAGAACTAAGGAAACTACTTGGGAACACAGAAACTCGATATGACAACAATATCCCCATCTATTTTGATAAGGTAAATTTCGAGGACACAATTTATTTTAAAGAGGCTAGAGTTGACACGCCTCATATTTTATTTTATTATTTTCGTTAGTTTTTGAGAAAGTAAGTGAAGTAACCTAGTTGTTAACAGCTTAAATAGTTTCCTTGAGGTGTTCAATTCCACACACTTGCATAATTTTTTTAAAAAAAATGGGTTATAAAACCTTATTCAATGCCCCCTATGCTGTCCCCTATAGTTGCTATATAGGAAAAGATTTCTTTCCTCATTTTATGAGTCAACAATCCATCTTTAGTTCCCTTTTTACTCCACATGTCCCCCTTCATCCACTTTTCAAGCCTTTGTCCCCCAAAACTTCCATTTCCTCTCAATTTCCTAGCTTGAATCGTCCATCCCACCAAAAGTAGCAACCATTCACTTTTTTTTTTCATTTTGGTTTTCTTCTCCTCCCCCTTTTGGTCATTAATCAACCTTGCTCCTCCCTTCCTCGTCTTTTTCTTTCATTTTTAGCACATAAACCACCTTTTTTGCTACAACTCTCTTCCACCTTCCACCAAAAATAGTCGATCGCACCACCACCTCACCACCACTGTATTGCACCATCTCCACCGTTAGTCACCATTCTCGTCCATTTTCCATTTTCTCTTTAACTCTTTAGTCATAACAGAATTTCTACTCCTTTTCTTCTATTTTCTTAAATCATTAATAAATCTTAAACTCATTCTTTAATTTTTAATAATGATTTTTCATAGTTTCTACTCCTTTTTTAAATCGAGACCTTGGTGACCTGTCAATCCTCCTAATTCGATCTTATTAACATAAGTAAAGGACGATTTGGGTAGATAATCACTTCTTTCCAATTCTTTTTGTTAAAGGTCGCATATTATTCGTATGTTAGATAACTGGTTGCTATCAACTTAGACCACCTTTAACTTTTGGAAGTGAATCACGACTTTGATTCTAATCGTATAAGAATCTGCCATTGATCTAGTTAGATTCAATAGTGGGTGTTCGAAGGAGTCTAGTGTTGCATTAGATCTATTAAGTTTAGGTGTGGGTTTAACGAAATACAAAAATTGTATGAATAATTATTAAGTAAAATATATATTAATGATTGATACTTTTATAAGTACTCTATAATAGAAATATGCGCGAATACATTATGTATTCTAAAGGGATGATAAATCCGTTAAAAAGGATGATTTCTAGGTAAGTAATTCTGAACTAGTTAATCTATGATGATATGATTGCGTTTTGTGCGCTTTATTGATAAATGAGATATTATTTTTATGACTCGACACTCGTGTTATGTGATTTAATGGCATTATCTGATTAGCATTGCAAATAAATCGTGCCACAGTTTCTGTTAAATAATAATCTGATTCGCATGTTAAGCATGCCCATTGAAAATTTATGTTTCTGTATGTCATATCACGTGCATGGGGTCGGGATGATCTTGAAAGCAGGAAGATTCTGGAAGTTTATTTATTTGCACATTCTAGTGGTTTGACCAAAGTTTCTGGCAGTTTATCTGCAATTCTGGTGACTTGTCCTCATATATATGTATATGACAGCTTGTCTGCATTATCTGGTGGCTTGTCCACATTTTGTTGTGTTATCGGATGGATGAGTTATGGGGAACTCTTATGATGTGTAGTAGAGTTGGGTAGGAACATTTTTTGAAAACTTTGCACTAATTTCTGGAAAGCTCTGCATTGGCATCATTATGCATACTGCCATCTATGAAATTGTGTTGATATATGTTTTCTGCAAATTTAATGAAATATATGACTTAAATTCTATTGTTACTTAATTTAGTACTCACACTAGGCTTAAGTAGCTCACTCTATAATTTTTATGACATTTTAGATAACCCCCGAGGTTAGGACATGGACACGGCTGTTGGAGAAGTACTTGGATGAATTTTGAATAAATGTTTTATACTTAATTATTTTGGTATTTGGACAGTTTTATTATTATTTTTTGGACTGTGGCATAGGACATTGATTTGAGTATTTTGGTTAATTTTGCATTATTTTTAGTTTAAAACAATCTTTAAAATGATTTATCAATTTAATGTGAAAAAAATGATTTTTCAACACAAAAATGTTTCAACATAAAAATCTTATTATAAATTTCAGAGTATGTTTTTACAAGACTTAAATCTATTTTACTCAAATAAGAGATATTTTAATGGAATATACCAAATAATGGATTTTAGCAAAAATATGATTTTTATCAAATTCTGCTGCGGTTTTTTTAAAAACAATATGTTTTCTTCATAATGTTCAAAATAGTCTTTTCAAAGGTATTCAATTTTTGATATTATAACTCCAAAGAAGTTTAGTGAGATTATTCTTAGTTTTCTCAAACAAATAAAAAACGTAACAAATTTAAAAGAAAAAAAATAAATGTTTTTTGTTCCAGCAATAATGGTTTATGTAGTCTTCAAGATACGGCCATAATATCTATGCTGGGTTTACCCCAAACCCGGCCCAGACGTTATGGCCGATTCCGGGAATGTCACATAAAAGGCACAATTCAAACGATTTTGCTAAGTGAAAATTTAAGACCCAAAAGCCCAAAATCCTTAAGTCTTCTTAAGTAATGATAAAAGCCCCTTTATAATATTTTAAGTATTTTGGAAACCAAGTTTAAACATAAGAAATTTGCTTAGGTTTAGTAATTAAGTAAATAGTTGGAACAATAAAACCCAAAATTTCTAACGTCAAATCGGAGTACAAGGCCTTATTACATCCAACGAAAATAAAGCAATTAAGACCATGTCTTTTGAAACAAATAAATAAAAATTTAAACATCTTGTAGTGTGGCCATCTCCGAGTCCTCTCCCACGTCGAGCCATTTACTGAGGATCACCTGAAACATTAAATAAAGGGTGTGAGTTTCGAAACTCAGTGCGTACAACCCTTGGCATTCAATTCAATATACAATTATCACATTAGGCCTAAGCCCTATCAAAATCAGTGGTCTTCGACCTTAGCCCACAATGACCTCATATCATATCATATTATGTCATATCACACGGAAACAAGGTTATGCAAACCCTCCCCAAAAATCCATCCACTACACACCATTTCCCTTCCAACCCTACACACCTGTGGGGATATAAGTATCAACCCACCCATCCCTACACACCAAAGGTAGCACCATCAGCGGCACTACTCAACGTTGCAGCAAAGCTGCTAATCATAAAATGGGCTTAAAGCCACCAGTGGATCCACGGTCGTCAAGTGACTATGCGATCCTCAAATTCTTCCTCCGTACCATAATTCCCACCCTTATGCATCCTAAAAAGAATATCGTATGAATGCAACATACACATTTTCACACATTCGGCACTTAGGGGTATTTTAGTCATTTCACTACCCAATGGTATTTCTGTAAATCTACTCTACAGGGGTATTTAGGTGATTTTGCAAAATAGGGGTACTTTGGTAATTTTGTAAGTCAGGGATACTCTGGTGATTCCGTAAATCAAGGGTATTCTGGTAATTTTACAATCAGGAGTATTTTAGTAATTTAACAAATCTAAGGATATTTTGGTAATTTTCAAACTAAGGGTATTTTGGTAATTTCCAAATTAGGGGTGTTCTAGTAATTTTACAAATCTAAGGGTATTTTGGTAAATTTTAAATTAGGGGTATTTGGTCCCTCTCGGGTTTTAGTTATGAACTTTGGCCCATAAACAAGTCCTTGCGGCTAAAGTGAACAGACACTATGCACCAGGTAGGATTCCAGAAAAGAGGAGGTGGGCCACTAGGACCGCTTAAGTACCAAGCTCTCCCTAGATCCACTCCTAGACATGTATATGTCTGTGGCCACACTCTAACCCAGCGACTTGTCCACGGACATGTTTAATTATTAGATTAAGTCTTATGTGGTTTAAGAGTTGTTCAAAACTAGGCCTAAAGTCCATTAAGCCCTAACACACTTGTCTACGTCCCCATAAAGCCCATCAAGCCCAAATCATATCCTTACGGCCCATTAGGCCCAAATCTCATTCATATGGCCCACTAGGCCCAAAACAATTACATATCATGTAATATGCATGCCTAACTCAGTTCATATAATCAAATCAATCCATTTCATCAAACTCGGCCTCAGGGCCCACCGGACCCGTTTAGCCACTTTCGTCTTTTTGGCTTTCCGGCATTGCCAATATCGTGTGTGTAGTGTTTGTACACACCTGATCATTGCGACGTGCTATCTTATCCTTAGCCTTGATCCTACAACCAACCAACCTTCAATCAACCACTCATACTTAATCAAAAATATTTACTCAAAAGCCGAAACCTTACCGTAACCTTACCGTGTGCCACCGAGTTCTAATAGCCCTTCCCTAGCTACTAATCACAAGTGTTCCCTAGATCTGCACTCACATATACACCATCAAAATTTCGGGTGACTCGTAATCCACACAAGTCATCCACACATTCGGCCATTCACTTCAACCATAATCGAGTTGAGTACACTTACCCTTGCTAACGATCCTACCACGCTTGCGATCTTGGAACCGTATCCTTGTTATCCCAGAATTAACGACAAGATACTTAGATAGCCTTTCGCCTTTTAACAAAACGTACAAGAGAGGTTAACCGAATGCTTACCAAATCTACTTCAGATCCTGCGGCCTAAATTCGGCTTTTTAACCTTGACTGATAGTGAATAACATCCGGTTTGTGATGGAGGAAAACAACAAGGGTTTGGCACAAATAGGAATTTTGGCAGGAGAAGATGATGGAAATTTGGCAGTAGAAGGGTTTGGCTAAGAGAGAATTCGGAAAAAAGAAATTCGGCTTTAGGAGATTTCGGCAATAGGGAGAATTTGGCTATAGGAAAACCGATTAGGGGGAAAAAGAAAAACTAAAGAGAGCTCAAAAACCCTTTCAAGCATTCGGCCCTTCCTTTTATAGCCACCAGTCGAACACTCCTTTCCCCATAGTCCCATTTGGCACCAACTCCTCCCTCTTTTCATATCCTAACTTTTCTCTCTGATAACACCTCAATCTTATCCGAAATTTCCTCCACATCCAACATACCTGCTTACTTCAAACTCTCCACGGCAAGAGTTCAAAACCAACACAACTCTAGCCGTCCATACTGTAAAATAAACACTCCACAAAATGCCACTCCTAGGCCTCGAACCTTGGACCTCTTCAGCTTACAAACACGCCACCTTATAGCTCCCAAGTGACGCCACTTACCACTGGACCACAAGCCCATTTGTTCTATTTTCTCTTAATCTGCTTAAGAGAACTAATGCCTGAGACTAGGGTCCACTAAAGTAAGAAAAATAAAATTTTCCCTATGGTCTCCCCTATCTCTAAGGCTTCAAATAATTCTGATAATACCTTAAAATTAATATTCTAAGTGCTACACATACATACTAACTTCAATGCACCGAAATTAGGGTTTCAGGATTTTTGGGGCGTTACAATTCTACTCCTCTTAAAAAAAATTTCGGCCTCGAAATTTACCTGGTTGAAACAAGTGAGGGTATTGTCGACGCATTGCCTCCTCAGGTTCCCAAGTAGCCTCCTCGGCATTATGGTTACGCCAAAGCACTTTGACTAAAGGGACAGACTTCCTTCTTAGTACCTTGACATCTTGATCAATTATCTGAACCGGCTCCTCTTCAAAGGTTAGGTCCGGTCTAACCTCGATCTCCTCGACTGACACGATGTGAGAAGGGTCTAAGCGATAACGTCTTAGCATTGACACATGGAACACATCATGTATTTGGCTCAATTCAGAAGGTAATTCTAGCTGATAGGCAACTGGCCCAATTCGCTTCAACACTCGGTAAGGTCCAATGAACCTTGGGCTTAACTTGCCCTTCCGACCAAATCTCAATACCTTTTTCCAAGGGGAAACCTTGAGAAAAACCATGTCCCCCTCCGCATATTCGATCTCTCTTCGTTTGAGGTCAGCATACGATTTTTGCCTATCTGCCGCCTCCTTCAACCGATCCCGAATCAATTTTACCTTATCTTCGGTGTCTGCTACCAACTCCGGACCCAAAACTCGTCGCTCACCCAACTCAGTCCAACAAGTCCGAGTACGACATCTTCGTCCATACAGTGCTTCATATGGTGCCATTCCAATACTTGTTTGATAACTATTGTTATACACAAATTCAGCTAACGGCAAGTAGTCCTCCCAACTACCTCGAAACTCAATTACACACCCTCTCAGCATATCCTCCAAAACTTGAATGACCCTCTCCGACTGACCATCAGTCTGGGGGTGAAATGTTGTACTAAAATCCAACCTCGTACCTAGCGCTTCATGCAGCTTCTTCCAAAAGTGAGACGTAAAATGAGGGTCTCTATCAGATATAATGGAGACCGAAACCCCATGCAACCTCACAATATCCGCCACATACAGCCTTGCCAATTTCTGTAATGAGTAGTCGGTGCGAACCGGTATAAAATGGGCAGACTTGGTTAATCGATCCACAATAACCCACACAGAGTCCTTCTTAGCAGGCGTCAAGGGTAGCCCACTAACGAAATCCATAGTAACCCGCTCCCACTTCCATAGTGGAATCTTAATCGGCTGAAGTAATCCTGATGGCAATTGATGCTCTACTTTCACTTGCTGACATACTAAACATTTGCTCACAAACTCCGTAACCTCGCGTTTTAGTCCCGGCCACCAATAACGCTCTTGTAAATCTCGATACATCTTGTTACCTCTGGGGTGCATAGCATAGGAACTACTATGTGCTTCTCGTAGTATAGACTTCCTTAGCTCTTCATCCCTTGGCACACAAATTCAACCACGGAAACACAACAACCCGTCACTATTTATCCCAAAATCTGACGTTTCCCCCTTCTCAATTTGCTTGAATCGAGAATCCAAAGTCTCATCTAATGACTGCTTCTCTTTAATCTGCTCATCCCACAGTGGCTTCACTTGCAACTCGGCTAACAAACTCCCATTGTCATACAAACTCAACCGAGTAAACATTGCCCTCAAGTCCAACATAGACCTACGGCTTAGCGCATCAGCCACCACATTCGCTTTGCCCGGGTGATATTCGATCGTGCAATCATAATCCTTTAACAGGTCAATCCATCTGCGCTGCCTCAAGTTCAACTCCTTCTGAGTTAAGAGGTACTTCAGACTCTTGTCATCTGTATAGATGGTGCACTTCTCTCCATACAAATAGTGCCTCCAAATCTTAAGTGTGAACACCATTGCCGCCAATTCCAAATCGTGGGTTGGGTAATTTCTTTCATGAGTCTTAAGTTGGCGTGACGCATATGCAACCAACTTCCCTTCCTGCATCAAAACATAGCCCAAGCCCACGTGTGACGCATCGCTATAAACCGTAAACTCCTTCCCATGCTCCGACTGAATCAGAACATGAGCTTCCGTTAAAACCTTCTTAAGCTTCTCGAAGCTTTCTTGCTGTTTATCCATCCACACAAACAACACCCCCTTCCGTAATAACTTGGTCAAGGGTGCCGTGATTAGGGAAAACCCTTCAGCAAACCGCCTATAGTACCCTGCCAGGCCTAGAAAACTCTTAATTTTGGACACCGTCTTAGGTCGTTTCCAATCCAACACTGCTTCCACCTTCCGGGGGTCAACTCTAATTCCCTCAGCAGAGACCACATGCCCTAAGAAAGTGACTTCCCTTAGCCAGAATTCGCACTTGCTAAACTTAGCATAAAGTTGCTTCTCCCTTAGAATCTGCAACACAATCCTTAAGTGTGTATCATGATCAACCTCCGTTCTCGAGTATACCAAGATGTCATCTATGAAGACTACTACGAACTGATCTAGGTACTGTTGAAAAACCCAGTTCAAGAGATCCATAAAAGCAGTAGGTGCGTTTGTTAGCCCAAACCGCATTACCAAAAACTCGTAATGTCCATAACGAGTTCTGAAAGCTGTCTTATACACATATGCTTCCTTAACCCTCAGTTGATGGTACCCCGAACGCAAATCAATCTTCGAGAAAACTGAAGCTCCCCTAAGTTGATCGAAAAGGTCATCTATCCTAGGCAGAGGGTACTTATTCTTAATGGTTAACTTGTTCAACTGCCTATAATCGATGCACATCCTCATGGACCCCTCCTTCTTCTTCACGAATAACATCGGTGCTCCCCATGGAGACACGCTTGGTCTAATAAATCCGCGATCCAACAACTCCTGAATCTGAGCCTTCAACTCCACTAGCTCCTTCGGTGCCATCCTATAAGGTGCGATGGACACAGGAGCCGTACCAGGTAACAACTCTATTCCAAACTCCACCTCTCTATTGGGAGGTAACCCCGACAATTCCTCCGGAAAAACATCAGGGAATTCTTTTATTGTTTTCAAATCCTGGAAAGTAAAACTCTTAGATTCCAAATCACTGATATAAGCTAAATAAGCTTCACAGCCCTTCCTCACCAACTTTTCTGCCCTTAAAGTTGAAATCACGTTCGACAAGTAATCACGTCGTTCCCCAATCACTGCCACTTCATCACCTTCCACAGTCCTTAACACCATCCGCTTCATAGCACAATCTAGAGTTACTTGGTGTCTCGTCAACCAATCCATGCCAAAGATGAGGTCGAACTCACTAAATGGTAATTCCACCAAGTTCGCTAAGAAAATAACTCATTGAACTACCAATGGTACATTCCTAAATAGCTTACTAACTTTCACTGACTGCCCTAAAAGAATTAACACAGTCATTTCAGTCTCAATGGTTTCAAACTCACCCCCTACAGTTTCAGTCCTATTGCATGCAATGTACGAATGTGTCGACCCCACATCAATTAGCGCAATATAAGGTAGCTCACAAATAAGGAACGTACTTGTTATCACATCCGGTGCATCACCTTCCTCTCTGCGACGACGAAAGGCGCCACCAATCTTGGTTGTCTTGCTCTGTGCTCGACTGCACCTCTGCACAGTTCTCCACGTCCACGTCCTGTGCCATTGCCACCTCTGGCTTGACCACGGCCCCTTGGTGGTTGTTGACCACCCCTCTGTGGCTGAAAATTACCTCTACCATCGGCTCACTCCTGATCTAGCCTTCTCAGGCACTCCCTAATCCTATGCTCCACAGATCCACAGCCCAAACACGCTCCCATCCTCCTCCAACATTCGCCCAGATGCCTTCTCCCACACCCAGCACAAAGTGGTATTCCGTTATTAGCAGCAGCAACAGGGGCCACAGCTCTAACCGGCCCATTCACTCTGGCCCTCCTTATGGGCCTCTGTCCGGCTCCCATAGGTTCCATATTTCTCTTATTCTTGCCCTTCTCTTTCTCTCAGTTGCGGCACACTGTTCTCTTTACCTCCTCTGCTATCTTTGCCTTCTCCAGACAAATCGCAAAATCCCGCTCCCTCTGTGGAGCTATAAGTACCCTAAGGTTATCCCTTAATCCATCCTCGAACCGTACGCATCTTTCATACTCCATTGCTACTATCCCCTTGGCATATCAAATAAGGCGCAGAAACTCAGCCTCGTATTCTGCTATCGACTTATCTCCCTGAGTCAGACTCAAAAACTCCTTCCTTCGGGCATCCACATAGGCCGCTCCAATGTACTTCCCCTGGAATGTCGATTTGAAGAACTCCCAAGTGATCTGCTTCGGTTGGTTTTCCTCCTTTACGGTCAACCACCACTGATAGGCTTCCTCCATTAGTAAGGATATCGCCCCTTTTAACTTTTGTTCAGCCGTGCAATCCAGGTCGTCCATTATTCTTTCAGTAGCTTCCAACCAATACTCCGCCACATTCGGGGCCACCCCCGCTACTCCTTTGAAAATCCCTGCCCCATTCACTCGGAGTCGCTCCGCGATTGACCCACGACTTCCCGTACCATTATTGGGCCCAACGAACCTTTCTAAAATTTTTAACATGGCCTGCGATACTGCATCTTCTGTAGCGGCAGCCCGTTCATATGGTCCCCTTTCAGCTACTGGTGAGGCCGGAGCCTCCCCTACTCCAACGTTGGGCATATGGCCCAACTCTGACGATCCTGCCCTAACACTTCCACGGCCACTACCGCGGCCTCTTGCACCTCCTCTAGCGCTCATCGTTGCGTATTTCTGAATTAAATTAAGACGCAAAAGCCCAAAATCCTTAAGTGTTCTTAAGTAATGATAAAAGCCCCTTTATAATATTTTAAGTATTTCGGAACCCAAGTTTAAACATAAGAAATTTGCTTAGGTTTAGTAATTAAGTAAATAGTTGGAACAATAAAACCCAAAATTTCTAACGTCAAATCGGAGTACAAGGCCTTATTACATCCAACAAAAATAAAGCAATTAAAACCATGTCTTTTGAAACAAATAAATAAAAATTTAAACATCTTGTAGTGTGGCCATCTCCGAGTCCTCTCCCACGTCGAGCCATTTACTGAGGATCACCTGAAACATTAAATAAAGGGTGTGAGTTTCGAAACTCAGTACATACAACCCTTGGCATTCAATTCAATATACAATTATCACATTGGGCCTAAGCCCTATCAAAATCAGTGGTCTTTGGCCTTAGCCCACAATGACCTCATATCATATCATATTATGTCATATCACACGGAAACAAGGTTATGCAAACCCTCCCCAAAAATCCATCCGCTACACACCATTTCCCTTCCAACCCAACACACCTGTGGGGATATAAGTATCAACCCACCCATCCCTACACACCAAATGTAGCACCATTAGCGACACTACTCAACGTTGCAGCAAAGATGCTAATCAAAAAATGGGCTTAAAGCCACCGGTGGATCCACGGTCGTCAAGCGACTATGCGATCCTCAAATTCTTCCTCCGTACCATAATTCCCACCCTTATGCATCCTAAACAGAATATCATATGAATGCAACATACACATTTTCACACATTTGGCACTTAGGGGTATTTTAGTCATTTCACTCCCCAAGGGTATTTTCGTAAATCTACTCTACAAGGGTATTTAGGTGATTTTGTAAAATAGGGGTACTTTGGTAATTTTGTAAGTGAGGGATATTTTGGTGATTTCGCAAATCAATGGTATTCTGGTAATTTTACAATCAAGGGTATTTTAGTAATTTAACAAATCTAAGGATATTTTGGTAATTTCCAAATCAGGGGTGTTCTAGTAATTTTACAAATCTAAGGGTATTTTGGTAAATTTCAAATCAGGGGTATTTGGTCCTTCTCGGGTTTTAGTTAGGAACTTTGGCTTATAAACAAGTCCTTGCGGCTAAAGTGAACAGACACTATGCACCAGGTAGGATATCCAGAAAAGAGGAGGTGGGCCACTAGGACCGCTTAAGTACCAAGCTCTCCCTATATCCACTCCTAGACATGCATATGTCTGTTGCCACACTCTAACCCAGCGACTTGTCCATGGACATGTTTAATTATTAGATTACGTCTTATGTGGTTTAAGAGTTGTTCAGAAATAGGCCTAAAGTCCATTAAGCCCTAGAACACTTGTCTACGTCCCCATAAAGCCCATCAAGCCCAAATCACATCCTTATGGCCCATTAGGCCCAAATCTCATTCATATGGCCTACTATGCCCCAAAAAATTATAGATCATGTAATATGCATGCCTAACTCAGTTCATATAATCAAATCAATCCATTTCATCAAACTCAGCCTCAGGGCCTACCGGGCCCGTTTAGCCACTTTCGACTTTTTGGCTTTCTGGCATTGCTGATATCGTGTGTGTAGTGTTTGTACACACCTGATCACTGCGACATGCTATCCTATCCTTAGCCTTGATCTTACAACCAACCAACCTTCAATCAACCACTCATACTTAATCAAAAATATTTACTCAAAAGTCGAAACCTTACCATAACCTTACCGTGTGCCACCGGGTTCTAATAGCCCTTCCTTAGCTACTAATCACAAGTGTTCCCTAGATCTGCACTCAAACATACACCATCAAAAATTTGGGTGACTCGTAATCCACACAAGTCATCCACACATTCGGCCATTCACTTCAACCATAATCGAGTTGAGTACACTTACCCTTGCTAACGAGCCTACCACACTTGCGATCTTGGAACCGTATCCTTGTTATCACAGAATTAACGACAAGACAGTTAGATAGCCTTTCGTCTTTTAACAAAACATACAAGAGAGGTTAATCGAATACTTACCAAATCCACTTTCGATCCTGCGGCCTAAATTCGGCTTTTTGACCTTGACTGATAGTGAATAACAACCGGTTTGTGATGGAGGAAAACAACAAGGGTTTGGCACAAATAGGAATTTTGACAAGAGAAGATGGAAATTCGGCAGTAGAAGGGTTTGGCTAAGAGAGAATTCGGCAAAAAGAAATTCGGCTTTAGGAGATTTCGGTAATAGGGAGAATTCGGCTATAGGAAAACCGATTAGGGGGGAAAAAGAAAAACTAAAGAGAGCTCAAAAACCCTTTCAAGCATTCGGCCCCCTTCTTTTATAGCCACCAGCCGAACACTCCTTTCCCCATAGTCCCATTTGGAACCAACTCCTCCCTCTCCTCATCTTTAACTTTTCTCTCTGATAATACCTCAATCTTATCTGAAATTTCCTCCACATCCAACATACCTGCTTACTTCAAACTCTCCACGGCAAGAGTTCAAAACCAACACAACTCTGGCCGTCCATACTGTAAAATAAACACTCCACAAAATGCCACTCCTAAGCCTCGAACCTTGGGCCTCTTCAGCTTACAAACACGCCACCTTATAGCTCCCAAGTGAGGCCACTTACCACTAGACCACAGGCCCATTTGTGTCCTATTTTCTCTTAATCTGCTTAAGAGGCCTAATGCCTGAGACTAGGGTCCACTAAAGCAAGAAAAATAAATTTTTCCCTATGGTCTCCCCTATCTCTAAGGCTTCAAATAATCCCGATAATACCTTAAAATTAATATTCTAAGTGCTACACATATATACTAACTTCAATGCACCGAAATTAGGGTTTCAAGATTTTTGGGGCGTTACAATCGAGAATTCACAACAAATGTTGGACCTCAATAAACCATGTAAATCCCTGCTCATTTTTATCTTTGAGCCTAATGGCATGCCATATGTATCCTAGTCCTTTACTAAGTGCTCACGAACATTATTACTCTGATCATATCAATTCAATCCCTGTTACAACGTATTCATATCATGCCAATCAGACAAACATTTTATTTCCATTCGATACCTTGTACCTATTCATAAGCACCGTATATTTCATACTTTACGATTTAGTCCATTCGATGCCAAATGTTAACCAATTCACATTTATATAACTGACGAACTAATTATATACCATTAAATAAAAAATGAATAAAACAATAATGTCACATCCCAAAATTGGGATTAGTAGTTTTGAGGGTATTTTAGGGATTGTAGCTCTAGTGTGCTTAGAAATTTTGAAGCATGGTAAATTGAAAATGTCTCCGTCTATGACTTTTAGAAAATTTAATAAATCTTTGAAAATAAGGCTCAAAAGATCTTTAAATTTTAAATAGGGACTATTTTGAAAAAAGGTCAAAGTTAGGAGTGCTTTAAAAGCAAATAGCCCAAAACTTTAAAACCAACATATTATTTCCCCCACCTACAGTTTATTCATGATAGTTCTTCCAATTTGGTTTCCAAACTTCATTCCTTTGATTTCTTTCATTCTCATAACCATAAATCTTCATAGAATTTCATGAAAACCATAAAAAATAACATTGATTTCATCATTGCGTAAACTTATGGGTTTTCCGGATTTTCAACTGAACGTTTGTTTTTCTCCCATCCAAGGTAATGATTTGTTTTCCTATTAGTTTTTTCTGTTATCTAGTCTTTTAAATAGAGTTTTTACCTATTGAATCGAATGCTTTGAATAAATGCCAAAGCTAGGTTGTTAATAGTGTATTTTAGGATTTTGATTAAAAACGAGGTTTCAAAGAATTTTTCCATTAGTTTTAATGTGATTAGAAGGTTTTTAAACACTATTTAAAGTTTTATTAAATAATTCTAAAGTTTTAATGAATTTTTGTGAAAATTGCCATAGTATGTCAAAAATTTCAAAACCATGAATCTGCATGGTTTTGGGTAGTTTGAAGGTTTGGAATTGTTCTTAGATGTTTAATTAGTTGTTTGGAATCAATTTTATAAGATAGGAATGAGTATGTATTGAGAATTTTGTGTTTTGACTAAGCTTGTTGAAATTTTATTTTCATGGGAATATAACTTAGGCTTGTGTTTTTAGTTAATTTTAGTGAGTCTTTGGTTGGATATTAATTATGACTGTGGTGTGATTTATTTTTTGTGAAGTTTTGGAATCGCTAGGACCTTCAACGAGTAAACAAAAGGAAAGGAAAAACTAGTTTAAGCTTTCGGCGACTAGGCGAAAGCGCGTTTGGTGAGGGTTTGGAATCGTTACTTGTAGACGCATGTCATAATGTTAACTAGGAACTTATGTGTAGCATAAACCCCTACTCTAAGTTTCGAGTGTAAGATTTTTTATACCTTTGCCTAATTTGCGAAACATGTGATTATATGGTGTGGAGTTGTGAATTAAAATGTGATACTATGATAAGTGAAATAAACTTGTGATGGTTGTTATGAAAGTGTTAATTGCGAGCATATTGTACATGCCAAATGACAGTGCTTATGTTGTGATTATCATGTGAATATGCAGTGAAAAAGTACAGAAAATGGTAAGTAATCATGTGGTTTATTGTGGATACTTTGGCCTTGTGACTTTATTAGACCATTGGATATAGTTGGCATGCCATAGGATTGTGAGTACTCACCTATATGTTGTGTTTTGGGGGCGTTAAGGCCCGGGATAGTCTCAGACAGATAAGGGAATGTGAGCTAAGCTCCATTCACCGGGATATGTTGGTGTGTTAGAGAGTGTTAGCTATGTGCTAAATTTTTGGGATACGTTCAACTATACAGGACATTTGGTGTGTTGGAGATCCGTGTATCCAATGTGTGGTGATAGAGCCTACTTTTATGGTTCATAGCCTCAAGTGTCAAACTATCGCTAAATATGTTTTCATAAAATGTGATATTATGATATGAGATGTATGCATGAACAGATGGAAAAATGAGTTAAATGTGATGATTAGTAATAACGGAATATGTTAATATGTTCTCTTATTATAGTGTGTATGTTGTTGAGCTTTGATCGTTTTCAGTTAACGTATGAATGCATGTCTATTTGGTGGTTATTCTAAACATTCATTGAGCTTGTTTAAGCTCGCCCACTCCTTTTTAAACCTTTGTAGACTACTAGTGTTGCAGTGTGAGTGATACGAAAAATTTCTAAGGGAGTGATCCAAGTAGATTTAGCATTTATGTAGGTGATTTCTAACCACTATTTTGAATTCTGGGAATAAGGCAATGTGGTAGAATTGGATTGTATATTGCCATGATGCCTAGATGATCGCTCGATATTATTACTCGTATAAGTTATAGATGTTGTTTCTAATTCATTAGGTTGTTGGGTTTAATTTATTGATGATGCATAAAACTGCACATTTTGATATTTTTTATGCTGGATTTTAAGACTTTAAATGCATGATGATTTAGTAAGTGTATGGTTGGTGTTAAATGTTATGTTTTGGTGATATTTCTGTTGTTTTGTGCAGTGATATCAATAATCAAGTTGTAACACCCCTCACCCGTATTCGACGCCAGAATAGGGTTACGGAGCATTACCGGACTTTCAACACTTTTAATTTCAACACTTTTAAACATACATTTCATATACAATTTATCAATTCAAACAAAACTCAATCATAATCAACCATAGTGTCCCTTAAATGAGCCTACGAGGCCTTAAACATGGATTGAGAGTGGTTCGGGACTAAACCGGAAACTTGAGAAATTTTTCAACCCTTAGTAAATTTTTCTCCAAAACAGGGGACACACGCCCGTGTGACTAGGCCGTGTGTCTCACACGGCCACCAGACACGCTCGTGTCACAAGCTGTGTGGACATTCGAAATGGGAACACATGGTCGTGTCCCAGCCCGTGTCCAAACAAGTGAGGTTACTGACTTGGGTCACACGGCCAACCACGTGCCCTTGTGTCTAGCCCGTGTGCCCTTCGAAGTGGCTACACACGCCCGTGTGCCAGGCCATGTGCTAGGCCGTGCCAAACCTGTAGGGTATACTGACTTATGCAACACGACCAAGTCACACGCCCGTGTGCTAGACCGTTTGCCAATTAGGGGGTATACTGACTTGTGCCACACGGCTGATCACACGCCCGTGTGTGAGACCGTGTGGAGCATACTGACTTCACTTCAATTTCAACACCAGGGGACACACGGCTGTGCAACATGACCGTGTGTCACACACGGCTGAGACACACGCCCGTGTCTCTGTCCGTGTGGACAAAAATAGGCTATTTACCAAGCCAATTTGTCACCCTCAATCTCATGTACCTAAGCAACCCAAATGGCACCAATTCATAGCACAATAGAACATCTATTCTAGCCACATTCAAGACAATTTCATACCATTTCAAATACTAATAAACAACATGCTTATATCTCAAGTTTTACTCAACCAAAACCTACTAAAATACATATACCAATCAACTAGTTAAACCATTACCTAACATACCTCATTTTGTACCAATTCATAAGCAAGGTACCAATTCCTCAAACTTCATAATATGGTCATTCATATATCCATCCAAGAACACATAAACACATAACCAAATCCATCAAATTAAGCCAAATGTCATGGCTATATTTACAAACCTAAACATATACATTTACAAGCCATTATTAAATGACCAAAATCTTTATCAATCCATAATCAAATTGACTCAAAATACCTATACATTCCATATACTCAAAACATAGTTTCAAAAGTACCAAAGAGTCAGTGGATAGTGTGGTGAAGTGTAACACCACATACCCGAGTCCGAGGCTTAGACCGGATACGAGAAGTTACTATGCTTGAACTTGCTTAATCAAGTACTTACGGCTATAAAATGTTGTTCTGAATTAAGAACTTATCTTTCTTAATCAACTTGTACTTTTCCTGGGCCTACGAGGCCTTAAACTCATGTCCGTAAACTTTCGGAACTCAATCGAAAACATTTTATTAAAATAGGGGTCACACGCCCATGTGAGTTGGGACACGCCCGTGTAACCCTGAGACACGCCCATGTCTCCTAACCGTGCTTAAAACTCGAGCTTACTGCCAAACTTCACACGGCCATGGCACGCTCGTGGCCCTGGCCCGTGTGAAAAACCTGAGCATTCTGACTTATAACACACGGCCATGGCATGCCCGTGGACTTAGACCGTGTACTATAACTTGATATTCTGACTTAAGGTGCAATGGTGCAGGGTACACACGGCTTAGACACACGCCCGTGTGTCCGACCGTGTGGGCACTTAGAGGCAATTTACCAAGCCAATTGCCACCCTGAAATCAAGAGAAAATTCATACTATCTCAACAACTCAAATCACTACAACTTTAATGAACAATATAACATGCTCCATTGATATCAATAACATACATACTTAGTCAATCTTGGCCAATCATTTAGCCATTTACAAAAGAATAATAATAAACTTGATAGCCCATGGTTTTCCCCTTTCTAAGACATATACTCAAAATGAAATGTTTCCTATACATGCCATATTTAATAAAAACAACTTGGCTATACCAAAATAGCGGTTGATAGTGTGATTCGAGTTCGACTTCAACGATCCACAAGTTAGCTTGGCAGACTACATAGAAAGAAATAATAAAAGACGTAAGCATTTAGCTTAGTAAGTTTGCATAATGCACATAGCAACGTACTTGCTTAATATAAACCATTTGACATAAACAATGGCATCGTAAATTTCAGCTATAAAGCTTACTTACTCATACTTGATAGGCAAACAAAGTACCTGTATCACTAGATCACATTGATCAGCATACTTGAACATAATACTCATAATTTCTAATTCATCATTCATAACATGAATAATATTATATATCACTTGATAATAACCTTACTTACTTAGCTTTCTTTTTATCTCTTTGGAGCTTAACTCGTTGCCCGATGAATTTATATGAATAACCGAGGATACTAAATTTCATCTAAATTTCGAGGCCATGACTTAACATGGACTTATACGAATTCTTTCTTGTTCTCACCAATGCCATGCCTTAACTTGGACTTATATGGGATCTCTTTCTCTTGATAACTTTTCAATGCCAAGCTTGCCTTGGTCTTACATGATAACTTGTTTAATGCCAAGCTTGCCTTGGACTTACATGATAACTTACTCAATGCCAAGCTTGCCTTGGACTTACATGATATCTTATTCAATGCCAAGCTTGCCTTGGACTTACATGATATCTTATTCAATGCCAAGCTTGCCTTGGACTTACATGATATCTTGCTTTCTTGCCGATGCCATGCCTCGGCTTGGTCTTATACGGACTTTCTTGTTTCATGTGGTAGATCGAGTATCCTAAGTTATTCAACTTCAATCGGGGCTTTCTCATGCTTGATCTCATTAATTTCTTTGTTTAACATAACATTAAACATTTTTCATAATAACATTGTACATTATACTAAGCAATTCAATGACATAAATCATAAAGCTTAGAAATCATACAAACTTACCTCAATATACAAAATGTATGTAGATATGCAATTTAGTCCTCAATTTTGTCCTTGCCTCGGTTTCGATCCGGGCTTCGTTTTTCTTGATCTATAGTCCCTATGCTCATTTTTCATGAAATTCACTTAGAAAAAGATGTTTATCTAACATCAAACTCTCATAAACTTCCATAAAACATCATTTAGCATGCATGTCATTCATGGGTAGATTTTTGAACATGCATCTTAGCTCATCTTATAGCTAAAAATAGCTAATTCATAATACGAGGACTTCAAAAACACGAAGAATATTAAAATCGGGACTAAGATGAACTTACTAGCAAGCTTGAAAGATGAGCAAACCCTAGTTATGTTTTCTTTGAAAATTTCGGCAATGAGGAAGAAGATGATAATGATTTTTGTCATCTTTTTCCTTTATTAATCATTTAATAGGTAAATGACCAAAATGCCATTCTCTTAAAAATATCACCATTTACTAACTCATGTCCAATTTTGTCCAAAATTTATAATTTGGGCAAATTGCTATTTAAGGACTCATAATTAATATTCTAAAGCTATTTCATACAAAATGCTTCTAGAAACTCACATTTTACAACTTTTGCAATTTGGTCCTTTTTGACCATTCAACTTTATTTTAGCAAAATTGCTTCATGAAATTTTCACACTAACATGCAAACATGGCATGAACCTTAAAAAATCATAAATTCACCTCAGATTCGTGGTCTCACACCACTATTCCGACTAGGCCCTAAATCGGGTCATATAATTCTCCCCTTAGGGATTTTCGTCCTCGAAAATCTTACCAAAGGAAAAAGTTTGGGTACTTGTTTCTCATACTCTCTTCTGGTTCCCATGTGGCTTCTTCTATTCCATGCCTTCGCCATAATACTTTCACTAAGGCAATACTTTTCTTTCTTAGCTGCTTCACTTCCCGAGCTAATATCTTTACCGGTTCTTCACCATAAGTCATGTCGAGATGAATCTCTACCTCACGATCGGGAATTACATGCGAAGGGTCCGATCGGTAGCGTCTTAACATTGACACGTGAAACACATCATGTATCTTTTCTAACTCTGATGGCAAAGCCAATCTGTAAGCTACAGCCCAACTTTCTCAAGAATCTCATATGGTCCAATAAAACGTGGACTCAACTTGCCTTTTCGCCAAATCGAGAACTTTTCTCCAAGGTGACACTTTCAAGAAAACTTTATCTCCAACTTGATACTCTATCTCTTTTCTTTTAAATCCGAGTAGGATTTACATCTGTCTGAAGCATCTTTTAAGCACTCTCGTATCACTCTTACTTTCTCTTGACTTCTCTAACCAAATCAACCCCGTGAATATGGTTTTCTTTGAGTTCAATCCAAAATAAAGGCGCGTTCGCGCACTTACGCCCATATAAAGCCTCATAAGGCGCCATCTTTAAACTCGATCAAAAACTATTATTGTAGGCAAACTCTACTAATGGGAGAAACTTTTCCCAACTACCTCGGAACTCTAGAATACAACATCCGAGCATATCCTCGAGCACTTGAATTAACCTCTCGATTGACCGTCAGGTTGAGGATGAAAAGCGGTACTAAGGTTCAACTTTGTACCCAAGGCCTCTTGTAACTTCTTCCAAAACTCGGATGTGAATCTCGGATCTCTATCCGATATGATTGACAAGGGAACTCCATGAAGTCTTACTATTTACAAACATACAGTTTGCCAACTTGTCTAGTGAGTAATCAACTCGTGACAGTATAAAGTGGGCTGACTTCAGTAAGTCTATCAACCACAACCCATACAAAGATCTTTCTTGCTCTGAGACAATGGTAAACCCGTTACAAAATCCATAGTAATACGGTCCCATTTCCACTCGGGAACCAAAATGGGTTGAAGCAAACCCGAAGGTACTTGGTGTTCAGCCTTTACTTGCTGACAAATCAAGCATTTGGAAACAAACTCTAAAATATCTTTCTTCATTCTCGGCCACCAATACTGTTGCTTAAAGTCATTATACATCTTGGTACTACCCGGATGTAGAGATAAACATCCATTATGGGCCTCATGCAAAATTTTCTGAATAAGCTCTTCTTTTCTCGGTACACAAACTCTGTCTTTGAACATCAAACTTCCATGGGGACTAATTCGGAAGTCAGACTCAACATCTGTCTCGCACTGATCTCTCTGAACTTGTAATTCGCTATCTTCTTTCTGAGCCTCAACAACCTCTTGGAGAAATACTGGTCTAGCTCTTAACTCAGCTAGAATAGAACCATCATCAGATAAAGTTATCCGTGAATTCATTACTCTTAATGCAAATAAGGACTTTCTGCTTAAAGCATCAGCGACAACATTCGCCTTTCCTGGATGGTAGTCAATGACTAACTCATAGTTTTTTATCAACTCTAACCATCTCCTTTGCCTTAAATTCAACTCTTTCTGCATCATCAAGTACTTCAGACTTTTGTGATCGGTGAAGATCCGACATCTCTCACCATATAGATGATGCCTCTATATCTTCAATGCGAAGACTATGGCAGCTAACTCTAGGTCGTGCGTCGGATAATTCTTCTCATGAGGCTTTAACTGTCTTGAGGCATAAGCAATCACTTTGCCTTCTTGCATAAGTACACAACATAATCCATTTAAGGATGCATCGCTGTAAACTATGAACTCTTTCCCCATCTCAGGTTGTACTAAAATTGGAGCTTCTGTCAATAATGCTTTCAATTTTTCGAAACTTTGTTGGCATATTTTTGTCCACTCAAACTTCACATTTTTCTGTAACAACTTCGTCATCGGGGTTGCAATCATGGAAAACCCCTTAACAAATCGTCTATAATAGCCGGTTAGGCCTAGGAAACTTCTAACCTCAGAGATATTTCTCGGTGGTTTCCAATCCATAATAGCCGAGATCTTACTTGGGTCTACTCGAACCCCTTCTCCTGAGACAATATGCCCCAGAAATCCTACTTCACTGAGCCAAAACTCACTTTTACTGAACTTGGCATACAACTGATTTTCTCAAAGAATCAGAAACCATCCGTAGGTACTCAAATGCTCATTCTCATCTCTGAATAAATCAAGATGTCGCCAATAAAAACGACTACAAACTTGTCGAGGTATGGTCCAAAGATGCGGTTCATTAAGTCCATGAATACCATGAGAGCATTGGTCAAACCAAAAGGCATGACTAAAAATTCATAATGCCCATACCTTGTTCGAAAAGCAGTCTTGGATACATCTGACTCATTTACTCTTAACTGGTAATACATCGATCTCAAGTCTATCTTAGAGAACACGGTGGCTCCTTTCAATTGATCGAACAAATCATCGATCCTTGGCAATGGGTACTGTTTTTCTTCACTACTTTATTAAGCCGACGGTAATCTATGCACAATCTCATAGTGCCATCCTTCTATTTCACAAATAAAACCGGAGCACCCTGGGGAGAACAACTTGACCTTGCAAAGCCTTTGTCTGTTAACTCTTGCAACTATATCTTCAACTCTTTCAACTTCGTTGGAGCCATTCTGTAAGAGTAATAGATATTGGTACAATCTGGGAGCTAGCTCAATGCTAAACTCAACTTCTCTCGATTGGAGGTAATCCCGATAATTCTTCCGGAAAAACATCCATGTGCTCACATACTATCTGTCTGATGACTCAATCTTTAACTCTGTTTCTTTATCATTCCTCACAAAGGCCAAATATGCCTCATACTCTTTTCTCATGTATTTACGTGCGCCATATGGGAAATCACAACCGCAACCTACTGCTGTTCATCCGATTCTATGTGAAGGGTGTCCCTATTCTCACATCTCATCTCAATGTATTTCTTCCCACAATTAATCACATTACATTATGGGCAATCAACTACCCATACCGAGAATGAGGTCAAACTCATCAAATGGTAACAACATAAGGTTTGCTTTAAAACAATGACCTCTAATCATTAATGGACAATCTTTACATACTTCATTAACTAACACACTCTTGCCTAAAGGATTAGACACCTTATTCATAAATTATGTAGAGTCTATAGGCATACTCAAATCGGATACTAATTTCATGTAAATGTAAGAGTGTGTAGATCCGGGATCTATTAAAGCAATAACTTTAACATCATGAAGAGAAAAGGTACCCGTGATAACGTCATGGGAAGATGCCTCTTCACTAGCGCGAATGGCATAAGTCTGTGCAGGCGCCCTACCCTCGGGTCTCGCGGCCTGCTCTCTAGGGTTACCTCTTCCTATTGCCCCACTTCCTGGGTTTCTCTGCGGTCTCCCTCTGACCATACTCTCGGATCTCGGGTTCTGAGCTCTCTCTTCTTTCATTGTCTCTGGACAATCCTTTATGTAGTGGTCTTAGGAACCACATCTAAAACATGCATTTTCGCACACTCGGCATTCTCCAAGATGACGTCTGCCACATCAGGCATTCGGGTCTTTCAGTTGAAAGTTCCCACACTAGCGGTACTGAAGTAGTTCAGGCTTTATTTCCCGAATCTGCTTTACTCTTGTCTTTCTTTGAAAACCCAATGGAAGTAGCCGATCGGGTAGGTAAATCTCTTGACTTCTTGGATGAGGATTGGAATGACTTATTCCACTGTCTCTTTCTAGAGTCGTGAGACTCAATTTCAGACTTTCTCTTCTCTTTTACTAGCTCTTCGGCTTTACAAGCTCTCTCCACTAGCACAACAAATTCTTTCAATTCTAGTACAGCAACAAACAGTTTGATGTCCTCATTTAGCCCATCTTCAAATCTTTTTCTCATGATGGCCTCGGTGGACACGCATTCTCGAGCGTATTTGCTGAGTCGCACAAACTCATGCTAATAATCGGTCACCGACATCTTGCCTTGCTTTAACTCTAAAAATTCTTTTCTTTTCTGATCTACAAATCTTTGAATGATATACTTTTTCTTGAACTCTTCTTGGAAGAATTCCCATGTGATCTTATCCTTTGGTACCACTGATACAAGGGTGTTCCACCATTGATAGGCAAAATCTCTTAAAACGGAGACTACACACTTCATGCTTTACTCAGGTGTGCATGATAGCTCATTAAATACCTTGATGGTATTTTCTAACCAAAACTCGGCTTTTTCTGGATCATCTTCTCTTTTCGCCCGGAATTTTTCTACCCCATGTTTCCTGATCCTATCAACTGGAGGTTTGTCTCCTCTTACCACCTCTACTACTTGAGGGGCTACTGGAATAGGTTGTGGAACAGGTGGGGGTGGAAGGCTTGTCTAGCCCCTTCTCCTCCTTCTTGACTCACCGTAGTGGGTCTATTCTCATTCTTGTTCGGCACCGTCCCTTCAGCGGGAGCCGGTGCATTACTTTCTACGTCATCCGCCATATCTCTTTCAGGATCCATTTACTATATATATAAACAAAATTTAAGTCGTCAGGAGTCGTCACACTATCATTATAAAAACATTCTTACGTATGGCATGTATAGCTAGACTCGTGCTCATGCTATGTTAGTCCTAGAACCGACTAAACCGTAGCTCTGATACCACTAAATATAACACCCCATACCCGAGTCCGAGGCTTAGACCGGATACGAGAAGTTACTATGCTTGAACTTGCTTAATCAAGTACTTACGGCTATAAAATTTTGTTCCGAATTAAGAACTTATCTTTCTTAATCAACTTGTACTTTTCCTGGGCCTACGAGGCCTTAAACTCATGTCTGTAAACTTTCGGAACTCAATCGAAAACTTTTCATTGAAACAGGGTCACACGCCCATGTGAGTTGGGACACGCCTGTAACCCCGAGACACGCCCATGTCTCCTAACCGTGCTTAAAACTCGAGCTTACTGCCAAACTTCACATGGCCATGGCACGCCCGTGGTCCTGGCCCGTGTGAAAAACCTGAGCATTCTGACTTATAACACACGGCCATGGCACGCCCGTGGACTTAGACCGTGTACTACAACTTGATATTCTGACTTAAGGTGCAATGGTGCGAGGTACACGGCTTAGACACACGCTGTGTGTCCGATCGTAGGCACTTAGAGGCTATTTACCAAGCCAATTGCCACCACGAAATCAAGAGAAAATTCATACTATCTCAACAACTCAAATCACTACAACTTTAATGAACAATATAACATGCTCCATTGATATCAATAACATACATACTTAGTCAATCTTGGCCAATCATTTAGCCATTTACAAAAGAATAATAATAAACTTGATAGCCCATGGTTTTCCCCTTTCTAAGAAATATACTCAAAATCAAATGTTTCCTATACATGCCATACTTAATAAAAACAACTTGGCTATACCAAAATAGCGGTTGATAGTGTGATTCGAGCTCCGACTTCAACGATCCACAAGTTAGCTTGGCGGGACTACATAGAAAGAAATAATAAAAGACATAAGCATTTAGCTTAGTAAGTTTGCATAATGCACATAGCAACGTACTTGCTTAATATAAACCATTTGACATAAACAATCGCATCGTAAATTTCAGCTATAAAGCTTACTTACTCATACTTGATAGGCAAACAAAGTACCTGTATCACTAGATCACATTGATCAGCATACTTGAACATAATACTCATAATTTATAATTCATCATTCATAACATGAATAATATTCTTTATCACTTGATAATAACCTTACTTACTTAGCTTTCTTGTTATCTCTTTGGAGCTTAACTCGTTGCCCGATGAATTTATATGAATAACCGAGGATACTAAATCTCATCTAAATTTCGAGGCCATGACTTAACATGGACTTATACGAAGTCTTTCTTGTTCTCACCAATGCCATGCCTTAACTTGGACTTATATGAGATCTCTTTCTCTTGATAACTTGTTCAATGCCAAGCTTTCCTTGGACTTACATGATAACTTACTCAATGCCAAGCTTACCTTGGACTTACATGATATCTTATTCAATGCCAAGCTTGCCTTGGACTTACATGATATCTTATTCAATGCCAAGCTTGCCTTGGACTTACATGATATCTTGCTTGCTTGCCGATACCATGCCTCGGCTTGGTCTTATACGGACTTTCTTGTTTCATGTGGTAGATCGAGTATCCTAAGTTATCCAACTTTAATTGGGGCTTTCTCATGCTTGATCTCATTAATTTCTTTGTTTAACATAACATTAAACGTTTTTCATAATAACATTGTACATTATACTAAGCAATTCAATGACATAAATCATAAAGCTTAGAAATCATACAAACTTACCTCAATATACAAAATGTATGTAGATATGCAATTTAGTCCTTGATTTTGTCCTTGCCTCGGTTTCAATCCAGGCTTCGTTTTTCTTAATCTATAGTCATAAATAGATCATTTAATACTCACATTGACTAAACTGACTCTTAACTCATACTTTGGAAAAATTACTATTTTGCCCCTATAATTTCTCATATTTGCACTTTTGCCCCAAGGCTCGTAAAATAATTTTTCATTCAACTTTCTTAGACTACATGCTTAGCTGATTCATTTTCTCTACTATAGCCATTATCAATTATCATTATTTCTAATAGGTATGACTAATTTCAAAACTTTTACAAACTAGTCCATATACTCATTTTTCATGAAATTCACTTAGAAAAAGATGTTTATCTAACATAAAACTCACATAATATTCCATAAAACATCATTTAGCATGCATGTCATTCATGGGTAGATTTTTGAACATGCATCTTAGCTCATCTTATAGGTAAAAATAGCTAATTCATAATACGAGGACTTCAAAAACACGAAGAATATTAAAATCGAGACTAAGATGAACTTACTAGCAATCTTGAAAGATGAGCAAACCCTAGCTATGGTTTCTTTGAAAATTTCGGCAATGAGAAAGAAGATGATAATGATTTTTGCCATCTTTTTCCTTTATTAATCATTTAATAGGTAAATGACCAAAATGCCCTTCTCTTAAAAATATCACCATTTACTAGCTCATGTCCAATTTTGTCCAAAATTTATAATTTGGGCAAATTTCTATTTAAGGACTCATAATTAATATTCTAAAGCTATTTCATACAAAATGCTTCTAGAAACTCACATTTTACAACTTTTGCAATTTGGTCCTTTTTGACCATTCAACTTCATTTTAGCAAAATTTATTCATGAAACTTTCACACTAACATGAAAACATGGCATGAACCTTAAAAACTCATAAATTCACCTCGGATTCGTGGTCTCGCACCACTATTCCGACTAGGCCCTAAATCGGGTTGTTACATGAAGTCTCCGATAATTCCCGAATCTGAGCTAGGTTTGAAATCATTATACAACATGGAAAAAAAACAAAGTAAGCTATATAGCTTAGTAAGCTCGTATGATATAAACTTAACTAATCACAAATGCACCATTCACCAATTTAAACATATTAACATGTAATTCGTGATTAGTAACAAACCTTTCACATGCTTATTCAAATGTTATTATACAAACTTCATAACTTCTTCGATTTAAGGCTTATACTATGCATGTACATACCTGTACCAATCCGTAACAAGCTCATACATATTCAGAATACCGTTGAATACTCGATATCTTGTACACTAAGTGTCGTACACATCCGAAGCTATCTCAAATCGCACATCAGTGCCATACATAGCCGAAGCTATCTCAAATCGCACACCAAGAACCATACATAGCCGAAGCTATCTCGATCTCGCACACTAAGTGCCGATACATAGCTGAAGCTTTGTTGAATGTTTCCATACAATTTTATTCATCAACAATTCATATAAAGCATTAAATCTCAATTATAATAGTGCTTATTAACATACAAACTTACCTCGGATGATAAAACGACGAATCGAGTCAATTAGTCGATAACTTTATCTTTTCCCCGATCCAAGTCTGTATTTTGCTTTTCTTGATCTAAATATATTCAAAACTAAATTATTTAATCATCTATTCATTCAATTTAGTCCAAATCACACTTTAAAACACATTTACACTTTTTCCACTAAACTTTCACATTTTTCACAATTTAGTCCTTATTGCATAAAATAACAAATTAGTGAAATTCCAAATATACTCATGCTAGCCGAATTACCATAATGCCCCTAGTAGCCCATAATTTTCATTTATTTCACATTTTAACCACTAACTTTACACATTTCTCAATTTAACCCCTATTTTGTATTTTCACTCAAAATCACTTTACAAAATATGTAAATTTAGCAACAAGATTTCATATTTCATCATTAAACATCAAAGAACACATATTTTCATCAATGGAAACTTTCAAAATCTTTAACAGTTTTGTAAAATAGTCCCTGGGCTAGCTAGAACTAGTTGCAAGGATCACAAAAACATAGAAATAATTAAAAACGGATCCAAAATACGTACCAATCTAGCAAGAAATAGTTGTCAAATGCTCAAGCTCAACAATGGCTTCTAAAGCCCTAACTTCCGATTCTCCAATGAAGAAAATAAAGATGATACTTGTTTTTATTTTATTTAATTTACCTTAATTCTCAAATTACATAAATAACCTTATTAATTAAACATAAAAGTCACTTAAACAATGTCTAATAATGTCCACTCATTTAATTAATGGACTAATTACAACATAAATCCCTTGACTAATTAATTTCATAGCTATTTAATACTTTAAACTAATAGAACAGTACTTCTGCACTTTACACGATTTAGTCCTTTTTATCAAATTGATTAATCAAACGATAAAATTTATAAATGAAACTTTCACACAATCATTCAATCATGCTATATACATTAAAATAATAAAAAATAAATATTTTGACCTCAAATTTATGGTTCTAAAACCACTGTTCTGATTTGACTAAAAACGGGCTGTTACACGAGTATTTAATATCGATACCTCTATGATATTTCAAATGTGTAGGAAGTCAGTAATGCAATTTGGTATCGATACCATGTCTTGAGTATCAATACTCGATGTAGAATTACCAATACTTTTCGAAAGGTATCGATAGATTGTTGGTTTGAATTTATTTTGCAGAGAAACAAAATGTTGATTTTGTACTAATTTTCTAAGTGATATCGATACCATCTATAAGAATTATCAATACCATTTTATGAGTATCGATTCCTACATGATTTATTTTGAATTTTTGTTAGGTGGTCTTAAAGCATGCTCTTATTTTGTTATAAGCTCGTTTGATGTATGATTAGCATGACTTAATGTTGCCTAGGGTATTTGTGACTTCGAATCTCTATAAATGTTCATATTTGATGATATTCACATACTAATGAGACATTGTGTATTATGTGATGTTGTGATGGTGGTGTAGCATCCTGTTACTCGAGCTCGGCGATTGGACCGGGTATAAGGTATTCTATTTGGTTATATTAGAGCCTAGGTTATCTAACACTCATACCTAAGTTATTGTTGTGTGGACTAGGACTGCGAAACCCATGTGCCCAAATTTCTCTAAATGTTTGACTTGAATGAGATATCTCTGTTTGGATAGCATGATTTGTTTGAAGTTGGCGTAAGAATGGGAACACGTTGCCTTTATTCTAAAATTTACTTGCAGGAACGTGACTTGGATCATTTCTGTAACACCCCTAACCCAAGACCGTCACCGAAATAGGGTTAAGAGGCGTTACTAAACATTCCATATCATTATCACAACACAAAGTCAACCATCAATCAAACATATTCAATTATAAACATATAGTTCCTTATTGAGGTCTACGAGACCTTAAACATGTGTTAGAAAGAGGTCGGGATGAAATTGAACACATACAAAAATTTTTGAAATTCATACATTTTTCTAAGTTACAAAGGTCACACGCCCGTGTGGGTAGGCCGTGTGCCTCACACGGCCTCGGACACGCCCGTGCGTCTAAGACGTGTCAAAACAGGGCATACATCCTGACTTGCACCACACGGCCAGTCACACGCCCGTGTGTCCAGCCCGTGGTCGCTACTGACTTGTTTCACTTGGCAAACTTAAACAACACGGTCGAGTCACACGCCCGTGTGCTCAACCGTGTGGGAAATTATAGGCCATTTCCAAGGCCAAATTTGCCTCCCACACCTTCAATCACCTATATTCACCAAACCATTACCAAATCATGCTTCAAATGCAACCAAAACATACCATTTCAAGCACCAAATAATCATTAACATCATCAACTATTTCCATATTCAATATCATCACAAGTGAGGCCATCCAAATATCAATTTCACATACTAAGGTATACAAGCTAAGCATCATGTAATTCTTACTACAACTCACATTTAATCCACCATTCCCATCAACCAAATCGATATAAAACATGCCATTTCCATATTTATTATTTCATACCACATTCATCATTTCCATAGCATAAAGTATAAACCAACAACATTCAACTACCAAGCCATATCACATGGCAAGTTATATACAACTCAAAACATGCCACATTGACTATCCTATACATGCCATATACCAATTATATACATCTTTCAAAAATACCGAATTAGATTGCCGATAGTGTGATAGAGATGCTGACGATCCCCGGATCCAAGCTAGCTTTACTGACACTGTAAAATAGAGAAACAAATCACACAGTAAGCTTTCAAAGCTTAGTAAGTTCGAAATACAATACATACAACTTAATAGTACCACATCAATATATAATTAAACCATCACTTAGATAAATGCACAATTAAGTACATCATCAATCTCAACCATATGCTCAAATATCAATTCATTCAACTTTTAAAATCTATCATCAACCACATAAGTTCAAACGTACCTTGATCAACACTTAGTTACTCACCATTCATGCTACTCAATTGCTCGATATTACATCTCGTTCAATCTTTGCTATTCTTTTGATTATTTCGCACACTTAGTGCCAGTTTAATGACTGAAACATAATCTTCATCGCACACTTAGTGCCAATATGTTTAACCGAACTTACATCGGTAATGCACACACAGTGCCAAATCAATAAGCCGAAGCTTCTATCTTTTCACACACACAGTGCTAACCATCTCTGTCTTGTTTCTAATTTCACACACTTAGTGCCTTCTATTTCAATTCCGCACATTGCATTTCTAATCTCATAATTATGTTTATATATTCATTCAATTTACATCACATAGATATAATTTAACAACTAGTATTATATCCGAACTTACCTCGAACGTCGAAATACCGAAACAATCGATTAATCGAGCACTTTATCTTTGCCTCGATCTTGATCCGAACCTCTCCTTTCTTGGTCTATACACATTTAAATTCAACTCATTCAATCACCAATTCATTCAATTTAGTCTACACACACAAATTTAGGGTATTTTACAAAATAGCCCTCACATTTTAACATTTCGACACTTTAGTCCCTAATTCATAAAATCATCAAATACACATAATTTGCTTGTACCCATGCCTAGCTGAATTCTCACTATACTCATACAAGCCCAAATATTTCATTTATTTCACATTTTAGTCCTTCAATTTACACTTTTCTCAATTTAGCCAAAATTACTCAAATTCACCAAAAATTCAAAGACAAAATGTGTTAATCTTCCATCTATCTTTCATATTTCATCTTCAGCTAACACATTGCTCAAACATTCATCAATGGCATATCTCAAAATCACCATAAATTTCTAAAATTAAAGCATTGGCTAGCTAGAGCACAAAGCAACGGTCACAAAAACGTAGAAATTATCAAAAATCGATCAAAAATCATACCTTAATTGAGCTAAGTAGTAGCCGAATGATTCAAACTCCAAAACCCTTATTTATTTTCTCAATTTCGGCAATAGATGGATAAAAGATGGACGAATTTGGCTTTGTTTTATTTAATATTAACATAATTGGCATTTTACCATTTTACCCTTAATGAATCTTAATAATAACACCTTATGCCATGCTATCATCTTCCACTAACTATTTAATGGTATAATATCAACATAAGGACCACTCCTTTAATAAGCCATGTCAAATAGGTACTTTAGCAACTAGCACACAGCTTTTACAATTTACGCGATTAAGTCCTTTTTACAAATTAAATACACAATCGATAAAGTCTTCACATGAAACTTTCACACAAGCTAAATCACATATAATAAACACAGAAAATAATATTAAAATATTTTTTCGACCTCGAATTTATGGTCTCAAAACCACTGTTCCGACTAGGGTCTAAACCGGGCTGTTACAACTCTCCTCCCTTAGAGATTTTCTTCCCCAAAAATCTTACCAGTGATTAGGTGTGGATATTTCTCTCTCATAATGTTCTCAGGCTCCCACGTAGCCTCCTCAACTCCGTGTTTATGCCACAACACTTTCACTAAGGAAATTCTTTTATTTCTCAACTCTTTGATCTCACATGCCAAAATTCGGATCGGTTCTTCACTATACGACAAATCTGACTGAATTTCAACCTCAGTAGGAGCAATCACATGAGACGGATTAGATCTGTACCGTCGAAGCACTGACACATGAAACACACTATGAATCTTTTCTAACTCAGGTGGCAACAACAATCTATAAGCAACCGGCCCAACTCGTTCAATGATTTCATACGGCTGATGAACCTCGACTCGACTTGCCTTTTCAGCCAAATCAAGTATTTTCTTCCACGGAGACACTTTCAAAAACACTTTGTCACCAACTTCAAATTCAATATCTTTTCGTTTCAAGTCTGCATAAGACTTCTGATGATCTGAGGCCGCTTTCAAACTGTTACGGATCACTTTCACTTTCTGCTCAGTCTCTTTTATCAAATCAACCCCGTGAATCTTATTCTCACTCAGCTCAGTCCAATACAATGGAGTTCGACATTTTCGACCGTAGAGAGCCTCATATGGTGCCATTTTAATGCTAGATTGAAAACTATTATTGTATGCAAATTCAATCAACGGCAAATGCTTTTCCCATGTATTTTCGAAATCCAAAATTCAACATCTCAACATATCTTCGAGAACCTGAATGATCCGCTCGGGTTGTCCATCCATTTGCGGATGAAATGCAGTGCTGAAATGCAATTTTGTACCTAAAGCTCCTTGTAATTTCCTCCAAAATCGTGAGATAAATCTTGGATCTCTGTCAGATACGATAGATAGTGGCGCCCCGTGCAATCTCACAATCTTAGCAATATAAAGTTTGGCTAACTTATCGAGTTAATAATTTGTTCTCACCGGAATAAAATGAGTTGATTTCGTCAATCTGTCAACTATCACCCAGATTGCATCTTTTTTTCCCGGAGACAAAGGAAATCCTGACAAAAAGTCCATTGTGATTCTCTCCCATTTCCACTCAGGAATCATAATCGATTGTAACAAACCGGATGGGACCTGATGTTCAGCTTTAACTTGTTGACAAACAAAACACTTCGACACAAAGTCAGAGATATCTCTTTTCATACCATGCCACCAATAAAACTATTTCAGATCATTATACATTTTCGTACTCCCCGGATGAACAGTCAAACGGCTATTGTGAGCTTCGTTCAAAATCAACTAAATCAACCCTAAATTCTTTGGAACACCAATCTGATCTCTGAATCTCAAACAATCATCACTATCGACTCGATATTCAGAATTAGAATTCGAATCACATTGAGCTCATTTCGCTATTATCTCATCATCACTTTTCTGAGCATCGCAAATCTGACTTACGAACATCGGCTTCACTTTCAACTCAGCCAAAACTGAATAATCATCACACAGATCTATCTGAGTACTCATAGCTCGCAGAGCACATAAATGCTTTCGACTCAAGGCATCGGCAACAACATTAGCTTTGCCCATACGATATTCAATCACAAGTTCATAATATTTCAACAATTCTAACCATCTTCTCTGTCGCAAATTCAATTCTTTCTGAGTCATCAAGTACTTCAAACTCTTGTGGTTAGTATAAATATGACATTTCTCACCAAATAGGTAGTGACGCCAAATCTTCAATGCAAACACAATCGTGGCTAATTCAAGGTCATGCGTCGGATAGTTCTTTTCTTGCAGCTTTAACTGCCTTGAAGCATAAGCGATGACTTTGCCTTCTTCCATCAGCACACAGCCCAAACCATTCAACGATGCATCACTGTAAACTATGAACTCTTTGCCCAATTCAAGTTTAACTAACACTGGTGCTTTTGTCAATAATGCTTTCAACTGTTCAAAACTCTGCTGACACTTTTCTGACCACTCAAATTTAACATCTTTCTGTAACAACTTTGTCAACGAAGTCGCAATCATCGAGAAGCCTTTCACAAACCGTCTATAATATCCTGCTAGTCCCAAAAAACTACAGATTTCAAACACATTTCTTGGAGGCTTCCATTCTAAAATAGCTGAGATCTTACTCAGATCAACTCGTATTCCCACAGCTGATACAATATGCCCCAGAAATCCATCCTCACGTAACCAAAACTCACACTTGCTAAACTTAGCATACAATTTTTTCTCACGCAGAGTCTGTAACACAATTCTCTAATGCTCGGCATGTTGCATCTCATCACATGAGTAGATCAGAATGTCATCAATGAACACCACAACAAAATGATCCAAATACGGTCTGAATATCCGGTTCATCAGATCCATAAATACTGCAGGAGCATCCGTTAGTCCGAAAGGCATAAATAAAAATTCATAATGTACGTACCTCGTTCTGAAGGCAATTTTCGATACATCTGACTCTTTGACTCGTAACTGATAGTAGCTCGATCTCAAATCTATTTTAGAAAACACTGTAGCTCCTTTCAGCTGATCAAACAAATCATCAATACGTGGCGAGGATACTTATTCTTTATCGCCTCTGTTCAACCGCTTCATTAATCAATACACATCCTCATAGTGCCATCTTTCTTTTTCAGGAACAACACAGGAGCACCCCAGGGCGAGAAACTCGATCGTACAAATCCTCTATATGTTAACTCTTGCAACTGAGACTTCAACTCTTTCAATTCCGTTGGTGCCATTCTATACGGAGCTATTGAGATAGGAGTCATCCCCAGCACTAAATCAATTCCAAATTCAACTTCTCGTATTGGAGGTAATCCCGGTAGTTCTTCAGGAAATACATCAGGGAATTCACAAATCACAGGCACAGATTCAACTTTATTTTCTGTCATTTTTGTATCAATCACATATGCCAGGTAAGCTTCGTAACCCTTCCTCACATAGTTCAAAGCTTTCATCGCAGATACAACAGCTGGTAACACATTCAAATCACTAGATTCAATTCGGACTATCTCACTATTCTGACTTCTTAATTCAATACTCTTTCTTTTGCAATTCACAATGGCATTATGCAAAGTGAGCCAATCCATACCCAGAATTATATCAAACTCATCGAATGGTAGCAACACCAAATTAGCCGGAAAACAAGCATCTCGAAACATCAATGGACAGTTCTTGCACACTTTATCCGCCAAGACACACTTGCCTAAGGGGTTCGATACTCTAATCACAAATTCAGTAGACTCAACAGGTAGAGTCTTACTTGATACTAGATTCACACACACAGAGGAATGAGTAGAACCTGGATCTATCAATGCAATCACATCAGTATCAAATAGAGTAAAAGTGCCAGTGATGACGTCTGGAGATGACGCTTCCTCTCGTGCGCGTATAGCATAGGCTCAGGCAGGTGCTCTCACCTCTGATCTCACAGCTGTTTCGGTAGTCCCTCTTTGGCTCCCACTAACATTCCTGATGTTTCTGGGTGGTCTACCCCTAGCCGTCGTATTACCCGATCTCGCACTCTGGACATTTTCTTCCTCAGCTAATTTTGGGCAGTCTTGAATGAAGTGATCTCGTGATCCACACTTATAACAAGTTTGATTATTGTACTTGCCCCAGCATTCTCCCACATGTCGTCTTCCACACTGTCTACACTCGGGCCTGTTGCTTTTAACACTACCAACACTTGATTCAATTGGAGCTTGAATTCTTGGACCAACACTTTGCCTCGCACGATCTCTACTCGAATGTCCAAACGAAACATTTTGGTGATTACTTGCATCTCTAAATCTCTTTGTCGAAGATTGAGAAAACTTACTCATCAATCATTTTTTTCATCACGAGCTTCAGAATCAGCTTTCTTCTTTTCTTTACTGAGCTCATCGGCATTACAGGCTCTTTCAACTAACACAACAAATTCATTTATATCAAGTATTCCAACCAGCAACTTAATATCCTCATTCAGCCCTTCTATGAAACGTTTGCACATAGTAGCTTCAGTCGAAATACATTTACGTGCATATTGACTCAACCTCACAAATTCCCGTTCGTACTCAGTAATAGACATGCGACCTTGTTTCAACTCGAGGAATTCTTTACGTTTCTGATCAATTAATCGTTGACTAATATACTTCTTTTTGAATTCAGCTTGAAAGAAATCCCAGGTGATTCTCTCTCTCGGAACCACGGATATCAATGTCTTTCACAAGTTATACGCAGTATCCCTCAACAATGAAACAGTACATTTAATACATTCGTCAGGAGTCAACGACATCTCGTTAAATACTCAAATGGTATTCTCGAGTCAAAACTCAGCTCGCTCGGCATCATCATCTGCTGTGGCCCTAAACTCTTTGGCCCCGTACTTACGGATCATATCCATAGGAGGTTTATTCAATCTGATCGAATCTATAACTTGTGGCACAATCGGTACTTGTGGGGGTGGAGGTTGTGGAGTAGCCGAATTCATTCGAACGAACTCTGAAAACCACTCAATCATCATTCGTAAGAAGGCTTACTTAGCCTCTCTTCCCTCACTACTATCATTCAGCCTAGATGTGGCTGACGCTGTCCCTTGAGCGGGAGCAGACGCATTACTCTTAACATCGTCAGCAACTGCTCGATCGGGATCCATTACTATATAAAAACACATTTTCAACTATCAGGATTCATCACACTATCGTAATTATTTATATGGCATGTATAGCTAGACTCACACGCGCTATGTTAGTTCGAGAATCGACTAAACTGTAGCTCTGATACCAATAAAATGTAACACCCCTAACCCGAGACCGTCACCGGAATAGGGTTAAGAGGCGTTACTAAACATTCCACATTATTATCACAACACAAAGTCAACCATCAATCAAACATATTCAATTATAAACATATAGTCCCTTATTGAGGTCTACAAGACCTTAAACATGTGTTAGAAAAAGGTCGAGACTAAATCGAACACATACGAAAATTTTTGAAATTCAAATATTTTTCTAAGTTACAGAGGTCACACGCCCGTGTGGGTATGCCGTGTGCCTCACACACCCTCGAACACGCCCGTGCATCCAAGCCGTGTCAAAACAGGGCATACATCTTGACTTGCACCACACGGCCAGTCACACGCCCGTGTGTCCAGCCCGTGGGCGCTACTGACTTGTTTCACTTGGAAAACTTAAACAACACGATCGAGTCACACGCCCGTGTGCTCAACCGTGTGGGCAATTATAGGCCATTTCCAAGGCCAAATTTGCCTCCCACGCCTTCAATCACCTATATGCACCAAACCATTACCAAATCATGCTTCAAATGCAACCAAAACATACCATTTCAAGCACCAAATAATCATCAACATCATCAACTATTTCCATATTCAGTATCATCACAAATGAGTCCATCCAAATATCAATTTCACATCCTAAGGTATACAAGTTAAGCATCATGTAATTCTTACTACAATTCACATTTAATCCATCATTCCCATCAACCAAATCGATAAAACATACCATTTCCATATTTATTATATCATACCACATTCATCATTTCCATAGCATCAAGTATAAACCAACAACATTCAACTACTAAGCCATATCACATGGCAAGTTATATACAACTTAAAACATGCCACATTGACTAGCATATACATGCTATATACCAACTATATACAACTTTCAGAAATACCGAATTAGATTGCCGATAGTGTGATAGAGATGCTGATGATCCTCGGATCCGAGCTAGCTTTACTGACACTGTAAAACAGAGAAACAAATCACACAGTAAGCTTTCAAAGCTTAGTAAGTTCAAAATACAATACATACAACTTAATAGTACCACATCAATATATAATTAAACCATCACTTAGATAAATGTACAATTAAGTACATCATTCATCTCAACCATATGCTCAAATATCAATTCATTCAACTTTTAAAATCTATCATCAACAACATAGGTTCAAACGTACCTTGAAGAACACTTAGTTACTCACCATTCATGCTACTCAATTACTCGATATTACATCTCGTTCAATCTTTGCTATTCTTTTGATTATTTCGCACACTTAGTGTCAGTTTAATGACTGAAACATAATCGTCATCGCACACTTAGTGCCAATATGTTTAACCGAACTTACATCGGTAACACACACACAGTGCCAAATCAATAAGCCAAAGCTTCTATCTTTTCGCACACACAGTGCTAACCATGCCTAGCTGAATTCTCACTATACTCATACAAGCCCAAATATTTCATTTATTTCACATTTTAGTCCTTCAATTTACACTTTTCTCAATTTAGCCAAAATTACTCAAATTCACCAAAAAATCAAAGACAAAATGTGTTAATCTTCCATCTATCTTTCATATTTCATCTTCAACTAACACATAGCTAAAACATTCATCAATGGCATATCTCAAAATCACCATAAATTTCTAAAATTAAAGCATGGGCTAGCTAGAGCACAAAGCAACGATCACAAAAACATAGAAATTATTAAAAACCGATCAAAAATCATACCTTAATTGAGCTAAGTAGTAGCTGAATGCTTCAAACTCCAAAACCCTTATTTCTTTTCTCAATTTCAATAATATATGGATAAAAGATGGACAAATTTGGTTTTGTTTTATTTAATATTAACATAATTGGCATTTTACCATTTTACCCTTAATGAATCTTAATAATAACACCTTATGCCATGCTATCATCTTCCACTAACTATTTAATGGTATAATATCAACATAAGGACCTCTCCTTTAAGAAGCCATGTCAAATAGGTACTTTAGCAACTAGCACACAGCTTTTACAATTTACGCGATTAAGTCCTTTTTACAAATTAAACACACAATCGATAAAATATTCGCACGAAACTTTCACACAAGCTAAATAACATATAATAAACACAGAAAATAATATTAAAATATTTTTAACCTCAAAGTTGTGGTCTCGAAACCACTGTTCCGACTAGGGTCTAAATCGGGCTATTATAATTTCCCCGCCACCCACACCTCTTATTTGTTTGTGTATGTTAGATTATTAGATTTAATATGCCTCGTAGATGTGTGAATGTGAATGTGAATGCTCAAGAGGATGGTACATCTTCTGCAACTCCTGTGTCGCACGTAGAGTGATCATACCTGATAAGGGTGTTGGCCCTCTGATGGAAGCTATGATTGGAGCATTTTAGAGGATTGTTGGTGCTAACCCTACTTCTGTACATGCGAATCCTACACCTATTAATCGAGGTTTGTCGCTTGAAGGTCTGTGGGCGTTGGGTGGCAAAGAGTTTTCTAGGGTGTAAGAGACCAGTCCAATCGTAGATGGGTACTGGTTGGAGGGAGTTGAAAGGATCCTTGAGCAGGTGTCCTATTTTGTCGATGAGAAGTTGGGTTGTACTGTGTCCCTATTTGACTGTGAGGCTTATCATTGGTGGAATACTATTAAGAGAGGTACTACTGCTGGCCGGTTGATTTGGGGTTATTTTCTATAGGTTTTTAAGAGGAAGTTTATAGGCGAGTAGTACATTGAAGCCCGCAAATGTGAGTTCTTAGACTTGGTCCAAGGTATTTGCTTGTGGCTAATTATGAGCTAAAGTTTGTGCGACTTAGTCAGTATGCTCCTGATGTGGTTCTTTTTTAGAGGGACCGTTGTAAGAGATTCTGTTTCAGGCTTAATCTTGAGATTCAAGTTTACTTGGTAGCTCAAAACGCGAAACTGTTTGATGAGTCGGTTGAGAAAGCCAAAGCTGTTGAAGAGACTTTGGATGAGCTGCCTTATTTTGTGGTAACTGAATCGGGTAAGAGGACTTCCAGTGGTGCATCTGGTCGACCACCTAATAAATGACGTGATAATCAGAGTTTTGGTAGAGGCGCGAGACATGGGTTTCGACCGAATCAGTCTAAGCAGCAGAACAGTGTTGTGGTTAGTACTGAGGGTTCAACGGGTGGTTCTGTATGGCCGCTTTGTGCATATTTTGAGCGTAAGCATCCTGGTGAGTGTCGCAAGTTGATATGTGGGTGATGTAAGTATGGCTCGAAGGAGCATATGTTGAGAGATTGCCCGAACAGAGTTGAGGTTTCACAGACTCAGAGTTTTGCACCTGCATCTACTTTTGTTAGAGGTCGTGATTGTGGTAGAGGTATGAGAGATCAGTTGGGTAGCAAGTTGTTGCTCATATTATTGCTACTCAGGTTGAGTCTGGAGGTCCACCTCGAGTTTATACTGTTAGGGAGCTGAAGGATCAGGATCCGACAGATGTTATCATAGGTACTTTCACTTTGCAGTCTATTCCAATATTCTCTTATGGTTCAAGGACATGTTTTATTTGTGGATCTTATTAAATTGCCTTTGCATGGTTTTGATGTGATTCTTGGTATGGGTTGGTTAATCGAACATAAGGCTAAGGTAGATTTTGAAATGAAACAATTTTTTTTGAGGAAAAGAGATGGTTTGGAAGTTGTTGTTGTTGGTGAAAGATCAAGATTTATGTCTAATGTGGTTTTCGCTTTGAAGGCTGAGAAGATGATGGGGAAAGGTTGTGAATCTTATTTAGCTTATGTGATGAATATAGTTGGCAAAGAATTGAGAGTTTAGGATATACGTACTGTTAAGGGTTTTCTTGATGTGTTTCCTGAAGAATTGCATGGTTTGCCACCAGAACCTGAAGTAGAGTTTGGTATTGACCTCTATCCTGATACTGCACCAGTGTCTGCTGCACCTTATCGCATGGAACCAAAAGAGATCAATGAGTTAAAGATTCAAATGCAAGAGTTTCTTGACAGAGGGTTCATTCGACTGAGTGTATCTCCGCAGGGTGTATCAGTTTTTTTTGTGAAGAAGAAGTATGGTACGTTGCGATTATGTATCGATTATAGACAGTTGAATAAATTGACCATCATGAATAACTATCCTTTGCCTAAAATTGATGACTTATTTGATTAGGTCAGAGGAACGACGATGTTTTCAAAGATTGATTTAAGATCTGGGTATTATCAGTTGAAAGTGAAGGAGTCTAACATCTTGAAAACTGCATTTAGGACTCAGTATGGGCATTATGAGTTTTTAGTCATGTCATTTGGTTTAACTAATTCCCCTACCATGTTCATGGATTTGATGAATCGTGTGTTTCACTCATACTTGGACCAATTTGTGGTTGTCTTCATAGACGATATTTTGGTGTATTCTCGTTCTGAGGAGTATCACGATGTACACTTAAGGATTATTTTACAGGTTTTGAGAGATAAACAATTGTAAGCAAAGTTGAGTAAGTGCAAATTTTGGTTAAAAGAAGTGACATTCTTAGGCCATGTTGTATCAGCAAAAGGAATCCGTGTGGATCCAAAGAAAATTGAAGCGATCTTAGAGTGGAAGCCACCTAGGAGTGTTACTGAAGTTAGGAGTTTCTTGGTTTAGCTGGCTATAATCATAGATTCGTTGAAGGGTTTTCCCTTATTGCTCCACCCTTAAGGAAACTACTTCTAAAAAATGTGGTATTTGAATGGACTATTAAAAGGCAAAAAAGTTTTGAACATTTTAAGGCAGTTTTAACTGAGGCACTTGTGTTGATTCAATCGGAGCCTGGAAAAGATTTTTTGGTTTAGTGACGCTTTGTATTCAGGACTTGGTTGTGTATTAATGCAAGAGGGTAAGTTTGTGGCATACACCTCCAGACAATTGAAGACACATGAGCGTAACTATCCAACTCATGACTTGAAGTTAGCTGTTGTTGTATTCGAGCTTAAGATTTGGTGCCATCATTTTTACGGGGAGAAGTGTGTTATTTATACAGATCATAAGAATCTTAAGTACCTCTTCACCAAAAAGGAGTTGAATTTAAGACAAAGGCGTTGGATTGAACTTTTGAGGAATTATGATTGTGTAATAAAGCATCATCCTGACAAGGTGAATGTTGCTGCTGACGCTTTGAATAGGAAGTCGATGACGGATTTGCAAGCTATGTTTTGTACGCTTGAGTTTAGCCAGTGATGGTGGTTTGTTAGCTGAACTTCAAGTGAAACCAACTTTGTCTGAACAGATTAAGGAGAAACAGTCATTAGATAGGGATTCGTTAAAGAGGATTTGACAGGTTGAGCAAGGTTTTAAGGGAGATTTTGATGTTGATAATGATGGTATATTGAATTTTAGAGGTAGATTGTATGTGCCGTAAGATGTGGATTTAAGGCAAGCGATTCTTATCGAGGCGCATAGTAGCCCTTATTCTATGCATCTCGGTAGTGGCAAAATGTATCATGATCTTTAAGAGATTTATTGGTGGCCTGGCTTTAAGCGTGATGTTACAGTATTTGTGGCTCGCTGTTTGGTTTGTCTAAAGGTAAAGGCAGAGCATCAGTATCCTTCAGGCTCGTTGCAACCGATTGTAATTCTTGAATGGAAGTGGGAAAGGATCACCATGAAATTTGTTTCGGATTTTCCTTTGACCCCGATGAAGAAGGATTCAGTGTGGTTAATAGTTGATCGGATTTCGAAGAGTGTGCATTTCTTGGCTATGCGTACCAATTATTCCTTGCAGAAGCTGACAGAGTTGTATATTGCTGAAATTGTACGACTTCATTGGGTTCCAGTTTCTATTATTTTAGATAGGGATCCACATTTTACTTCTAGGTTTTGGAAAAGTTTGCAAGAGGCTTTGGGATCAAAGCTTAGTTTCAGTACAGCTTATCATCCTCATACCGATGGTCAATCAAAGAGGGTAGCTCAAGTTTTAAAGGATATGTTGTTAATTCGTGTGATCGAGTTCATTGGTAGTTGGGAAAGGTATTTGCCCTCAACAGAATTTGCTTACAACAATAGTTTTCAGTCGAGTATTCGCATGGCATCGTTTGAAGCGTTGTATGGCAGGAAGTGTAGGACTCATTTATGTTGGATAGAATTAGATGAGAAGCGAGTTCTTGGAGCGGATTTGGTTCGTGATACTGAAGAGAAGATGAAGTTGATTTGCGGTTGATTGAAAGCAGCGTCCGATAGGCTAAAATCTTATGTAGATTTGAAACGGTGCGGTATCAAGTTTCAAATTGGCGATAAGGTGTTCATGAAAGTTTAAATTGAGTCCAAGATATGTTGGACCTTATGAAGTTGTTGAGAGGATTGGTTCAGTAGCTTATCGACTAAAGTTGCTGCCAGAACTTGAACGAATCCATGACATTTTCCATGTGTCTATGCTACGAAAGTATCATTTAGATCCATCACATATTGTGCCGCTGGAGGAGATTGAAGTTCGAAATGATCTCACCTATGAGGAAGAGCCGATCAAGATTCTGGCTCGTGAAGAGAAGATTTTGTGAAACAAGAGGGTTACGTTAGTTAAGGTTTTGTGGTGCAACCACAAGATAGAAGAGGCTACTTGGGAAGCCGAAGATATGATGAAACGACAATATACTTATTTTTTTAGCTAAGGTAAATTTGAAAGACGAAATTCTTTTTAGATGGGGAGAGTTGCCACACCTGAAAATTAGGCATAGTAGTTTTGAAGGTAATTTAGGGATTTTAGCTCTAGTGTGTTCAAAAATTTTGAAGCATGGTAAACCGAAAATGTGTTCGTATATGGCTTTTAGAAAATCAAATCAATTTTAAGAAATAATGTTGAAAACATCATTAATTTTTAAATAGGGACTATTTTGAAAAAGTGTCAAAAGTTAAGAGTGGTTCAAAAGAAAATAGCCCAAAACTTTAAAACCAACCTAATATTTCCCCCACCTACAGGTTATTCACTATAGTTTTTCCTTCACTTTGTTTTGTGTCGTCCCTTGAGTTTTCTAAGCACTAATCTTCTAATTTGATTTCCAAGCTTCATCCCTTTAATTTCTTTCATTCTAATAACCTTAAACCTTCATAGAATTCCATAAAAAATATAAAAATCACCATTTATTTCACCATTGCTCAAACTTGTGGGTTTTTCGAATTTTCAACCAAACATCCGTTTTTCTCCCATCAAAGGTAACAATTTGTTTTCCTATTAGCTTTTGATGTTATCTAGTCTTTTAAATAGAATTTTTACCTATTGAAGCGAAGGTTTTGAATAAATGTCGAAAATTGGGTCGTTAATAGTGGATTTTGGGATTTTGATTAAAACCAAGGTTTCAAAGTGTTTTCCAATTAGTTTTGATGTGATTAGAAGGTTTTTAAACACTCCTTAAAGTTTTGTTAAAGAATTCTAAAGTTTTAATGAATTTTTTGTGAAACTTGTCACAATATGTCAAAAAGTTTGGAACCATGAATCTGTATGGTTTTAGGTATTTTGAAGGTTGGGAATTGTTCATAGATATTTAATTAGTCGATTGGAATTAGTTTTATGTGATAGGAGCGAGTATATACTGAGATTTTTTTTGTTTTGACTAAGCTTGTTGAAATTTTAGTTTCATGGGAATATAGCTTAGGCTTGTGTTTTTAATTGATTTTAGTGAGTCTTTGGCTGGATGTTAATTGTGATTGTGGTGCGATTTATTTTTCTGAAGTTTTGGAATCGCTAGGACCTATAATGAGTAAAGCGAAATGCAACGAAAAGCTAGTTTAAGCTTTCAGCGACTAGGCGAAAGCGCAACCGGTGAGTGTTTGGAGTCGCTACTCGTAGACATGCGTCAAAGTGTTAATTGGGAACTTATGTGTAGCCTAAACCCCTACTCTAAGTTTCGAGTGTAAGCTTTCTCATACCTTTGTTTAATTTGTGAAACATGTGATTATGTGTTATGGAATTGTGAATTAAAATGTGATACTGTGATAGGTGATATAATCTTGTAATGATTTTTATGAAAGTGTTAAGTGCGAGCATATTGTACATGCCGAATGACAGTGCTTATGTTGTGCTTATAATGTGAATATACAGTTAAAAAGTGTAGAAAACGGTAAGTAATCATGTGGTTTATTATGGATACTTTGGCCTTGTGACTTTATGAGATCATTGGATATAGTTGGCATACCATATGTGTAACAGCCCGGTTTTAGCTAAGCCGGAACAGTGGTTTCGGAACCACAAATCTGAGGTTAAAAAAATTATTTTAATATTATTTTAAGTGTTTACAGCATGATAGTATGTATGTGTGAAAGTTTCGTGAAGTAATTGTATCGTTTAGTTGGTCAATTTGATAAAAAGGACTAAATCGCGTAAAGTGTAAAATGCATGTTCTATTAGTTTAAGGTGTCAAATAGCTTTGGTTTTTAAATATGGTGGCCTTAAATGGTAATAAACCATTTGAAAGGTGAGTGGACAATTTTGGACAACCATTAAATGATTTTTAGTTATATTACCAAGGTTAAATTAGTAATTTATAAATAATGGTGAATAAAACAAACACAAAGCCAAAATTGCTTCATCTTTTTCCATTGCCAAATTTGAAAGAGAAGAAATCCATTTTAGGGCTTGAAATATTTGGCCAATTCAAGATCAAATTGTAAGTCCGTTTTTGCTCGGTTTTTAATGATTTCTATGTTTTTGTAATCGTTGTAGCTCAATCTAGCTAGCTCGTACCTTTAATTTAGAAACTGTTTAAGATTTTGAGAGTTGCCATTGTTGAATCTATGTGTTCTTTGATGTTTAATGTTGAAATATGAAAGCTTGATGATAGTTTTACATGTTTTGTTAAGTGATTTTTGATGAAAATGCATAATAGGGATTAAACTGTGAAATATGCAAATTGTGTGGTTGAAATGTGAAATAAATAAAAGTTTTAGACTACTAGGGACCTATATATAATTCAGCCAAGCATGGGTTTTGTTGAATTGTGTGAATTTTGTGTATTTGTGAAATAGGGACTAAATTGATTAAATGTGAAAGTTTAGGGGCTAATGTGTAAAAATGCCCAAATGTGTATTTTTGGATTAATTGAATGAGTGGATGAACAAATAAGTTAATTTTGAATTCATATAGATCAAGAAAGAAAGAATTCGGATTTGGATCAGGGGAAAAGCAAGGTTATCGAGTAGTCGACCCGATCCATTAATTTCGAATACGAGGTAAGTTCGTATGTAATGATTACATTATAAATGTATGTTAGAATGCTTTAATATTGTATAAATTGTTAAAACGGGATTATGGATAATGAATGAATTGTGAAAACGACTTTACGGATGCATTCGATGATAGAAATGAAAAGTGTGAAAGCCCGGTTGAACCTTAAGAATAGTGTTGGATACTATTGACATGCCAGTAAGTGATAGGTTTAGTTGGCCTCGAACCATGATATTAGCACTTCGGGTGCGTATTTTACCGATTTGGCTTCGGGCTATGCATATCGGATGATTTGGCTTCGGGCCATGATAATAGTTCTTCGGATAAGTTACCTTGATTTGGCTACGGGCCATGGTATAGGTACTTATCGTATGAGACTTCTGAGTATCTGATTTTTATTCCGAATGGTTCAACGGGTAAATGAATGATGTGGTTGAGAAAGAGGTTAGTACGAGGTGATACAGGTACGTGCAGAACCTATTAGAGTATTAAATAGTGAAAGTTCGATGAGTTTGTATTTGATCATGTTTTGAGACATGAGAAAGGTTTGTAGTTAATTTATATATAGTTTTGTCATGTGTAATTGGTTGATTTGCATTTATTCGATGAATTAAGTTATTCACATACGAGCTTACTAAGCTATGAAGCTTACTTCGTGTTATTTTTCTATGTTTTATAGTAAATCAAGGCTAGCTCGGATCCAGGAGTCGTTGGGAACATCATCGCACTATCAAACATCTATGTTGGTACTTTTGAATTATACATTTATGGTATATGGCATGTATAGGTTAGATGTGGTATTTTGGTTGTGATCATAGCTATGAGATTTGGCTTGTAAATGATGTTAATATTGATGTGTGTTTGGCTATTAGAAATGGCTTATAAGTGTATATGTTTTGGTTTGTATATATATAGCCATGAGTGATGACGTATTTTGGTTTGTTTTGTCATGGTTGTAACCAAGACATTATGGAAGTTATAATGGTTATGTGAATTATGGTAAATGAACCATATTTTTTGATATTGTTTTGGCAATATTTGGCTAAGTAAATGGTAGTGATTTGAGAATTAGAATAGATGAAATTATAATGGTATGAATTGTGCATTTGGTTGATGATTTTGGCTGCCTAATTGTATGATTAAATGGTACCATTTTGCCTTGTGTAGGTACATTTAAGTTGGGGTGGCAAATTGGCCTTGCAAACGGCCTATTTTTGTCTACATGGGCAGAGACACGGGCGTATATCTCAGTTGTGTGTGACACACGGTCACATTACATGGCCGTGTGTCCCTTGGTGTTGAAATTGAATTGAAGTTAGTATGCTCCACACGGTCACACACACGGGCGTGTGACTGGCCGTGTGGTACAAGTTAGTATACCCTACAGGTTTGGCACGGCCTAGCACACGGCCTGGCACACGGGCGTGTGTGGCCACTTCGAAGGGCACACGGGCTAGACACACGGGCGTGTGGTTGGCCGTGTGACCCAAGTTAATATTTATGCCCTGTTTCCACACGGCTTGAGACATGGGCGTGTCTGGAGCCGTGTGGGGCACATGGTCTGTTCACACGGGCGTGTGACCCCTGTATGGTTGAAATTTTTCTAAGTTTCCAAAAATTTTCGTATGTTGTCAGTTTAGTCCCGAACCACTTCTAAAGCATGTTTAAGGCCTCGTAGGCCCTTATAATGGACAATGTAATTGTGTTGAATGATTTATGAGAATGAATGCTTTATGTTTGATAAATACATTCTATATGTTGTGAATTGAACGGTAATACCTCGTAACCCTACTCTGGCGACGGATACGGGTTAGGGGTGTTACAATAGGATTGTGAGTACTCACTTATATGTTGGGTTTTGGGGTGTTAAGGCCCAGGACAATCTCAGAGAGATAAGGGAATGTGAGCTAAGCTCCATTCACCCGGATATGTTGGTATGTTGGAGAGTGTTAGCTATGTGCTACACTTTTGGGATATGTTCGACTCTACGAGACATTTGGTGTGTTGGAGATCCGTGTATCCGATGTATGGCAATAGAGCCTACTTTTATGTTTCATAGCCTCAAGTGTCAAACTATCACTAAATATGTTTTCATAAAATGTGATATTATGATATGAGATGTATGCATGAACATGTGGAAAAATGAGTTAAATGTGATGATTCGTAATAATTGAATATGTTAATACGTGCTCTTAATATAGTGCGTGTGTTGTTGAGCTTTGATCGTTTTCGGTTAATGTATGAATGCATGTCTATTTGGTGGTTATTCTAATAATTCATTGAGCTTGTTTAAGCTCACCCACTCATTTTTAAACCTCTGCAGACTGTTAGTGTTGCGGTGTAAGCGGTGCAGAAAATTTTCAATGAAGTGATCTAAGTAGCTTTATCATTTAAGTAGGTGATATATAACCATTATTTTGAATTGTGGGAATAAGGTCAAAGTGGTATAATTTTTTATTGTACATTGCCATGATGCCTAGATGATTGCTCAATATTATTACTCTTATAAATTATGGATGTTGTTTATAGTTCATTAGGTTGTTGGGTTTAAATTATTGTTGATGCATAAAACTGCACATTTTGATATTTTTTATGCCAGATTTGAGACTTTAAATGAATGGTGATTTAGTAAGTGCATGGTTGTGTTAAATGCTCTATTTTGGTGATATTATGCTATTTTGTACAGTGATATCGATAATCGAGTCTTTAATATAAATACCTCTATGATATTTCGAATGTGCAGGAAGTCAGTTACGCAATTTGGTATCGATACCATGTCTCGAGTATCGATACTCGGCGTAGAATTACTGATACTTTTTGAAAGGGTATTGATAGTTTGCTGATTTTAACTTTTTTGCTGCGAAATGGAATGCTGATTTGGTACCAATTTTCTAAGTTGTATCGATACTATTGAATGAGTATCGATTTATTTTTAATTTTTGTTACGTGGTCTTAAAGCATGCTCCTGTATCGATATATTTTGAATTTGATGTATGACCAACATGATTTAATGTCGCCTACGGTATTTGTGACTTAGAATCTCTATAAATGTTCAAATTTGATGATGTTTGCACGCTAATGAGACGTTGTGTATTATGTGATGCTATGATGGTGATGTAGCATCCTATTACTTGGGTCGGCGACCTGGCTAGGTATAGGGTGTTACAAGTAAGTTCCGTATGAACTTACTTGATAAAACAACAAGCAATGGAATCTTTAAGGACATTTTAATAATTTTGTCTTTTCTCCGATTATCTTCTATTTGGTTCAATTCTCGAACTATACAATAATTCAATTCAATTTATCTATTCCAAACATCTTATATTATCCAATTATATGCATGTATTAGTTCAATTTCATTATTCGAGTGCCCCCTAAAGGAAATTTTTTTTTTCAATTTAGTCCCTAAAACCGAAATTGTCATAACTTTCAAATTTGAGCTTCAATTTTGAAATAGATCTCAATTACATCTTTAAAGGACCCTATACTGTCAATAATTATAAGAATTTTTCATTAATTTTGAAATTTATACACTTTAGTCCCTATGTTAAAAAACTAGCAATTAAATTTTACAAACTTGTCATTTTCACTTCTAATCTTAAAATCTAACAATTTAGTATCAATTTCTTCAAGCATTTATCAATGGAAACTTTTAGAAACTTTAACAGTTTTGGAATTTGATACATGGGCTAGCTAAACCAAGCTCTCACAACCTTAAAAATATAAAAATTACAAGAAACGAACTAAATTAAACTTACCTATTAATAGTAAAAAATATGAAAGCTTCAAACCCTTTTTCTTTTCTTTTTTTTCTGAGAGAAAGAAACTGAACATGAAAATGTATTATTTTTGTTTTATTTTTAGCTTATATACTTAGTTTAACTTTTAATTAATCTTAATTAACTTAATTAACATTTATTTAATTAACAGTAAGCATAATTAAATAATTTGGTGGATTACAACTAGCCTCCACAACCATTTGGCTATATATTAATGGTATAATTTTTTAATTGGTCATTTGATTAATTAAAAATTCATAACGGTTAACTGTTATAACTTTTACAATTTAGTTTTTGTACATTAACTAACTATCAATTTGATAGAATTATGGGACCTAACTTTAATTAACCATTATACTGACCTCGTAAATATTAAATAATAATATTTACGGGCTCAAACATCGAAATTGGAGTTCCAAAACCATCGATTCCAACACCTCTGAAAAACAGGCTATTACAAACTCGATGCATGTACTCCCGATCGCAGACTCATGTGGGGTCATGTTGGCCTTCTACGATGAATTTTTCTACTCTTTTCCTCCTCCGGTAATAAATATGGCTTACCGTGAAGGCTAAACCATGTCATGTAATTTGAAGATGTCTCCTAATCAGAATTGACAATTGGTTTGCTCATAGGTATAAAATCGTACCTATGTTCCCATATGTAGATATACTTGGCATGGAATTTAAACAAATCTTCATCAGTTCTCCCCCGCAAGTCAATCTTGTGAAGTTCATCGAGCTCTTGAGGTAAGGGTAGAATATTTGACACAAACCCAAACTGTTCATCTCTTGATCAGATTCATGCATCTAACTAAACCATTGCAAAAACTATCAATGACACTTTGACGTGCCTGATATTGCGGTTCATCAAAATTCAGTCGAGATGCATTCTTGAATTCTCGGATCAAAATATGACATTCATTCAAACTATTGTACGAAATTATAAATTTTATTAAGTACCAAAATTTTAATTTCAAATCCTTACGTAATTATTATATAATTGAAAATTTCAAAAACTAACATTGGCTTCTGAGAGTTGATCTAACATAATCGGATATCTTCAAACTCGTTCGGTATACCCACATGACTCATATCATTGTTCCACCTATTCAAATAATATGATATTTCAAAAATATAATAATGAAAAAAATAATAATATGGTAACTATATTATTAAATGAATATTACGAGTGAGAATTGATAAGGTAAGTTTACTCAAGGACGTAAAAATGGTAAGCGGTACCATGCTCTTGACTGAAAGAGAATACAACCACCAAAGGCAAATCTAGGGGGGTTGGCAGGGGCCCTGACCCCCTAAAATAGAAATTTGCTATTTAGGCCTTTTAAATTTTTTTAAAATTTTAAATTAGTAAAGGTAAACTTTCACTTTAGCCCCCCATAAAATTATAAAAATTTGATTTAATCCTTTAAAAATTATAAAGATATAGACTATAAAAAATTTAAAATTTCATTCGGCCCCCCTAAAAAATTGTTCTAGCTTCCCCCCTGACAACCACCTGTTCTAATTTTCTCCAACTAAATGGTTTAGCTTCTATCAATAAAAGCATTCATGTAATTATATAATTTCAGAACAAATTCAGTACAAAATTTCTTTGGACATACAACATGTCCCAAAAATTAAATCATAATTTTAGATGGTTTAATGGGAATAATTAGATGGACAGGCTGAACAAAATAAAAAAAGAAAGTAGATGGACAGGGAATAAAAGAACACAATAAATCACCAATCGAATAGATTAATTGGGTTGTTCTATTCCCTCTACTTTCCCGTCCACTTCCCATTCACAATCTAATGTTGAACATTCCATGTCCAGTAAAGTTGACAATTTTGCAAGGCAGTATTTAGGATTGTTAAGTTAAAACATTGCCCAAAATGGTGAGCCAAATTTGAAATCCAGAGTTCATACGCTGCATATATAAAATTTATTCTCAAACACGTAGAAACTCATCTCTATTTTTTCTTACATTTTGCCATTTTTTCTTTGCTTCATTACTTCTCGGTATTGAATTGTTATTCAAATTTACATATAAAACATAAAGGATTAAAATATGTAAAGCATTGCGAGCAATATTCTCGATCCACCTAAATTATTTATAACAATAAAGCTATTCCAGTATTTCCTTCTCTGCTATTTTAATTAGAAGTTCTTTTCTGTTTTATTAATCAACTTTGTGAACCACTGTGAGAATCCAATTCATTAGCCTTCGCGAAAAAGGCTGAAGACACAGGTCTGTCCATAATTTTCATCGAATAATCACCCTCTACCGTTCACCACCACTCACCAGTTTTTTATCTATTTGATAATTTAAGTGCAAACTTTTCTATTATTTTTTAAAAGTGTCCGAAGGGTTTTCATCATCCTTCTATATAAGCCAATGTGCTAAACACAACAATTCTGCACATCCTATTAGTTATTTTCTTGGTTTCCTAGCTAGCAGACGAAGTAAAACTATGGCTCAAATTAGGAAGATGGATTGCCAAGTAATGATCAAGTCCTCAGCTGACGAGTTCTACAATGCCTTCCGCAGCAAACCCCAATTTCTACCAAAGATGTCCAATGGATTAATAAAAGATGTGAAACTTCTTCAGGGTGATTGGAATTCCGTTGGCGCTGTTAGACTATGGTCTTACGCTTCCGAAGGTAAAGCCCATCAATATATATAAATAAGCTTTGTACTTTGCTTTAGCAACAATTTTTTAACAATGAGAATTTGTAGCATAAAAAATAGTGTTATTATGTACTTCTTGTATGAATAATTAATTCTAATGGTGTTTTTGTTGTCTTCTAGGTAAGTCTCAGATGGTTAAAGAGATATTCGAGAAGGTGGACGAAAAAAGTAAGACGATGGTTTACAAACTTGTAGAGGGTGATCACCTGAATTCTTATAATAGCTGGAGGAATATCATTACCATCACGCCAGTGGGTGAGAGAAGCATGGTGAAATGGACCATGGAATTCGAAAAGCTAAACGAGGACATCCCTGACCCTGTGGGGTACGCAGACAGCTTGATCGCCTTGACCAAGAATATCGATGCATATCTTCTTAGTGTCTAATTAAACTTCATTTGGAAAAGGGAATATTAAAGATAACCGTTGTATTGAAATTATGTGTAGATCTTTAAATTAAAAAGAAAAAGACACATATTAGTGCATGATGATATATATGTGTCATTGCTAACTAATTAATAATCACAGTAAAAGGTCTTAGATATATGTATTCTGATGTTGATTTATACGTATTATTGTTCTTGGTGAAAGTATATGGTTTGTTTAGAGATAACCATCACTGAAGTGGGATTCATTCTGTTCGTATAAGTAAATATTGAGTTGTTAGATAAGTTGCAATTGAATCAACAATTAAAAAGAAAAATTCAAAAATAGGGATGAACGTAAAAATTGGTTATGCAGTTTGGGAATTTTTTTTCTATGTTTGTAGGCCTTTCTTAAAGAGTAACTTGCCATGTATCAACAATACAAGACGTGATTTAATTTCATTTCACTCACCAAGTTTCAACCTTACTCCTATATATCAACTAGGATTACTCTTCTCACTAAGACATTCTCCTTGAAAGCTTAGATACAAACTAAACATGAAAGAATTTATTTACAAAGTAATTGCACTTAAAACTAAGTCACTCAATGAAAAATGTAAGTGCTCTATGAAATTTGTACAAAATCAAGTAAACAAGCTTTCTCTAAATAGACAGTACAGGTTTGTAAATCTTCAACTAATGTGAACATGATATCCATGAAATTGTGCTTCAATAAGGCATCAAATAAGTAGAGATCTTCAAGGATTGTACGTACTTCTATAGAAACCAGGTTTCGTCATATAAGATAATATGATCACACATGAAGTCTTCAAAATAAAGTCCTTACTCGATGATATGCAACATAATCCAATCCATCAAATTGTTGCTCAAAATCATCAAAGTGATGTAAGAAATAAAACAAGAATTTTAATCCAAAAGTATGTAAACATATATGGCAAATAGCAAAACAATTTAGTTGCAATTGAGGGTGAAATTGGAATGTGCACCTAGCATTAACATTATTTTCATTTAAATTTTTTGACAAAAAAACAGAACAATCTCAAGTAAAGTAAAAGTGATCTTCCAAACGATACTCCCCATTAATGCAACCAATCAACTTTGAAAATAAACTATGAGACTAATCATTGATGCAAGAAGAACTATATCATTAATAAAAGAAAAATAAAACACATTGTTTAAAACATAGCATAAGTATCTCAGTATCTAAACTTAAGAACAAGTTCAACAAATGTTCATCAAGAAGCCATAAAACCAAAAAAAAAGTATATCCATAACAAATCAATAATATTATTAGCAACAATCATCATTAGGTATATGACTTGTAACATCCCAAAAATTAGGGGTTAGTAGAATCGGGTTTGTGAATCGAGAGAGAGTGGTCATACCTTAATTTTTGAGATTATCTATGCATTTTTAGGGAAAAAAAATAAGGTATTGGTTCGTTGGTTAAATGTTAGTGAAACGTTTCTTGAAACCCAAGTTCAAATCCCTTATCTCGCATCATTTTTATTATTTTGTAAATTTTACCTTAAACCCTAGTATGTGACATGCATTATTTTTAAAATAAATATTGCAAAATTATTTCAAGAATGAGGAAAAATCCTAATGGTTAAAAGAAATATGAGAAAGCATGGGAATTTAATGGGGTCTTAAGTTTGAATCATTTCCCTTGTGAAATAATTAAATTTTGCAAAATCCCTTGTTTTTTTAATGTATGTGCCATCCATACCCTTGAACCTTAAGTATACATACAAATTTTTATTGTATTTTTCAGCATTTAAATCAATTTTTCCCTACCCTAGCTGTTCACCCTCTTCCTCTCCTCTTTTCTCATCAATTTTCTTTCTTTCTCCCATTGTTGTCGTCGCCTACACCTCCCATTTTACCATCTCTTTCTTCTTCTTTTTGCATCAAGATTGTGCACTATATCCTTTAATCTATTTCTACCATTTATCCTCATCTGAATCAGCCCCAAATCTAAAATCTTGAACCCTAAGATCGATCCTGAACATTGCCAAGAAAGTGTCATTATCGTTTCTCTCAACTACCTTGGGTAAGATCTCTTTTCTCTTCAATTTCTTGATTAATCTTGTCAATTAAAAACCAAAATTTCAATATCTGTAATTTGGGGTATTTTAAATGATTTAAAAGGTATTTTCTAGATTTTAATGAGATGTCAAACCGTTTTAAAATTCAGCCCCAATTTTCGCCACCACGGGTGGTGGTGCGTGCGCCTATGTGCAAGAAAGGGGGCTATTTTGTTTCTTGGGTCTTGCCCATATTTTTCCAGCACTAAATTGTGTTCTTGAACCCTCCTAATCAACCTTTAATCACATGTTAATTACGGTGAGACGTTCTTGATCAATTAGCCAATCGGATCCCACAAATCGTAAAGCGTAAGTGCAATTAAGGATAACTAGTTTGTTATTTCGACATAGTTGTTGGGTAAAGGTTATGAATTGATTAAATAAAAAAATTTAATCATTAATTAGATACTAATTTTCTAGTATATTATTGAATTTGTAACATCCTAAAATTTGGAATTTTATGAGTTGCATTATTTCTTGCGTTAAGCTAGTTAAATTATTAACTGTGTATGTTTAGGGTCCTGAGACGGCTTGGGGTTTATTTGGGCCCAAGTAAAAATTTTGTGTTTTAGCACTTTAAGGAGATATAGTAAGTGACCTCAATGTTTATAGAAATAAATAAGTAATGTGCTAGCATAATTGAGCATATGGCAAAGAGGCTATGGCGCCACATGAAGGACTTTAAGGGAAGAGGTTCAAATCCCATAATGTGCAAATTTTGACTATTATTTTTGTACTCTTTCCTAAGTGTCACCAAAGCTTGTAAATAAGGCAAGTTGGACTTTTTATTTTTGGCAAGGTGGCTAAGGAAATTAGGAAAGGATGAAGGTAGGGAAAGGAATCAAAAGAAAGGGGAAAGTATGGGGAACATGTTGGCACAAAGAGAGGAAAGTGTTATGGAAAGTTTTGGGTTGGCAAATTTTGGCCTATTTGCAAAGGCATGGACGGTTATGGCATAGGGAGGGTTTAGCCGAATTTTCTTTGTCTTTTGGTAAAAATTTTGGTGTTTGTTTCTTCTTTTCTTCCTTGTTGCTGAAAGTAGCTAAGTCTTTGAGACCAATTTGTTTCACTCGTTTTCTTTTGGAAAACCGAATTCTCATAAACACTCCTTTTCATCTTTCTTCTCCTTTTTACAAAATTGTCCAACCCTTTCTTCTTCTCAAATCCATATCCTCCATAGTCGAATATCATTGCTCATTTTCCTCTATAACCGAACCCTTCATCCCTTCCTTATCTTTTTTTCTCATCCGTATTAACACTCACTCCTTTGATCAATCGGTAAGTGGTCCTTTTCAAACATTTTATTTTTCTTTCTCTTAATGCCGAATTTATGCCTTGGCTTGGGATGGTCATATTAACCGAGACCATCATTTTATTCTACTCTCTCAAACGAGATCACTTTCCCTTTTCTAGTATTTTAGAGGGAGGCCGAACATCATTCTAGCCTTAAGTAGAACGGTGAAATCGGATCCAACGTTGATAAGGTAAGGAGTTCTTATGAATTATTGATATTATTCAAGATTCGATTGGTTGTTAACGGAGTAATGATTTGAAATAATTGACTATATGTTTTAGGGACTAAATCACTTGATCTATCGACTTGAGATCATACGATTCTAGTGGTAAGTTTCCATCTTTTCCTTAGTCAATCATCTCATATCAACGTAATATCGATCTAACTAAGATCTAATCGAATGGAGGCTTGTGGTGCCGATTCGAAAGGAAAGGTAAGTGGAGAACTCAAAAGGAGTGGATGTAAGATTCCTACTCCTAAATTCAAGCGAAGGGCAGTATCGGCGGTTCGAGATTTTCCACCGGGTTGTGGACCGTCATCCAGGGAAAACTGACAAATCGTGGTCATTCACGATTCCAAGGGTAAACACCTTAGATCATTCATTTTAGAGTTGATTAATAAATCACGTATGTCGACTAATCGAGTGTTACGATATCTTAGGTGTCGACGATCAAGAAGGCTTAGTGCTTACCGTAATCAGGTGTGTAATCTCACACTGTTTTTTGTGGGTTTAATGTTGATATCGTATTGGAAACAAATCGCTATGATTAAAATCGAAATATGGTGTAAACCGGAAAAATTGGCCTAAAATACATTATTTTGATAAAAGTGATAAAATTGGTAATAACACTGTGAGAATTACGAAATTGCCCCTAAAGGTCTGAATTACGAAAATACCCTTAATGGGTCGATTTGATATATTGTTAATGGGCTGATTTGATATATTGTTAATGGGCCGATTTGATATATTGCTTAATGGGCCGATCTGATATATTGCTTAATGGGCCGATCTGATATATTGCTAAATGGGCCAATTTGATATATGGCTTGATGGGCCGATTTGATATAATGCCCTAATGCGCCGATTTTGCAAAGTGTTAATGGGCCAAATTGTTTGAAATAAATCTCTGAGTTATTAATTATCGTTGTTATATTGTAAATATCATGATTTGCTATGTATGATGCATTTACATGACTTTGCATGGGATGGGAAAATGTTGAAGAGAAGTGATTCTGGTGGCACTGCCACAAATATGTTTGATAATTTGATTCGCTATGATTCTGGTGGCTTGACCATAATTTGAATATATTATAAATGGCTAAATGCCTGCGATTGGTGTGTTGGCGGGGTGGGTTGACTTGATCCCCACAGGTGTGATGGATGGTACGGGTGGTGTGTAGCGGATGGATTATTAGGTTGGTTTGGGATTGCATTACATTCATATGAATTATTTGATACATTACTATGCATAAAGGGGCTTAGGCCCAAAATATTGCTAAATGGGTTTCAGCCCAAAGTGAACAACGGTAAGGGGGTTATACACTTTGAGTTCTAGTAACTCACCCCGCTTCCTCATTCCTTTCGTAATGCTCAGTGTGAGGACTTGGGCCATGGATGACTCGGTGGAGGCCATACTACAAAAAAATGATTTTATTTGGACTTTGGATTTCTTTTAGTACACTTAATTACTTTACTATTTTGAGTTAAGGTTGTAATAAGGCCTCTGGATTATTTTTATTTTGTTTTATGTTTGACGTATTTATGTTTTGCTCTAAGTACTTTAAATGAGATTTTTCTAAAAACTTAAATAAACACTTTTCAAAAATGGAGATACAAATGGATTTCATAATAAACTTTCATAAATATTTTAATTCAAAAATCTTCTTTTAAATTATCATCAACATTTTTCAAAAGACATGGTTGTAAAATTATTAGCTCAAATTTATCGATTTATCAATCAATCTTCTATTCAGTAATACTTTGTCAAGAATTTTTAAATGGGAAATTTGTTTTACTTAATTTTAAATCATTATCTATTTACGTACTAATGAAAAGGACCTAAAAGCATTTTTCTCATGTGACATGTCAGATCTGGCCTTAACGCATGGGCCGGGTTTGGGGTGTTACATTTTATGGTATTAGAGCCAGGTTGTAAAACTCAGCTGTGGTTTGGGTTCAAAAACTTTTTCCAAAACTGTTTGAATTTTAAATTAAAATGCATTTTTTAAAAGAAGTATGGCACCACGGGTATCCGGCACCAAGTCAAGTAAGTATATGATATTATTGTAGGATTATTATGAAATGACTGTAGGAATACTCTAGAACTTTTAAGTTTTAGGTATTGAAACTATAGAGATTGAGAGTATAGGATGCGTTCACGAAAAGGACTTTACTTCTTATACTTCATAAAATATTGTTTAATAAACACTAAAATAATATACTGATTCATAAGACTCTTAATCAGATTAAATCGAATTAGCCAATATGAGCACTAGAGGACGTGGACGGGGTAGACGTGGCCATGGTAGAGGCCGAGGCGCTAGAGTTGTGTCTAAGTCATCGGGACATGTACCAGAAATGGACGCACCTGCGTCACCTGTGACTGAAGCTGGGTCACACGATCGTATGAGGGAGGACGACGCTCTGTCCCAAGCAATGTTGCGAGTCTTGGAAAGAGTTGCTGGGGCAAGAACTGGGCCGGCAACTCGTGGGTCAATTTCGAAACGACTCAGATCGAATGGTGCTGAGGTTTTTAGGGGTATCTCGGGTGTGGCCCCAAATGTAGCGGAGTACTGGCTTGAGGCTATGGAGCGGATCATGGACGATCTGGATTGTACCACCGAGCAGAAACTGAAAGGAGTTGTGTCCTTGTTGAAAGACGAGGCATATCAATGGTGGCTCACTGTTCGGGAAGGCACTCAGGTCGATCGTATTACCTGGGATTTCTTTAAGATGGCATTCCAGGGAAAGTATGTCGGGGCTAGCTATGTGGATGCCCGAAGGAAAGAATTCCTAAATCTGGTTCAAGGAGGTAGGACTGTGGTAACTTACGAGGCGAAATTTATGCGTCTGAGTCGGTATGCACGGGGAATAGTGTCGACTAACTACGAACGTTGTGTGCATTTTGAGAACAGGTTGCGTGATGAGTTGCGAGTAATGATAGCCCCACAAAAGGAGAGAAATTTTGCCACACTGGTGGAGAAAGCCAAGATAGCTGAAAAGGCTAAGCACTCGGAGCTGCAAAACCGAGACAAGGATAGGGGCAAGAGCAAGAGGGACTTTAGGTACTCAGGTCCTGCTAGAGGGTTTCAGAAGAGGCCCAGGAATGAGGAGCCAGTTCGAGCTAGAGTACCAGCTGCTACCAATCAGATACAACCATGTGTGGATTGAAGAAAATGACACCCGGGTGAATGCTGGAAGAGAACCGGTGGTTGTTTCAAATGTGGTTCCAAGGACCATCAGCTTAAAAATTTCCCTCGACAGACTGCTCAAGCTCAGGATGTTCATAACTATGATGCACAGCCAGCTGTAGGCACTCAGCAGCTACCGAGAGGCTGTGGGCCAAGTCGAGGTGGTTATGGCAGAGGACGAGGTCAGGGTGCACCAGGTAGAGGTACTTGTAATAGGGGTAACGCGGAGGTGAGATAGCCAGGTTGGTCTATACGGTCAGACACCGAGAGGATGGCGATGCACTTGATGTAATAACCGGTACGTTCTTCATATCTGATGTACCTGTTACTGCTTTGATAGATATCAGATCCACCCATTCGTATGTTGCTTGTGCTGTATCTGGGAATCTGAACATTAGATCTGAGATTTCTGCTAGAGAGACAACTGTAATTAGTCCTCTAGGACAGTCGGTGATAGTAAATAAGTTGTTTAGGGATGCGCCCTTAGAAATTCAGGGGGAAATATTTTTGGCGGATTTGATGGAACTGCCATTCGGTGAGTTCGACCTTATTTTGGGCATGGATTGGTTGATGAAGCACCGTGCGAATTTGGATTGTGCTGCAAAGCAGATGTTACTAAGAACTTCGGAGGATAAGGAAGTGATGATGATAGGTGAAAGAAGGAATTATCTATCTAATGTGATATTTGCTTTAAAGGCAGAAAAGTTGGTACGAAAGGGGTGTGGAGCATCCCTAGCTTTTATTAGTGCTTTGGATGCTAAGGAATTGTCGGTGGAATGTGTTAGAATGGTGAAAGAGTTTTCAGACGTCTTTCCCGAGGAACTCCCAGGATTGCCTCCGGATCGGGAGGTGGAGTTTGGCATTGAGTTATTGCTAGGAATGGCTCCGGTGTCCATTACTCCTTATAGAATGGCGCCGAAGGAGTTAGCGGAGCTTAAGGCTCAAATTCAGGAGTTGTTAGATCGCGGATTCATTCGACCGAGTATGTCACCGTGGGGAGTACCGGTCTTGTTCGTCAAGAAGAAAGATGGGTCGATGCGTATGTGCATCGATTATAGACAGTTGAATAAGTTGACGATCAAGAACAGTTATCTGTTACCGAGGATCGACGATCTGTTTGATCAACTGCGAGGAGCTTCAGTTTTCTCGAAGATAGATTTAAGATCGGGTTATTATCAACTTAAGTTTAAGAGGGCGGATATTCATAAGACTACGTTTCGAACTCGTTATGGGCATTATGAGTTTTTGGTGATGCCGTTTGGGTTGACTAATGCACCAACTGCATTTATGGACATGATGAACCGGGTCTTCCAACCCTATTTAGATCGGTTTGTGGTGGTGTTCATAGATGAAATCTTGGTGTACTCAAAGGATGAAGAATAGCATGATTCGCATCTGCGGGTGGTATTGCAGATATTAAGGGAGAAACAACTTTATGCCAAATTCAGTAAGTGTGAATTTTGGCTGAAGGAAGTGACCTTTTTGGGGCATGTTGTGACTGCCGAAGGAATAAGAGTTGATCCCCGGAAGGTAGAGGTTGTGTTGAATTGGAAACCACCGAAGTCAGTGGCCGAAAGTCGGAGTTTCCTAGGGTTGGCAGGTTATTACAGGCGTTTCGTTGAGGGGTTTTCGCTGATTGCTGCACCCCTAACTAAGCTGTTGCGCAAGGGAGTACCATTTGTATGGTCAGATCAGCAGCAAGACAGCTTTGAGAAATTGAAGAAGATTCTGACAAAAGTGCCAGTTTTGATTCAACCTGAGGCTAGAAAAGAGTTTATTGTTTACTGTGATGCGTCACACACGGGCTTGGGATATGTGTTGATGCAAGGAGGAAAAGTGGTGGCGTATGCATCTCGTCAGTTAAGGCCGCACGAAGTGAATTATCCCATTCATGATTTGGAGTTGGCTGCAGGGGTGTTTGCTTTGAAGATTTAGAGACACTATCTGTACGGTGAGAAGTCGATCATCTATACGGATCATAAGAGTCTAAAGTACCTCCTTACCCAAAAGGAGTTGAACTTAAGACAGCGGAGGTGGATAGAACTGTTGAAAGATTATGATTTTTCAATCGAGTATCATCTCAGAAAGGCTAACGTGGTGGCAGATGCGTTGAGTCGTAAGGTGATATCGGATTTGAGAGCGATGTTCGCTCATCTCAGTTTGTATGAAGATGGTAGTCTGCTAGCCAAACTTCAAGTGAAGCCTGCGTGGGTAAGCCAGATTAAGGAAAAATAGTTATTAGATAAAAGGTTGGGTTCCTTACTGCAGCAAGTGGAAGCTAGTATGATAGGGGATTTTGGATTGAATAGTGATGGAGTATTGTGTTTCCGCGGAAGAATGTGTATGCCCAAAGATTCAAAATTGAGACAAATAATTCTGCATGAGGCACATAGTAGCCCATATGCTATGCACCCCGGGGGAAATAAAATGTATCGAGACCTCCATGAGCAGTATTGGTGGCCAGGGTTGAAACGGGAGGTTACTGAATTCGTGAGTAGGTGCTTCACATGTCAGCATGTGAAGGCGGAACATCAATTGCCATCAGGATTGCTACAACTGGTGAAAATTCTATTATGGAAATGGGAAAGGATAACGATGGACTTTGTTAGTGGGTTACCCTTATCGCCTACTAAGAAAGATTCCGTCTGGGTAATAGTGGATCGGTTGACGAAGACTGCTCATTTCCTACCTATTCGTACGGATTACTCATTGCAGAAGTTGGCCAAGTTGTATGTAGTAGAGATCGTGAGGTTACATGGGGTACCAATGTCTATTATATCGGATAGGGACCCTAGGTTTACATCACGGTTTTGGAAAGCCTTACATGAAGCTTTGGGAACCAAGTTAAATTTTAGCACGGCATTTCATCCTCAGACAGATGGTCAGTCGGAGAGAGTAATCCAAATTTTGGAAGACATGTTAAGGGGCTGTGTGATCGACTTCAGGGGTAGTTGGGAGGATTTCTTACCGTTGGCAGAGGTTGCATACAACAACAGCTATCAATCCAGCATCCAGATGGCACCCTACGAGGCATTGTATGGTCGTAGGTGTCATACTCCTACTTGTTGGACTGAACTGGGGGAGCGACAGTTATTCGGTCTTGAACTGATATCAGAAACAGAGGAAAAAGTAAAGATAATTCGGGCACGGTTAAAGGAAGCTTCGGATAGACAAATATCGTATGCGGATCTAAAGCGTAAAGATATTGAGTTTGCGGTGGGAGATCAGGTCTTTCTAAAGGTCTTACCTTGGAAGAATATCTTTATATTTGGACGGAAGGGAAAGTTGAGCCCTAGGTTCATCGGACCATACCGTGTATTGAAGCGTGTTGGGCCAGTGGCTTATCAGCTTGAGTTACCTCCGAAGTTGAGTCAGATACATAGCGTTTCTCATGTCTCAATGTTAAGGCGTTATCGATCGGATCCGTCTCATATAGTACCGGTAGAGGAAGTTGAGTTAAGACCTGACTTGTCTTTCGAAGAAGAGCCAGTACAAATCATAGATCGGGACGTTAAGGTGCTGAGAAGGAAGTCGGTACCGTTAGTCAAATTATTATGGTGTAATCACGGAGCAGAGGAAGCTACATAGGAACCTGAGGACGCGATTTGGCAGCAATATCCTCACCTCTTTTAATCAGGTAAATTTCGAGGACAAAATTTTCTTTAAGGGGGGTAGAATTGTAACATCCTAAAATTTGGAATTTTATGAGTTGCATTATTTCTTGCGTTAAGCTAGTTAAATTATTAACTGTGTATGTTTAGGGCTCCTGAGAAGGCTTGGGGTTTATTTGGGCCCAAGTAAAAATTTTGTGTTTTAGCACTTTAAGGAGATATAGCAAGTGACCTCAATGTTTATAGAAATAAATAAGTAATGTGCTATCATAATTGAGCATATGGCAAAGAGGATATGGCGCCACATGAAGGACTTTAAGGGAAGAGGTTCAAATCTCATAATGTGCAAATTTTGACTATTATTTTTGTACTCTTTCCCTAAGTGTCGGCCAAGCTTGTAAATAAGGCAAGTTGGACTTTTTATTTTTGGCAAGGTGGCTAAGGAAATTAGGAAAGGATGAAGGTAGGGAAAGAAATCAAAAGAAAGGGGAAAGTATGGGGAACATGTTGGCACAAAGAGAGGAAAGTGTTATGGAAAGTTTTGGGTTGGAAAATTTTGGCCTATTTGCAAAGGCATGGACGGTTTTGGCATAGGGAGGGTTTAGTCGAATTTTCTTTGTCTTTTGGTAAAAACTTTTGTGTTTGATTTGGCCAAAATTCCTACTTGCAACCTTTTGTGTCATTTTTTTTTCTTTCTCTCCAAATTTCTTCTCCTCTTTACCGAATCTTCAAGCCTTGAGTGTGCATTTTGTTTCTTCTTTCCTTCCTTGTTGCCAAAAGTAGCTAAGTCTTTGAGACCAATTTGTTTCACTCGTTTTCCTTTGGAAAACCGAATTCTCATAAACACTCATTTTCATCTTTCTTCTCCTTTTTACAAAATTGTCCAACCCTTTCTTCTTCTCAAATCCATATCCTCCATAGCCAAATATCATTGCTCATTTTCCTCTATAACCGAACCGTTCATCCCTTCATTATCTTTTCTTCTCATCCGTATTAACACTCACTCCTTTGATCAATCGGTAAGTGGTCCTTTTCAAACATTTTATTTTTCTTTCTCTTAATGTCGAATTTATGCCGTGGCTTGGGATGGTCATATTAACCGAGACCATCATTTTATTCTACTCTCTCAAACGAGATCGCTTTCCCTTTTTGTAGTATTTTAGAGGGAGGCCGAACATCATTCTAGCCTTAAGTTGAACGGTGAAATCGGATCCAACGTTGATAAGGTAAGGAGTTCTTATGAATTATTGATATTATTCAAGATTCGATTGGTTGTTAATGGAGTAATGATTTGAAATAATTGACTATATGTTTTAGGGACTAAATAACTTAATCTATCGACTTGAGATCATACGATTCTAGTGGTAAGCTGATCTTTTCCTTAGTCAATAATCTCATATCAACGTAATATCGATCTAACTAAGATCTAATCGAATGGAGGCTTGTGGTGCCGATTCGAAAGAAAAGGCAAGTGGAGAACTCAAAAGGAGTGGATGTAAGATTGCTACTCCTAAATTCAAGCGAAGGTCGGTATCGACGGTTCGAGATTTTCCACCGGGTTGTGGACCGTCATCCGGGGAAATCCGACAACTCGTGGTCATTCACGATTCCAAGGGTAAACACCTTAGATCGTTCATTTTAGAGTTGATTAATAAATCACGTATGTCGACTAATCAAGTGTTACGATATCTTACGTATCGACGATCAAGAAGGCTTAGTGCTTACCGTAATCAGGTGTAATCTCACACCGTTTTTCGTGGGTTTAAGGTTGATATCGTATTGGAAACAAATCGGTATGATTAAAATCGTAATATGGTGTACACCAGAAAAATTGGCCTAAAATACATTATTTTGATAAAAGTGATAAAATCGGTAATAACACTGTGAGAATTACGAAATTGCCCCTAAAGGTCTGAATTACGAAAATGCCCTTAATGGGCCGATTTGATATATTGTTAATGGACCGATTTGATATATTGTTAATGGGCCGATTTGATATATTGCTTGATGGGCCGATTTGATATATTGCTTAATGGGCCGATCTGATATATTGCTTAATGGGTCGATCTGATATATTGCTAAATGGGCCAATTTGATATATGGCTTGATGGGCCGATTTGATATAATGCCCTAATGGGCCAATTTTGCAAAGTGTTAATGGGCCAAATTGTTTGAAATAAATCTCTGAGTTATTAATTATCGTTGTTATATTGTAAATATCATGATTTGCTATGTATGATGCATTTACATGACTTTGCATGGGATGGGAAAATGTTGAAGAGAAGTGATTCTAGTGGCACTGCCACAAATATGTTTGATAATTTGATTCGCTATGATTCTGGTGGCTTGACCACAATTTGAATATATTATAAATGGCTAAATGCCTGCGATTGGTGTGTTGGCAGGGTGGGTTGACTTGATCCCCACAGGTGTGATGGATGGTACGGGTGGTGTGTAGCGGATGGATTATTAGGTTGGTTTGGGATTTCATTACATTCATATGAATTATTTGATACATTACTATGCATAAAGGGGCTTAGGCCCAAAATATTGCTAAATGGGTTTCAGGCCCAGTGAACAACGATAAGGGGGTTATACACTGAGTTCTAGTAACTCACCCCGTTTCCTCATTCCTTTCAGGTAATGCTTAGTGACAGGGACTTGGGCCATGGATGACTCGGTGGAGGCCATACTACAAAAAAACGATTTTATTTGGAATTTGGATTTCTTTTTAGTACACTTAATTACTTTACTATTTTGAGTTAAGGTTGTAATAAGGCCTCTGGATTATTTTTATTTTGTTTTATGTTTGACGTATTTATGTTTTGCTCTAAGTACTTTAAATGAGATTTTTCTAAAAACTTAAATAAACACTTTTCAAAAATGGAGATACAAATGGATTTCATAATAAATTTTCATAAATATTTTAATTCAGAAATCTTCTTTTAAATTATCATCAACACTTTTCAAAAGACATGGTTGTAAAATTATTAGCTCAAATTTATCGATTTATCAATCAATCTTCTATTCAGTAATACTTTGTCAAGAATTTTTAAATGGGAAATTTGTTTTACTTAATTTTAAATCATTATCTATTTACGTACGAATGAAAAGGACCTAAAAGCATTTTTCTCATGTGACATGTCAGATCTGGCCTTAATGCATGGGCCGGGTTTGGGGTGTTACAAAATTAGGTGCTGACCCAAATGCCCGTAAAGGCGAAGAATAATTGTACGTACGGTTCGTATTGATACAGTGTAAGGAATCTAACTAGTTTGGATTCATAAAATAGTTATAATTTCAGCGATTGGTTTGAACTCATAAGTGGGTGTTTGGGGGCTAGTTTAATGGTAAATTAATTGAATTTATAATTAATTTTGGTTTAGGTTCGTTTAAGGAATTATTAAGGAAAATTGGAAGATTCGCTAGTGTGCTGCAAAGAAGCAAAAAATAAGGTGTGGGTTCTAAACTCATAAAATTGTTTGAAAATGTTAAATATAATGTTATATTTGATAAATTAGCTTGCTGATGGATTGGATTATTATCCAAATTATTGATTTTGTGAGTGGCTGAACCAGGTATGTTTCAAGCCTTAAAAGATTGACATGTTGGCAAAATTGCTAGTTTGATAGTATGAATGTTTGATTGAGTTTGTAATTGCATTTTTGAGTTATAAGATATGAGAATGTTTGACTGAATGATATAATGTGTTGAGATATTAAACTTATGTATGATTTAAACGTATGAGGTATTTGTTATATTGTGTACTGAAAAGGGTGCTATTTATGCACAATGAAAATACGTAAAGCATGTGAAATTGAACGATATTGATTGATACCAACACAATGGTAATTTGAAAGATTCGAACATTGTTTCCATTTATTGAAAGTATGTGATTATTGAGGACATGCTAAGCATGTCAAATGAATGAGAAAATTATTGAGATATAATTATGTATGAGATTGTGTGATATATTGCATATGCATTGGGTTGGGATTTTGTGGTTGTCGGAGGAGTTTCGTGGAGTACCGGTGGAATATTAAGTCCACATTATTCGTAGTCAGTGCACTGCACCTGGAGTACCGAGGGGAATGGTAATTTATCAAATTTTTACTGGAAGAATTTTATGCATATTTTTATCGGTGGTTTTAACCACAACGGGCTTAAGCCCATAAAGTTTTGGAGTTCGGATGACGGGTTCTGGGGAACTCGTGGTGTGTAGCGGATGGTATGGTTAGGAACATTTTTGCATTGTATCATGTGCACGACATATTCAAATGTTATTGATTTATGCTATGTATTGTATTTTGTTGTATTGAATGGTATCAAAATTAATGATTGTTACTCGAATGAATGATGACCCATGCTCATACACCGTTTGACATCAATTTGATAATGGCTATGGAATGATACGAAATTCTTATGATGGTTATGTTTTCACCTGTTAATACTAATATGTTTCACTGTATTCGATATTTATGTTTGTTTAAATAATGGTTTGACTCACTTTGAGCTTTTCATAAGCTCACCCCCAATAGTGTTTAACATTTCAGGTAAACCTCAAAATTAGGATCTGACTCGGCATTCGGAGAATCACCTTGGACCTCAGACTATTTCTTAATAAGTATTATTAATTCTTTATTGGTTTTGGCTTATAATTTTTAATTATTTCTGGTCTGTGGCTTGGTAACTTTTCTTCTCAGATTTTTGCATGCATGGATTACTCAAGCATAATAACCGGGAAATGTGTGATATGTGACTTAAGTAAAATTTGACATTGTTCCCTAATTTTTGCTGCATGGCAAAGGAACCGTTTTTGAAAAATAAATTGATAAGGAAACTAAGTTTCCAAAATGACTTGAAAAATGGTTTTTTCCGCAGCATTAGTTTAACATCGAGTGTTTTTTAAAGAAGAGCGACAAGCAAACGATTTTTCTAAAACAACACTATCAACAATAAAATGAATCCTAAGTATACACGACCTAATGAATGAATGCTTTTAAGCTATCTCAAAGTATAACTATGGTTTTCTTTAAAATGAATTTACTTAAGGTCTTCAAAAGTAACATAAGTTAGCTTAGCCATTTCTGTGGCTAATGTAGCCTTCTGAATTTAGCCATAACGTCTAAGCCGAGTTTGGGAGGTTACATGACTCCTATATCTCCCCTATTTATGTTAAAAAATCTAAATGCTAGGTCAAGTCTCATGAGCAAAAAGGTTAGCTTTGTAGCAAAGTGCACAACCTTTATACTTATTGAGGAGCTTAATCTTATTGTCTAGATAATGTAGCAAATTTTCAATGCAAGCCACATTCTCTTCAATGTGTTTAGTCAACCTAGCTTGCTTAGCACGCTTTGTATCGGTATTTGTAAACTCCATTGTAGCTAGTGCAACATCTTGCACTTGGTCCTCATTAGCTTCAGACTTCTCATCATTTGCATTTGAATTAGTAGTTAAATGTTTCCCTCTATTTCGTTTATATGAGCACGTCAACTCAAGTTGTGGTGGCTTAAGAACTTGTCCTTTTTTTAAGGTGAAAATTTTCTTGAACAACAACACCAAGAGCATCGTTTCTCAAGTGCAGAGGGATGCCGATGAGTCGAGGTGGAATATCCTCAAATATGGTCTCAAATGAGTTTTGAGATGATTGTGAGGTACAATCAACTAAAACAACTATGAGATGATCAACTGTGGGATGGTCTACTAAGATAATCAACTATAGGAGAATCAACTAAGATGGTCCACTAAGATGACCAATTGAGATGATCAACTATTAGGATGATCAATTGGATGTCGCTTAGGCCCTTCTAATGTACCATATCATCAAACTTAGCCACTAGAAGTGGTCAAAAAGTGGTTTTTAGTTACCCCAGCATACTAGATCACTTGACTTAGTCTTAGCAGGTGATTTAGGCGTAACTTAAGTAGATGATCAAATTTTGGGGTGATCAACTGGAAATGACTTAGGTCTTAAAGGTGGTTTAGATAGCGTTTTGGGTCTTTTCAATGTATCAGATCACCTACCATAGTCTTAGGAGGTGATCTAGGCATTGGTGGAGATAATTTTGGGATAAGGGAGCTTCAAGGGTGTCTATAGAGAAGGAAACAAGAGTAGTCGGCATTAGAGGACTTCCCTCTAAGGCATGCTCCAATGTTCAAGTCAATGATCTAAAAATACATCATAAGAGAAGAAGAAACTTTGAAAGCAAAGGGTAAAAGGAACTTCTCTAGTTTAGTGTACTTGTTATGTGTATGTTGAAAATGGCTAGTGTTGAATGGTAGAGTGGTCTTGTAACTCCCTCAACCCGATCCGAGTAATTGGATCTAAATCTTGGGTATTACCTAATGGGTCACAGAACTAACTAAAAATACGACAAAGACAAGTGCAGCTATCGATAAAAAATATAGTTACGGTGAGTAAAGATATCGTATCCACGAGGACTGAAAGTACTAGTAATTACCATTTTCCTATTATTTAGCCGACAAATTGGAGTGATTGGCTTAAACTAAAATTACTAAATTAATTTAACTAAAGAATTCAACAGAGAATAAATTAGGAAAATAATTGAATAATAACCAATGAGAGAAACAATACCCAGGAAATAATCCACCTAGACTTCATCTATCATTATGAATTTGAATTAAACGATTTATTCACTTGGTATCTTGATCCGTAGAAATCCCTAAATTATGCTAATATCTCTTTCAAGAGTAAGAGCCACTGACTCTAGGTTGATTAATTAAATTTTCTTTCTAATTAAAACCCCTATTCTCACATTAACTCGATCTATGGATTCCCCTATTAGATTTGACTCTAATCCGGTAGATTTATGTCGTCCTATTTCTAGGATTACATGCAACTCCACTCAATTATGCTAGATCTACTCTTAAACAGAGACTTTTCCTCCTCTAAGTTAAGCATATTAAACATGAATTAATATCCCAGAAATATTAAAACAATAGATCAGCGCACATCACTAAGAACAAGAATCAAGTATTTATCGCGTAAAACATAAATTAAATAATAGAATTCATCACAGGGTTCATCTTCCCTAGATATCTAGGGAATTAGTTCATAATTGTGAATAAAACATCTTAAAGACAGAATAACCACGGGAAATAAAGAAACTCATAAAAAATTCAAAAGAAATTAAAAGGAGGTCTTCAATCTTGATGGAAATCTGCTTCAGAGTTTGCTCCAATTGTGTTCTTCGAGTTGTTTTCTTCAATATTCTCTTTTGGCTCCCCATTCTCTTCTTCTATTTGGTATTTATAAAATTTAGAATGCCTAGAAAGCCTAAAAATTGTGTTTTTCTGCGTGTTTGGGATGTGAATCGTGAAATCAACACGGTCTAGCACATGGCCGTGTGTCCAGCTTGTGTGGCTCACATGATCATGTGTCCAGCTTGTGTGGGAAGGCTCAGCCTGTGTGGCTCCTGAAATCTGCTCCGAATGTTTGATTTCACTCATTTTTGGCTCATTTTTCTCCCAAATACTCTCCTAAGTATGAAAACATGAATTTAAAGGATTAGGAGCATAAAATTCACCATTTTACATAAATAATCATCCAAAAACGCATTAAGAACGTGATTAAAATATGTTATTTTTATCACTTATCAAATATCCCCACACTTAAGCGCTTATTTGTCCGCAAGCAAAATCCTCAACCCACATTAAAGTTAACCTTTCTCAATTTTTTATTTCCATCAATAATGTCTCAAAATTATTCACAAACAATCATGCATTGACAATCCAACTAAAAGGGATTCAAACAATCCAAGCTGAACATTTTTAAAGCACGTAAACATAGGTGTCTCCCCTTATTTAAGTAATTACATTTAATTCAAAATCAATAAGAATTGACATCCTCACTAAAGATTCACTCAAAGCAATCAAACTGTTTAAGGTTCAAGAAATATGCACTCAATAGTCAAACAAGAAATCTCCACCACTATAAAATGATATGACACACCAATCAAGAGGTGTTTAAGAGGATGTAATGGGGCTTAGGTTAAGGGTGTGAAAAAAAGCCAGAAAAGTTGGTTATAATCGAGATTGAGTTGATAAATTTCCAAACTAGAAAACATAATCAAATGTTGAATTAAAAGAAAGTGCATCAATCAATACTATTCAAGAATAAAAATGAGCTTCTCAACAAAAATATGAAATTAATTGTTCCAGCTCAATCAAAAAATAAGTAATAAATAATTTTTTTTCGAATTTTTTTAATAAAGAACAAGAAAGAAAATTCAAGAATTCAAAGAAAAAAAGGAACATAGTTAGGCAACTAACCAAATCAAATCTTGACAAAAATGGAGTCAATAAAACACGAAAGAGTCACAACGATAAAATGGGTCATGGGTTAACATTCATAGGTTAATCAAGAAAATGTGCGTTAGGCTCAACAGGGTTCACTAAGGGTTAATTTAATAGGTAGGCTTTTTACAGGTTAAGAGGGTTAAAACCTAAGTGCCTTTATCATCTCAGTATATCAAATCACAGATGTGGTCTCAACATGCATAATCAAAGCAAGTTTTAGAATAACAAATCAAGTTGACACACTTATAACCAATAATAAAATGAGCATGAAAAACGTATGCACTATAGGCTCAAAATCTCACAAAAAAATTATGGTTTTGATGTCAAACTCGCAAATTTAAAACTTTAAGATAATACCTCAATTCAGGGAAACAACCTAAAATATTTATTTTTGAAAAACAACTTATCATGCTTGACTCTCTCATGTCTTAAAGTTTAAACCAACCAATGCACAAATATCTACAAATTAATCCAAAAAAATATTAAAAAAAATCTCAAATCAACAAAAATTCACTCTAATGGAAGTATGAGAAATTTACTTAAATACCACAAATAATTTAGAGATTTTCTAATAATTATATAAATAACCTCCCCACACTTAAGATGTACATTGTCCTTAATGTAAAAATAGATATAAGCACAAAATAAGTAGAATATCATAAAAGAGGGAGAAAACTGAAATTGCCCTGAATATAGATTAAATCGCAAGAATAGTGAAAACTAGAATTGTAGGCAAATAAAAACATAGTGTATGGTTCTGAGCAAACTAATAAGAAAATAAACACAAATAATGAAGAAGATTAAGAGGTTACAAACTCAATTAGAAACAACCATAAAAATAAAAATATAGCTCGAAAGAAGATAAACGAAAAAAGTCTAAGAAATAAAAATAAAACAACTAAAAACAAAAACAAAAATAAAAAAAAATAAAAATAAAAATAAAAATAAAACTGAAAAGAAAATAAATAAAGCAGATCAGATCTTCATCGTGAGAGGCATCGGGATCGTGAGGCGCACGCTCAAAAGAAGAAATGTGGAGGTGCTGACAAATCTACTGTAAAGTTGCATCAATACTATCGAACTTCTCAAAACAGTGCTGCTCGAAACGAGTGAACCACTCGGAGAGGTCTACTAGGGTAGCTGCAAGAGTAGTAGTAGGGTTACTCGGAGGTGGATGATGAGGCGGATCGTCATGGTGGAAAGGGATATCATCAGTGATGTCCTCGTACTCATTCTAAGGATCAGAATGAGTGAGTCGGTATTGAGGAGGACCCACTCCACGCAGTCGCTCGATCATCCTCATATGACTCATACTCGATAATCCCTGCGGGGTCATTTGTCCAACCAGTGTAAATGAGGAAGACTATTCCGGAGTGTTAAGGAGGCCAATATGTCGTGCGAGGCTATTCACGTAAAGGCCTAAGTAGATAGGACCCTTCCTACTACACTCTGTCTGGTGGCGGCAAGCAAGGGCAATGAAGTAGGCAAGATCGATGGTGTGCCCCGTCGCCATGCTCCACAAAAAATAAGCATCGAATGTACCAATGACCCCAGTGCTCTCCCTTCAACCGATCAGCGTGTGGGCCAAGATGGCATGGATATAGTGCAAAGCTGGAGGTAGTGAATTTGTCTTCGACTAACTCATGTCATAGGGTGTCGTACTAGTTGTAAGCTCTATCCAGCATAGAGACGGCTAATAATGGATGTGTCGGTATAAGGTAAGGAACCCATCAGCACTCATGAACTCCTAAATATAGAGTCCAAGGGAAACTCTGAAGTTTGGGATGCTTAGATGACGCGTCATACCGCCGAGTCTGAAAGAAATAGTGTGCGACTCATCGTGGCTCGACATCACGTGCTATGAGAGGAATGTCAAACAGAACTCGAGGGTAAGCTCTGAGTAGGTGGGCTCGATGATGGAGAAGAAATGGTCCCATGGATTTGTAGCAATCAGTGCGCCGACTCAATTAGCTAAATGAATCTACTCCAAAGCCGCCCAATCAATACAACCACCCAATCCCAAAGGCCGTTGTCTGAGATGTTGATATAGGTCCACCTGAAGACCCTGTGAAAATCATAGACACGGATGGCGTGCATCGGCGAAAGGGCCCGAAGATGAGGTCGCACCTGTAGTCTTTCATTTTTTTGAAGCGGGGACTGTAACGATGGAAATGTACAAATGTACACAACCGTAACAATTAATAAACTGACAAGTAAATGTCGAGTTACCGTACCCACATGGACTCTGTAAGAGAATTATTTATGAAATGAAATTCAAACACTTTGGTGATTAAAAATATTTTGATTTTGAGGAAGTGATTAAAAACTAAAATTTAACTAAGTAAAATAAAATAAAGTAAAAATAAAAGTTCCAATGCACGATTTCAAAAGATGATTTTAATCAAGATCACATAATTGTGTTAGAGTAATTACATTTCTTAACTTAATATTACTAAAACAATTTTCATGTTGTTACGAATAAATTCACAGCAACTTGGTAATTTGTTAACTATAGCACATACAAACTTACTAATTTAACTAATCTCTTGAACATATCACTATGTCAATTCAAACAATTAATCAATTTAAATAAGCAATTAAAAGATTAAGTGAGGTAACAAAATATACCTACATTGAAATAGTTTAATCACAATAATCTTGCAAGTTATGCAAGGCTAATGTGTCGTTTAATATCGTCGCTAATTTAACCCTCAGCTACCTTAGAATATTAAACATGCACTGATTAAGTATTATTTCAATTAATTACAATTTCAACATGATTAATAATTAATTCATTAGTTACCTTATAATTGTAATGCAAGAATAACATAATCATGGTTTTACTTAATCAAACAATTTACCAAGACCTATAACAACACAAACATAATTTTAATAATTTAAGTGGACGAAATACAATCAACCTAACACGAATTAAATTTAAGCCATGTTAATTAAATTAAGAATATTAACATAACAAGTATTCATAGACATGTTCATAAAAAAAAACAATAAAAAGTTAAAGGATAGGAAACTAGAATCAAATCTAGTGTTTCTCCAAAGCTTGACTAGTTTGCTCCACTCCTCCTTCTCTACTTGTTCTTGTTGAATTGGGGCTTCTACAAGCACTTGAATGCTGCTACCAATGGTGGTTGAAGGTCTCTTTTCCAAGATGGAAATCGGTAAGGGAATGGAAGGGAAAAATGAAAATCAAAGGAAGGTTTGAAAGAGAGAAAATGAGAGAGAAGTGAAGAATGAAAGGTGTGAGAGGTGTGTTGAAATGAGCAGGAAAGGGGGTATTTGTAGGTGGGATTGACTACTAAAAATAGCAAAAAAGCAGCAACAATAGACCCCCCTTAGCCGGCCACACACGTGGCAAGTTGAAGGTTTCAAACTTGCTAAATTTAGCTTGGGTGAATCTTTAAAAGCACATAATGTAACACCCCTTACCCGTATCCGACGCCGGAACAGGGTACGAGGCATTACCGGACATAAACACAAGCTAACATACAAAACCGAGACCTAAATTTCCATCCAAATTTTAAACTTTTCACATACATTCATATCGTCCCTAAAACGAGCCTACGAAGCCCAAAACATGTATCAAAAGTGGTTCGGGACTAAACTGAGAACTTTGGAAAATCATACAACACTTAGAAAATTTTTCACTAAAGCAGTGGTCACACGCCCGTGTGGTCCAAGGGACACGCCTGTGTGACCCTTAGCCACGCCCGTGTTACAGGCCATGTTCAAAATAGGGAGCTCTCTGACTTGTGCCACACGGACGTGCCACACACCCGTGTGCTAGGCCGTGTGGTAGATTTAATTTTCATGATTTTTCATAAAATAGGTGCAGACTTCACACGGCCAGGGCACACGCCCGCATTTGAGGCCGTGCCGTCCACACGGCTGATAGATGATAAACTGTAAAAGTAACATATTTTAATCCCACATTTAGCATACTTTTGGATGATTTATCCCTTGATTTATGTAAAAAGGTGCTCTTAATCCTTTCTTTTCATGTTTTATACTCAGGAAAGCACCGGAGGATGGAAAGAACGAGAAACATGCTTAAAACAGACCAAATCGGGCCAAAGTGAAAATTGACACGGCCTCGACTTGAGCCAACACGGTCGTGTCTCCCTGATAGACTAGAACACGGCCAGATCACGATTTACACGGGCGTGTCGCCTCATTAAAAGTCCGAACACGGCCTAAAGACGATTCACAAGGGCGTGTACCATGGCCGTGTCCCTGCCGCAGAGAAGAGCAATTTCACTCAGAAAAGGATACTTAGGGGCAAAGAAACCTATTTCAAAAGCCTATATAAACACCCTAAGTATAACCTAGAAGGGGGCGGTGAGCTAGGCCAAGGAGCCGAGTCGAAAAGGTCAGATTTGTGGGAAACACGCGAAGATAGCCAGTTGATCCATCTTAAGAAGCCAGAATTCTACTCAAGACGGCGGATATCTCCTTCAATTCCTTCAGGGGGTTTTAGGGATTTCTTATGTTTTGTTTTATCTTTTCTTACGAGATGTTTTCTTTTATTTTTATGAACTAAACCCTCGGATACACAAGGGGATGAAACTTAGATGAATCTTGTTATCGTTTGTTGAACTATATGATAAATATTTGACTTGTTCTTAATTATGTGTTCTTAATTCTTGTGTTGATATTTCCGGGATATTGATTCAAGTTTGATGTGCTTAGGTGGAGGAGCAAAAGTCCCCGCTAAGAGTAGATCTAGCATAATTAAGCGGAGTTGATCGCGCGCCTAGAGATAGGGTGATTTGAGATTTTGCCGAGTTAGGGTGAAACCTAATATGGGAGTCCATAGATCGAGTTAATGCAATTCTAGGGGTTTTAATTAGAAAGAGATTTCAATTAATCAACCTAGGGTTAGACGTTATTCGCTTCGAGAGAGGGTTTAATATACATTAGGGAGTCTTACGGATCAAGTCAAGTGAATAAATCGTCTGGTTCAGAGTTAGATAACAAGTGAAGTCTAGGTGGATTCTTCCTAAGGGTATCGTCTTAATCAACTGAGTTTTTCCAATAGTATTTCCCCAATTCATTCTTTTTGTCTTTGCGTCTTTAGTTTAGTAGTTAGTTAAATTTAGATTAAATAACAACTTCACTTATTTTAGGCTAGACAATAAAAAGAAAGTTAGTAGTACTTTTGGTTCCTTTGGGTTCGACAATTCGGTCTTGCCTAAGCTATACTACTGTTCGATAGGTGCGCTTGCCTCAAATTGTTGTCATAGTTAGTTTCCAGGTTCGATCATTCTTTTTATAAATTTTAAGACTTTGACATCGCAAAAACAACGATCAATAGACACGCCTGTGTCTCTGCCTATGTGCTCAATACTGAGCATTCTGTTTTGCAACATTTAAGGTGCAGGGGACATACGGCCGAAACACACGCCCATGGGGCAAGCCGTGTGTCACACACTGCCTAGACACACGCCTGTGTGTCTACCCGTGTGGAAAAAAATAAGGCTATTTACCAAGCACTTTTGTCACCCTTCCATGCACAAACCTACATAACAAACATAGAACCATTCCAAGCATATACATACAACCAACACATACTTATCAACTCAAACCTTGCAAATTTCCCGCATTCATGAAAAGCATCATCATATGCATATATATATATACTTAAACCAATATTAGCCAATTTCAATGGCCATTTACAAAATGAATTATCATCCAACATAAGCCAACACATTTGGCTAAATCAATTATGACACATAACAAAATGACCAAGTCCCTATACATGCCATAACTCAAAATATCAAAATCAAGGGTACCCAAAATATTGAGTTGATAGTGTGAGTGGATCTCCGATAGTTTCAGATCCTCGAGCTGGCCTGGTGACTCTATAAGACAAGGGAAAAGAAAGAGTGTAAGCTATATAGCTTAGTAAGTTCCTATGCAAATAATAAGCATTATAATCACACATGTAACATACAAATAACATGATAAGCTTGGCATAAATAGTATTTAGGTCTTCTAATCATAACTTACTCATTCATAATCTTATCGAGGGTTCATCACTTATTGAGCTAATTATTCAATGAGTTTTACGTACGTACCTGTACCAACTCGCAACATAACCATAACCTTTTACAACTTTGACATTCTCGTTGAATTTCCCGTTGAACCACTTGAAATACTAAAGGATACTCGGGAATCTCGCACACACAATACTATACCAATGCCATATCCCAGATATGGTCTTACATGGGATCTCTTATCGATGCCAATAGCCCAGCTATGGTCTTACATGGAATCTCATATCGATTCCGTATCCCAGATATGGTCTTACACGAAATCTCAAATAACCTTAATGTCATGACATTTGTATCCTAACTATTCCTAAGGTTCAACCGGGATTTCTCGCTTGTTGAAATTTTTTGATTACGTTCGAAGAGTAAATCACAATTCATACAATATTAAAGCAATTAAAGCATAAATAACAATGCATTGGTTACATACAAACTTACACCGGTACAAAAATAGTAGAAATAGGACCTAATCGTCAAATACTTTGTTTTTCCCCCGATCTGGGTCCGAACCTCGTTTCTCTTTATCTATAATAAAAAATTTAACTCATTTATTATTACATTATTCAATTCAGTCCAAAAATCTTATTATGGAAAAATTACATTTTTGCCCCTAAACTTTGACATATTTACACTTTTTCCCCTAGGCTCGTAAAATGAAACGTGTTCAATTTATTTAATGTACAAGCCTAGCCGAACCATTTTTATAACTATAACAGCCCCCAATTTCCATTAAAATACACTTTTACTACATATTTTATAACTTTTACATATAGGTCCTTTTAAGCATTTTCATAAAAAATCACTTAGTAAAAGTTGTTTATCTAACACCAAACATTCATTTTCCAACATTAGACATCAAAATACACAAATGTCTAACATGGTTCAAACCCTATACCTTGATTATTCCTTAAATTAATGGTAGAAATAGATTGATCGAGTGATAACAAATTTAAAATGTAAAGAGCATTAAAAACGGGGCAAGAATAGACTTACAATCGAGATTGAAAGTTGGCCAAACCCTAGCTATGTCTTCCTTCTATTTTTTGGCACAAGGGGGAGAAGATGGACAAGATTTTGGCTTGATTTTCCCTTTTTATTCATTTATTTACCAAATGACCAAAATGCCCTTCACTTAAAACTTTGAAATTTTATCTCACCATGTCCATTTTTGTCCACTAACTTAACAAATGGTCTAATTACCATCTAAAGGCCTTCAATTTAAAATTTCATAGAAATTAGACACCTCTAGCATGTAAAACTCAACTTTTACACGTTTTACAATTTAGTCATTTTTACTAAATTGAGTGCGCAAACGTCAAAATTTCCGAACGAAATTTTCGTGAAATCATTTTGTAAAACTGTAGACCATAGAAATGTAATAAAAATGAATTTTACTATGTCAGATTTGTGGTCCCGAAACCACTGTTCCGACTAGGCCCAAAATCGGGCTGTTACAACTCCCCCTTAGGGAATTTCATCCCCGAAAATCTTACCAGAAAATAGGTTTGGTTACTGTTTTTGCATAGCTTCCTCAGGTTCCCACGTAGCCTCCTCAACAACGTGTCTTTTCCATAAAGCTTTCACTAGGGCTATACTCTTATTTCTCAACTGTTTAACTTCCCGAGCCAAGATCTTGATCTGCTCCTCACCATACGTCATATCCGGTCGAATCTCAAGCTCTGATGGAGAAATCACATGTGAAGGATCGGAATGATATTGTCGCAACACCGACACATGAAACACATTATGAATTCTTCCCAACTCCGTCGGTAAAGCTAACCGATATGCCACTGGCCCTATTCTTTCATTAACTTCATACGGCCCGATGAAACGTGGACTCAACTTGCCTTTACAGCCAAATCTCAGAATCTTCTTCCGTGGAGATACTTTCAGAAATACTTGTCACCAATCTGAAATTCGATCTATTTTCTTTTCAAATCTGCGTACGACTTTTTCCGATCTGAAGCTGCTTTCAAGCAATCGCGGATTACCTTTACCTTTTCTTCGGTTTCTCTAACCAAGTCAACACCGTGAATCTGTTTCTCACTGAGCTCTGTCCAATACAACGGAGTTCGAAACTTGCGTCCATACAATGCCTCATACGGTGCCATCTTTATACTCGACTGAAAACTGTTGTTATAAGCAAATTCGACCAATGGTAGATATTTTTCCCAACTACCCTCAAATTTTAAAACACAACAACTATGCATATCTTCGAGAACCTGAATCGTTCTCTCTGATTGGCCATCGGTTTGTGGATGAAATTTGGTACTAAAGTTCAACTTTGTACCCAAAGCTTCTTGCAATTTTTGGAAAAAACGCGAAGTAAACCTCGGATCTCTATCCAAGATAATAGAAATAGGCACTCTGTGCAATCTCACAATTTCAGCAATGTACAATTTAGCTAGCTTGTCAAGTGAGTAATCGGTACGTACCGGTATAAAATGAGCCGATTTCGTCAATCTATCAACAACGACCCAAATGACATCTTTCTTTTTCAGAGTCAATGGTAAACCCGTCACGAAGTCCATCGTAATTCTATCCCATTTCCACTCGGGTACCATTACTAGTTGAAGTACACCCAAAGGTACTTTGTGTTCGGCTTTCACTTGCTGACAAATCAAACATCTCGAAACAAACTCTGAAATATCTCGTTTCGTACCTGACCACCAATACAATTTCTTCAAATCATTATACATTTTTGTACTACCCAGATGCACGGATAAACAACCATTATGTGCTTCATGAAGAATTTTCTGAATAAGTTCATCATTTTTCGGTACACAAATTCTACCTCGAAACATCAAACAACCATCGGAATCGATATGAAAATCTGAATCATTACCCGATTCACAATGAACTCTCTTGGCTTGCAAATCACTGTCACATTTCTGATCTTCACAAATTTGTTGAAGGAATAACGGTCTAGCTCTCAACTCGGCTAGGATCGAACCATTATCGGACAAAGCAAACAAAGTCTTTCTACTCAACGCATCTACGACTATATTTGCCTTACCCGGGTGATAGTCAATCACTAGCTCATAATCCTTCAATAACTCGAGCCATCTCTGTTGTCGCAAGTTCAAATCCTTTTGAGTCATCAAATACTTCAAACTCTTGTGGTCGGTATAGATGTGGAACTTCTCCCCATACAAATGATGACGTCAAATTTTCAAAGCAAAAACAATGGCAGCCAATTCCAAATCGTGCGTCGAATAATTCTTTTCATGCGGTTTCAACTGTCTCGAGGCATAAGCAATCACTTTGCCCTCTTGCATCAACACACATCCTAATCCACTCAGTGACGCGTCACTATAAATTACAAACTCTTTTCCTGGTTCAGGTTGCACTAAAACTGGCGCCTCAGTCAATAATGTTTTCAACTTCTCAAATATTTGTTGACATTTTTCTGACCATTCGAACTTAACATCCTATTGCAACAGCTTAGTCATAGGATTAGCAATCATCGAAAATCCTTTGACAAAACGTCAGTAATAACCAGCTAAGTGCAAAAAGCTTCTAACCTCAGATACATTCTTCGATGGTTTCCAATCAACAGTTGCCGATATCTTATTTGGATCAACCCGAATACCGTCTCCAGAGACAATGTGTCCCAAAAATCCAACTTCTCGGAGCCAAAACTCACTTTTGCTGAACTTAGCAAACAATTTCTTATCTCTCAAGGTCTGCAACACAACTCTTAAATGTTCGGTAGGCTCAGACTCATCCCGAGAATAAATCAAAATGAACACAACCACAAACTTATCTAAGTACGATCAGAAAATTTGATTCATCAAGTACATAAAAATAGCAGGAGCATTAGTTAGTCCGAAAGGCATAACAAGAAATTCATAATGCCCGTACCTTGTCCTAAAAGCAGTTTTCGACACATCCTACTCTTTAACTGTAACACCCCTAACCCGAGACTGTCACCAGAATAGGGTTAAGAGGCGTTACTAAACATTCCATATCATTTTCACAACACAAAGTCAACCATCAATCAAACATATTCAATTATAAACATATAGTCCCTTATTGAGGTCTACGAGACCTTAAATATGTGTTAGAAAGAGGTCGAGACTAAACCGAACACATACAAAAATTTCTGAAATTCAAACATTTTTCTAAGTTACAGAGGTCACACGCCCGTGTGGGTAGGTCGTGTGCCTCACACGGCCTTGTACATGCCCGTGCGTCCAAGCCGTGTCAAAACAGGGCATACATCCTGACTTGCACCACACGGCCAGTCACACGCCCGTGTGTCCAGCCTGTGGTCGCTACTGACTTGTTTACTTGGCAAACTTAAACAACACGGTCGAGTCACATGCCCGTGTGCTCAACCGTGTGGGCAATTATAGGCCATTTCCAAGGACAAATTTGCCTCCCACACCTTCAATCACCTATATGCACCAAACCATTACCAAATCATGCTTCAAATGCAACCAAAACATACCATTTCAAGCACCAAATAATCATAAACTCATCAACTATTTCCATATTCAATATCATCACAAATGAGTCCATCCAATTATCAATTTCACATCCTAAGGTATACAAGTTAAGCATCATGTAATTCTTACTACAATTCACATTTAATCCATCATTCCCATCAACCAAATCGATATAAAACATACCATTTCAATATTTATTATTTCATAACACATTCATCATTTCCATAGCATCAAGTATAAACCAACAACATTCAACTACTAAGCCATATCACATGGCAAGTTATATACAACTCAAAACATGCCACATTGACTAACATATACATGCCATATACCAACTATATACATCTTTTAAAAATACTGAATTAGATTGCCGATAGTGTGATAGAGATCTTGTGATCCCCCTGATCGAGCTAGCTTTAATTGACATTTGTAAACAGAGAAACAAATCACACAGTAAGCTTTCAAAGCTTAGTAAGTTCGAAATACAATACATACAACTTAATAGTACCACATCAATATATAATTAAACCATCACTTAGATAAATGCACAATTAAGTACATCATCAATCTTAACCATATGCTCAAATATCAATTCATTCAACTTTTAAAATCTATCATCAACCACATAGGTTCAAACGTACCTTGATCAACACTTAGTTACTCACCATTCATGCTACTCAATTGCTCGATATTACATCTCGTTTAATCTTTTCTATTCTTTTGATTATTTCGCACACTTAGTGCCAGTTTAATAATTGAAACATAATCGTCATCGCACACTTAGTGCCAAAATGTTTAACCAAACTTACATCGGTAACACACACACAGTGCTAAATCAATAAGCCAAAGCTTCTATCTTTTCGCACACACAGTGCTAACCATCTTTGTCTCGTTTCTAATTTCACACACTTAGTGCCATCTATTTCAATTCCGCACATAGCATTTCTAATATCATAATTATGTATATATATTCATTCAATTCACATCACATACATATAATTTAACAACTAGTATTATATCCGAACTTACCTCGAATGTCGAAATACTGAAACGGTCGATTAATCGAGCACTTTGTCTTTACCTCGATCTCGATCCGAGCCTCTCCTTTCTTGGTCTATACACATTTAAATTCAACTCATTCAATCACCAATTCATTCAATTTAGTCCACACACACAAATTTGGGGCATTTTACAAAATAGCCCTCACATTTTCACATTTCGACACTTTAGTCCCTAATTCATAAAATCATCAAATACACATAATTTGCTTGTACCCATGCCTAGCCGAATTCTCACTATACTCATACAAGCCCAAATATTTCATTTATTTCACATTTTAGTCCTTCAATTTACACTTTTCTCAATTTAGCCCAAATTACTCAAATTCAACAAAAATGCAAAGACAAAATGTGTTAATCTTCCATCTATCTTTCATATTTCATCTTCAACTAACACATAGCTCAAACATTCATCAATGGCATATCTCACAATCACCATAAATTTCTAAAATTAAAGCATGGGCTAGCTAGAGCACAAAGCAACGATCACAAAAACATAGAAATTATCAAAAAATCGATAAAAAATCTTACATTAATTAAGCTAAGTAGTAGCCGGATGCTTCAAACTCCAAAACCCTTGTTTCTTTTCTCAATTTCGGTAATAGATGGATAAAAGATGAACAAATTTGGTTTTGTTTTATTTGATATTAACATAATTGGCATTTTACCATTTTACCCTTAATGAATCTTAATAATAACACCTTATGCCATGCTATCATCTTCCACTAACTATTTAATGGTATAATATCAACATAGGGACCTCTCTTTAATAAGCCATGTCAAATAGGTACTTTAGCAACTAGCACACAGCTTTTACAATTTACGCGATTAAGTACTTTTTACAAATTAAACACACAATCGATAAAATCTTCACACAAGCTAAATCACATATAATAAACACAGAAAATAATATTAAAATATTTTTCTGACCTCAGATTTATGGTCTCGTAACCACTGTTCTGACTAGGGTCTAAACTGGGCTGTTACATTGACTCTCAACTGGTAGTAGCCAGATCTCAAGTCAATCTTCGAAAATACTGCTGCCCCTTTCAACTGATCAAACAAGTCATCTATCCTCGGCAAAGGATACTTGTTCTTTATAGTAACCTTGTTGAGCTATTGGTAATCAATACAAAGTCTCATGGATCCATCTTTCTTCTTGACAAATAACACCGGTGCACCCCATGGTGAAAAACTCGGTCTCGCAAAACCCTTATCTGTCAACTCTTGCAACTGAGCTTTGAAATCTTTCAATTCAGTCGGAGCCATCCTATATGGAGCGATCGATATCGGTGAAGTCCCTGGTGTTAAGTCAATACCAAACTCAACTTCTCTGACCGATGGCAACCCTGGCAACTCTTCCGGGAACACATCTGGATATTGACAAACTATCGGCACTGATTCAATTTTCAATTCAGACAATTTTGTATTCAACACATAAGCTAGATAAGCTTCAAAACCCTTTCTCACATATCTCTGGGCAGACATCGAAGAAATAAAAAAAGGTAACTCACCCGACTCATCTGAATCAATCCGAAGAATTTCACCATTTCACATTTCAGTTCAATAATCTTTCTTTTACAGTTTACTACAGCATCATGCAGTGTCAACCAATCCATAACCAAAATAACATCAATTTCATCAAATGGCAACAACATTAAATCAGCCGAAAAATAGTGACCTCGAATCATTAAGGGACAATTCTTGCAAACTCTATCAACTAATACATGTTTGCCTAAGGGGTTTGACACTCTAACCACAAACTCAGTAAACTCAACTGGCAAGTTCTTACTAGCTACTAATTTCACACAAACATAAGAATGAGTCGATCCAGGATCGATCAATGCAATAACATTAGTATCATAGAGAGAAAAAGTACCAATTATAACATCGGGAGATGTCGCTTCTTTGCGAGCACGGATGGCATAGGCTCGAGCAGGAGCTCGAGCTTCGGATCTCACAGCTGTATCTTTCGTCACACCTTTACTACTAGCTCTATTTCCAGTATTTCTCGGTGGTATACCCCTATTAGTAGTATTACTTGGCCTCGCACTCTGAAATATTTTTTTTCAGCCATTTCAGGGCAATCTCAGATAAAATGCTCTTGAGAACCACACTTGAAATAAGCTCGGTCATTCACTCTACACTCACCGGGATGTCTTCTTCCACAATGCTGACATTCGGGTCTGTTAGACCTAACATTACCCACACTTGCCATAGAAGTAGCTTGAGATTTAAAACTCGAGTGTTGCTTCCCACAATCTCTGTGTGAATACCCAGCTGAAACATTCGAACGGGAATACATCTCTTTAGATTTCTTTGACTGTGACGGAAATGAATTACTCATAGGTCTCTTCCTCGAATCTCTAGCTTCAAGGTCAGCTTTTCTTTTCTCTTTATTCAACTCTTCGGCCTTACAAGCCCGTTCAACCAATACCACGAATTCTTTGAGCTCTAAGATCCAAACTAACACACGAATATCCTCATTCAATCCATCCTCAAATCTCTTGCAGATAATAGCCTTGGTGGAAACGCAATCTCGAGCATATTTACTAAGTCTGACGAATTCTCACTTATACTCAGTAACTGACATCCAGCCTTGCTTCAACTCAAGAAATTCCTTACGTTTCTGATCGATGAACCGTTGACTAATGTATTTCTTTTGGAATTCCTCTTGAAAGAATTCCCATGTAACCCTCTCCCTTAGTACCACCGATACTAGCGTATTCCACCAGTGATATGTAGAATCTCTTAGAAGCGAGATGGCACACTTTAAACACTCATCCGGTGTGCAAGATAGTTCATCAAATACTCTAATGGAGTTTTTGAGCCAAAACTCGGCTCTCTCGAGATCATCATCCACATTAGCTCTGAAATCTTTAGCCCCGTGCTTTCAGATCTTATCAACTGGGGGATTATTCACCCTTACAAATTCCATACCTTGTGGAGATACGGGAACTGGTCGAGGAATAGGTGGGGGTAGAGGAGGTTGGGCATCTGGATTTGTTTGAACAAATTCTGTATACCACTCATTCATCATGTGGAGAAAGGCTTCCCTACCCCCATCTCCCTGACTAACCGTAGGAGGTCTACTATCAGACGGCGCTGCCTCTTGAGCGGGAGCCGGCGCATTACTTTCAACTTCATCAGGCTTAGCTCGATTGGGATCCATTTACTATATGAAAACATATTTTAAAATTGTCAGGAGTCATCACACTATCACAGTTCATTTATGGCATGTATAGCCAGACTTTCATACAGGCTACGTTAGTCCGAGAATCGACTAAACCATAGCTCTGATACCACTAAATGTAACACCCCTTACCCGTATCCGACGCCGGAACAGGGTACGAGGCATTATCAGACTTAAACACAAGCTAACATACAAAACCGAGACGTAAATTTCCAACCAAATTTAAAACTTTTCACATACATTCATATCTTCCCTAAAACGAGCCTATGAAGCCGAAAACATGTATCGAAAGTGGGTCGGGACTGAACCGAGAACTTAGGAAAAGCATAGAACACTTAGAAAATTTTTCACTAAAATAGGGCTCACACGCCCGTGTGGTCTAAGGGACATGCCCGTGTGACCTTAGACACGCCTGTGTTGCAAGCCGTGTTCAAAATAGGGAGCTCTTTAACTTGTGCCACACGGCCGTGCCACACGCCCGTGTGCTAGGCCGTGTGGTATATTTAATTTTCATGATTTTTCATAAAATAGGTGCAGACTTCACACGGCCAAGGTACACGCTCGCGTTCAAGGCCGTGCTGTCCACACGGCTGAGACACACGCCCGTGTGCTTAATACTGAGCATTCTGTTTACAATTAAGGTGCAGGGGACACACGGCCGAAACACACGCCCATAGGGCAAGCCGTGTGTCACACACGGCCTAGACACACGTCCGTGTGTCTACCCGTGTGGACAAAAATAAGGCTATTTACAAAGCCATTTTGTCACCCTTCCATGCACAAACCTACATAACAAACATAGAACCATACCAAGCATATACATACAACCAACACATACTTATCAACTCAAACCATGCAAATTTCCAACATTCATGAAAAGCATCATCATATGCATATATATATACTTAAACCAATATTAGCCAATTTCAATGGCCATTTACAAAATGAATTATCATCCAACATAAGCCAACACATTTGGCTAAATCAATTATGACACATAACAAAATGACCAAGTCCCTATACATGCCATAAGTCAAAATATCAAAATCAAGGGTACCCAAAATATTGAGTTGATAGTGTGAGTGGATCTTCGACAGTTTCCGATCCTCGAGCTGACCTGGTGACGCTATAAGACAAGGGAAAAGAAAGAGAGTAAGCTATATAGCTTAGTAAGTTCCTATGCAAATAATAAGCATTATAATCACACATGTAACATACAAATAACATGATAAGCTTGGCATAAATAGTATTTAGGTCTTCTAATCATAACTTACTCATTCATAATCTTACCGAGGGTTCATCACATATTGAGCTAATTATTCAATGAGTTTTACGTACATACTTGTACCAACTCACAACATAACCATAACCTTTTACAACTTTGACATTCTCGTTGAATTTCCCGTTGAACCACTTGAAATACTAAAAGATACTCGGGAATCTCACACACACAATACTATACCAATGCCATATCCCAGATATGGTCTTACATGGGATCTCTTATCGATGCTAATAGCCCAGCTATGGTCTTACACAGAATCTCATATCGATGCCATATCCCAGATATGGTCTTACAAGAAATCTCAAATAACCCTAATGTCATGACATTTGTATCCTAACTATTCCTAAGGTTCAACCGGGATTTCTCGTTTGTTGAACTTTGTTGATTACGTTCAAAGAGTAAATCACAATTCATACAATATTAAAGAAATTAAAGCATAAATAACAATGCATTATTTACATACAAACTTTCCTCGGTACAAAAATAGTAGAAATGGGACCTAATCGTCAAATACTTTTTTTCCCCCCGATCTAGGTCCGAACCTCGTTTCTCTTGATCTATAATAACAAATTTAACTCATTTATTATTCACACTATTCAATTTAGTCCAAAAATCTTATTATGGAAAAATTACATTTTTGCCCCTAAACTTTGACATATTTACATTTTGGTCCCTAGGTTCGTAAAATGAAACGTGTTTAATTTATTTAATGTACAACCTATCCAAACCATTTTTATAACTATAACAGCCCCCAATTTCCATTAAAACACACTTTTACTACATATTTTATAACTTTTACAAATAGGTCCTTTTAAGCATTTTCATCAAAAATCACTTAGTAAAAGTTATTTATCTAACACCAAACATTCAATTTCCACCATTAGACATAAAAATACACAAATTCCTAACATGGGTCAAACCCTAGACCTTGATTATTCCTTAAATTAATGGTAGAAATAGATAGATCGAGTGATAACGACTTCAAAAATGTAAAGAGCATAAAGAACGGGGCAAGAACGGACTTACAATCGAGCTTGAAAGTTGGCGAAACCCTAGCTATGTCTTCCTTCTAATTTTCGGCACTAGGGGGAGAAGATGGACAAGATTTTGGCTTGATTTTCCCTTTTTATTCATTTATTTACCAAATGACCAAAATGCCCTTCACTTAAAACATTGAAATTTTATCTCACCATGTCCATTTTTGTCCACTAACTTAAAAAATGGTCTAATTACCATATAAGGACCTTCAATATAAAATTTCATAGAAATTAGACACCTCTAGCATGTAGAACTCAACTTTTGCACTTTTTACAATTTAGTCCTTTTTTACTAAATTGAGTGCCCAAACGTCAAAATTTTCGAACGAAATTTTCGCGAAATTATTTCGTAAAATTGTTGACCATAGAAATGTAATAAAAGTGAATTTTGCTACGTTGGATTTGTGGTCCCGAAACCACTGTTTCGACTAGGCCCAAAATCGGGTTGTTACACATAAAGTGGAGGGGTTTGAATGCACTTTCAAAAAACTTTAGGGGCTGATTTGCAAGCCAAATAATCATCTAATTTGAGCTGATTGGGTCAGCATGTTGGACAATTTTTGGCAGCCCATTTGCCTGGTTAGATCAGTTTTTCGGTTCAGCACAATTAGGCCTCATTTCATATTTTAATTAATAATAATTATTTAACCCAAAATAAATTGGATTAAAATTAAAATAAAGTATTTTATGTAATAATATTTATCATTAGGACCGTCTTAGGTTGAAAATTAATTCACCTCAATGCTTCAAAAATTTCTTCACGATTTTGTTTTTCTAGTAGTGTCTGCTGAGCCAATTTTCACCCTTCGTGCAAATATGTCGAAAATTAATCAAAATTTATGAGAATTTATTATAAAATTAATTAAAATTCAATATGTTAATAATTTAAGTACAATTTAATTATTTTATAATTATATTATATTTTTTTACAAGAATTACATCGAAACTGCATGATTTTGAGTTAAAAAGGGAATGAAAAAATATATATGGGAATGAAAAAATATATATATTTTTGTGTTTCCAGGGACGGCAACATTAGATATTCCTCTCGGAGTTCATCATGATGTAACTGAAAAATATAACAACCCAATATCAAGGAAGCAGTAAAATAAGCATCACCAATTAAGCAAACAGATAAGTCGACAAATCATTGTGCAAATGAAAATACATCACTAACAATCCTCACATGATGAATCATCAAATCCCAATCTGCCTAGATAGACAATCTACTCCTAAAATGATATGTACTAAAACCAATCATGTAAAAACTAGTTACTTAGTCTACTAAGCATGCAAACTAACATAAGAAGAAGAAAGACAATAGGAAGAAGAAAAATAATAAGAATAAACTCAGTTGAATGCTAACAATAATGATAGGTTAAAAATAAGAAGAAGACAAATAATAAAAGTAAAATAATAATAAATCTAAACATAATAATAGTAAAGAATAATAATAACTAAAAATAAAATAAAATAACATAATAAAAATAAGTAGGGGCGAACAGTTGGGGAATGACACTGGTCGACGGTGGCGTAACTGACAGAGATGTGGCGGTTAGCGCGAGGGAGGGCTACACACGGTGGCTAGTGGCCGGAGGATGCGAGGAATATACGTGGAAAAAGAGGAGAGGGGTATCGGGGGGTTGGCGAGATGGAGAGGGGGTGCGGCTGTCTAGATCTAGGGGGAGGATGGGAATGGGGAGTGGAGGTTGCTCAGAGGTGGGGGTTGTTGTTAAAGGAGAAAGAGGGAGGGGAATCGGGGGGAAGGGAGAGGGGCCGGTCGCAGGTGTGGGCATGTGTGGGTTGCAGTGTCGATGGGAGAGGGAAAGAGGTAGGGGTTCAGAGGGGAGTGCGAGAAAGAGGGGGGAAGGAAAGACGGTGGGCGGAATGGTAAAGGAATGGGAAGAATGACGGCTAGAGTTTCAATTGGACGATTGGGAGGAAGAAGACAAAGTAAAAAAGATTAGGGTTTCCTTGGGGTTGAAAAGGGGGACACGGTCATGTAAAAGACCATGTTTGGCCACATGGCCTTGTCACACACCCGTGTGGTTCTTCCTCAGCCCCTGTGCCATTTAAAATTGAAGCCCAATGTTCACACGGCCTCGGGCATGCCCGTGTGTGATTATCCTTCACTTCTCCCACGCCCGTGTGTGAGGCTGTGCAAAGCAAATTGTCCGACAACGCCTGTGTGCCTGGCCGTGTCTCGCACAGGGCCGTGTCTATGGCCCATGTAACTCACTGTCTCGTAATTAAATTGAAAAAAATCATTCCAATATGCACACGGCCTTGGACACACCCGTGTGTCCCACACGGCCTTTTCGCCAGGGCGTGTGGATCATCTTAGGCCGTGTAACCATCGAAATTGGAAAAATTAAGTCCCAGGACTCACACAGCCCAAGACACGTCTGTGTGTCCAGGCCGCATGACCTACACAGCCATGTCTTCAAACTGTGTAACTTTTTAGATTACCCCTTCGTGCACACCGCCGTGTGTCTAAGCCGTGTGGTTCAATTTTTTTCTATTTATTTAATTTAATTTAAATTTTTAATTAACATGCAATAAGATTAAAATAATTAACAAAATTTAAACACTCGGGTTGCCTCCCGAGAAGCGCTTATTTAGAGTCTAAGCTCGACTTTACCTCAAATGCGCATGGTTAAGGTGGTTCTTGATGCTGAAACACCACTTTCTCGTTATCAATTTTAATACCAAGATAAAGTTTGAGTCGAGTATAGTTTATCTTAAATGTTCCAAACTCAAAATGTGTTACCTCGACTATACCGTATGGAAAGATGTTGAGTACCGTAAATGGGTTCGATCTGTTTGACTCAAGGTCCAAAAGGGAAATTCGTGGATCCTATTTGTCTAGTAGTAATTTGTCCCCAACCTTAAATTGGTTCGTTCTCATCACATGCACATCATAGCGTCGCTTTGTGTCTTCACCGTGTTTTCTCGGTTTCTCCTCAACATGCATTTGCCATTCATCTAGTTCATCGAGTTGTACCATTCGCTCTTCATGTTGCTCGGTTTCTGTCACCTTGACTGAAACATGGCTCCAACACGTTTTCACGAGGGATTTCCTGCAAAGAACGTTGAGCCACATGGTTACTAACATTAATAGAACATTTAAAATCATCTCGTTCACTAGAGACTGTCAGAGAATCACGTGCTTGAAGGGTAACCTTTTCGTCACCTACACAAAGCACACGTTCACCAGTAACAACATCGATAATAGTCCTAGAAGTGGCTAAAAAGGGTCGACCTAAGATCAAAGGTACATAACTATCCTCATCCATGTCTAACACAAAAAAGTCAACAGAGAATATGAATTTATCAATTTTCACAAGCACATCCTCAATAATACCCTTAGGATATCGAATGGTTCTATATGCTAATTGAATACTCATCCAAGTGTTCTTTTTGGGTTTCCCAAGACCAAGTTGTTTAAACATTTTATAATGCATGACATTAATACTAGCCCCTAAATTAGACAAAGCATTTTTTATATTTAAACTACCAATGAGATAAGGAATAGTAAAACTCCCCGTATCTTTAAGTTTGTTGGGTAGTTTATTTTGGAGAATGGTCGAGCAAACTGCGTTGAGCTCCACAGTCAACGAGTTATCTAACTTCCTCTTGTTTGTTAACAGTTCTTTTAAGAATTTGACGTAATTTGACATCTGCGAAAGAGCTTCAACAAATGGTGAGTTAATGTGTAATTTTTTTAAGAGCTTAAGAAATTTACCATATTGTTCGTTCTTGTGGTCTCTCTTTAATGCAGTTGGATATGGAACTCGAAGTTTATATTCTCTGACAACGAGCTTTTCCCTTTCTTACCTTCCTCAACCTCATCATTATTCACCACATCTTCTTACCTCGGATTCTGTTCAGGATCAACTAACCCTTCCACGTCTCGAATAGTGACTGCGTGAAGCTACTCCCTTGGGTTAGTTTCAGTATTACTAGGCAAGCTACCATATAGTCTTTTCGAAACTAATTTAGCAAGCTTTCCTATTTGATTTTCAAGTCTTTGAATTGATGTTTACTGATTTTTCAGTGCTACCTCAGTGTTTTAAAAACGAGTTTCTGACACCGAGATAAATTTTGTCAACATCTCCTCAAGGTTCGGCTTCTTCTCTTGCTGATAAGGTTGTTGGAAACCCAGAGGGGGTTGTGTTCTTTGATTTCCTTGGCCACCCCAAGAAAAGTTGGGATGGTTCCTCCAACCTGCATTATAGTTATTACTATAAGGGTTATTTTGAGGTCTAGAATTGTTACCCATATAATTGACTTGCTCATTCTCTGTGCTAGGATAGAAGGGTAAACATTCTGAATTATTCATTCCACCTCCATTTGTATCGCATTACATCACCGGATTCACTTGCGTAGAAAAATATAAAACATCAATTTTCTTATTCAGTGCTTCTACTTGATTTGATAACAGCATCTATATTAAAAAAAATTGGCTGCTTTTATCGGTTTTGTTCTCATGTGTAACACCCCTTACCCGAGACCGTTGCCGGAGTCGAGCACGAGGCATTACTAGACTTAACTACTAATTCGGGGCATAAAAAAAATTGAAACTGTCAATCTGCGTCATGTTGACTAAATTGACTATAATTTTTCCATAATTTTTCCATAATTTTTCGTGTGGCCAATTAGTACAGTTTATTCATTAAAGTTACCCCTGTTTCACTGACCAACGGTTCTGACCTCTCTTAACCTCAATTTAAATATCTCATTGTACAATTTTCATATGTTGTTCCCACTTGTTTCTATTGAAAATAGACTCACTAAGGAATCTATAAATATAAATTATAACTCTTAATTCATTTTTTACAATTTTTAATGATTTTATAAATTCAAAACAGGGAACTTCAAATACCATCTTGACCCTGTCTCACTAAAATTCAAATATCACAGAATATAATTTTTTTTGCCTACTCTGTTTCTTTCATATAAAAATAGATACAATAATCTTTAATTCTATATCTTATTCACTTTCTAATTCCATTTCTCATATTTTTGGTGATTTTTCAAAATCACATCACTGCTGCTAACCAAAAACTGTTTCATTGCAAAATATGGTTAACTAGTTTATAATATCTTTACTCCATTTCATTTAAACTCTATACATTAACTTAAAAACAAGCCATTTTCACATGGATATATATTTACAACATCAAAACATCATCTAAGTACTAAGCTAGCCTATACATGCCTTAAGTTCAAAATTCCAAACTTTTAAAAGTACCAAAAATAAGTCGATAGTGTGGATGACTTCTATGACAATTTTCCTGAGCCTGTAGCTGAAGTCCAAATCTAAAAGAAAACAACAAAACATATAACATAAGGTAAGCTAACATAGCTTACTAAGCCTTAAGCAATTTAAAACCATTTAAATGAACATTCAAACATTTTAACTATTCAATTTAGTATTATTGAATACATGATACTATAGCAAAAATGAATCACCATGACCGAATGTTAACATTGCATTAACATCACATTATTCAATTTCATTTCCAAATTATCAATATCTCACTTATGTTACAACCATACTTATTCGGCAAAAATGTTTTAGACCAAAATATCATCTCATACTTTCCTACTTATGAGGCTGAATACATAAGATTCTTTTGATTTCATATATGACCACTATGTAAATACTATATACGTATATATATGCATGACCGAATATACAAGTATTACATACATATATAAATTCATAGGTGACTAAATATACAGGTTCATTGTAACATTTTATGTACCCAAAGGTTCAGGTTTAATATAACATCATAAGTGATCATATACATATATTTTCGACACATTAACATTATACACACATTCTTAAGAGGCCGAATATACCAAATCAATTAAACTTCACATACGCACTTACCTATTTGGCCGAATATACAAGTTCAATTAAAACACCACATATGCACATACCTGTTTGGCCGAATACACAAACTCATTTTTATCAACTTACTTTCTCAATGATCACATAATTAAGAAGACTTATAATTATAAGTTGAAATTAGGTCATCGGTATAAAACCCGCTAGGCACAAGCTCGAAACACACACCCACTAGGCACGCTGGACCCGAGGTCCGGTATTCAATCACCGGCAATAAGCCCGCTGAGGCACAAAGCCCAATTAAGTACACCAGCCCAAGGCTTGCTAGGCTCACACTGAATAACCATACTTTTAAGTCACACACACACACATTTTCATATATTGGATCTTTAATACACTTCGTAGTCTTTGTACGAGCATTAAAATATCATATCACCATCGAACAACTTAAACACATTGAATCTTAGATTTAACCACATTTGATTATTCAATAATATAGATACAAAATTTCCAAATCAGCATATATTAGGTTACGTACTTAATTTACCAGGTTTTATTGCTTAAAGACTTACCTCGGATATTGACGGACGATAAAAACCGACTATTCCACTATTTTCGCTTTTCCCCGATCCAAGTCTGATTTCTTTGGTTCTTGATCTAAACATGTTCAAATTAAGCTCATTCAAACATATTTTCATTCAATTTAATCCAAAAACACATAAATGGGCAAATTACCATTTTGCCCCTAATATTTCACATTTTTACAATTTAGTCCTATTTTCACAAAACACAAAATACACAAAATTTGGCTAAACACCCTAAGGGATGAATATTCCTAGTCTTCATACAAGTCCATGCATTTCATTTATTTCACATTTTAGTCCCTCAAAAATTTATTTTTGCAATTTAGTTCAACATACTCAATTTCATCAAAAATTCAAAGACAAAACTTGTTAATGTAATACTATTTAACATAATTCATCCTTAAACAACATAAACATCAAGCTATCAACAATGGCTCAACTCAAAATATTCATCAAACTCAAAAATTAAAGCATGGGTCTTGTACATCTCATAGCAACGATCTCAAAAACGTAAAAATTATCAAAAACCAAACAACTATCATACCTTAATTAAGCTTCAAATGGCCGAAACTTTCCTAGGTTTTCTTTCTTCTCTTTAAGCACATATTCGGCCAAGTTAAAAGATGAAGATAGTGGATTTGTTTTTCTTTTTCTTTTTATGTTATTATAACATATAATATAAATTTATAACTAGTTTATATTTTAACCAAATTATGTTTTAATTATAAAACATAATAATATAGAAAATGATGTCACATGCCGCCCACTAACTTCTAAAATGGGCTATATGCCCTTTAAGGATCCCATATTAAAAAGCCACTATTAATATGGCACTTACACTTTAGTTTGTAACTTTTACCTTTTACGCGATTAAGTCCTTTTATTAAATCGAACACCTAAACGATAAAATTAAGTCACGAAAATTTAACACAAACAAATTCACACATAATAAATACGGAAAATAATTTTGAATTAAATTTTTGGACTCAGATTCGTGGTCCCAAAACCACTGTTCCGATTAGGGTCAAAATCGGACTGTTACAACTCTCCCCCCTTAGGAATTTTCGTCCCCGAAAATCTTACCGGTGAAAAGGTTTGGATAATGCTCTTTCATTGTATCCTCTGACTCCCAAGTTGCTTCTTCAACTCCATGTTTTTGCCACAGTACTTTAACTAACGGAATTTTCTTATTTCTCAATTCTTTTATCTCACGAGCCAAAATACAGATCGGTTCTTCTTCATAGGTCAAATCGGGCTGAATCTCAACTTCTGTCGGACAGATCACATGTGAAGGATCAGATCGATATCTACGAAACATCGAAACATGGAAGACATTATGAATCTTTTCTAGCTCAGGTGGTAACTGCAATCTATAAGCAACCGGCCCGATACGCTCTGTGATTTCATACGGTCCAATAAATCTCGGACTCAACTTTCCTTTACGACCGAATCTAAGTACTTTCTTCCACGGTGAAACTTTCAAAAATACTCGATCTCCAATCTGGAACTCAATGTCTTTACATTTCAAATCTGCATAAGACTTTTGACGATCTGATGCAACTTTCAAACTATCACGGATCACCGCCACTTTCTGTTCAGTTTCTTTAATCAGATCAACCCCGTGTATCTTGTTTTCACTGAGCTCGGTCCAGTATAATGGTGTACGACATTTATGACCGTACAAGGTTTCGTAGGGTGCCATTTTGATACTAGATTGAAAACTATTATTATAAGCAAATTCAATCAGAGGTAAGTATCGTTCCCACGTACCTTCGAACTCGAGGATGCAACATCTCAACATTTCCTCAAGTATCTGAATGATTCGTTCAGACTGACCATCTATCTGCGGATGAAAAGCTGTGCTAAAGTGTAGTTTAGTACCTAGAGCATCTTGCAAGTTCTTCCAAAATCGCGATGTGAATCTCGGGTCTCTGTCCGAAACAATAGAAATAGGCACACCATGTAACCTCACAATCTGAGGAACATATAATTCAGCAAGCTTATCGAGTGAATAATCTGTACAAATCGGAACGAAATGAACAGTTTTAGTCAATCTATCTACAATAACCCAAATTGTATCTTTCTTACTCGGTGTCAACGGTAAACCGGATACAAAATCCATCGTGACTCTGTCCCATTTCCATTCTGGTATCATGATCGGCTGAAGCAACCCAGAAGGTACCTGATGTTCGGCTTTTACTTGTTGACAAACTAAGCACTTCGAAACGAATTCTGATATGTCTCATTTCATACTAGGCCACCAATAGAACTGTTTCAGATCGTTATACATTTTCTTGCTACCTGGATGAACAGACATTCGACTTCTATGAGCTTCATTCAATATCGTCTGAATCAATTTGAATTCCTCGGAACACAAATTCAGTCTTTGAACTTCAAATAGTCATTCTCATCAATTCGAAACTCTAACTCAACATTACTTCCACACTGAGCTCGTTTTGCCAACAAATCTTTATCAACTTTCTGGGCATCACCAATTTGTTGAATAAACAATGGTCTTGCTTTTAATTCGGCTACTATCAAACCATCATCAAACATAACCTATAACATCCTAGATTAGGGGTTATGCGTTCGTGCATAATTCATGAGTAGTAGGTTTTGGCAGTGCTTGGAAGTGAATTAAGGGTTTTTAAAATTCTAGGATGGAAGAGAGCTTTGGACAATTATTGGTTTTAAGTTAAAAAGGGGAGCTAGGCTAAGGGGGCTTTAAGAAAAGTTGTTGGGGGTTTATGGCATAAGAAATGCCTTGGTAAAGTGGCTTCCATGCACCACTTAAGGGGCTGGATATAACGTCAACAAGGGCCTGGGTTCGAAGCACGGCAGCAGCAAGTGGTGTTTTATTTTTGGGTGTTGGCGTTAAGAAGGAAGGGGCTGAGTTAAGGAGGGTTAAAAGAATGTTGTGGGTAATGGTGGACAAGAAAGTCAGCTTGGTGGAGTGGCTTGGGGTGCCACTTGAGGGTCTTGGCAAGGGACTCAAGTTCGAATAGCATGGGAAGCACATGGGTTTTATTTTTGGTTTTGGCGTGAGACAAGGGAGCTGGGGAGTGAGGTGTTAAAAGATGTTTTGGGTGGATTATATCACAAAAAGCGCTTTAGCCGAATGGCCTGGGGCGCTACCTGCAGCATGGGTTCTAGCAGGTCTCATGTTCGAGACCTATGGGTAGCAGTTTGGGTGTTTTACTTTTATTTTGATTTTGCAGCAAATTGGAAGGCAGTGGACGGCACATGGGAGCTTCAATAGATAAAGATTAAGCTGATTTGGTCTAATCCTTTTAGAATTCGGCTGGAGGGGTAGATTAATATTAGTTTATTTTTATTTTATTTTATTTTTATTTTGAAAATTTGATAAAAGATAGGATGAGGGGATAATTGATGTGTTTTTTTTATTATTTTTGAATAGGTGTCAAGAGGAAATATAGGCACTTGGTTTATTCAAATTATTTTCAAATGGTTGGCTAGGAGTGTTTCAAGGAAATTGATGGAATTTTAAACTCCTTAGAGTGGAGTGGACGGCAAGGCAATTGGGGGGAGGGATAATGCCGAATTTTCTTGGCCTTTTTCTTCATAATTTCGGCTAGTTCATCTTTTTGTTTTTCTTCTTTTTCTTCTCAAAAACCTTAGCCGAAACACCTATTCCACTCTTTCTTCATTCTCTTGTTCCACTCAAATCGAATCCTAAGCAGCCATAAATTGATTTTTCCTTCTTTTCTATAGCCGAATATACTCCTCTTTGGTGTGCCGAATCTCCCCTTGTGCATTGCCTAAATTACTCAAAAATTTCAGCCTTCCATCTTGTGTTAGCCGATTCTCTTAGGGGCTGTCAACTTTTCTCTTGGAGTTCTTCAAGTAGCATAGTTTGGTGCCAAATATTGGTGTGACTTGTCGAATCCATCTTTAAGGGAGGCCATAACAAGTTGTAGAGAGCTTTCGGGATTTAAGGATTATTCGGCCAAGGCTAATAAAGGCTTACGGGATTTCGAATTATTTTGGTAAGTGATGGTAAGATTCGGCCTTGGACCATAGTTCGATTTTTGAGCGCTAGTGATTCTTCGGGATCTCTAGTTTAGCCATTTGGTTAATAGATCTAAGAATTCATATGTTGACCGATTGTAGGAAGAAACAACATCTCGGGATTTCGCTAGTATATTCGGGATTGCTAGTAAATAGGTGTGTAAGATCTCTATACACACTTTATTAATTTACATGCTGTTATTATTTGCCTTAGATCTTTTGGTTGTGGTTAGTTTGTGGCATAATCATGGATTTCGGTAAGTCCCTAACTTGTAATTTTTATATGTTTGCATGCCATCACATGATGTTTAATACTATGACATGATATATGAAATTTGATGTATAAGCATGTGATGGTGGGATTGATGAGAGGAGGGGGGATGAACTATGGACTGTCGTCAGTGGTTTTGACCACAAGATGGGTTGGCCCCATCAGATTATTGTGACCTATGGTCATCAGTGGTTTTGACCACAACGATTGATTATTTGCGACTAAGTCCCAGTGGTTTGGTACCACCACCGATGGTTTTGACCACATTTGATATATTGTGACCTATGGTCATCGGTGGTTTTGACCACACGATGGGTTGGCCCCATCATTTAAATTGTGACTTTAAGTCATCAGTGGTTTTGACCACACGGGGTAGAAAAGGAGTATGGATGGTTAGGTTGGGTTGCGCGTGCATGTTTATTAATGAATTGTGTATGAGTTATCTTACCGGGTGGGGGATTACACACTGAGTCTTGGTGACTCACCCCTTCCCTTAACATTTTGCAGATGGGTAGATCGCGGAGATGGAGCTAGAAGGACTCAAGGTGGCCATGCAGTGGAAATTTTAATTAGACGAACTTGGACTTTGTTTTATTTTATTTAATGTTGGTTTATTTTAATTAAGTTGTAGTAAGGCCTAGACATAATTTTATTATTCTATGTTTGGATTAATTTGTTAAACTATTTTCTAACATTAAATTAAGTACACGTGGTTTCTAAAATTTTAAATCGCAAAAATGTTTTATCGTGCCATCGGGCACATCTGAATCGGCTACAATCTGGCTTAATAAATATTTTAAAATAAACCTAAGTATGGATTTTATACACCTCAAATGTTTCAAACAAAATAACCATCTTTTACCAAAAAGATAATTCGACTTAAAAGGATTTTCAAAGATGTTTTCTCTGTAGCACACCAAATTCGGTCGTAGTGTTTGGGCCGGGTTTGGGGTGTTACATAACCATATGCACGTTCATCGCACGTAGAGAAAATAATGACTTTCGACTTAAAGCATCCGCAACAACATTAGCTTTTCCCGGATGATAGTCAATCACTAGCTCATAATCTTTCAACAGCTCTAACCATCGGCGTTGTCTCAAATTCAAATCTTTCTGAGTCATCAAATACTTCAGACTTTTGTGATCTGAATAGACATGACATTTCTCACCGAACAGATGATGACGCCAAATCTTTAACGCAAACACAATAGCTGCTAGCTCCAAATCATGTGTCAGATAGTTTCTTTCGTGTGGCTTCAACTGTCTCGAGGCATAAGCTATGACTTTGCCTTCCTACATCAAAACACAACCCAAACCATTCAAAGATGCATCACTATAAATAATGAATTCTTTACCCGATTCAGGCTGAACTAACACTAGAGCTTTGGTCAAATGAGCTTTCAACTGATCAAAACTTTTCTGTCACTTTTCCGACCACTCGAACTTAACATCTTTCTGTAATAGCTTTGTCAGCGGTGTAGCTATCATAGAAAAACCTTTCATAAATCGTTTGTAGTAACCAGCAAGCCCCAGAAAGCTTCAAACTTCAGAAACATTTTTCAGTGGTTTCCAATCGAGTATAGCCGATATTTTATTCGGATCAACCCGAATACCAGATGCTGAAACAACATGACCCAGAAAACTAACTTCACGCAACCAGAACTCACACTTACTAAACTTTGCATACAACTGTTTATCTTGCAAAGTTTGTAGTACCAGTCTCAAATGCTCAGCATGCTCGGTTTCATCTCTGGAGTAGATCAGAATATCATCTATAAACATTACCACAAACCGATCCAAATACTGTCTAAAAATCCGATTCATCAGATCCATAAAAATTGCAGGTGCATTAGTAAGTCCAAAAGGCATAACCAAAAACTCATAGTGTCCGTACCTCGTCCGGAAAGCAGTCTTTGGCACATCAGAATCTCTGACTTGTAACTGATAATAACCCGACCTCAAATCTATCTTTGAAAATACTGAAGCTTCTTTCAGCTGATCAAACAAGTCGTCAATCCGCGGCAATGGATATTTATTCTTTATAGTCACCTTATTAAGCTGTCGGTAATCAATACACATTCGCATAGTACCATCTTTCTTTTTCACAAATAGAACTGGTGCACCCCAGGGGGAGAAACTCAGTCGTGCAAAACCCCTATCTGTTAACTCTTGCAACTATGCTTTTAACTCTTTTAATTCAGTAGGTGCCATCCGATACGGAGCTATTGAAATCGGAGTCGTCCCCGGTACTAACTCAATACTAAACTCTACTTCTCGAACAGGTGGCAAACTCGGTAATTCTTCAGGAAACACATCCGAGTACCCGCACACAACTGGTACAGATTCAATCCTCTTTTCAGTTACTTTACTATCAAACACATATGCAAAGTAAGCTTCATAACCTTTTCTCACATAATTTCGAGCTAACATCGAAGATATTACTGCTGGTAACCCATTCAGATCATTAGATTCAATCCGAATAGTTTCACCGTTCTGACATCTCATATCAATGGTCTTTCTTTTGCAATTAACAGCAGCATCTTGCAAAGTTAACCAGTCCATACCCAAAATTATATCGAATTCATCAAAAGGCAACAACATCATATTGGCTAAAAAGTATGAATCTCGAATCATCAACGGGCAATTTTTACACACTTTATTAACCAATACACACCGGCCCAGGGGGTTTGATACTCAAATCACAAACTCGGTAGACTCAATAGGTAGAGTCTTACTGGATACTAATGTTTCACACACATAAGAATGAGTCGAACCAGGATCAATCATCGCAATAACACTAGTATCATAAAGAGTGAAAGTACCGGTAATAACATCTGGAGAAGAAGCATCCTCACGAGCGCGTATAGCATATGCTCTAGCAGGTGCACGAGCCTCTGATCGAACTGTAGTATCCTTTGTTCCTCTATGACTGCCACCTACATTTCCCAAATGCCTGGGTGGTCTACCTCGCGCTGACGTGTTGCTCGGTCTCGCATTCTGAACAGTATTTTGCTCGGCTAATATCGGGCACTCCCGGATAAAATGATCCATCAATCCACATTTAAAACAAGATCGATCATGCAATCTATAATTTCCAGAATGCCATTTACCATAATGCTTACACTCGAATCTGTTCTGTCGATCATTGCCAACACTAGCAATCGAAGTGGCTCGTGAACTCATAGGAGGTCGGTCTCGATCTCGTCTAGAAAAGTCCGAAGTAGCCTTAAATTGATTAGAACCATCTCTGAACTTCTTCGATGCTGATTGAAAAGTCTTACTCGTTGATCTCTTAAGAAAATCTCTGGCTTCAAAATCAACTTTTCTCTTCTCTTTCCCGAGTTCTTCAGCTTTGCAAGCTCGTTCAACAAGTACCACGAATTCTTTAATTTCAAGTATACCAACCAGCAATTTAATGTCTTCATTCAAACCATCTTCAAATCTTTTACACATGATTGCTTCGGTTGAAACACATTCACGAGCATATCGGCTTAATCTCACAAATTTCCGTTCATACTCAGTTACGGTCATACGACCCTGCTTCAATTCCAGAAATTCTTTGCATTTTTGGTCGATGAATCTCTGGCTGATGTATTTCTTACGGAACTCAGACTGGAAAAATTCCCAGGTCACTTCCTCTTTCGAAACCACCGATACTAGCGTATTCCACCAGTGATATGCGGTGTCTCGTAATAAAGATATGGCACACTTTAAACATTCATCCGGAGTACAAGATAGCTCATCAAACACACGGATAGTATTATCAAGCCACAACTCAACTCGTTCAGCATCATCATCATCATTAGCTTTAAACTCTTCGGCCCCATATTTTCTGATTTTATCTACAGGAGGCCTGTTAAATCTCATCGGATCAATAATCAGAGGTACCACAGGTATCGGAGATGGATTATTCGAGGGTGGAGGTTGTTGTGCAGTCGGATTAGTCCGGATATATTGAGTAAACCAATCGTTCATCATTTGGTAGAAGGCTTGTCTAGCCTCCCCCTCATGGCTACTCGAGATAGGTCAAGATTCAATTGGCGCTGTCCCATGTGTGGGAGTAGGCGCTACACTCTCGACATCATCAGCTACAGCTCTGTTGGGATCCATTTACTATACGAAAACACATTTTCTAATGTCAGAAGTCATCACACTATCGCAGTAAATATTATGGCATGTATAGCTAGACTCACACACGCTACGTTAGTCCTAGAACCGACTAAACCGTAGCTCTGATACCAATCAAATGTAACACCCCTTACCCGTGACCGTTGCCGGAGTCGAGCATGAGGCATTACTAGACTTAACTACTAATTCGGGGCATAAAAAAATTGAAACTGTCATCTGCATCATGTTGACTAAATTGACTATAACTCGAGTTACAAAACTCAAAATTTAGATCCGTAAATTTTTATTGAAACTAGACTAATATATTTTATTACTATAATTTTTCCATAATTTTTCGTGTGGCCAATTAGTACAGTTTATTCATTAAAGTTACCCCTGTTTCACTGACCAACGGTTCTGACCTATCTTAACCTAAATTCAAATATCTCATTGTAAAATTTTCATATGTTGTTCCCACTTGTTTATATTGAAAATAGACTCACTAAGGAATCTATACATATAAATTATAACTCTTAATTCATTTTTTAAAATTTTTAATGATTTTCTAAAATCAAAACAGGGAACTTCAAATACCATCTTGACCCTGTCTCACTAAAATTCAAATATCACAGAATATAAAATTCCTTTGCCTACTCTGTTTCTTTCATATAAAAATAGATACAATAAGATTTAATTTTATATCTTATTCAATTCCTAATTCCATTTCTCCTATTTTTGGTGATTTTTCAAAATCACGTCACTGCCGCTAACCAAAAACTATTTCATTGCAAAATATGGTTAACTAGTTTATAATATCTTTACTCCATTTCATTTAAACTCTATACATTAACTTAAAAACAAGCCATTTTCACATGGATATATATTTACAACATCAAAACATCATCTAAGTACTAAGCTAGCCTATACATGCCTTAAGTTCAAAATTCCAAACTTTTAAAAGTACCAAAAATAAGTCGATAGTGTAGATGACTTCGATGACGATTTTCCCGAGCCTGTAGCTGAAGTCCAAATCTAAAAAAAAAACATAACATATAACACAAGGTAAGCTAACATAGCTTAGTAAGCCTTAAGCAATTTAAAACCATTTAAATGAACACTCAAATATTTTAACTATTCAATTTAGTATTATTAAATACTTGATACTATAGCAAAAATGAATCACCATGACCGAATGCTAACATTGCATTAACATCACATTATTCAATTTCATTTCCAAATTATCAATATCTCACTTAAGTTACAACCATACTTATTCGGCAAAAATGTTTTAGACCAAAATATCATCTCATACTTTCCTACTTATGAGGCTGAATACATAAGATTCTTTTGATTTCATATATGACCACTATGTAAATACTATATACGTATATATATGCATGACCGAATATACAAGTATTACATACATATATAAATTCATAGGTGACTAAATATACATATTCATTGTAACATTTCATGTACCCAAAGATTCAGGTTTAATATAACATCATAAGTGATCATATACATATATTTTCGATACATTAACATTATACACACATTCTTAAGAGGCCGAATATACCAAATCAATTAAACTTCACATACGCACTTACCTATTTGGCCGAATATACAAGTTCAATTAAAACACCACATATGCACATACATGTTTGGCCGAATACACAAATTCATTTTTATCAACTTACTTGCTCAATGATCACATAATTAAGAAGACTTATAATTATAAGTTGAAATTAGGTCACCGGTATAAAACCTGCTAGGCACAAGCCTCAAACACACACCTAAGCACTAGGCACGCTAGACCCGAGGTCTGATATTCAATCACCGGCAATAAGCCTGCTAGGCGCAAAGCCCGATTAAGTACACCAGCCCAAGGCTTGCTAGGCTCAAAGCCTAAATAACCATACTTTTAAGCTGTCTCACACACATATTTCATATATTGGATCTTTAATACACTTCGTAGTCTTTGTATGAGCATTCAAATATCATATCACCATCGAACAACTTAAACACATTGAATCTTAGATTTAACCACATTCGGTTATTCAATAATATAGATACAAAATTTCCAAATCAGGATATATTAGGTTACGTACTTAATTTACCAGGTTTTATTGCTTAAAGACTTACCTCGGATATCGACGGACGATAAAAACTGACTATTCCACTATTTTCGCTTTTCCCCGATCCAAGTTCGATTTCTTTGGTTCTTGATCTAAACATGTTAAAATTAAGCTCATTCAAACATATTTTCATTCAATTTAATCCAAAAACACATAAATGGGCAAATTACCATTTTGCCCCTAATATTTCACATTTTTACAATTTAGTCCTATTTGCACAAAACACAAAATACACAAAATTTGGCTAAACACCCTAAGGGCCTAATATTCCTAGTCTTCATACAAGTCCATGCATTTCATTTATTTCACATTTTAGTCCCTCAAAAATTTATTTTTGCAATTTAGTTCAACATACTCAATTTCATCAAAAATTCAAAGACAAAACTTGTTAATCTAATACATATTTAACATAATTCATCCTTAAACAACATAAACATCAAGCTATCAACAATGGCTCAACTCAAAATATTCATCAAACTCAAAAATTAAAGCATGGGTCTTGTACATCTCATAGCAACGATCTCAAAAACGTTAAAATTATCAAAAATCGAACAACTATCATACCTTAATTAAGCTTCAAATGGCCGAAACTTTCCTAGGTTTTCTTTCTTCTCTTTAAGCACACATTCGGCCAAGTTAAAAGATGAAGATAGTGGATTTGTTTTTCTTTTTCTTTTTATGTTATTATAACATATAATATAAATTTATAACTAGTTTATATTTTAACCAAATTATGTTTTAATTATAAAACATAATAATATAGAAAATGTTGTCACATGCCGCCCACTAACTTCTAAAATGGGCTGTTTGCCCTTTAAGGATCCCATATTAAAAAGCCACTATTAATATGACACTTACACTTTAGTTTGTAACTTTTACCTTTTACGCGATTAAGTCATTTTATTAAATCAGACACCTAAACGATAAAATTAAGTCACGAAAATTTAACACAGACAAATTCACACATAATAAATACGAAAAATAATTTTAAAATAAATTTTTAGACTCGGATTCGTGGTCCCAAAACCACTGTTCCGATTAGGGTCAAAATCGGACTGTTAAATCATGACTTGCCACTGATAATTATTCATTGTCATTTCCTCTATAAACTCATAAAATTATTTTTCAGTGTTCCACCGATAAAAATGACTAAATTAATAGAAATAAAGTTCACCTAATATTTCAGTCCCCGAAAACGGCGCCAAAAACTTTATGTGTCCTGTGACTAACTAAAAATACGACAAAACCAAGTGCACTTATCGATAAATAGTATAGCTACGGTCAATTGAGATATCATATCGACGAGGACTGAAAATACTAGTAATTACCGTTTTCCTATTATTTAACCAACAAATTGGAATGATTGATTTAAACTAAAATTATTAAATTAATTTAACTAAAGAACTCAACAGATAATAAATCAGGAAAATAATTGAATAATAACCAATAAGAGAAACAATACCTAGGAAAGAATCCACCTAGACTTCATCTATCATTATGAATTTGAATTAAATGATTTATTCACTTGGTATCTTGATCCGTAGAAATCCCTAAATTATCCTAATATCTCTTTCGAGAATAAGAGCAACTGACTCTAGGTTGATTAATTGAAATTCTATCTAATTAAAATTTTTATTATCACATTAACTCGATATATGGATTCCCCTATTAGATTTGACTCTAATTTGGTAGATTTATGTCGTCCTATTTCTAGGACTGCATGCAACTCCACTCAATTATGCTAGATTCACTCTTAAACAGGGACTTTTCCTCCTCTAATTTAAGCACATTAAACATGAATTAATATCCCAAAAATATTAAAACAAGAGAGAAGAGCACATAACTCAGAACAAGAATCAAGTATTTATCGCATAAATTAGAAATCAAATAATAGAATTCATCATAGGGTTCATCTTCCCTAGATATCTAGGAATTAGTTCATAATTGTGAATAAAAACATCTTAAAGACAGAATAACCACAGGAAATAAAGAAACTCATAAAAACATCAAAAGAAATTAAAAGGAGGTCTTCAATCTTGATGAAAATCTGCTTCAGAGTTGGCTCCAATGGTGTTCTTCAAGTTGTGTTCTTCAATATTCTCTGATGGCTCCCCATTATCTTCTTCTATTTGGTATTTATAGACTTTAGAGTGCCAAAAAAGCATAAAAATTTGAGTTTTCCCACGAGTTTGAGATGCGAATCTCGAAATCGACACGGTCTGGCACATGGCCGTGTGTCCAGCCTGTTTGGGAAGGCCTAGCCCGTGTGGCTCCTGAAATCTACTCTAAATGTCTAATGTTCGCTCGTTTTTTACTCCTTTTGCTTTCAAATGCACTCCTAAGTAATATTCGAAAAATGCATTAAAAATAGGATTAAAATATGTTACTTTTATCACTTATCATTACCACACGAATACAGACACAAGTTTAATCTACTTATACAATTTACAGATAATTACAACTTACTTACAAAATTTCAAACTAAAATACACAAGTAAATACAGTGAGTAAATACAACTTCAACTCGAGGTAATTAAATTGCAACAATATCTAATTTAAAACCTAATCTATTATAGATACACCAAAGAATTGATTTCCAAGTAGCAATTTAAACTTTACATGCAACGCTAACTCGCTCTGTATGCATAATGACCCGATACGCCATTTCTCGGCGTAATCTTGGCATCGTCCCTCCTGATGCAAACTCGCATCAAATTACCTTTAACATATCTCACACACAGGTAAGTTCATAAGAACTTAGTGAGAAAAAACATCCTTTACTTGCACAATGCTTGCACATTTTTACTAAAGAATTGTTATGACGTTCTTATTATTCTGGTCTTTGAACTTTTTTCTGATAAATACTTTTCTTAGAATTTCATTCTTCATTCTATATGGATATCATGCCTTACCCTAAACTCATTACTTACCCACCAACATCTTTGGTATGCCACTTACCTCTTTCCATCTGATCTTTCATAAGTTTTTACCTATTTCCTTTATAGAGGTCAATACGATGAAAACATCGTCACTCTTGTATATATAACTTTAAGCCATCATTTCACCACAATTCATGTTTGATCACATATACAAATAACATGTAACACCACTTACCCATATTCAATGCCGGAACAGGGCTCGAGGCATTACCGGACTTATAACAAAAACAATCACACAATTTCGAGTCATAAAATTTGCGTCCAAATTAAAACCATTCATATTCAATCATAAAGTCCCTTATACGAGACTACGAGGCCCCAAACATGCTTTGGAGGTGGTACAGGACTAAACCAAAAACTTTAGAAAATTTTACAAAACTTAGAAATTTTTTGTTAGAAGCAGGGCTCACACGCCCGTGTGGTCTAAGGGACACGTCCGTGTGACCCCGGGGACACACCCGTGCTTCAGACCCTGTTCAAATTAGGGTGCTCTCTAAATTGTGCCACACGACTGTGCCACACGCCCGTGTGCTAGGCCGTGTAGCACACAAGGTTGAGACACACGCCCGTGTCTCTGCCCGTGTGCTCAATTCTGGACATTCTGTTTTGCAACAATTAAGGTGCAGGGGACACACGACCAAATCACATGCCCGTGGGGCAGATCGTGTGTCACACACGGCCTAGACACACGCTCGTGTGTCTACCCGTGTGGACAAAATAAAGGCTATTTACCAAGCCATTTGCCACCCTTGTACACACATACACTTACACCAATTCAAGGCACAAACATAACATACTTAGGCAACCAAAACATCCACAATTATGGCCAACACAATAACAACATCTATCATTCTCACAACATTTACTAAGTCACAATTGACTACTTTCAAAATACCTAATTGTACACCACTTTATCATTTCATCAATAGACAACATTTCCAAACATCTCACATTCATGTCATAAATAACATTTCTATCATTCACCAAGCATACCATGACCATATCACCAAAGTCATTAGCACACATATATATATACTTAGGCATACGACCATGATAGCCCAAATAAACCAATCTACATGGCCAATTATCAAAACAAGCATTTGACAATCACAAGCCAACACATTGGCTACAATCACAATAACACATTTAACAAAAGACTAAGTCCCTATACATGCCATAGACTTAAAATACTTGAATTCACTTATACCCCAAAATGGTAGCTTGATAGTGTGATAGGATCTCCGGTGAACTCCAACCCGAGATAGCTTAATTAGCCTATGAGACATTGGAAAGGAAGGGGGTAAGCTATATAGCTTAGTAAGTCCGTACGAAAATAATAAGCAACTCTTACCAATCTTTTATCAAGTCCAACAATTTAAACACAATATAATACAAATTACTATAAATCTCACAGTTATAATTCTTATTCAATCATAATATTTACTCTATCAACTTATAAGCATAATTTAACATATCTTGGCATTAGCCTAACAACCATAATCTATCCGTTGTAACATATTACAGTAAATAAAAAATCATTTCAAACCTCATATCCGATAAATCACAATTTGCATGAATAAAAAATGCTATATCATAACTCAATTTGGCCCGAAAGCCAATCACATAATCGTCAACTGAATTTTTAATAAATTTCATACATCACAAGTATAGACTAATAATCACAAGGTTTTCACAAAATCATTCTCGTGGAAGTCATGAACTGTAACACCTCTAACCCGTAACCATCGCCGGACTAGGATTAAGAGGCGTTACTGGACATATCGGAACTTTTACAATCATTTCTAAAACATAAAATACACCATCATCATATCATAGTAAATCATATACATAGAGTCCCTTTAAAAGGTCTACGAGACCATAAACATGCATTGGGAAGGGATCGGGACTAAACCGAGCACATACAATTTTTTTTCTAAATTAAACATTTTTCAAAGTTACAGAGGTCACACGCCCGTGTGGGTAGGCCGTGTGCCTCACACGGCATTAGACACACCGGTGTATCTAGGCCGTGCCAAAATAGGGCATACATACTGACTTGTCCACACCGCCACAAGACACGCTCGTGTGCCAGGCCGTGTGAAAATTAGGGAGGTTACTGACTTGCTCACACGACCAGTCACACACCCGTGTGTCTAGCCCGTGTGGCTTACTGGCTTGTTTCGAATTTCAACCTTAAAAGACACGGTCGAGACACATGCCCGTGTGCTCAACCGTGTGGGAAAATATAGGCCATTTGCAAGGCCACTTTGCCACCCAAAATTTGGGTCAAACCTGTAACGTCCTCGAAAGGGCCTATGCATTTTCAGTTTAATTGTACGAAATGACAAGTCTTAAGCACTATGAATAAATTTTTGGTATTTTTGGAATTCTAGAAATGCATAGAAATGGAAATGAACATTTTTGGAAACTTGAACATTTTTGGAAACTTGAACATTTTTGGAAACCTGAACATTTTTGGAAACTTGAACATTTTTAGAAACCTGAACATTTTTGGAAATGTTTCAAAAATGGAAAGTGAAAATTTTGGGAAACTTGGAAATGTAAGAAAAATGGCAAGTTACAGAGCCGGTCGAAAATTTTAGGAAACTTGGAAATGACCCTAAAATGATGAGTTTTAAAGTTTAGAATAGGAAATTAAGGCAAGGGGGCCTTAAAGGTAAAAGTTGGTAAAATTTGACACACAAACAGGCTTGGAAAAGTGGCCTGAAGATGCCACTTAGGGCCTCTAGAAATGGCGCCACATGCAATGTGTTGGGCCTGAGTTCGAGTCACTTGGGAAGCAAATAATGAAGGCTATATTTTTGCTTCCGTATATTTGAGGTGGACGGCACATGCTTCTAGAAATAAAGGTGTTTTATTCTCATTAAAATGTGAATAATAAGTGATAAATGAAGGATTTTCTTTTAATATAATTATTGAGGAGATAAAAGATGGATTAAACACTTTTATTTTTAAATAAAAGAGATGATATTATCACAAGGAAGAGTGGTGGCCAAGTCAAGGAATCTTGGCCTAGTAATTTCGGCTAAAGGAGGAGAGTTAGGCTATTCTCTCATATTTTTCCTAAGTGTGCCGAAAATTCCCTAGCCCCTCTTTCTCTCTGCCGAAATTTTTCCTAAGCAAAACTCCATCTTTTCTTCTCCTCTCCTTTGCTATTGTCGAGCCAAAACACTCTTTGATCCCTGTTAAATCTCCATAGCCGAATCTCTGTGACCCTAGGCAAGGAAGCAATCGGCTAAAGGCATTAAAGGTAAGGTTAAGCATCATTCAAGTTCTTTTTTCTTTTCTATTTGCCGAAAGAGAAGGGTCTAATCCCTATTCCTATTTTTGGCCGAATCTGCAAGGGGTCTCTCAGGTTTCTACAATTGTTGAAAACAAGGATCAAGGATCTAAGGTGAGATAAGTATATATTTGGTCGAAGGTTACGTTTTATATGTTAGATCTAACATATGAATTATAGGAATTTCGATATCACTAAAGGGAGCAAGGAACCGATTTTTTCGAGATCCCATCTCAAGGTAAGTGGTTATAATCGGCCAAGGTTCTTTCTTAAATGTCTAGATCTATTTGTTTTAATCAGAGACTAATCAAATCAGTGGATTTAATGGTTAGCCGAATTCAAGGGAAGAACACAAATCTTCGGGATTTGATTGTCAATCAAATCGGCAAACAAGGTAAGTGTTAGTAATACCATTCCTAGTAGGATTTGGTTTTAAAATCAAAAAGGTTATTAATATGTTTATGCATGGTGGGCCGAATATAGGAATTAATGATCTAAGGCCTAGATCGGGATTTTCGGGATCTCAAGGAATCTATTAAGCAAATCAGGTGTGTACTCACACTAACTTTCGATATATCATATGGCAATTATTTTAATATAAGAATATGCATAAGAATGTGAATGTGGCTAAATACCATAAATGTGGTAAAAGTACCCAGGTACGTTTCCTACTTTTGATAGGATTATGAATATGTATATTGTTACATGTGAATAATGAGAAATTAAGTATGTTATGCATGATGATAAAATATATGGGGCATTCGGGATATATGTGAAAGGGAAGAAGGTGTTGACTTGGTCTCACCAACGAATATGGTGACTACGGTCACAAAATTTGAATATGGTAACTTCGGTTACATTATCTCGAATTTGGTAACCGGTTACATTATTTGAATATGGTGTCTAATGACACAAATTATATGGGCGATGAGCACGTCGATCTCAGCGATCGCCTTCGATGGTGTGTAGCGGATGGAGGGTTGACTTAGTAGTCCCCACGGTGTGATTGGCGAAGTGCGGGTGGTGTGTAGCGGATGGACAAATAGACTTGGGTTTGGGTTGCATCATTCTTTTTATGAATATGTCTTTGATATGAACATGTATGCCTGAATTGTTGAATGTTAGTTTGTGTACACATTGAGTCTGTTGACTCACCCGGTTGGGAATATTTTTTCAGAGATGATCGATGAATGGGCCTGGTCGGCGAGAGCTAAAGGTGGCCATGCATAGCAAGGAAGGACTTTTATTATTTGGGACTGTTATTTATATTAAATACTTAAATTTAATTATTTTTGGGTTTTGATTGATGTAATAAGGCCATAAGGCCCAAGTGAATTTCTTTATTTCTTTTTGCTTTACTACTAGATATTATGTCACGAACTAATTTGGATGTAAGTAAGTACAAAATTACTTTTCTTAAAAAAAGAAACTCAAAAATTCTTTTGTCACCTTAATTAAGTTAGATTTATAAAATTAAATAAATGGGTTTTTAATCTAAGCCCAACCCAAAACGAAATTTTCCTGAAAATACACAAATTTTCTCTAAGAAACAAAGAATTTTGAAACCGGTTTACTCAAGGAACATACGAGATCCTGTTCGGGCTCGTGGGCGGGTGTGGAGTGTTTCGATTTAGTATCGAGCCAGTTTTAAACTCTCACTGTGGGCTAAGGCCCAAAACATTTTTAATTCGAGCCCAAATGATTTTCTTTAAAATAAAGCGGTGTTACGGCATGGCACCTAAGTCTCCGACCATGATCCACCAGTAAGTACCCTAACTTTATGTGTGATTACTGTGATTTATGTAGAAAAGGCATGGAACATAGAATAGAATGATAGGAACATGAACCTTAGGACTAGATTACTCAAACACGAACCACATAAGACTTAAGGCACTAAACAAACCTATGGCTAAGTCACGAGCTAGGGTGTGGTAACCCCAGTAAGCATGTCTAGGATTGGATCCTAAGAGCACAGTATTTAAGCGGTCCTAGTGACTCACCTCCTCTTCGCAGAATCCCTGCAGTGCGTAGCTTCGGTTCACCCTAACTCGAGAGGGCTCAGCCGGTGTGGCAACCTCTGTGTGCATGTCTAGGAATGGTTTCGATGGGAGCTTGGTATTTAAGCGATCGCGTGACTCACCTCCTCTCCATTCGAATCCTACAGTGCGTAGCTTTGGTTCACTCCGACCAAAGAGGGCTCGGTCATAGGCTAAACCTAATGACTAAAACCCGAAAGGGAACTAGCCATGTTTAAAAAAAAAAAAAGAACCCATAAAGTTTTACAACTTTTGGAATATCCCTAACTTACTAAATTTTACCAATTTACCCCGATTTATAGAAAATTACCAAAATACCCCGAGGTCAAAAAATTGCAAACATACGGATTCCAAATTTTTTCCCAAAATTACCCTAACTTTAAAATTTCCAAAATACTTTTGACAAGATCACCGAGGAACTTTCTGTTTGAAAAATTACGAAAATGCCCTGTAGGATAAAATTACGAAAATACCCACAGGTAGTGGAAAAACAATAACAATGAAAACTACAACATTTCTCTGAATGAATGAAAGTTCATAATTGTTTGATGGATGGATGAATGAATGAAAGATGTGTGCTTGTGTGAATACGAAAGAACCACTCCTAAAACTCTTTTCATAAAACTCCTTCATGCGGATAATAAGTGGAACAATGACTAATCCATAAAACTTTTTAATCGGATCTCGACGCTAGAAATGAGCTCCGGAGGACGTGGTCGCCGTGGGCGAGGTAGAGGAAGGATGATCGTGTCGTCGAACCCGTTAGATCGGGTCGGGGTTACGACAATGAGATACCACCGCCACCACCACCCGGTATTTAATATGGAGCGACAAGCTCGGAGACGGGGAAGATCTTTGTGTCGCAGTCGTCTTTGCGAGTTTTGGAATTGGTGGTGGTGCGGGTGGAAATTCGGGAACCCGAAATCACGTGCTGAACGGCTCGAGCTAATGGAGCTGAGATATTTCGTGGAGTGTCGGGAGTGGCACCCATCTGGTGAGTATTGGTTGGAAGCGACGGAGCGCATCATGGATGAGATCGACGACCCACGAGGAGAAGTTGAAAGGAATTGTAGCAATATTCTGCGATGAAGCGTATCGATGTGGTGGTTAATGTGCGAGATGGTGCTATGGTGGAGGATCGACACAGGAATATGTTAAGGAGGCATTCGGAAAGAAATATGTAGGAACCGTATACTGAGACGAGCAAAGAAAAGATTTTACGGGGCTAGTTCAAGGGAACAAGTCCGTAGCGAGAATATGAGGCGAATTTACGAGGTTGAGCCGTTATGCTCGAGGGTAGTAGCGATCGAACATGAACGCAGCGTGTCCGATTTGAGGACGGATCTGAGAGAGACGACACAGAGATCGTTGATAGCACCGCATCGGGAGCGGGAGTTCTCTTCTTTGGTAGAAAAGGCCAAGGTGGCCGAGGAATTAAAGATGCTACCAAGCGTGTGTGGACAAGAATAAGCCTAAGAGAGGTTTTGGACCATCTGGAAAGGGTCATAAGAGGCCTAGGGTTGATGGGCCACGAAATCAACAAGCCGTGATACGGTGGCAATGTCGCCCTTGTGAGCATTGTGGAAAGAAGCACTTGGGAGAGTCTTTGGAGAAAGACAGGTGGATGTTTCAAATGTGGATCCAAGGACCATATGCTTAAGGATTGTCCCAAACAACCGGATGAGAGCCGGCCGGCGATTCGAATGCTAGCTTGGTAGGTAGAGCGGACAGCGACCTCGGCGGGGTCGTGGTTCGGCTAACGAGGTAATGGGGCCGGCGGAGGCCGTGGAGCACAGGGTAGAGGTGCTACTAGTGCAGAAGCAAGGCAACCGGGATCGGTTTATGCGGTTCACCAAAGGGAGGATGGTGACGCACCGGATGTAATAACTGGTACGTTCTTCATTTCTGACAAACCCTATTTTGCTCTGATTGATGTGGGCTCGACCCATTCCTATGTTGCATGTGGGGTAGTGGAAACACTAGGCCTAGACTCAGAACTCTCTGATAGATAGATGACTGTAGTAAGCCCATTAGGCCAAACCGTAATGGTAGACAAGATCTTTCGAATGTACCCCTAGAGATTCGGGGAGTAAACTTTCGGTGACTTAATGGAACTACCCTTCGGGGAGTTTGAACTTATACTCGGAATGGATTGGTTAGTAGAACATCGAGCCGTGTTGGATTGTGCGGCTAAACGGATGGAGCTAAGAACCCCAGAGGATGAAGTGGTAGCTATGATCGGAGAAAGGAGGAACTACTTGTCTAACGTGGTTTCGGCGCTAAAGGCCGAGAAGATGGTTAAGAAGGGGTGTAAGGCATTCTTAGCCTTCATTAGTACGATAGGTGGGAAGGAGGAAGGTATTAATGGAGTTAGGACGGTAAGGGACTTCGTGGATGTATTTCCAGAGGAATTACCAGGAATACCCCCAGATAGGGAGGTGGAATTTGGGATAGATTTGCTACCAGGAACAGCTCCTGTGTCAATTGCTCCATACCGAATGGCGCCAAAGGAGTTAGTTGAGCTCAAGGCTCAGATCCAAGAATTGTTGGATCGTGGGTTCATTCGACCCAGTGTGTCTCCATGGGGAGCACCAGTCCTGTTTGTGAAGAAGAAGGATGGAACTATGCGTATGTGCATAGACTATCGTCAGTTGAATAAACTGACCATCAAGAACAAGTATCCTTTGCCAAGGATAGACGACTTGTTCGATCAGCGAAAAGGGGCAGCTGTGTTCTCGAAGATAGACCTAAGGTCGGGATATCACCGATTAAAGGTGAAGGAGGCGATATATCCACAAGACGGCCTTTAGGACAAGGTACGGCCATTTTGAGTTTGTGGTGATGCCGTTTGGGTTGACGAACGCCCTAGCCGCGTTCATGGATATGATGAATCGGGTTTTCCAACCCTATTTGGATAGGTTCGTCGTGGTGTTCATCGACGATATTTTGGTGTATTCAAGGTCGGAGGAGGAGCATGATGAGCATCTCCGAGTGGTGTTGGAAGTGTTAAGGGTAAAGAAGCTTTATGCCAAATTCAGCAAGTGTGAATTTTGGCTAAAGGAGGTGGCATTCTTAGGACATGTGGTATCCGCAGAAGGAATAAGAGTGGACCCTAGGAAGATCGAGGCGGTGTTGGAATGGAAACCACCTAGGTCCGTGGCTGAAATACGAAGTTTCTTGGGCTTAGCAGGCTATTACAGAAGGTTTGTGGAAGGGTTCTCGTCAATAGTCGCGCCTTTGACAAAGTTGCTAAGGAAGGAAGTACCCTTTGAATGGACTAATAAGCAACAGGAGAGCTTTGATAAGCTCAAGAAGGTGTTAACGGAAGCTCCAGTGCTAGTTCAGCCGGAGGCAGGCAAGGATTTTGTGGTGTATTGTGACGCTTCGCATACGGGATTAGGATGTGTGCTAATGCAAGATGGTAAAGTGGTCGCTTATGCGTCTCGGCAGTTAAGGCCTCATGAGGTTAACTACCCAACTCATGACTTGGAACTAGCAGCAGTGGTTTTCGCCCTTAAGGTTTGGAGGCACTACCTTTATGGAGAAAGGTCAGTTATCTACACAGACCACAAGAGCCTTAAATATTTGTTGACTCAGAAGGAGTTGAACTTGAGGCAGCGAAGGTGGGTGGAATTACTGAAAGACTACGATTGTTTGATAGAATATCATCCGGGCAAGGCGAATGTGGTAGCCGATGCTCTAAGTAGGAAGGTTGTGTCGGATCTAAGGGCTTTGTTCGCTCACTTAAGTCTATATGATGATGGAAGCTTTGTTGGCGAATTACAAGTCAAGCCCACATGGTGAATGAGGTGAAAGAGGGGCCGAGTTGGCGAATAAGGATCTAAGTGCTAAGTTTCGACAAAGTACGAATCGGAGAAGTAAAGGATTATGGCGTCATTGATGGTGGAGTCTTGTGCTACAAAGGAAAAGTCTGCATGCAGAGGGACGATAAGTTGAGACAAAGGATTCTTCGGGAGCGCATGGTAGCCCCTATGCTATGCATCCCGGAGGCATTAAGTCAGTATAGAGATTTAAGAGAACAATTTTGGTGGCCTGATCTTAAGCGGAAGTGACAGACTGTGGGAAAGTGTCGGCGTGTCGCTAAGTCAAGGTGAACACCAAGTTCCATCAAGATTACTTCAACCAATTGAGATTCCCCAATGGAAGTGGGAAAAGATTACCATGGACTTCGTTAGTGGGCTTCCCCTTACGCCTACTAAGAAGGACTCGGTATGGGTGATAGTGGACCGTTTGACCAAGACCGCGCACTTTATTCCGGTGAAGGTTGACTATTCTCTTGGTCGGCTAAGTTATATGTGGCGTAAATTGTGAGGTTACATGGTGTACCACGATGTCGATCATCTCCGGCGAGAGACCCAAGGTTTACGTCTCGGTTGCGGAGGGCACTCCATCAAGCTTTAGGCACTAAGTTAGACTTCTCAACGGCTTTTCATCCACAATCGACAGGCGCGATGCGAGCGGGTTATACAAGTGTTGGAGGATATGTTGAGAGGCTGTGTGGTGGATTTTCGAGGAAGTTGGGAAGATTACTTGCCTTTAGCTGAGTTCGCCTACAACAACAGCTATCAGGCAAGCATACGGATGGCACCATACGAAGCATTGTACGGTAGGAAGTGTAGAACACCTACTTGTTGGACCGAGTTAGGAGAACGTCGAGTTTTGGGTCCAGAGTTAGTGGCTGAAACGGAAGAGAAAGTTGAGTTAATTCGGGCACGATTGAAGGAAGCCTCTGATAGGCAAAAGTCGTACGCCGACCTTAAGCGGAAGGAGATCGAGTTTGAAGTGGGAGATCAAGTATTCCTGAAAGTCTCGCCTTGGAAGAAGGTAATGAGGTTCGGTTGAAAAGGGAAGTTAAGCCCAAGGTTTATAGGGCCTTATCGAGTACTGAAGCGAGTTGGGCCAGTGGCATACCAATTGGAGTTGCCACCAGAGTTGCAGCAGATGCACAACGTATTCCATGTATCCATGCTACGTCGCTATCGATCGGACCCATCTCATGTGGTACCTGTTGAAGAGGTGGAGCTAAGGCCAGATCTATCTTACGAGGAAGAGCCGATTCGGATCTTGGAACGTGATGTGAAAGCATTACGAAGGAAGTCAGTGCCTCTAGTCAAAGTATTATGGCGCAATCATGGATTGGAAGAAGCTTCGTGGGAGTCAGAAGAGACAATGCGACAGCAATACCCTCAGTTGTTTAGTTAGGAAATTTCGAGGACGAAATTTTGTTTAAGGGGGGTAGAACTGTAACGTCCTCGAAAGGGCCTATGCATTTTCAGTTTAATTGTACGAAATGACAAGTCTTAAGCACTATGAATAAATTTTTGGTATTTTTGGAATTCTAGAAATGCATAGAAATGGAAATGAACATTTTTGGAAACTTGAACATTTTTGGAAACCTGAACATTTTTGGAAACTTGAACATTTTTGGAAACTGAACATTTTTGGAAATGTTTCAAAATGGAAAGTGAACATTTCGAAACACAGAAATGTAAGAAAAATGGCAAGTTCTGAGCGATCGAAAATTTTAGGAAACTTGGAAATGACCCTAAAATGATGAGTTTTAAAGTTTAGAATAGGAAATTAAGGCAAGGGGGCCTTAAAGGTAAAAGTTGGTAAAATTTGACACACAAACAGGCTTGGAAAAGTGGCCTGAAGATGCCACTTAGGGCCTCTGGAAATGGCGCCACATGCAATGTGTTGGGCCTTAGTTCGAGTCACTTGGGAAGCAAATAATGAAGGCTATATTTTTGCTTCCGTAAGAAATGAGGTGGACGGCACATGCTTCTAGAAATAAAGGTGTTTTATTCTCATTAAAATGTGAATAATAAGTGATAAATGAAGGATTTTCTTTTAATATAATTATTGAGGAGATAAAAGATGGATTAAACACTTTTATTTTTAAATAAAAGAGATGATATTATCACAAGGAAGAGTGGTGGCCAAGTCAAGGAATCTTGGCCTAGTAATTTCAGCTAAAGGAGGAGAGTTAGGCTATTCTCTCATCTTTTTCCTAAGTGTGCCGAAAATTCCCTAGCCCCTCTTTCTCTCTGCCGAAATTTTTCCTAAGCAAAACTCCATCTTTTCTTCTGCTCTCCTTTGCTATTGTCGAGCCAAAACACTCTTTGATCCCTGTTAAATCTCCATAGCCGAATCTCTGTGACCCTAGGCAAGGAAGCAATCGGCTAAAGGCATTAAAGGTAAGGTTAAGCATCATTCAAGTTCTTTTTTCTTTTCTATTTGCCGAAAGAGAAGGGTCTAATCCCTATTCCTGTTTTTGGCCGAATGCGCAAGGGTCTCTCGTGTTTCTACAATTGTTGAAAACAAGGATCAAGGATCTAAGGTGAGATAAGTATATATTTGGTCGAAGGTTACGTTTTACATGTTAGATCTAACATATGAATTATAGGAATTTCGATATCACTAAAGGGAGCAAGGAACCGATTTTTTTGAGATCTCATCTCAAGGTAAGTGGTTATAATCGGCCAAGGTTCTTTCTTAAATGTCTAGATCTATTTGTTTTAATCAGAGACTAATCAAATCAGTGGATTTAATGGTTAGCCGAATTCAAGGGAAGAACACAAATCTTCGGGATTTGATTGTCAATCAAATCGGCAAACATGGTAAGTGTTAGTAATACCATTCCTAGTAGGATTTGGTTTTAAAATCGAAAAGGTTATTAATATGTTTATGCATGGTGGGCCGAATATAGGAATTAACAGATCTAAGGCCTAGATCGGGATTTTCGGGATCTCAAGGAATCTATTAAGCAAATCAGGTGTGTACTCACACTAACTTTCGATATATCATATGGCAATTATTTTAATATAAGAATATGCATAAGAATTTGAATGTGGCTAAATACCATAAATGTGGTAAAAGTACCCAGGTACGTTTCCTACTTTTGATAGGATTATGAATATGTATATTGTTACATGTGAATAATGAGAAATTAAGTATGTTATGCATGATGATAAAATATATGGGGCATTCGGGATATATGTGAAAGGGGAAGAAGGTGTTGACTTCGGTCTCACCAACGGAATATGGTGACTACGGTCACAAAATTTGAATATGGTAACTTCGGTTACATTATCTGAATTTGGTAACTTCGTTACATTATTTGAATATGGTGTCTAATGACAAAAATTATATGGGCGATGAGCACGCCGATCGCAGTTGATCGCCTTCGATGGTGTGTAGCGGATGGAGGGTTGACTTAATAGTCCCCACGGTGTGATTGGCTGGTACGGGTGGTGTGTAGCGGATGGACAAATAGGCTTGGGTTTGGGTTGCATCATTCTTTTTATGAATATGTCTTTGATATGAACATGTATGCCTGAATTGTTGAATGTTAGTTTGTGTACACATTGAGTCTGTTGACTCACCCTGCTGAGGAATATTTTTCAGAGATGATCAGTAATGGGCCGGGTCGGCAGGAGCTAAAGGTGGCCATGCATAGCAAGGAAGGACTTTTATTATTTGGGACTGTTATTTATATTAAATACTTAAATTTAATTATTTTTGGGTTTTGATTGATGTAATAAGGCCATAAGGCCCAAGTGAATTTCTTTATTTCTTTTTGCTTTACTACTAGATATTATGTCACGAACTAATTTGGATGTAAGTAAGTACAAAATTACTTTTCTTAAAAAAAGGAACTCAAAAATTCTTTTGTCACCTTAATTAAGTTGGATTTATAAAATTAAATAAATGGGTTTTTAATCTAAGCCCAACCCAAAACGAAATTTTCCTGAAAATACACGAATTTTCTCTAAGAAACAAAGAATTTTGAAACCGGTTTACTCAAGGAACATACCAGATCCGGTTCAGGCTCGTGGGCCGGGTGTGGGGTGTTTCAAAACCTACAAGCATCAAACAAATATAAACTCATATTCCAAAGGCATCCAAAACATACCAAAACATGCACAATTTAACTCTTAACAACATCATTCATTTCCATATGCAAAACCCAACTCAAACATACCAATTCAAAGCATAGATTTCACATCAAAACATATGTTTAATACTTCATTTAAAACCATTTCAAGTCATAGCATTTCTCATCATATCAATTTCCCAAATCAACCATGAACTTACCAATATAGACCATTTCATTTGGCCATTCATAAGCACGTCAAAACATTCCAACTTATGCATCATAAAGCAAGAACAAAACTCATCCATAAACACAATCATTAACAAGCCATATCACATGGTAATATTTACACATCTTAAAATATAAATCAAATTCTCTAGCCTATACATGCCATACTTCAATATATACACTTTCAAAAGGTACCAAAATATAGTTTGATAGTGTGGTGATGATCTTCAACGATCCCCGAGCTTCACGTAGCTTTGATAATCTATAAAACAATAAACAAAACACACACACAAAGTAAGGTTTTATAGCTTAGTAAGTCATAAGCAAATAATAATCTAATGAACATTAGCATTACATCAACTAAGCTGAATCAAGCAATCTTTAATCAAATACACATTATTCATAATTGTAACTCATATACCATCCAATGAACAATATCAAATTATATTAACTTGGCCAAATACACATATATTCATAAGCATATATATATTTCTCACTTTCATAATGCATATTTCATATATTCATCTTAAGTATATACTTACCTTACTTTTCCAAGCATTTAACTTAACACATACCTGACTCTTTAGCTCGATTTCACATTCGATCTTAACTCGATATTCCCCGTTGAACCATTCAGAATTAATAAGGATACTCAGATAGTTAGAAAGCTCATACAATTCCAACGTCCCCAACGTGGTCTTACATGTAATCACATATCGATCCCACTATCCCAGACAGGGTCTTACACAAAATCAAATACGATGCCAATGTCCCAGACATGGTCTTACACGTAAACACAAGTCGATGCCAACGTCCCAGACGTGGTCTTACATGAAATCACATATCGGAATCCTATGTCATGACATATGTACCCTAACTATTCCTAAGGTTCGTACGGGGCTTTCAAACGTCGTATATCGATCGATTTAAGCTCGACACAAGTTATTCCAAGCTTATATCAATTCAGCAATACATGTATATAATTATACAATTCAATTCGATATTATAAAATGTATTCACAAGAATTTTAAACACATTTATTTACTTAAGAACTTACCTCGTACAGAAACGAACGGATGGAATCGACTACTCGACCACTTTCGACTTCCCCCGATCTAATTCCGTTTTCTTTTATTCTTGATCTATATAAATTCAAATTTGGCTATTTAATAACACATTTCATTCAATTCAAACCACAAACACATAATTAGGGCATTTTACACTTAAGCCCTTAAAATTCACATTTTTGACATTTTAGTCCCTATTTCATAAAATCACAAAATACACAAAATTTCATATTTTCCATGCTTGGCCGAATATTCATATAGTTCATATAAGTCCACACATTTCATTTATTTCACATTTTAGTCCCTCAATTTATTATTTTCACAATTCAGCCCAAATTACTCAAATTCATCAAAAATCCAAAGACAAAACATATTAATCTTTCATATATCTTTTATTTTACATCATCAAACAACAAAAACCACAAACTATCATCAATGGCATTTCATGAATACATCATCAAATTCAAAAATTCAAGCATGGGCTAGCTAAAACACAAAGCAACGATCACAAAAACGTAGAAATTATCAAAAACAAAAACAAAAACATACCTTGATTGAGCTTAGTAATGATCGAATATTCAAAAGCTTTAAAACCCCTTTTTCTTTCTTCTAAAATCGGTGGATGAACACAAATGACAAATAATTTGTCTTTATTTTAATTAATTTATCTTTTATTTGACAAATTACTACATTAGCCTTTTTATTTTCATTTAAAATCCACTATCCTAAGGCATTTTTGTCCATCCAATATTCACATGGTTTAATAACAACATAAGGACTCCATATAATAAAAGCCATAGCAAACAGATACCTTTACATATAGCATGCTAGTTTTGCATTTTACGCAATTTAGTCCTTTTAATTAAATCGAGCACACAAACAATAAAATTTTCACACGAAACTTTCACACACATAAATTAACATGCTGTAGACACCAAAAATAATATTAAAATATTTTTTTGACTCGAATTTATGGTCCCGAAACCACGATTCTGACTAGGGTCTAAACTGAACTGTTACAACTCTCCCCCTTAGGGATTTTCATCCCCGAAAATCTTACTGGCGAATAGGTTTCGGTAACGTTCTCTCATAGCATCTTCGGGCTCCCACGTAGCTTCTTCAACCCTGTGTCGATGCCATAAAACTTTTACTAAAGAAATTTTCTTATTTCTCATTTCTTTCATTTCGCGATCTAAAATCCAGATCGGTTATTCCTCATATGTCATATCAGATCGAATCTCAATCTCAGACGGGGAAACCACATGCGATGGGTCGGATCGATATCGTCGAAGCATCAAAATATGAAACACATTATGGATCTTTTCTAACTCAGGTGGCAACAACAGTCTGTAAGTAACCGGCCCGATAAGTTCAATAATCTCATACGGTCCAATGAATCTCGGACTCAATTTACCTTTATGACTGAATCGAAGTATTTTCTTCCACGGTGAGACTTTCAAAAACACTTTGTCCCCGATCTGAAACTCAATATCTTTACGTTTCAAGTCTGCGTATGACTTTTGACGATCTGACGCGGCTTTCAAATTATTGCAAACCACTTTCACTTTCTGTTCAGTCTCTTCGATCATATCGACCCCGTGAATCTTATTCTCACTGAGCTCAGTCCAATACAAAGGTGTTCGACATTTGCGACCGTAGAAAGCCTCATAAAGTGCCATTTTGATACTCGACTGAAAGCTATTATTATACGCAAATTCAATCAGTGGCAAGTATCGTTCCCATGTACCTACAAACTCAAGAATGCAACATCTCAACATATCCTCAAGTATCTGAATAATTCGTTTGGACTGACCATCTGTCTGCGGATGGAAAGCAGTACTAAAGTGTAGTTTCGTACCCAGTGCATCTTACAGTTTCTTCCAAAATCGTGATGTGAATCTCGGATCTCTATCCGAAACAATAGAAATAGGTACTCCGTGTAATCTCACAATCTGAGAAATATACAACTCAGCAAGTTTATCAAGAAAGTAATCTGTGTGAACCGGAATAAAATGAGTCGATTTAGTCAATCTATCCACAATAACCCAGATTGTATCTTTCTTACTCGATGACAAAGGCAAACCTGATACAAAATCCATCATAACTCTGTCCCATTTCCACTCGAGAATCATAATCGGTTGAAGTAATCCAGACGAAACCTGATGCTCAGCTTTGACTTGCTGACAGATCAAACATTTTGAAACAAAGTCTGAGATATCTCGTTTCATACCATGCCACCAGTAAAGTTGTTTCAAATCATTATACATTTTTGTACTACTCGGGTGAACAGATAACTGAATGCTATGAGCTTCATTCAAAATCATCTGAATCAACTCTGAATTTCTCAGAACACACATTCGGTCTTTGAACCTCAAACAACCTTCAGTATCAACTCAGAACTCTGAATCATTATTCGCATCACATTGAACCTGTTTTGCTATCAGTTCATTATCAAATTTTTGAGCCTCACAAATCTGCTGAATAAATAACAGTTTCGCTTTCAACTCAGCTACAATCGAACCATCATCAGATAGAACCATCTGAGTATTCATCACACGTAGGGAAAACAATGATTTCCGACTCAAAGCATCTGCAACAACATTGGCTTTCCCCGGATGGTAGTGAATTACAAGCTCATAGTTTTTTAACAACTCTAACCATCTTCGCTGTCGTAGATTCAAATCTTTCTGAGTCATTAAATATTTTAAACTTTTGTGATCAGAATAGACGTGACATTTCTCACCAAACAGGTAGTGGCGCCAAAATTTTAACGCAAACACAATAGCTGCCAATTCTAGATTGTGTGTCAGATAGTTCTTTTCATGCGGCTTTAACAGTATCGAGGCATAAGCTATGACTTTTCCTTCCTGCATCAAAACACAACCCAAACCATTCAAAGATGCATCACTATAGATAACGAATTCTTTACCCGATTCTGGCTGAACTAACAATGGGGCTTCGGTCAACGAAACTTTCAACTGATCGAAACTTTTCTGGCACTTTTCTGACCACTCGAACTTAACATCTTTCTGAAGTAGTCGCGTCATAGGGGTTGCAATCATAGAGAAACCTTTTACGAACCATCTATAGTAACCAGCTAATCCTAGGAAACTTCGGACTTCGGATACATTTTTAGGAGGCTTCCAATCTAGTATAGCCGAAACCATATTCTGATCAACCCGAATACCCGATGCTGATACAATATGTCCCAGAAAACTGACTTCTCGTAACCAGAACTCACATTTACTGACCTTCGCATACAACTGCTTATCACGCAAAGTCTGTAGCACTGATCTCAGATGTTTAGCATGTTCGGATTCATCACGTGAATAGATCAATATGTCATCTATAAACACAATCACAAATTGATCCAAACACTATCTGAAGATCCGATTCATTAAATCCATAAAATAACAGGAGCATTAGTAAGTTTGAAAGGCATAACCAGAAACTCATAGTGTCCGTACCTTGTTCGGAAAGTAGTTTTCGGTACATCAGAGTCTTTAACTCGCAACTGATAGTAACCCGATCTCAGATCTATCTTAAAAAACATAGTAGCCCCTTATAACTGATCGAACAAATCGTCACTCCGTGTGTAATATCCCGGGTTAGGGGGCTGTTTTGTGGCTGCATGATATTGCATGTTTGTAGTGTGCTGTGTTGCTATTTTTATGTTTTAGGGGCTTAATTAAAGCTTAGGTGTATGCCTGAGAAAATTAGGAAATTTTGGTTTTTGAGCTAAGGCATTAGGAGCTGAGGAAGCTGGGGCTTTTAAATTTATTTTGGGAGTTTGTTAGCACAAGGAACAAATTGGTGGAGTGGCAATGTAGGCGCCACTAAGGCTTGGAGTGGGTAACGCCTAAAGCAAGGTGGAGGCCTTGTGTTCGAGCTGCGGAGTGGCCACTTTTTGGCACTCATTTTGACGGCATGGAGGGAGGAGTTTGTAGGCAGTTCAAACTCTGCCTTTGACTTGGTCTTCACACTCAAATGGAGGGTGGAGAGCAAATAGTGGAGGAAGACTTGTTCAACTTGTTTGAACGTGTGGATGAGAGTGCATGGGGGAAAGTTGGCCGAATTTTAGGGGGATTGGTGGGAGAGTGACGGTGGAGTATGGGGGATGGAGTTGTGCCGAATTTCAATTGGAAATTTGTGCACTTTTGGTCATTTTTTTTGCCTAAACCGAAAGTCTCTTTTGTTGTACCAAAGTTGAATGTTTTCCAAGTAAATTCCCTTGTGTATTCTTCTTGAAACCGAAAGATCAAAATTCCTAGGACTTGCCGAATTTATTTTCTTTTCTCTCAACCTTCTTGCTAACCGAATGCACCCTTGCATTTTCTCTTCTTCTTCACCTGCTTAAGCCGAAATTAGTACCAATTGTTCTCTTATTCATTTTCTTTTCTCCTCGTATTTTTTTCATTCCTTCTCTTAAAACACTTGAGCCAAACTCCACCTCTCCAAAACATTTTCCATCTCTTCTCTTGCTAGCCGAAACCATATCAACTTGCCCCAAACGTTCTTCTATTTTCTCAAATCCTAGTGCCAGTAATCTCCATTTCTTCTCACCTACGTTCTTTCTTTCTCTTTTAATCCAAAACCGAAAACAAGAGTGTTAAACACCTTGTGCCAATTTTCTTCTTGCTATTGTTCCAAAGATAGCCGAATATTCTCTTCTTCCCCTAGTAGTCTCCTTTGGCCGAATATCGGTGGTGTTTTGGAAGCTTTGGCTTTGTCGTTGGTGGTGGTAAGTCTAGGCCGAATGGCCATATCTCCCTCTTTTGGTTCTTTATTTGGTTGTGTTTTGGTTAAGGGTCGATTATGGTCGGTTTGGAAGGGTGTTAACCTTTGGTTATCATCTTGTGTTAGGGTCTTGGATATCGAAAGCGATCAGTGGAGCCTTCTCTCTTTGTGAACCGATTAGGTAAGTGATGGTAAGATATCATTCGCAGCTATTCGTTTAAATCGATTAAGTCAAGGTGACAAAAGATTAACCATTTTCTCTTAAGGTGTAGCCGATTGGTGATCAAAGAAGGGCCACCGTGGTTCGTGTTTGGTAGGAAACCGAACCAATAGCAAGGTAAGGGTTCAACGCTAACCCTTGTGGTTCATTTGGTTATGGCCGAATGGCCTTAGTGCCTAACCCCTATGTTGGCCGAATATTGTGGTTGCCTAATGGTTTACTTTTTGGCCGATTCTAGGAGCCGATAGTCAAGGGACTCGAGTGATTCGTAGGGATCTTTAGACTCGTAGCTATCGTGTGTGTATACTAACACACTTATATTTAGTAATATTGTGAATAACTTTGTGCAATGACTAATGAAACAGATGGTGATCATTATGATACCCTCATGGGTACGAGTTGGGACTCGGGGTAAGTCGCTGCTATTATTATGAGTTATTGATGATCCGTATGATATCATGGTTATGGATATGTGACATGGGGTATGAGATTAGACATATTGGCATGATATGCATGATAGTATGATATGCATGATAGCATGACATTCATGATTGCATGAGTTTGGCATGTTGATGGGTGATACGAGAGGAGGGAGAAGTGATATTTTGTCTTGACGAGCACCAGTGCTTTGGTAGCACACTTTGTGACTTTGGGTCACCGGAGGTTTGCACCTCCAGAGGTTTGGTACCTCGGCGTCGTCCCGATGGCTCAAGTACCACGATGGGTTGGCCCCACGAGATGATTATACGGGATTGACGCCGATGTTTTGGTAACACACGATGGGTTGGCCCCATCACCGATTTGTGACTACGGTCACCGTGCTGCTTTGTAGCACATTGTGTCTTTGGGACACCGAGGTTTGGCACCTCATTGCGACTTGTCCCCGTGGTTTAACCACCGTGGGTTGGCCCCACTTGAGATATGGGATCGTCTGCTAGTGTTTTGGTAACACACGATGGGTTGGCCCCATCATCATTGGATTCGTGACTTCGGTCACGGTGCTTTGGTAGCACAACAAAGGTCTTTGGGACACCAATGCTTTGGTAGCACATTGACGGATATTGTGTCTTTGGGACACCAAAGGCTTTGGTAGCACATTGTGACTATATGTCACCAAAGTGGTTTGGCACCACCAAAGGGTTTGGTACCACACGGGGTAGAAGAGGCGATATGGATGGTTAGGTTCGGGTTGCATTAATCATGTTGCTATGTATGATGTGTGTTAGCATGTTGATTCTTTGGGAGCGGGATTTACACACATGAGTCACTCGACTCACCCTCTCCTTTGACATTTCAGGTGACTCGTGAGACGCGACTTGGAGCCGGATGGACTCGAGGTGCTTATGCCATGTTGAATAAAGTCTTTACTCAGACTCTATATTTTGGGTACTTTAGTTATTTACTTTTATTTGGGTTTTTTTATTTGGTTTGTAAAAGGCCTTTAAAGTTATGTTTTAAGTTGGTTGATGTTTTAGTTAGATTTAATATGCCTTCACAAAATAAGCCGGTATAAGTTTTACTAAAACACGGAAAGATAATGCCTTCAAAATTATAACGCGACGTGTTTTTAACTATACCATCGGGTATCACACTAAGTCTTTTTGACAAACAAATTCAACTGGTTTCAAATTCTAACTTGTAATTCACCTAAGTCCGAAAGTGTTTTATGTATCATTAAGTAACTAATGAGGTTTTATATGGTTTAAACTCGTTTCAACTACAAATTACGCTAAGTTTTCAAAATCTCCGGGTTTTAAATACATCAAAAGTTTTTCAAACAAGTCTACTCAAATCTGTTTCAAGCACACGGTGTTTTCACCCCACTTTTAAACGAAAAATCTGAACTTCTTAGAAACGTTTTTCCCCGTAACATACCAGATTCGGACGTGGTGTCCTGTCCGGGTTTGGGGTGTTACATTTGTGGTATCAGAGCCAAGTTCAAAGGCTCGGCTGTGGGCCTGAGGCCCAAAAAGGTTTTCAAAAGTCTGTTTAAGTGTTGTTTTGGAATATATGATTTTGAAAGGCATGGCACCGAGTCTCCGGCACCCGGGCCGCCTGTAAGTACCGGACTATTCTTTGTGATTTGATTGGATGTTATATGATCTGACGAATAGCAATAGTATACTACTTTAGAGATTGAAACTGATAGGATTTTGTGAAACTTACGAGAACAATCCTCTTTAATTCATAAGACTTGCTTTTTAAACAAGTGGAATAAATACTGATGCATAAAATTCTTTAATCAGATACGTAGGAAGATTTGTCATGAGCACTCGAGGCGGACGTGGTCGTAATACTCGTGGGAGAGGTAGGGGTAGAATGACAGTTTCTGAGCCCGTAGGATCCGGGCGGGGGTTCGAAAATGAGATACCGGTTCCGCCACCACCGGAGGTGGTGAGTTCCAAGATCGACGGAGACGACGCAGTTGTCACGAGCGATCTTTGCGAGTGTTGGAAAGGGTAGCCGGGGCTAGTGGTGGTGTAGGAGTTAGGAAATCGTTCTCGAGCGACTTCGGGCTAACGGGCCGAATTTTTCCGAGGTGTATCTGGTGTTGCTCCTAGCACCTGCTTGAATATTGGCCGGAGGCAACCGAGCGGATCATGGATGATCCGGACTTGACGGCGAGAAGAGAAGTTGAAGGGTATCGTATCGCTTCTCCGGGATGAGTCATATCGGTGGTGGCTCACGGTCCGAGACGATGTGGCGGCGAGGATTTGACATGGGATTATTTCCGGCCGCATATCAAAAGAAGTACATCGGGGCTAGTTACATCGACTCCCAAATAAAGGCGTTTACGAGGCTTGTTCGGGAGTAAATCATTTGCGAGTACGAGGTGAGTTCCTGGTTGAGTAGGTATGCCGAGGGCATTGTAGCCACCGAGCATGAGAGGTGTATTCGTTTTCGAGGATGGTCTCGCGAGGACGAGTTGAGGTCTGGCGATTGCTCCTCGCCAGAGCGCGAGTTTGCTGTCTTAGTTGAGAAGGCTAAGGTGGCTGAGGGTGTTAAGGAGTCAGTGAGGCAGAGTATGGACAGGAGTAGGCTTAAGAGGAGCTTTGGGTCTTCTGGTTCGTCTGGCAATCCGCAGAAGAGGGCTAGACCGAGTGGGCAGAATCAGTCTGCTAGGTTTGTTGCTGCTAGGCAGGGACCGCCGCAGTGTAACCAGTGTGGGAAATCTCATTGGGGTTGTTCTTTGGGATCGAGGTAAAGGTTGCTTCGAGTGTGGTTCTCTCGAGCATCGCATTAGGGATTGTCCGCGTAGGATGGCCGAGGATTCGATCCGAGAGTCGTACGTGTCGATTCGTGAGGTGATGGACCGCCACCGCAGAGGGGCCGTGGTAATGGCGAGGTGGTTATGGATCTCGTCGGGGCCGTGGAGCACCGCGCAGGTACGGGTAGTTCGAGGCCGCACTGGATTGGTGTATCTTTGCGAGACGCCGAGAGGAGGCGACGCACCGGGCGTCATAACCGGTGACGCTTTTTTGATTTTTGGTACTCCTTATACTTGCTTTAATCGATGTGGGTTCTACGCACTCTTATGTTGCCGATGAGTATAGTAGAGACAATGGACTTAGACTCGAGATATCTTCTAGGCGGATGACCGTGATTAGTCCTCCGGGTCACTCAGAGTGGTAGATAAGTCGTTTAGGGAGGTACCCCTAGAACTCCAAGGGGTAGTGTTTGTCTCTTGATCCGATGGAACCGCCGTTTGGGGAGTTCGATCCGATTCTCGGGATGGATTGGCTAGTTAAGTACCAGCGAGGTTGGATTGCGCGGCTAAGCGTATGGTTCTTAAGACGGTTGATGGCGTTGAGGTGGCTATGATAGGTAATAGGAGGGATTACTTATCAAATGTGGTGTCCGCTCTCAAAGCGGAGAAGATGGTCGGGAAGGGTCACGAAGCATATGTGGTTCATGTGTATGCCTTGGAGGCTAAAGAGTCCGCGTAGAGAAGGTTCGTGCATCGTTAGGGAATTTGCTGATGTGTTTCTGAGGAACTTCCGGTTTGCCGCCAGATCGAGAGGTAGAGTTCGGGATTGATCTGTTGCAGGACGGCGCCGGTGTCTATTGCTCCGTATAGGATGGCACCAAAGGAACCGGTGGAGCTTAAGGCTCGAGATCCGGGAGTTATTGGATCGAGGTTTTATCGGGCCAAGTGTTTCGCCGTGGGGTGCGCGGTACTCTTTGTTAAGAAGAAAGATGGTACGATGCGGATGTGTATAGACTACCGCCAATTGAACAAGCCGACGATTAAAAACAAGTATCCGCTGTCGCGATAGATGACTTGTTTGATCACCGAAGGGTGCTCGCGGTATTCTCAAAGATCGACTTGAGATCCGGGTACCATCGATTGAAGGTTAAGGAGGTGATATCCATAAAACAATGTTTCGGACTCGGTATGGGCACTACGAATTCTCGGTAATGCCATTCGGGTTGACTAACGCATGCGCGGCGCGTTATGGATATGATGAATAGGGTGTTTCAAAGATGATCTGGATCGGTTCGTGGTGGTTTTTATAGACGACATCTTAGTATACTCAAGGGACGGAGGAAGAGCATGATAAGCATTTGAGGGTGGCGCCGCAGATTTTGAGGAAAAGCAACTCTATGCTAAGTTTAGTAAGTGTGAGTTACGGCTTAGAGAAGTGACGTTCTTGGGTCATGTAGTGTCGCAGAGGGTATTCGAGTAGATCCTCGCAAGATTGAGGCGCTTACGATTGGAAGCCACCTAGGTCGATGGGTGAGATTCGTAGTTTTCTGGGTTTGGCTGGATACTACAGAAGATTTGTTGAGGGTTTCTCGTTGATAGCAGCGCCAATGACTAAGTTGTTAAGGAAAGAGGTTCCGTTTGTTTGGGTGAGAAACAACAGAAAGCTTCGATAAGTTAAAGAAGATCTTGACCGAGGCTCGGTTCTAATTCAACTTTGAGGCCGGTAAGGAATACACGATCTCATCGCGATCGTCACATACAGTGCAGGTTGTGTCTTGATGCAAGAAGGCAAGGTTGTGGCTTACGCTTCTAGGCAGCTGAGGCCACATGAGGTCAACTATCCGACGCATGATTTGGAGCTAGCAGCTGTAGTCTTCGCTCTAAAGATTTGGAGGCACTACTTGTATGGAGAGAGATCGATAGTCTATACCGATCACAAGAGTCAAAGTATTTACTTGACTCGGAAGGATTTGAATTTGAGGCGCGTAGATGGGTTGAGTTGCTTTGAAGGATTACGATCGTTCTATTGAGTATCATTCGGGCAAGGCTAACGTGGTGGCGACACGTTGAGCCGTAAGGTTGTTTCGGACTTAAGAGCTTTGTTTGCCCATTTGAGCTTGTATGACGACGACGGAGTATTTTGGCGGTAGCCGCAAGTTAAACCTACTTGGGTTGAGCGGATCGAGAGAAACTTGATTAGAGGATGAGGTTACGGGTGCGCGAAGGTTGCAAGTGCGAGAATGGTGGTGTGGATGGTTACTGACTTGTCTAGTGACGAGGTTACGTGTTTCCGTGGTAAGGCTTGTATGCCTAAAGATGTTGAGTGAGGCAAAAGATTCTTCAGGCGCACATAGCGCCTCTCATGCTATGCATCCTGGAGGTAGCAAGATGTATAAGGATCTTAGAGAGCGGTTTTGGTGGCACAGTGCAAGAAAGAGGTGACGGAGTTTGTTGGGAAATGTCGACTTGTCGCCAGGTCAAGGCTGAACATCGATTGCCGTCGGGTTTGCTTCACCTGTAAAGATTCCTCGATGGAAGTGGGAAAGGATAACCATGGATTTTGTCGGTGGGTTACCGCTTCGCCAAGCAAGAAGGATTCGATTTGGGTAGTGGTGGATCGTCCGACTAAATCACCACTTTATTCCGGTGAGGGTTGACTACTCACTTGAGTGGCGCGGTTGTATGTTTCGAGAGATCGTGAGGTTGCACGGTGTGCGGTTTCGATAATCTCGGATAGGGATCCCGTTTACTTCAAGGTTACGGAAGGCATTGCATCAAGCATTGGGTACTCGTTTGGATTTTAGCACGGCTTTTCACCCGCATCGACGGACAATCGAAAAGGTTATTCGAGATCTTAGAGGACATGCTTTGAGGGGTTGTGTCCTGGATTTCGAGGTAGTTGGGAGGAGTTTCTACCGTTGGCGAGTTTGCCTACAACAACAGTTACCAAGCAAGCATCAAGATGGCACCGTATGAGGCGTTATATGGTAGGAAGTGTCGCTCACCTACGTGTTGGACGGAGTTGGGTGAACGTCAATTGTTGGGACCCGAGTTGGTAGCTGAGACGGAGGACAAGGTCAAAGTGATTCAGGCTCGATTAAAGAAGCTTCGGACCGGCCAGAAGTCTTATGCCGATCTTAAACGAAGAGATATAGAGTTTGCTGTAGGGGATAAAGTTTTCCTGAAGGTCTCGCCTTGGAAGAAAGTTCTGAGGTTCGGGAAGAAAGGCAAGCTAAGTCCGAGGTTCATTGGGCCGTATAAGGTTTTGAGACGAGTTGGACCAGTAGCGTATCAGCTTGAGTTGCCAGCAGAGCTTAGTCAGATTCACGACGTTTTTCATGTTTCGATGCTTCGGAGGTATCGTTCAGATCCGTCGCATGTGGTAGCGATGGAAGAGATCGAGGTGAATCCGGACTTGACTATGGAAGAAGAACTCATGCATTCTTGATCGAGATGTAAAGGTTCTACGTAGGAAGTCTGTGCCTTTGGTTAAGGTACTTTGGCGGAATCATGGCGTAGAAGAAGCGACGTGGGAACCCGAGGATACGATGAGACAAAGAATACCCGCAACTCTTTTGACCAGTGTAATTTCGAGGCGAAATTATTTTTAAGGGGGTAGAACCGTAATATCCCTGGTTAGGGGTCATTTTGTGGCTGCATGATATTGCATGTTTGTAGTGTCTTTGTGTTGCTATTTTTATGTTTTAGGGGCTTAATTAAAGCTTAGGTGTATGCCTGAGAAAATTAGGAAATTTTGGTTTTTGAGCTAAGGCATTAGGAGCTGAGGAAGCTGGGGCTTTTAAATTTATTTTGGGAGTTTGTTAGCACAAGGAACAAATTGGTGGAGTGGCAATGTAGGCGCCACTAAGGCTTGGAGTGGGTAACGCCTAAAGCAAGGTGGAGGCCTTGTGTTCGAGTGCAGAGTGGCCACTTTTTGGCACTCATTTTGACGGCATGGAGGAGGAGTTTGTAGGCGGTTCAAACTCGCTTTTTGACTTGGTCTTCACACTCAAATGGAGGGTGGAGAGCAAATAGTGGAGGAAGACTTGTTCAACTTGTTTGAACGTGTGGATGAGTGCATGGGGAAAGTTGGCGAATTTTAGGGGATTGGTGGGAGAGTGACGGTGGAGTATGGGGATGGAGTTGTGCTGAATTTCAATTGGAAATTTGTGCACTTTTGGTCATTTTTTTGCCTAAACCGAAAGTCTCTTTTGTTGTACCAAAGTTGAATGTTTTCCAAGTAAATTCCCTTGTGTATTCTTCTTGAAACCGAAAGATCAAAATTCCTAGGACTTGCCGAATTTATTTTCTTTTCTCTCAACCTTCTTGCTAACCGAATGCACCCTTGCATTTTCTCTTCTTCTTCACCGCTAAGCCGAAATTAGTACCAATTGTTCTCTTATTCATTTTCTTTTCTCCTCGTATTTTTTTTCATTCCTTCTCTTAAAACACTTGAGCCAAACTCCACCTCTCCAAAACATTTTCCATCTCTTCTCTTGCTAGCCGAAACCATATCAACTTGCCCCAAACGTTCTTCTATTTTCTCAAATCCTAGTGCCGTAATCTCCATTTCTTCTCACCTACGTTCTTTCTTTCTCTTTTAATCCAAAACCGAAAACAAGAGTGTTAAACACCTTGTGCCAATTTTCTTCTTGCTATTGTTCCAAAGATAGCCGAATATTCTCTTCTTCCCTAGTAGTCTCCTTTGGCCGAATATCGGTGGTGTTTTGGAAGCTGGCTTTAATCGTTGGTGGTGGTAAGTCTAGGCCGAATGGCCATATCTCCTCTTTTTGGTTCTTTATTTGGTTGTGTTTTGGTTAAGGGTCGATTATGGTCAGTTTGGAAGGGTGTTAACCTTTGGTTATCATCTTGTGTTAGGGTCTTGGATATCGAAAGCAGTCAGGTGGAGCCTTCTCTCTTTGTGAACCGATTAGGTAAGTGATGGTAAGATATCATTCGCAGTTATTCGTTTAAATCTGATTAAGTCAAGGTGACAAAGGATTAACCATTTTCTCTTAAGGTGTAGCCGATTGGTGATCAAAGAAGGGCCACTGTGGTTCAGGTTTGGTAGGAAACCGAACCAATAGCAAGGTAAGGGTTCAACGCTAACCCTTGTGGTTCATTTGGTTATGGCCGAATGGCCTTAGTGCCTAACCCTATGTTGGCGAATATTGTGGTTGCCTAATGGTTTACTTTTGGCCGATTCTAGGAGCCGATAGTCAAGGGACTCGAGTGATTCGTAGGGATCTTTAGACTCGTAGCTATCAGGTGTGTATACTAACACACTTATATTTAGTAATATTGTGAATAACCTGTGCAATGACTAATGAAACAGTGGTGACTGTTATGATACCCTCATGGGTACGAGTTGGGACTCGGGTAAGTCGATCTATTATTATGAGTTATTGATGATCCGTATGATATCATGGTTATGGATATGTGACATGGGGTATGAGATTAGACATATTGGCATGATATGCATGATAGTATGATATGCATGATAGCATGACATTCATGATTGCATGAGTTTGGCATGTTGATGGGTGATACGAGAGGAGGGAGAAGTGATATTTTGTGTCGACGAGCACCGGTGCTTTGGTAGCACACTTTGTGACTTTGGGTCACGGAGGTTTGGCACCTCCAGAGGTTTGGTACCTCAACGTCTCGTCCCAGTGGCTCGGTACCACGATGGGTTGGCCCCACGATGATTATACGGGATTGACGCCGGTGTTTTGTAACACACGATGGGTTGGCCCCATCACCGATTGTGACTACGGTCACCAAGTGCTTTGGTAGCACATTGTGTCTTTGGGACACCGGAGGTTTGGCACCTCATTGCGACTTGTCCCTCGTGGTTTAACCACCGTGGGTTGGCCCCACTTGAGATATGGGATCGTGCTGCTAGTGTTTTGGTAACACACGATGGGTTGGCCCCATCATCATTGGATTCGTGACTTGGTCACGGTGCTTTGGTAGCTGCAACAGATTGTCTTTGGGACACCAATGCTTTGGTAGCACATTGACGGATATTGTGTCTTTGGGACACCAGTGCTTTGGTAGCACATTGTGACTATATGTCACCGGTGGTTTGGCACCACCAAAGTGGTTTGGTACCACACGGGGTAGAAGAGGCGATATGGATGGTTAGGTTCGGGTTGCATTAATCATGTTGCTATGTATGATGTGTGTTAGCATGTTGATTCTTTGGGAGCGGGATTTACACATCGAGTCACTCGACTCACCCTCTCCTTTGACATTTCGGTGACTCGTGAGACGCGGACTTGGAGCCGGGATGGACTCGAGGTGCTTATGCCATGCTTGAATAAAGTCTTTACTCGGACTCTATATTTTGGGTACTTTAGTTATTTACTTTTATTTGGGTTTTTTTATTTGGTTTGTAAAAGGCCTTTAAAGTTATGTTTTAAGTTGGTTGATGTTTTAGTTAGATTTAATATGCCTTAACAAAATAAGCCAGGTATAAGTTTTACTAAAACCTGGAAAGATAATGCCTTCAAAATTATAACGCGACGTGTTTTTAACTATACCATCGGGTATCACACTAAGTCTTTTTGACAAACAAATTCAACCGGTTTCAAATTCTAACTTGTAATTCACCTAAGTCCGAAAGTGTTTTATGTATCATTAAGTAACTAATGAGGTTTTATATGGTTTAAACTCGTTTCAACTACAAATTCGCTAAGTTTTCAAAATCTCCGGGTTTAAATACATCAAAAGTTTTTCAAACAAGTCTACTCAAATCTGTTTCAAGCACACGGTGTTTTCACCCCACTTTTAAACGAAAAATCAACTTCTTAGAAACGCGTTTTTCCCGTAACATACCGTTCGGACGTGGTGTCCTGTCCGGGTTTGGGGTGTTACACCGTGGCAAAGGATATTTATTCTTTATAGTCACCTTATTGAGCTGTTGGTAATCAATGCACATTCTCATAGTTCCGTCTTTCTTTTTCACAAACAAAATCGGTGCACCCCAGGGAGAAAAACTCGATCGGGGGAAACCTCTATCCGTCAATTCTTGCAACTGAGCTTTCAATTCTTTTAATTCAGTCGGTGCCATTCTGTACGGAGCTATCAAATTGGAGTCGTCCCCGGTACTAGCTCAATACCAAACTCTACCTCCCGGATCAGTGGTAAACCTGGTAATTCTTCGAGAAACACATCCGGATACTCACACACAACTGGTACTGAATCAATCTTCTTTTCTGATACTTTAAAATCAAGCCCATAAGCAAAGTAAGCTTTATAACCCTTCCTCACATATTTCTGACTAACATCGAAGATATTACTGCTGGTAAACCATTCAGATCATTAGACTCAATCCAAATAATCTCATCATTCTGACATCACAATTCAATAGTTTTCCGTTTGCAGTTCACAATAGCATCGTGTAAAGTTAACCAATCCATACCCAGAATTATATCAAACTCATCGAATGCAACAACATCAAATTAGCCGAAAAACATGAATCTCGAATCATCAAAGGACAATTCTTGCACACTTTATCAACCAAAACACACCGGCTTAAGGGGTTCGATACTCTAATCACAAACTCAGTAGACTCTACAGGAAAAGTCTTACTGGATACTAAAGTCTCACATGCATAAGAATGAGTTGAACCAGGATCAATCAATGCAACTACACTAGTATCATAAAGAGTGAAAGTATCAGTAATCAAATCTAGAGACGAAGCTTCTTCGCGGACGTGAATAGCATAAGCTCTGGCAGGTGCACGAGCCTCCGATCTGACAGCTGTGTCTTTAGTTCCTCTCTGACTGCCACTCATATTACCCGTATTTCTGGGTGGTCTACCACGAGCTATCGTGTTACTCGACCTCATATTCTGCTTCATGTCTTGCTCAACCAACTCAGGACATTCACGAATGAAGTGATCCATCGATCCACATTTAAAGCAAGCCCGATCATTCAATCTACAACTGCCGGGATGTCGTTTATCGTAGTGTTTGCACTCAGGTTGGTTCGATCGAATGTTACCAACACTAGCTACAGAGGTAGCTTTCGAACTCACAGGTGGTCTTTCCCGATCACGTCTAGAATAACCCGCAGTAGTCTTTGAATGGCTAAAGTCATATCAGAATTTCTTTGATGCTTGCTGGAATGACTTACCCGATGATCTCTTACGTGCATCTCTAGCTTCAAAGTCAGCTTTTCTTTTCTCTTTCCCGAGCTCTTCAGCTTTGCATGCTCACTCAACAAGTACAACAAACTCTTTTATTTCAAGAATCCCAACGAGCAATTTAATGTCTTCATTCAGCCCGTCTTTGAATCTTTTACACATAATTGCTTCTATCGAAACACACTCTCGGGCATATCTGCTTAGTCTCAAAAATTCTCGCTCATATTTTGTTACGGTCATATGACCCTGTTTCAACTCAAGGAATTCTTTACGCTTTTTGTCGATGAATCTCTGACTGATGTATTTCTTATGGAATTCATTCTGAAAGAACTCAAAGGCAACCCATTCTCTTGGAACTACAGATATCAGTGTATTCCACCAATGATATGCGGAATCTCGAAGCAATGATACAACACATTTAATGAACTCATCAGGTGTACATGATAGCTAATCAAACACACGGATAGTATTATCGAGCTAGAATTCAGCTCGTTCAGCATCATCATCAACAGTGGCTCTGAATTCTTCAGCCCCGTATTTTCTAATTTTATCAACAGGGGGCTTATGTGATATCATTGGATCAAGTACTTAAGGTATTACACGTATCGGAGGAGGATTAGGCTGGGGTGGGGATTATTGAACAGCCGGATTTGTACGAATGTACTGTGTGAACCAATCGTTCATCATCTGATAGAAGGCTTGTTTAGCCTCACTCTCATGACTACTTGAAATCGGCCTAGAATCAGCCGGCGCTGCCCCCTGAGCAGGAGCGGGTGCATTACTTTCCACATCATCAGCTACGGCTGGATCAGGATCCATTTACTATATGAAAACACATTTTAATTGTCAGGAATCATCACACTATCGCAGTTTATAAATATGGCATGTATAGCTAGACTCACACACGCTATGTTAGTCCTAGAATAGACTAAACCGTAGCTCTGATACCAATTAAAATGTAACACCTCTAACCCGTAACCATCGCCGGACTAGGATTAAAAGGCGTTATCGGACATATCGAAACTTTTACAATCATTTCTCAAACATAAAATACACCATCATCATATCATAGCAAATCATATACATGGAGTCCCTTTAAAAGGTCTACGAGACCATAAACATGCATTGGGAAAGGAAAGGGATTAAACCAAGCATATACCAAATTTTCTGTAAATTAAACATTTTTCAAAGTTACAGAGGTCACACGCCCGTGTGGGTAGGCCGTGTGCCTCACACGGCATTAGACACACTGGTGTATCTAGGCCGTGGAAAAACAGGGCATACATACTGACTTGTCCACACGGCCACAAGACACGCTCGTGTGCCAGGACGTGTGAAAATTAGGGAGGTTACTGACTTGCTCACACGACCAGTCACACGCCCGTGTGGCTTACTGGCTTGTTTCGAATTTCAACATTAAAAGACACGGTCGAGACACACGCCCGTGTGCTCAACCGTGTGGGAAAATATAGGCCATTTGCAAGGCCAATTTGCCACCCAAAATTTGGGTCAAATCTACAAGCATCAAACAAATATAAACTCATATTCCAAAGGCATCCAAAACATTCCAAAACATGCACAATTTAACTCTTAACAATATCATTCATTTCCATATGGAAAACCCAACTTAAACATACCAATTCAAAGCATAGATTTCACATCAAAACATATGTTTAATACTTCATTTAAAATCATTTCAAGTCATAGCATTTCTCATCATATCAATTTCCCAAATCAACCATGAACTTACAAATATAGACCATTTCATTTGGCCATTCATAAGCACATCAAAACATTCCAACTTATGCATCATAAAGCAAGAACAAAACTCATCCATAAACACAATCATTAACAAGCCATATCACATGGCAATATTTACACATCTTAAAATATAAATCAAATTCTCTAGCCTATACATGCCATACTTCAATATATACACTTTCAAAAGGTACCAAAATATAGTTTGATAGTGTGGTGATGATCCTCAACGATCCCCGAGCTTCACGTAGCTTTGATAATCTATAAAACAATAAACAAAACACACACACAAAGTAAGGTTTTATAGCTTAGTAAGTCATAAGCAAATAATAATCTAATGAACATTAGCATTACATCAACTAAGCTGAATCAAGCAATCTTTAATCAAATACACATTATTCATAATTGTAACTCATATACCATCCAATGAACAATATCAATTTATATTAACTTGGCCAAATACACATATATTCATAAGCATATATATATTTCTCACTTTCATAATGCATATTTCATATATTCATCTTAAGTATATACTTACCTTACTTTTCCAAGCATTTAACTTAACACATACCTGACTCTTTAGCTCGATTTCACATTCGATCTTAACTCGATATTCCCCGTTGAACCATTCGGTATTAATAAGGATACTCGGATAGTTAGAAAGCTCATACAATTCCAACGTCCCCAACGTGGTCTTACATGTAATCACATATCGATGCCACTGTCCCAGACAGGGTCTTACACGAAATCAAATACGATGCAAATGTCCCAGACATGGTCTTACACGTAAACACAAGTTGATGCCAACGTCCCAGACGCGGTCTTACATGAAATCACATATCGGAATCCTATGTCATTACATATGTACCCTAACTATTCCTAAGGTTCGTACGGGGCTTTCAGACGTCGTATATCGATCGATTTAAGCTCGACACAAGTTATTCCAAGCTTATATCAATTCAGCAATACATGTATATAATTATACAATTCAATTCGATATTATAAAACGTATTCACAAGAATTTTAAACACATTTATTTACTTAAGAACTTACCTCGTACAGAAACGAACGGATGGAATCGACTACTCGACCACTTTCGACTTCCCCCGATCTAATTCCGTTTTCTTTTATTCTTGATCTATATAAACTCAAATTTGGCTATTTAATAACACATTTCATTCAATTCAAACCACAAACACATAATTAGGGCATTTTACACTTAAGCCCTTAAAATTCACATTTTTGACATTTTAGTCCCTATTTCATAAAATCACAAAATACACAAAATTTCATATTTTCCATGCTTGGCCAAATATTCATATAGTTCATATAAGTCCACACATTTCATTTATTTCTCATTTTAGTCCCTCAATTTATTATTTTCACAATTTAGCCCAAATTACTCAAATTCATCAAAAATCCAAAGACAAAGCATATTAATCTTTCATATATCTTTTATTTTTCATCATCAAACAACAAAAACCACAAACTATCATCAATGGCATTACATGAATACATCATCAAATTCAAAAATTCAAGCATGGGCTAGCTAAAACACAAAGCAACGATCACAAAAACGTAGAAATTATCAAAAACCAAAACAAAAACATACCTTGATTGAGCTTAGTAATGATCGAATATTCAAAAGCTTTAAAACCCCTTTTTATTTCTTCTAAAATCGGTGGATGAACACAAATGACAAATAATTTGTCTTTATTTTAATTAATTTATCTTTTATTTGACAAATTACTACATTAGCATTTTTATTTTCATTTAAAATCCACTATCCTAAGGCATTTTTGTCCATCCAATATTCACATGGTTTAATAACAACATAAGGACTCCATATAATAAAAGCCATAGCAAACAGATACCTTTACATATAGCATGCTAGTTTTGCATTTTACGCAATTTAGTCCTTTTAATTAAATCGAGCACACAAACAATAAAATTTTCACACGAAACTTTCACACACATAAATTAACATGCTGTAGACACCAAAAATAATATTAAAATATTTTTTTAACTCGAATTTGTGGTCCCGAAACCATGATTTTTACTAGGGTCTAAACCGGACTGTTACAACTCTCCCCCCTTAGGGATTTTCGTCCCCGAAAATCTTACTGGCGAACAGGTTTCGGTAACGTTCTCTAATAGCATCTTCGGGCTCCCACGTAGCTTCTTCAACCCTGTGTCGATGCCATAAAAATTTTACTAAAGAAATTTTCTTATTTCTCAATTCTTTCATTTCATGATCTAAAATCCGGATCGGTTATTCCTCATATGTCATATCGGATCGAATCTCAATCTCAGACGGGGAAATCACATGCGATGGGTCGGATCGATATCGTCGAAGCATCAAAATATGAAACACATTATGGATCTTTTCTAACTCAGGTGGCAACAACAGTCTGTAAGTAACCGGCCCGATAAGTTCAACAATCTCATACGGTCCAATGAATCTCGGACTCAATTTTCCTTTACGACCGAATCGAAGTATTTTATTCCACGGTGAGACTTTCAAAAACACTTTGTCCCCGATCTGAAACTCAATATCTTTACGTTTCAAGTCTGCGTACGACTTCTGACGATCTGACGCGGCTTTCAAATTATCGCGAACCACTTTCACTTTCTGTTCAATCTCTTTGATCAAATCGACCCCGTGAATCTTATTCTCACTGAGCTCAGTCCAATACAAAGGTGTTCGACATTTGCGACCGTAGAAAGCCTCATAAAGTGCCATTTTGATACTCGACTGAAAGCTATTATTATACACAAATTCAATCAGTGGCAAGTATCGTTCCCATGTACCTACAAACTCAAGAATGCAACATCTCAACATATCCTCAAGTATCTGAATAATTCGTTTGGACTGACCATCTGTCTGCGGATGGAAAGCAGTACTAAAGTGTAGTTTCGTACCCAGTGCATCTTGCAGTTTCTTCCAAAATCGCAATGTGAATCTCGGATCTCTATCCGAAACAATAGAAATAGGTACTCCGCGTAATCTCACATTCTGAGAAATATACAACTCAGCAAGTTTATCAAGAAAGTAATCTGTGTGAACCGGAATAAAATGAGTCGATTTAGTCAATCTCTCCACAATAACCCAGATTGTATCTTTCTTACTCGATGACAAAGGCAAACCTGATACAAAATCCATCGTAACTCTGTCCCATTTCCACTCGAGAATCATAATCGGTTGAAGTAATCCAGACGGAACCTGATGCTCAGCTTTGACTTGCTGACAGATCAAACATTTTGAAACAAAGTCTGAGATATCTCGTTTCATACCATGCCACCAGTAAAGTTGTTTCAAATCATTATACATTTTTGTACTACCCGGGTGAACAGATAACTGAATGCTATGAGCTTCATTCAAAATCATCTGAATCAACTCTGAATTTCTCAGAACACACATTCCGTCTTTGAATCTCAAACAACCTTCAGTATCAACTCGGTACTCTGAATCATTATTCGCATCACATTGAACCTATTTTGCTATCAGTTCATTATCAAATTTTTGAGCCTCACAAATCTGCTGAATAAATAACGATTTCGCTTTCAACTCAGCTACAATCAAACCATCATCAGATAGAACCATCTGAGTATTCATCGCACGTAGGGAAAACAATGATTTCTGACTCAAAGCATCTGCAACAACATTGGCTTTCCCCGGATGGTAGTCAATTACAAGCTCATAGTCTTTTAACAACTCTAACCATCTTCGCTGTCGTAGATTCAAATCTTTCAGAGTCATTAAATATTTTAAACTTTTGTGATCAGAATAGACGTGACATTTCTCACCAAACAGGTAGTGGCGCCAAATTTTAATGCAAACACAATAGCTACCAATTCTAGATCGTGTGTCAGATAGTTCTTTTCATGCAGCTTTAACAGTATCGAGGCATAAGCTATGACTTTTCCTTCCTGCATCAAAACACAACCCAAACCATTCAAAGATGCATCACTATAGATAACGAATTCTTTACCCGATTCTGGTTGAACTAACAATGGGGCTTCGGTCAACAAAACTTTCAACTTATCGAAACTTTTCTGGCACTTTTCTGACCACTCGAACTTAACATCTTTCTGAAGTAGTTGGGTCATAGGGGTTGCAATCATAGAGAAACCTTTTACGAACCATCTATAGTAACCAGCTAATCCTAGGAAACTTCGGACTTCGGATACATTTTTAGGAGGCTTCTAATCTAGTATAGCCGAAACCTTATTCGGATCAACCTGAATACCCGATGCTGATACAATATGTCCCAGAAAACTAACTTCTCATAACCAGAACTCACATTTACTGAACTTCGCATACAACTGCTTATCACGCAAAGTCTGTAGCGCTGATCTCAGATGTTTAGCATGTTCGGATTCATCACGTGAATAGATCAATATGTCATCTATAAACACAATCAAAAATCGATCCAAATACTGTCTGAAGATCCGATTCATTAAATCCATAAAAACAACAGGAGCATTAGTAAGTTCGAAAGGCATAGCTAGAAACTCATAGTGTCCGTACCTTGTTCGGAAAGTAGTTTTCGGTACATCGGAGTTTTTAACTCGCAATTGATAGTAACCCGATCTCAGATCTATCTTAGAAAACACAGTAGCCCCTTATAACTGATCGAACAAATCTTCAATCCGTGGCAAAGGATATTTATTCTTTATAGTCACCTTATTGAGCTGTTGGTAATCAATGCACATTCTCATAGTTCCGTCTTTCTTTTTCACAAACAAAATCGGTGCACCCCAGGGAGAAAAACTCAGTCGGGGGAAACCTCTATCCGTCAATTCTTGCAACTGAGCTTTCAATTCTTTTAATTCAGTCGGTGCCATTTTGTACGGAGCTATCAAAATTGGAGTCGTCCCCGGTACTAGCTCAATACCAAACTCTACCTCCCGGATCGGTGGTAAACCTGGTAATTCTTCGAGAAACACATCCAGATACTCACACACAACTGGTACTGAATCAATCTTCTTTTCTGATACTTTAGAATCGAGCACATAAGCAAAGTAAGCTTTATAACCCTTCCTCACATATTTTTGAGCTAACATCGAAGATATTACTGCTGGTAAACCATTCAGATCATTAGACTCAATCCAAATAATCTCATCATTCTGACATCGCAATTCAATAGTTTTCAGTTTGCAGTTCACAATAGCATCGTGTAAAGTTAACCAATCCATACCCAGGATTATATCAAACTCATCGAATGCAACAACATCAAATCAGCCAGAAAACATGAATCTCGAATCATCAACGGACAATTCTTGCACACTTTATCAACCAAAACACACTAGCCTAAGGGGTTTGATACTTTAATCACAAACTCAGTAGACTCTACAGGAAAAGTCTTACTGGATACTAAAGTCTCACATACATAAGAATGAGTTGGACCAGGATCAATCAATGCAACTACACTAGTATCATAAAGAGTGGAAGTACCAGTAATCAAATCTAGAGACGAAACTTCTTTGCGGACGTGAATAGCATAAGCTCTGGCAGGTGCACGAGCCTCCGATCCAACAGCTGTGTCTTTAGTTCCTCTCTGACTGCCACTAATATTACCCGTATTTCTAGGTGGTCTACCACGAGCTGTCGTGTTACTCGACCTCATATTCTGCTTCATGTCTTGCTCAACCAACTCAGAACATTCACAAATGAAGTGATCCATCGATCCACATTTAAAGCAAGCCCGATCATTCAATCTACAAATGCCGGGATGTCGTTTATCGTAGTGTTTGCACTCAGGTTGGTTCGATCGAATGTTACCAACACTAGCTACTGAGGTAGCTTTCAAACTCACATGTGGTCTTTCCCGATCACGTCTAGAATAACCCGCAGTAGTCTTTGAATGGCTAAAGTCATATCGGAATTTCTTTGATGCTTGCTGGAATGACTTACCCGATGATCTCTTACGTGCATCTCTAGCTTCAAAGTAAGCTTTTCTTTTCTCTTTCCCGAGCTCTTCAGCTTTGCATGCTTGCTCAACAAGTACAACAAACTCTTTTATTTCAAGAATCCCAACGAGCAATTTAATGTCTTCATTCAGCCCGTCTTCGAATCTTTTACACATAATTGCTTCTATCGAAACACACTCTCGGGCATATCTGCTAAGTCTCAAAAATTCTCGCTCATATTTTGTTACGGTTATATGACCCTGTTTCAACTCAAGGAATTTTTTACGCTTTTGGTCGATAAATCTCTGACTGATGTATTTCTTACGGAATTCATTCTGAAAGAACTCAAAGGCAACCCATTCTCTTGGAACTACAGATATCAGTGTATTCCACCAATGATACGCGGAATCTCGAAGCAATGATACAACACATTTAATGCACTCATCAGGTGTACATGATAGCTAATCAAACATACGGATAGTATTATCGAGCCAGAATTCAGCTCGTTCAACATCATCATCAACAGTGGCTCTGAATTCTTCAGCCCCGTATTTTCTAATTTTATCAACAGGGGGCTCATGTGATCTCATCGGATCAAGTACTTAAGGTATTACATGTATCGGAGGAGGATTAGACTGGGGTGGGGATTGTTGAACAACCGGATTTGTACGAATGTACTGTGTGAACCAATCGTTCATCATCTGATAGAAGGCTTGTTTAGCCTCACTCTCATGACTACTTGAAATCGGCCTAGAATCAGCCAGCGCTGCCCCCTGAGCAGGAGCGGTGCATTACTTTCCACATCATCAGCTACGGCTCGATCAGGATCCATTTACTATATGAAAACACATTTCAATTGTCTGGAATCATCACACTATCGCAATTTATAAATATGGCATGTATAGCTAGACTCACACACGCTACGTTAGTCCTAGAATAGACTAAACCGTAGCTCTGATACCAATTAAAATGTAACACCTCTAACCCGTAACCATCGTCGGACTAGGATTAAAAGGCATTATCGGACATATCGAAACTTTTACAATCATTTCTCAAACATAAAATACACCATCATCATATCATAGCAAATCATATACATAGAGTCCCTTTAAAAGGTCTACGAGACCATAAACATGCATTGGGAAAGGAAAGGGACTAAACCAAGCACATACCAAATTTTCTGTAAATTAAACATTTTTCAAAGTTACAGAGGTCACACGCCCGTGTGGATAGGCCGTGTGCCTCACACGGCATTAGACACACCGGTGTATCTAGGCCGTGGAAAAACAGGGCATACATACTGACTTGTCCACACGGCCACAAGACACGCTCGTGTGCCAGGCCGTGTGGAAATTAGGGAGGTTACTGACTTGCTCACACGACCAGTCACACGCCCGTGTGTCTAGCCCGTGTGGCTTACTGGCTTGTTTCGAATTTCAACCTTAAAAGACACAGTCGAGACACACGCCCGTGTGCTCAACCGTGTGGGAAAATATAGGCCATTTGCAAGGCCAATTTGCCATCCAAAATTTGGGTCAAACCTACAAGCATCAAACAAATCTAAACTCATATTCCAAAGGCATCCAAAACATACCAAAACATGCACAATTTAACTCTTAACAACATCATTCATTTCGATATGCAAAACCCAACTCAAACATACCAATTCAAAGCATAGATTTCACATCAAAACATATGTTTAATACTTCATTTTAAACCATTTCAAGTCATAGCATTTCTCATCATATCAATTTCCCAAATCAACCATGAACTTACCAATATAGACCATTTCATTTGGCCATTCATAAGCACATCAAAACATTCCACCTTATGCATCATAAAGCAAGAACAAAACTCATCCATAAACACAATCATTAACAAGCCATATCACATGGCAATATTTACACATCTTAAAATATAAATCAAATTCTCTAGCCTATACATGCCATACTTCAATATATACACTTTCAAAAGGTACCAAAATATAGTTTGATAGTGTGGTGATGATCCTCAACGATCCCCGAGCTTCACGTAGCTTTGATAATCTATAAAACAATAAACAAAACACACACACAAAGTAAGGTTTTATAGCTTAGTAAGTCATAAGCAAATAATAATCTAATGAACATTAGCATTACATCAACTAAGCTGAATCAAGCAATCTTTAATCAAATACACATTATTCATAATTGTAACTCATATACCATCCAATGAACAATATCAATTTATATTAACTTGGCCAAATACACATATATTCATAAGCATATATATATTTCTCACTTTCATAATGCATATTTCATATATTCATCTTAAGTATATACTTACCTTACTTTTCCAAGCATTTAACTTAACACATACCTGACTCTTTAGCTCGATTTCACATTCGATCTTAACTCGATATTGCCCATTGAACCATTCGAAATTAATAAGGATACTCAGATAGTCGAAAAGCTCGTACAATGCCAACATCCCAGACGTGGTCTTACATGTAATCACATATCGATGCCACTGTCCCAGACAGGGTCTTACACGAAATCAAATACGATGCCAATGTCCCAGACATGGTCTTACACGTAAACACAAGTCGATGCCAACGTCCCAGACGTGGTCTTACACGAAATCACATATCAGAATCCTATGTCATGACATATGTATCCTAACTATTCCTAAGGTTCGTACGGGGCTTTCAGACGTCGTATTTCGATCGATTTAAGCTCGACACAAGTCATTCCAAGATTAAATCAATTCAGCAATACATGTATATAATTATACAATTCAATTCGATATTATAAAACGTATGCGCAAGAATTTTAAACACATTTATTTACTTATGAACTTACCTCGTACAGAAACGAACGGATGGAATCGACTACTCGACCACTTTCGACTTCCCCCGATCTAATTCCGTTTTCTTTTATTCTTGATCTATATAAATTCAAATTTGGCTATTTAATAACACATTTCATTCAATTCAAACCACAAACACATAATTAGGGAATTTTGCACTTAAGCCCTTAAAATTCACATTTTTGACATTTTAGTCCCTATTTCATAAAATCACAAAATACACAAAATTTCATATTTCCCATGCTTGGCCGAATATTCATATAGTTGATATAAGTCCACACATTTCATTTATTTCACATTTTAGTCCCTCAATTTATTATTTTCACAATTTAGCCCAAATTACTCAAATTCATCAAAAATCCAAAGACAAAACATACTAATCTTTCATATATCTTTTATTTTTCATCATCAAACAATAAAAACCACAAAATATCATCAATGGAATTTCATGAATACATCATCAAATTCAAAAATTCAAGCATGGGCTAGCTAAAATACGAAGCAACGATCATAAAAACGTAGAAATTATCAAAAACCGAAACAAAAACATACATTGATTGAGCTTAGTAATGACTGAATATTCAAAAGCTTTAAACCCCCTTTTTCTTTCTTCTAAAATTGGTGGACGAACACAAATGACAAATAATTTGTCTTTATTTTAATTAATTTATCTTTTATTTGACAAATTACCACATTAGCCGTTTTATTTTCATTTAAAATCCATTATCCAAAGGCATTTTTGTCCATCCAATATTCACATGGTTTAATAACAACATAAGGAATCCATATAATAAAAGCCATAGCAAACAGATACCTTTACATATAGCATGCTAGTTTTGCATTTTACGCAATTTAGTCCTTTTATTTAAATCGAGCACACAAACAATAAAATTTTCACACGAAACTTTCACACACATAAATTAACATGCTGTAGACACCAAAAATAATATTAAAATATTTTTCTGACTCGGATTTGTGGTCCTGAAACCACTATTCTGACTAGGGTAAAAACCAGACTGTTACATGAACTCACAATTTCGTGAAGTCAATACTTATAAACTTTACGTACATGCCTGTATCGATTCGTAATTACTTACATACTCTTTCTCTTCTTTGACATACTCGTTGAATTTCCCGTTGAACCATTTTGAATACTAAAGGATACTCGGGAATCTCATACATACAGTACCGTACCAATGCCATATCCGAGATATGGTCTTACATGAAGTCTCGTATCGATGCTAATAGCCCAGCTATGGTCTTGCACGAAGTCTCATATCGATGCCATATCCCAGATATGGTCTTACACGTAATCACAGTAATCCTAATGTCATGACATTTGTATCCTATCTATTCCTAATGTTCAACCGGGACTTCTCTGTATTGAGTCTCCGTCAGTCATTTCCGTAGTATCATACTCAATAGCATTCACATTTCATTTCAATAATGTACCATTTACCACAATTATATCAATCAAACATTTATACACATATAATTTAATGCTTATTAAACATACGAACTTACCTCGGCATAAAAACGGCAAAAAGGACTAAATCGTCAAATACTCATTTTTCCCCTGTTCTAACTCTGAACCTCATTTATTCTCGATCTATAATATCAAATTTAACTTATTTAATCATTATACTATTCAAATCAGCCCAAAATCACATTATGGCAAAAATTACATTTTTGCCCTTAAACTTTTGACAATTTACATTTTAGTCCCTAGGCTCGTAAAAAGAAATTTCATTCAATTTCTTAAAAACCCAAGCTTAGCTGAACCTATTTCATGCCCATAACAGCCCAAAATTTTCATTTATTCACATTTTACACACATTTTACAACTTTTACTAACAAGTCCTTTTAGGCATTTTTACCGAAACTCACTTAGCAAAAGTCATTTATCATATACCAAACATACATTTTCTACCATCAAACATCAAAATACACACATGTTCAACATGGGTAAAATTTTAGACTTTGACATCTCTTCAAATTAGTGGTAGAAATAGATAGATCGAGTTACGACGACTTCAAAAATGTAAAGAGCTTTAAAAATGGGGCAAGAACGGACTTACAATCAAGCTTGGAAGCTTGAAAAACCCTATCCATGTCTTCTCCATGTAAGATTCGGCCAAGGAAGAAGAAGATGGACAAATTTGGCTTTATAATTCATTTAATTACTAAATTACTAAAATGCCCTTAATGAAAAACTTTAGAAACATGCCAAACCATGTCCATTTTTGTTCACCAACTTAACCAGTGGTCTAATTACCATTTAAGGACCTCTAATTTAAAATATCATAGCAATTGGACACCTCTAACATATAGAATTCAAGTTTTGCACTTTTTACAATTTAGTCCTTTTAACTAAATCGAGTGCCCAAACGTCAAAATTTTCAAACGAAATTTTCACGAAATCATTCCATAAAACTGTAGACTATAAAAATATAATAAAAATAATTTTTTTTGCGGCTGATTTGTGGTCCCGAAATCACTTTCCGACTAGACCCAAAATCAGGCTGTTACATAAGAAGTACCTTCCTTCAAATATAAAATTAGAAAAATATTTCTTTAGAGTATGCTTCTTTTATGTTTACCCATAACCTTTTCTACATCAAATCACTTAATTATTCATAGTCGAACCATGGTCTTGTATAGCACTTTACCATTTCCCATGAAGACATTGTACCTTTCTAATCTTTCTAATCACACTTACAAGTCATACTGATCATGCCAAAATAATTTAATATTGAATATGCCACATGAATAATTCCTTTAGGGTATGCCAGTAAAAGTCTTACTAGGATACGCCATGTAACAGCCTATTTTCAGTGAAATTGGAACTGTGGTTTCGGGACCACAAATTCAACTCGAAAATAAAGTTTATTTTTATTTTATTATATGGTCCGTATTATGATAGACATGTCGTGTGAAAATTTTGATACGAAAATTTTTTCGATTAAATGTTTAATTGCGAGAAAGACTAAATCGCATAAAATGCGAAAGTTGAATTCTAGTAGCTATAAGGATTAAACAGCTATGGAATTCAAAACTAGATGTCCTTATATGGTAATTAGACCATTAAAGAAATGTATGTAGATTTTTGGTGACTCATTCATGGAAATTTAGAAAAAGGGCAAGGACAAAATTGGAATTTGAAAACACATTTAATTAATTAAAAGATGAAAAGAAAATATCATCTTATTTTCTCACCTTCTTCAACCTAAAATACATGGAAACCCTAGGAGAGAGAGAAGAAACTTTCATGGCTTAATTGGGTAAGTTTCCTTGTCCTGTTTTTAGTAATTTTGATATTTTTTAAACCGGGATAGCTTAATCTATCTATTTGGGGGATTAATTTGAAAAATTATCAAGGTATGAAATTTGGGTCATGGATGAATATGCTGAAAATTAGAAATTTATGGTATAAAATGAAAGGTTGTTGATAGATAAACAACTTTTACAAAGTGGTTTTTGATGAAAACATGATTTAGGGACTAAAATGTAAAATTTTGAAATTGAAGAAAAGTGCTGAATTTTTATGAATACATGTGCTGTAAATTTTGTAATGGTATTTTGTTTGGGCTTGGAATAGGAAGTAAATTGCACAAGTTTCATTTTCCGAGCCTAGGGATGAAATTGGAATTTATGAAAAAGTTAAGGGCAAAATGGTAATTTTGCCTAGGACGTAAATTGAGTCCAAATAAGTATGAAATATGAGAAATTGATGATTAAAGTTATTTATATAGATCCGGGCAACACAAATTCGAGGTTAGACCGAGGAAAAGAAAAGGTTTCGAATTAGTAGATTACTTAAGCGAACAAGTGTCGAGGTAAGTTCATGTAACTTAATCGAGCATGTAAATATGTTTAATTGAATGTTTTGTTTGTATGGAATGTAACTTATATTGATGTACATTATTGAATGCTATAATGAAAAACTTAATACATGCTTGAAATGGTGAAAAAGGGGTTAAGTCCGGATTGAATATTGAAATTTGATGAATATATGTGCTTTCCCGAAATGGATGAGGTTCTGCATTTGTTGCTGACGAATTTAGCTCGGACTAGTAATCCTATTGACCTCATTATAGAAAGGATTTAGCCCGGACGGGTAATCCTGATATAATACCTCTCGAGTATACGTTACGATTAGGGTTTAGCCTGGACTGATAATCCTAATTGAGCTCTTCTGAGCATACGTTATATAAAGGATTTAGCCTGGACTGGTAATCCTATTATACGATATGTGGCTCGAGAGTGTTTTCCTTGATTAAGTGCCCTAATGGGTACTCTTGAAAAAGAATTGGCGGGTTATTAAATCGTACACCTCGAGTGTACCACTTGAGTATCCATTGGAATTTCAATGATTCAACGGACATAAAACTCTTGACATGATATGAGAATTATGAGATGAAATGATAATGTCTTGAAACAATATTGCATGATGAGCTCATCTATCCTTACTTGATGTATATGTAAAGTTTGTGACTAACATGTTTGATTGGATGCATGTGTTTAGGCAATTTTGTCAAATGGATGGAAAACATGATATTGTATGCTTAGATTTAATAAACGGGATTGGTAAGTTTAGTTTCCGTTATACGAACTTACTAAGTATGTAATGCTTACTCCATTTTATTTTCCCCTATTTTATAGTGCTCGCGAAGGTTGGAGATCATTGGAGCATCGTCACACTATCAACTAGCTTATTTTGGTATATGTAGTAAAATCATTTTGGTATAATGGCATGTATAGGACAACTTGGCCTTTAGTGGCTTGATAATGATGTTTGTAATCTAGCCATTGGAATGGCTAGTAATGGTTGTTTTGATATACTTGTAATGCCATGCTATGGTAGCTATATATATGTGTTAAGTAGTTGATCAAATCATGTTTAACACATGGATTGAACCAAGGTAAGATAGTAAACATCTATGCATGCAATGATATGTCATGTTGAATGATGGAAATTGCTTAATTTGAATGCTTGAAATGGTTGGAATGTGTTTGGTATGTTTTAGTGCAGGAAAATGGTAAATTTGGGTGACAAATGAGGCTAGGAAATGGCTTTATTTTTTCCACACGGGTAGACACACGAGCGTGTGTCTAGACCGTGTGTGACACACGGTCGGGTACATGGGCATGTAGTTAGGCCGTGTGTCCCCTGCACCTTAATTTTGAGAAACAGAATGCTCAGTAGTGAGCACACGGGAAGAGACACGGGCGTGTGTCTTAGCTGTTTGTGCTACACAGCCTAGAACACGGGCATGTGTCTTGGTCGTGTGAAACCTGCACCTAATTTCGAAATGAATTAATTAACCACACCACCTAGCACACGGGCGTGTGGCATGTCCAAGTGCACAAGTCAGAGAGTTACACGGGGTCAAACACGGCCTGCAGCACGGGCATGTCCTAGGGTCACACGGGCGTGTTCCCTGGACCACACGGGCGTGTGAGCCCTGCACATTGGAAAGTTATTGAAATTTCGCAAAAAAAATTCTTAGAGGTTCCGATTAAGTCCCGACTCGATTCTAATGCTCGTATTGGGCCTCGAGGGTCCATTTAAGGGACATTACGAATGATTTCAGAATTTGAATAGTAACTTGCATGAATTATTTGTAAATGTTTCTGAGTGTTTCGGTAATGCTTCGTAACCATATTCCGGCGACGGATACGGGTTAGGGGTGTTACGTTTAGTGGTATCAAAGTTACGATTTAGCCGATTCTCGGACTTAACGTAGCGAACACAGGTTTAGCTATACATGTTGATGGAGCTCGAAACTAACTATTATTTCAACAAAGGCAAGCGCACCTATCGAACAGTAGTATAGCTGTGGTGAGTCCGAAATATCGTATCCTCAATGACCGAGAGCACTAGTATTAACTATCTTTTTATTATCTAGCCTAATAATTAAGGGGATTTATTTTTAATCTAAAAATTTACTAACTAATTTAACTAACTATGAACGCGACAGAGAGTAAAATGGGAAAATACTTTTGGACAACTTATATGAGATAGGCAATACCTAAGGAAGAATCCACCTAGACTTCACTTATTACTTTTGATTCATGCAATTTATTCACTTGGCTTAATCCGTAGAAATCCCTAAATCATATTAATACCTCTCTCGAGGCTACTAACAACTGACTCTAGGTTAATTAATTGAAATCTCTTTCTAATTAAAACCCCTATTGTCGCATTAACTCGATCTACGGATTCCCTTATTAGGTTTGACCCTAATCCGGCTGATTTTCGTCGCCCTATGTCTAGGGTTGCAATCAACTCCGCTTAATTGTGTTGATCCACTCTTAAATAGGGACTTTTGCTCCACTGAATAAGCACATTTGACTTGAATCAATAACCTGAATTATCAAAACAAGAATAAGAACTCACAATTAAGAATAAGCACAAGTATTTATCTCATAAATCAAATAATAATAAGATCTGTCTTAGGTTTCATCCCCTTAGATATTTAAGGGATTTAGTTCATACATAAATAGGGAAACATCATAAAAGAGGAAAAACAACAAAACATAAAGAAACCCAAAAACTTATAAAAACCTTGATGGGAGATCTTCAGTCTTGATGGAGATCCTTCTCCTAAGCTGCTCCCGACGACTTTCTTGGAGTATTTTCTCCTTCTGCTCGGCGTCTATTCGACATCCTCTCAAGCTACCCTTTTAGGTTTCCCCTAGGGTGTTTATATAGGCTTTGTGATGCCTTACTTTTCCCACAAGTATCCCATTCCGAATAGAATTCATCTTGATTTCGGCAGGGACACGCTCGTGGTGGACTCCCTTGGCCGTGGTCGATCCTGCTCGCCACATACGATCGTGTGATCTGCCCGTGGTCGATAGTCCAAGACGTGGTTGATCCTTGCTCGAAACACATGGCCGTGTCCAATGGTCCAGGCCGTGTTGATTTCTTAAGTAGGCCCATTTTGCCCCTTTTTGGCCCATTTCTTGTCCATTTCAACTTCCTAAGCTCTCTTGAGTATAAAACATGAAATGAAGAGATTAGGAGCATCAAATTCATCAAATTCAATCAAAATTCATCAAAAAGTAAGCTAAGCATGGGGTTAAAATATGTGTAAATTATTGTTTATCAAATATCCCCACACTTAAGCCTTTGCTTGTCCTCAAGCAAAATCCTCAACTGACAATTAAAATTAACTCCCTCAATTCATAATCCTCATCAATAATGTTTCATCATAATTCATAGATAATTAATACATTGATAATTTAACTAAAAGAGTCCTAGAGATTCAAACAATCTAAGTCATAAATTTTTATAGCATGAAAACATAGGTCTTTCCCCTTACCTAAATAATTGCCTCTGATTCAAAACCGACAAGTATTGACATCCTCACTAAAGATTCACTCAAATCACTCAAAGTGTTTAAGGTTAAAATTTAGCACTCGGAAGTCAAACATGAAAAGTTAATCCCATAGGCTTGCATGAAAATCAAATCTCCACCACTATAAAATGAGATGATACACAAATCAAAAGGTCTTTTAAAGGGTTGTAATGGGCTTGGGTTAAAGGTGTGGATAAAGGCTGAATTAGAGGGTTAGTATCGATATTTAATTGATAAATTACCCTACTATAAAAATTGGACTAATACTGATAATTACATCAATTGAAAACTTATCACTAAAAACACGAGCTTTTTCTCAAAATGTACCATTAACTGCTTAAGCTCAAATAACAAAGAACTAATACTAAATAAATTGCCAATTTTTTTAGGAATATACAATAATAAGATAGAATTTAACAACTGAAATAAAGAAAATAGTTAAGCAACTGATCAAATCAAATCTCGATAAAAAGGTAGTCAAGAGAAATGATGATAACAAATACAAAATGGGTTTTGGTTTAATATTAGTGGTATATCAAGAAATGGTTGATTAGGCTTCAAAGGGGTTCACTAGGGGTTAATTATGAAGGTAGGCTTTTAATGGAGTAAGTGGGTTAAAACCTAGGTGCCTTTATCATCTCAGTATATCAAATCAAAGGTGTGGTATCGACATGTATGATCGAAGCAAGTTCTAGAATAACAAATCAATGTTGACATACTCATAACCAACAATAAAGTGAGCAAGAAAAATATATGCTCTAAAAGGCTCAAAATCTCACAAAAATTATGGTTTTTGATGTCGACCTTGCAAATTTCAAACTTCAAAGTAATATTTAAATGTAGGGAAACAACCTAGAAATTTTAATTACGGAAAATAGACTTATTATGCTTGATTCTCTAATATCTTAAAGTTTAAATCATCAATGCACAATTAACTATGACTTAATCCAAGACATATCAATGAAAATCATAAATCAAAAGAAATTTCATTCTAATGGTAATATGAGAACATTACTTAAGCACAAGACATAATTTAGGGATTTTTTGATAATGAAATCAATAAATACCTCACACTTAAGATGTACATTTTCCTCAATGTACAAAAATGGATAATAACAATAAAGTTAGAAATAATAAGAGAGGGAGAGAAGTGAAACTTCCTAAATTGTGGATGAAATCTTTAGAAAATAACCAATGATGAACATGATCACTAGGAAGAGGTGAAGGTGGGGGAGAATACTCCGGTGGTGTGTTTGTTCCTTTAGTGGCACCTTGAACCTTTGTAAACTGCGAAGTCATCAGTAAATTTTTAGGGAGTTCTATTAGTGGACATTGTTATATTTACTCGAGAATTAGACAGTCAGAGATAAAAGAAATCGAACTATACTAATAAAAGTTTAAGACAAGAAAGATAAAAAGAAAGAGTTCAAAATTTAAAATAAAAGAAAAAGAAAAAAATGAATGGACTTAAAGGTCCTCCAACGCCCGTGTAGAGGATCACACGCCCGTGTTCTTTAGTCAGTGTCGACCACGGCCGCATCGCACGACCGTGGCAATTTATCGCAGCCCGTGTTTTGGGGAAAATTTTCTTCCTTGACCCGCATGGTCTCCGTCACACTGGTGTGCCTCCTCGTGGTTTCCACACGGCCACGACCACGCCCGTGTGCAAGGCCGTGTGGTAGGGAAACCTGTGCCTAAAACATGAACAAAAGTGAAAACAAACTAATTAGTAGGGTTAGTGCTCGGGTTGCCTCACGGAAGCGCTTGTTTAGAGTTCTAAGCTAGACTTACTTTTCATTCGCATAATCATGGTGGTTTGAGGAGTTGAAACTCCTCATTCTTTCTATCAATTGTATTGAAATAAGGTTTTAGACGAGTACGATTTACCTTGAAGGTGCCAAAGTGAGAATGAGTTACCTCGACTGTACCGTATGGGAAAGAATTAAGTACTGTGAAAGGGGTTGTTCCATTAGGTTCAGAAGTGGCAACATGAGGATCCGTATTATCCATTAGAACTCGGTCTACAACCTTAATTTGACTCATTTTATCTTTAAGCTTGTCATGGCTCTGTTTTGGTTCATCGTGTACTTTCAATTTCTCCTTAAGCTATGTTTGCCATTCATCTAGTTCCTCGATCTGGAGCCTTCGTTCCTCATGAACAGTTCTGTTCTCAATATGAAAGCTAGGCCATGGCTCTGTCATCTTTTCCCGAGGAATTTCTTACAAAAAAGATTGAACGTTAAGTGTACTTATATTAATAGGATTTGTATCATCTTGATCACTAGATATTCTGATAGAATCACGTGCTTGGAGTTTATTCATGTCATCACGTACACGAAGTGTGAGCTCACCTGTACCAACACCAATTCTAGTTTTAGCAGTTGCTAAAAAGGGTCGCCCTAAAATTAAAGGTGTGTTACTATCCTCATCCATGTCTAGAACAACGAAGTCGACTGGGAATATAAATTTATCGACTTTTACAAGCACATCCTCAACAATGCCCCTAGGAAATCTAATAATTTTATCTGCGAGTTGAATACTCATCCTAGTTTGTTTAGGTTTCCCTAGAGCTAGCTGTTTAAACATTTTATAAGGCATAACATTTATGCTTGCCCCTAAATCAGCCAAAGCGTTATTAACAGATAAACTACCAATTAAGCACGAAATTGTAAAACTCCCTGGATCTTTTAATTTTCATGGTAGTTTATTTTGTAGAATTGCTGAGCACACTGCGTTTAGCTCCACATGCGACATATCGTCTAACTTCCATTTGTGTGTCAAAAGCTCTTTTAAAATTTCCTTGAATTGGGCATCTGCGAAAGAGCTTCAAGAAATGGTAAGTTAATATGTAATTTTTTTAAAAGTTTAAGAAATTTATCGAATTGTTCATCTGTGTGGTCATTCTTTGTTACATTGGGATATGGTACACGAGGTTGGCACTCTGTAATTACCGCTTTTGGTTTATCATGGCTTACCTCAACCTTACCCTCCTCTACCACATTCTCTTGCCTCAATTTCGATTCATCTAACCATTTACTATCGTGAGTAGAAATGGCATGAAGTTGCTCTTTTGGGTTAGTTTCAGTGTTGCTTGGCAAGTTTCCTTGTGGTCGTTCTGAGATCAGCTTAGCAAGCTGACCTATTTGGTTCTCGAGCCTTTGAATTGACGCTTGCTGATTTTTGAGTTCTGTTTCGGTGTTTTGGAAACGAGTTTCTGACACCGTGATGAATTTTGTTAGCATCTCCTCAATGTTCGGCTTCTTCTCTTATGGGTAAGGTTGTTGTTGAAAGCCTAAAGGGGGTTGTTGTTTCTGATTTCCTTGACCACCCCATGAGAAATTGGGATGGTTCCTCCAACCTGGATTATAAGTGTTACTATACGGGTTATTTTGAGGTCTAGAATTGTTACCCATATAGTTCATTTGTTCGTTTTCTATGCCAAGGTTGTAGGGTGGGTATTCTGTATTGCTCGACCCTCCTCCATTTGTATCGCACTGCATCACTGGATGTACCTGCGAAGAACCACACAAACCATCAATTTTCTTACTTAAAAGTTCTACCTGATTTGATAGCATGGTTACTGAGTCGAGGTTGAAAACACTGGCGGCTTTTGTTGGCTTTGTTCTCATAACTTGCCACTGATAATTATTCAGTGACATCTCTTCAATGAATTCATAAGCAACCTCAAGTGTTTTGTTATTTAGGGTTCCACCGACGGCTGAATCAATCAACTGCCTAGTTTAGGGGTTCACACCGTTGTAAAAGGTTTGAACCTGTAGCCACAAAGGTAACCCATGGTGAGGGCACCTTCTTAGTAAATCCTTATATCTCTCCCATGCATCGTAAAGTGTCTCTAAATCCATCTGCACAAAAGAAGAGATATCATTCCTCAACTTAGCTGTTTTAGCTGGCGATAAATATTTAAGTAAAATTTTTTCCGTCATTTGATCCCATGTAGTGATTGATCCTCGTGGCAACGAGTTCAACCACTGTTTATCTTTGTTTCTCAATGAGAAGGGAAACAACTGAAGGCGAATGGCATCATCAGAAATGCCATTAATTTTGAAGGTGTCGTAGAATTCCAGAAAATTCGCCAAGTGATTGTTTGGATCCTCATCCTGCAAACCATCAAACTGAACAAATTGCTGAATCATCAGTATAGTGTTAGGTTTCAGTTCAAAATTATTTGCAGTAATAGCAGGTCTAACAATACTAGATTCAGTTCCTGTTAAAGTAGGTTTAGCATAATCATACATAGTACGAGGAGAAGGGTTTTGATTCACTGGGTTTGCGGCAACCACAGGAGGTAACGGATTATTATCAGCCATCTCTTCTGTAGTATTAGTTTCATCTTCTTGTTCTTCTTCTATGTACTGTAGGTTTCGCCTTATTTCCCTACGATTTCTGCGAACGGTACCTTCTATATCACTGTCAAAAATCAAGGGTCCTGACGGGTTCCTCCTAGTCATAAACTAGAATTACCTGCCAGAAGAAAATAAAAGAAAGATTAGCAAAGTTAAAATAAAAATAAATTGCGAAAAAAAAATAAGAATGGCTAAAGTAATAAAAATTTAGTGTTCCTAATATCTCAGTCCCCGGCAACGGCGCCAAAAACTTGATGGAGCTCGAAACTAACTATTATTTCGACAAAGGCAAGTGCACCTATCAAATAGTAGTATAGCTGTGGTGAGTCTGGAATATCGTATCCTCAAGGACCAAGAGCACTAGTATTAACTATCTTTTTATTATCTAGCCTAATAATTAAGGGGATTTATTTTTAATCTAAAAATTTACTAACTAATTTAACTAACTATGAACGCGACAGAGAGTAAATTGGGAAAATACTTTTGGACAACTTATATGAGATAGGCAATACCTAAGGAAGAATCCACCTAGACTTCACTTATTACTTTTGATTCATGCGATTTATTCACTTGGCTTAATCCGTAGAAATCCCTAAATTATATTAATACCTCTCTCAAGGCTACTAACAACTGACTCTAGGTTGATTAATTGAAATCTCTTTCTAATTAAAATCCCTATCGTCACATTAACTCGATCTATGGATTCCCTTTTTAGGTTTGACCCTAATCCGGTAGATTTTCGTCGCCCTATGTCTAGGGTTGCAATCAACTCCACTTAATTGTGTTGATCTACTCTTAAACAGGGACTTTTGCTCCACTGAATAAGCACATTCGACTTGAATCAATAACCTGAATTATCAAAACAAGAATAAGAACTCATAATTAAGAATAAGCACACGTATTTATCTCATAAATCAAATAAGAATAAGATCTGTCTTAGGTTTCATTCCCTTAGATATTTAAGGGATTTAGTTCATACTCAAAGAGGGAAACATCATAAAAGAGGAAAAACAACAAAACATAAAGAAACCCAAAAACTTCTAAAGAACTTGATGGGAGATCTTCAGTCTTGATGGAGATCCTTCTCCTAAGTCGCTCTGACTACTGCCTTGGAGTATTTTCTCCTTCTGCTCGGCGTCTATTCGAGTCCTCTCGAGCTCCCTTTTTAGGTTGCCCCCTAGCGGTGTTTATTTAGGCTTTGAGATGCCTTACTTGGCCCACAAGTATCCCATTCCAAATAGAATTCATCTAGATTTCGGCAGGGACACGCCCGTGTGACACGCCCATGGTGGACTCCCTTGGCCGTGGTCGATCCTGCACGCCACACACGACCGTGTGATCTGCCCGTGGTCGATAGTCCAGGCCGTAGTTGATCCTTGCTCGAAACACACGGCCGTGTCCAATGGTCAAGGCCGTGTTGATTTCCTAAGTAGGCCCGTTTTGCCCCTTTTTGGCCCGTTTCTCATCCTTTTCGACTTCCTAAGCTATCCTGAGTTTAAAACATGAAATTAAGAGATTAGGAGCATCAAATTCATCAAATTCAATCAAAATTCATCCAAAAGTAAGCTAAGCATGTGGTTAAAATATGTGTAAATTATGGTTTATCACATGTCATTGTATAAATTGTGATAGTGTGATGACTTCTGATAATTTTAAATGTGTTTTTCTTATAGTAATGTCATCCAACCAAGCTAGAGCTAAATTCAAGGAAGCTGAGAGCAATACTTTAGCTTCAGTTAAAAGAGTTGCTTCTGCGTCTGGTAGTGAAAGGCCCGTGTCTGGGGGCCGAAGTGAGGAGGTAAAACAAGCCTTTTATCAAATGATGAATGAATTGTTTACACAGTATCTGAGAATAAACCCCGCTGTACAACGACCTCCCTCACCTGCTCCTCAACTGATTCCTGAGGTACCACAAGGTGCAGAACCCGGTAGAACTAGTAAGCCCCTGGTAGATAAAATTCGTAAATATGGGGTGAAAGAATTTAGAGCTACCGCAGACGATGATCCCGAAAGGGCTGAGTTTTGGTTAGAAAATACTATCTGGGTTTGTGATGAATTATCTTGTATGCCTACTGAATGTCTGAAATGTGCGGTATTGTTACTGAAAGATACAGCTTATAACTGGTGGACTACCATAACTTCGGTGGTACCGAGGGAGAATGTTACATGGGAATTCTTCTAGGCTGAATTCAGGAAGAAGTATGTGAGTCAGAGATTTATGGATCAAAAAAAGAAAGAATTTTTAGAGCTCAAGCAGGGAAATGTGACTTTGCATGAATATGAACGAGAATTTGTTCGGCTGAGTAAATATGCCAGAGAATGGGTCCAGTCTGAGGCCAAGATGTGTAAACGCTTTGAAGAGGGTTTAAATGAAGACATCAAATTGTTGATCGAAATTCTCGAAATAAGGGAATTTGTGATATTGGTCGAACGAGCACATAAAGTTGAAGAATTAAGTAAAAACAAGAAACAAGTTGAAAGAGAGGCTTGGGTTTCTGGAAAAAGAACTATGAGTAAGTCACAATCATTTGCTTCTAAGAAATTAGAGAAGTATTATGATCATGTTACCATCTCAACGGGATATCCTGGAAGAGAGCGGGGCTCTCAACGTTCTAACCCGAGGTATTTATCTCCAGCTGTGACCAATGTGGGTAGTGTTGATAATCCCAAACCGAAATGTAAACATTGTAACCAATTTCATCATGGGGAATGTCGGTCTAGAAGTGGAGCTTGTTTTGGATGTGGTTCACATGACCATTTTCTCAAAGATTGTCCAGAAAGAGTTGAAAAAGAAATAGAACCAACTCCAAAGCCTAGTAATCCTGTTTCAAGAGGCAGACCACCTCGTTACCCTAAAAATGTTAGTGGTAGTCGATGTACTACTAGGGATACAGTAATTAGATCTAAGGCACGAGGACCTACAAGAACATATGCTATTCGTGCTAGAGAAGATGCCTCTACGCCCAATGTCATTACTGGTACATTTTCTCTACTTGATACTAATATTACTGCATTGATTGTAACACCTCTAACCCGTATCTGTCGTTAGAACAGAGTTACGGAGCGTTGTTTATAGAACATTTACAGAAACTCAAAGAATTTTTGAAATTACAAAAAATTTCTAAGTTACAGGGCTCACACGCCCGTGTGGTCCAAGGGACACGCCCGTTTGACCATAGGACACGCCCGTGTGCTAGGCCGTGTGGTTAATTAGATTCTTCGAAATTAGGTGCAGGTTTCACACAGCCAAGACATGTAACAGCCTGATTTTGGGCCTAGTCAGAACAGTGGTTTTGGGACCACAAATTCGATGCAGCAAAGTTTATTTTTATTATATTTTTATGGTCTACAGTTTCACGTAATGATATCGTGAAAATTTCGTTCAAAAATTTTGACGTTTGGGCACTCAATTTAGTCAAAAGGACTGAAACGTAAAAAGTGCAAAAGTTGAGTTCTACATGCTAGAGGTGTCTAATTGCTATGAAATTTTAAATTGAAGGTCCTTAGATGGTAATTAGACCATTGGTTAAGTTAGTGGAAAAATGGACATGGAGTAAGAGAATTTTCATGTTTTGAGTTAGGGGCATTTTGGTCATTTGGCTAATTAAATTAATTAATAATCAAATTAAAAGCCAAGTTTTGCTCATCTTCAACCCCTTGGCCGAAATTTACAAGAGTGAGACATAGCTAGGGTTTGTCAACCTTCCAAGCTCGATTGTAAGTCCATTCTAGCCCCGTTTTTAATGATTTTCATGTTTTTGAGATCCTTGTAACTTGATCTATCTATTTATACAATTAATTTAAGGAATAATCAAGGTCTAGGGTTTGACCCATGTTGGATATTTGTGTATTTTGATGTCTGATGGTGGATTATGCATGTTTGATGTGTGATAAACAACTTTTGCTAGGTGGTTTTTGATGAAAATGTCAAAAGGACCTATTTATAAAAAGATTATAACATGTGTGTAAAAGTGTGATTAAATGAAAAATGTGGACTGCTATAAGTATAAAAGAGGACCGTCTAGGCTTGGGAATCGAAGAAATTGAATATATTTCATTTTTCGAGCCTAGGGGCAAAAATGTAAATATGTCAAAGTTTTGGGGCAAAAATGTAATTTTCCATAATGTGATTTTTGGACTGAATTGAATAATGTGAATAATAAATGAGTTAAATTTGCTATTATAGATCAAGAGAAACGAGGTTCAGACCTAGATCGGGGGAAAAACAAAGTATTCGGCCTCGACAGGTGAGCTAGTGTAAGGCCATGTCTGGGACATGGCATCGGCATTTTACCCTCTTGTGTGAGGCTTATAAGATATCCTTTAGTATTTCAAATGGTTCCATGGGTTATTTAAAGCTTATGATAAAGATATGAAAGGATATGATCATGATGTGAGTGGTACAGGTTCTTACTCGAAACTCATGAGATATGAGCTTAATTATGATGCCTTAATGGTAAGGATGAAATTGAGTAAGTTCTATCTATGAGAATTACTTCAGAACGATCTTGAAAACTTTGGCTTGTACTTGTGATGTGTAAATATGTAGTATTATACTATGTGTTTAAAGATGTATGGTTGATTTTGTTACTTATTTACATGCAACTTACTAAGCTTTTTGCTTACTCCCTCTCCTTTTCGTTTTCTTATAGTATCGCCAAGATAGCTCGGGGATCAACAGACGTCGGAGGCATCGATAACACTATCAATTGGAACATTTGGTATAGTTAGATTTATCATTTTGAGTATGGCATGTATAGGGACTTGGTCTTTTGTCAAGTGTCATATTGTTTTGGCCAAATGTGTTGGCTTGTCTTGAAGATTGATTCATTTTGTATAAGGCCATAGATGTTGGCTAATACTTGTTATTGATATATGAAAATGATGATGTTTTTCATGAATGTGCAAATTGCATGGTTGAGTATTTGGTGTGTTAATGCATGAATTAGTAGGTTGCATGATTGGTGTTATTTGACGTGGCTTATGTTGGTGCAAGTAAGGGTGGAAAAAGGGCTTGGTAAATAGCCTTGTTTTTGTCCACACGGGTAGACACACGGGCGTGTGTCAATGTAACACCCCTAACCCGTATCTGTCACCGAATTAGGGTTAAAGGCATTACCGGATGGATCGAAAACTTTTATAGACATTTCATAATACAAATCATCGATCGCAATCACTATGTCCCTTAAATAGGTCACCGAGACCCTAAGCATGCTTTAGAGAATGGTTGGGACTAAACTGAACGTATACGGAAATTCTCGAAAATTTAAAACTTTTTGAACACTACAGAGGTCACACGCCCGTGCAGTCAAGACGTGTGCCTCCCACAGCTACTAGACACCCCCATGTGTCCTGGCCGTGCCAAAACGGGGCAGGCATACTGACTTATCTCCACGGCCATCAAGCACACCCGTGTGCCATGGCCGTGTGCTCTTAGGCTAGATACTGACTATTTCGCACGGCTACTAGGCACGTTCGTGTACCATGGCTGTGTATACTTGAGCTAGCTACTGACTAAATCTCACGGCCGCTAGGCACGCCCGTGGAAACAAAACAGGCCATTTGCAAGGCCATAATACCACCCACACAAGGGTCATCCCTACAAGCAAAGAACCAATTCATTTCATGTACATTTGACAACCAAAGACATGTCAAACAAACACCATAATAACTCATTCAATCTCATTTCCATTCATGCCAACTCATATACTAGTTTGCTTAACAAATTCACATGTCTAACCATGCATGGTACATTAACATCTTACCAAACATATATTCATTTCATAGATCACAATTATATGCTCTTTTAGCATCAATTTACCTTTCACAAATTTTACCATAACATGATCATATAGACAAACTAAAACCATTATCATATGCCAAATCACTCATGCATATTTCCAATACATATAACTAGCCACATCACATGGCTAAGTTCATATCTCAAACTTGCACCAAATAACGAGCCTATAAATGCCATACTTAGTATATACATATCCAAAAGGTACCAAAATGAGTTTGAGTAGTGCGATGACGATCCTTGACGGTCCCGAGCCTTCAGTAGCTTTGACGATCTATAAAACAGAACAAACACACACAGAGTAAGCTTTCAAAAGCTTAGTAAGCCATATACAAATAAACTTAGCATAAAATGCATATAATCATTTTAAATCAATGCTATTATTGGTTCATATAACATATACATCACATGTAGCATTTGGCTCATTTGCTTAGCCATGTTTTACCTCATTCTTCAAATCAATATCACATATACACAAAGCTCATTTGAGATTATCTTCACGTTTTATCTCATCACTTCTTTGAAAATATTCATCAAAGTGAGTTCATATAGATACTTACCTTTCATACACATTTAGTGTATTTTTCAAACGTACCTGAAACAGATGAAAAAATTACTGAGTTGTTCATATCCCAGACTTGCCCGTTGAACCGTTCAGAATTTAATAGGGTACTCAGAGTGCTCGGAATAGTCGTACAATGCCAACGTCCCAGACGTGGTCTTACATGTAATCTGATATCGATGCCACTATCCCATACAGGGTCTTACACGAATCAAATACGACACTGATGTCCCAGATATGGTCTTACACGTATATCTCATATCGATGCCAACGTCCCAGACGTGGTCTTACACAGAATTTCTTATCGATGCCAACGTCCCAGACGTGGTCTTACACGAAATCTCGAATCAATGCCAACGTCCCAGACGTGGTCTTACATGATATCACATAACAGACACCTATGTCATGACATAGCTAATCCTATCTATTCCTAGGTTCGTGACGCGCGCTTCTGATATTATCATTAAGTCGATCTTATCTCGGAATTCATATATACAACATCTCGTAAGCATTTATCATTATCAATAGTCACATAAACATACATAATTCAATACAAACACGTTTATTTGTATAATGACTTACCTCGGATTCGATTTAATCAAAACGAAAACGGCTACTTTCGGTTACTTTCGCTTTCGCGATCTAAGTCTCGATTTCTTCTGGTTCTTGATCTATACATATTCAAATTTAACCCTTTTATTTATCAACACATTCAATTCAATCCAAAAACACACATTTAGGGCAATTTGCAAATTAGCCCTCACATTTTCATATTTGGACATTTTAGTCCCTATTTCACAAAATCACAAATTACACAAAATCACTAAATACCCATGCTTCGCCGAATTTCAGTCATACTCATATGAGTCCATACATTTCATTTATTTCAAAAATTAGTCCTCCAAAATGCTATTTTCTCAATTTAGCCCTAATTAGCTAAATTCATCAAAAATTCAAGAACAACATATGTTCATCTAACACATATCTTCCATTTAACACTAATAATCATCACAAAGCTCACCATTTCATCAATGGCACATATCATAAACATCAACAATTCTTCAAATTATAACATGGCCTTGATAATAGACTAAGCAACAATCTCAAAAACATAAAAATCATCAAAAATCATACTCAACACATACCTTAATTCAAGCTTGTTATTGCCAAACCTAGCTCAACTTTCTTCTTTTTTTTCTTCTTTCAATTTCATTTAGAATGGATGAACACATCCACTATCATATTCATTTAACACTAAAACTTATCATAATTATTCAATTACTATTTTACCCATTTATTAAACATATAAGACAAAATAACACTATGATCTTTATGTCATTTAAACTCCCACTATCTTATAAATGGCTTAATTGCCACATAAAACCTCCATACTTTTAAAGACATGGCAAATAGGTATCTTTTCATGAAGCATGCTAATTTTGCATTCAATGCAATTTAATCCTTTGCTCAAATTAAACACACAAACAGACAAATTAACTTACAGAAATTTAACACATGCTTAATCTTATATCATAGGCACAGAAAATAATATTAAAATATTATACGAACTTGGATTTGTGGTTCCGAAACCACTATTTCGACTAGGGTACAAACTGGACTGTTACAATTCTCCCCCCTTAGGGATTTTCATCCCCAAAAATCTTACCATTAAATAGATTCGGATATTGCTGTCTTATTGAATCTTCGGGCTCCCACGTGGCCTCTTCTACACTGTGTCGATGCCACAACACTTTTACTAACAGAATTTTCTTGTTTCTCAATTCATTTATTTATCGAGCTAAAATACGGATCGGCTCTTCTTCGTAAGTCATATCAGATTGGATTTCAATTTCAGACGGAGCAATCACATGTGATGGATCAGATCGATATCTACGGAGCATCGAAACATGAAATACGTTGTGTATCTTTTCTAACTCGGAGGGAACAACAATCTATAAGCAACAGGTCCAACACACTCAATAATCTCATACGGTCTGATGAATCTCGGACTCAACTTGCCTTTACGTCTGAATCGGAGTACTTTCTTCCACGGAGATACTTTCAAAAACACTTTGTCACCGATCTCGAATTCAATATCTTTACGTTTCAAATCCGTATAGGATTTCTGACGATCAGACGCTGCTTTCAGTCTATCATGGATTACTTTAACTTTCTGTTCAGTGCCTTTTATCAGATCAACCTCGTGTAACTTATTTTCACTGAGCTTGGTCCAATACAGAGGTGTACGACATTTACGTCCGTACAAAGCTTCATAAGGTGCCATTTTGATGCTCGACTGAAAACTGTTATTATATGCAAATTCAATCAGTGATAAGTTCTGTTCCCACGTACCATCAAACTCAAGAATGTAGCATCTCAACATATCCTCGAGAATCTGAATGATCCGCTCAGATTGACCATCCGTTTGCGGATGAAAAGCTGTACTGAAATGCAGTTTTGTGCCTAAAGCTTCTTGCAATTTCTCCTAGAATCGAGATGTAAACCTCGGATCTCTATCAGACACAATGGATAGTGGCACCTCGTGCAATCTTACAATCTCAGAAATGTAAAGTTCAGCTAACTTTTCAAGCGAGAAATTATATCGTACCGGAATAAAATGGCCAGATTTCATCAATTGATCTACTACAACCCAAATAGCATCTTTCTTTCTCGGAGTCAGAGGCAATCCAGAAACAAAATCCATCGTCACTTTATCCCATTTCCACTCGGGAATCAGAATCGGCTGTAACAAACCAGACAGAACCTGATGTTCTACTTTCACTTGCTGACAGACTAAGCATTTCGATACGAAATCAGAGATATCTCGTTTCATACCAGACCACCAATAATGTTGCTTCAAATCATGGTACATCTTTGTACTTCCCAGATGAACAGATAAATGATTGTTATGTGCTTCGTTCAAAATCAACTGAATTAACTCAGGGTTTCTTGGAACACAGATACGATCTCGAAATCTCAAGCAATCATCAACAACTCGAAAATCAAAATCAGAATTAGAAACGCACTGAGCTCATTTCGCTAACATTTCATTATCAACTTTCTGAGCATCACATATCTGCTGTAAAAACAACGATTTCGCTTTCATTTCAGCAAACACTGAACTATCATAAGACAGATCTAATTGAGCATTCAAAGCACGTAATGCACACAATGACTTTCAACTCAATGCATTGACAACTACATTAGCTTTACCCAGATGATAATCTATTACAAGTTCGTAGTCTTTTAACAGTTCTAGCCATCTTCTCTGTCGCAGATTCAAATCTTTCTGAGTCATCAGATATTTAAAACTTTTATGATCCGAAAACACGTGACATTTCTCGCCGAACAGATAATGTCGCCAAATCTTTAATGCGAACACAATCGCAACTAACTCAAGGTCGTGTGTCGGATAGTTCTTCTCATGAGGCTTAAGTTGTCTCGAGGCATAAGCTATTACTTTGCCTTCCTGCATCAATACACATCCCAGACTATTCAACGAAGCATCACTATATATTACAAACTCTTTGTCCGATTCCGGTTGTACTAACACTGGAGCTTTAGTTAATAGAGTTTTCAACTGATCAAAGCTTTTCTGACATTTATCGGACCATTCAAATCTCACATCTTTCTGAAGCAATTTAGTTAATGAAGTAGCTATCATCAAAAAGCCTTTTACAAATCTGCGGTAATAACCAGCAAGTCCCAGAAAACTATGGACTTCAGATACATTCTTCGGAGGTTTCCAATCTAGAATAGCAGAAATCTTGCTCGGATCAACTCGTATTCCAAAGGCCGATACAATATGTCCCAGAAAACTGACTTCACGCAACCAGAATTCACATTTATTGAATTTCGCATACAATTGCTTTTCTCTCAGAGTTTGCAACACGATTCTCAGATGTTCAGCATGTTCAGTTTCATTCCGTGAATAAATCAAAATGTCATATATGAATACAACAACAAATTGATCTAAGTACGGTCTGAAAATTCTGTTCATCAAATCCATAAAAATAGTAGAAGCATTCGTTAGCCCGAAAGGCATAACTAAAAACTCATAATGCCCGTACCTTGTTCTAAAAGCTATTTTTGGAATGTCTGAATCTTTCACTCTCAACTGATAGTAACTCGATCTCATATCTATCTTTGAAAATACGGTGGCTCCTTTTAGTTGATCAAACAAATCATTGATCCTAGGCAACGAATATTTATTCTTTATGGTCACTTTGTTCAACTGACGATAATCAATGCACATTCTCATCGTGCCATCTTTCTTTTTCACAAATAGAACAGGAGCACCCCAAGGTGAGAAACTCGGTCTAGCGAACCCTCTGTCAGTCAACTCTTACAACTGTGACTTTAGCTCTTTCAACTCTGTTGGTGCCATTCTATACAGAGCTATCAAAATAGGTGCCATACCAGGCAACAGATCAATACTAAATTCAACTTCACGTATCGGAGGCAATCCCGACAATTCTTCAGGAAATACATAAGAAAAATCACAAGCAATTGGCATTGATTCAACTTTCTTTTCAGACATTTTCGAATCAATTACATAAGCAAAATAAGCTTCGTAACCCTTTTTCATGCAACAATGAGCTTTCAACACGTATATCACAAAGAGTAATCCATTTAAATCATTCGACTCGATTTAACTATTTCACCATTCGACGATTCAAATCAATAGTCTTTCTTTTATAGTTCACAACAAAGATCATGCAATGTCAACGATCCATACCTGAATTATATCAAACTCATCAAACGGTAATAGCATCGGATCGCAGGGGAAACAGATATCTCAAACATTAACTGACGGCTTCTTGCATATTTTGTCAACCAGACATTTTTACCTAAGGGGTTCGATACTTTTATAACAAACTCGTGAGACTCTACAGCAAAGTCTTACTAGATACCAAATTCATGCATATATACGAATCGTAGAAACTGTGGTCTATCGATGCAATCACGTAGTATCATAAAGTGTAAAAGTACCAATTATAACATCGAGAGATGAAGCTTCCTCACGAGCTCGGATGGCATACGCTCTGGCAGGCGCTCTAGCTTCAGATCTCGCAACAGTATCTCTCGTAGTTCTCTTACTACCACTGACATTTCTGGTATTTCGCGAAGGTCTACCTCTCACTGGAGCATTATCTGATCTCGGATTCTGAATAGTCTCTCGCTCAACAGACTCGGGGCAATCACGAATGAAGTGATCTAATGATCCACATCTGAAACAAGCCTGATCATTCAATCTACAACTTTCCGGATGTCTTTTACCGTAATGCTTACACTTCGGTCGTTCGGATCGAACATTTCCAACACTTGCTACTGAAGTTGCCAGAGTTTTGGAGCTCATTTGTGTTCTAGCTCGATCTCTACTAAAATGTCCCATATTAACTCTTGAACGGCTTTGTTCATCTCTGAATTTCTTCGATGCAGATTGAAACGATCTACTCTGAAATCTCTTTCTCACATCTTTAGCTTCAAACTCGGCTTTCCTTTTATCTTTCCCGAGGGCTTCGGCTTTGCACGCTTGATCAACAAGTACCACAAACTCTTTTATTTCCAGAATCCCAACAAGTAAATGGATGTCTTCGTTAAGACCGTCTTCGAATCTTTTTGCACATTATTGCATCGGTGGATACACATTCACGAGCATACTGACTCAATCTCACGAACTCTCGTTCGTATTCATTAACATACATACGGCCCTGTTTCAAGTCTAGAAATTTCTTTCGTTTCTGATCAATAAATATTTCACTTGTAACATCCTGATAATTAGGGGTTATGCATCTCTGCTAAATTGAATGTTGTTGCATGCTTAAATATGATTGAGTGTGTTTTGGAAGTTTATTTTTGAACTTCATTATGTAAGTGAATGCTTAGTGATATATTAAATTTTTTTTTATTTTATTTAAGATGGAACTAAGCAAGATAGGCTTTAAGAAATATTGACTAGAGGTTTAAGCATAATAAGTCATTTGGCAAGGTGGTAATGGTGCATGAGTGAATGCATCAGGAGAGAGATTCGAATCTCCTAGCTAGCAAATGGAAGAATTTTATTTCTATTATTTTGTTTCCTATAGTGTCGGCCAAGACTATTCTAGAATGGATGGTCATCTTCTTATTTTTGGTTAGTAGACTTTATGAAAAAGGCAAGCTAGAAGTTATGGCAAGGGATCTTGAAGATATGGTAAGATAGGGGGACAAAAGGCTTGAAGAAAGGAGGGTGTTTTGGAAGTTTTTTTTTTCATGGTCATTTGACCATGAACCTAGTCGGTTTTAGGGACTAAGGGGGAGATGGTTTATTTGTGCAAAAATCAAGGATTAATGGGAGGAAATGTGGAGGAAAAAGGGGGATTATGTTGGCATACATGTTGGCCGAATTTGACTTTGGATTAGGGGGTGATAGTTGGCCAAAAACTCTAGCATTTTGTGTATCTTTTCTCATTTCTCCAAAAGCTCTCCTCTTAGCCGAATTTTGTTAATGACATTAGGTAAAAGTTTTTACTTTGTTTTGGCTTTCATTTTGACCATTTTGGTTAAAGTGCTTATTCTCTCAAATTCTTGTCCTCTTTAGTCAAAAGCATCAAAAGTTTGGAAAACATTTCTTTCTTTCCCTTTCTCTTTCTTTCTCTTTTCATTTTTCTTTCTTCTTCACTCTCAACCGAAACTACCTTCTACCAAAACCAAAATCAACATTTTTTTTTAAGAATCTTTTTGGAAACCAACGTTTTAAGAGAAACCTTTCAAAATCATCCAAGGTAAGAATATCACTTTCGGTTATATCAATTCTTTTAGATAGTTTATTAATCAACTTTATTTTAGGGGTGAATTCGAGACTAGCAAGATAGGTTCGAAAAGAGCGATCTGGAGTGTTTGGAAGAGAGGAGGCAATCGTTATACCCTCAAACTACAAACGAAGAGTCAGTATCAATGATAAGAGATTTTCCACCGGTTGTGGACCCTCTGCCAAAGAAGATCGGTTATTTGAAGTCGTGCGTACAACCGAACCACTTTTCATTAGTGGGTTGTCAACGGGTTTTGATTCATCTAGCGGAGAAAAACCACAAATAACGGTTGTTCGAGAATCCGAGTGTAAGGATTTAGATCTCTCATCAATAGTATAGTTTTATTAGTAATAGTGTATACTAAACAAGTGTGATTATTACCTAGGCGTTGACGAGCGGGAAGGTATCGTTCTCACAGTCATAAGGTGTGTAACCTTACAATAAAATCTCGTAGATCTATAATGTGATTTATATGACAATATGTTTAATAATGTTTGTGGATACCATTCATGGTATACAATATTCAGTATCGTTTACCCCGACATTTCAGTAAATTTTGCTATATGCATAAATGTGAAATGAGTATGATGATATTATGATTTTTGGGGGTAAATGGCATGAAAACCGAATAATATGTATGTGCATGGGCATATGGGTAAAATTGATAAAGGGAAGTATTTGGTGGTTTTACCACATAATCCGGTGACTTCGGTCACATATGTTAACTGGTGACTTCGGTCACATTGATCAGTGGCCTTGCCACAAAATTATAAGGGCGATGTGCATGTTGATTTGCAACAAGCGCGCTTCGATGGTGTGTAGCGGATGGAGGGTCGATTTAGTAATCCCCACTCGTGTGTTTGGTTGGTACGGGTGGTGTGTAGCGGATGGATATTTAGGTGGGCGGGTTTGCATTTCATTATATGTGTATATTCATGTGATTTTTTTATCTGCTATAAAAATTGGGCTTATGGCTAAACATGATTTAAAATGGGCCTATGACTATATGTGTTATTAATGGGCTTTTAATGTATGTGTTACACATTGAGTTTATGACTCACCCCTTTTGTGGGATAATTTTTCAGATGACTCTTAGCGTGATGGATCGGGTCAGCGAGGACTATGTGGTGGCCAATGCTCAAACAAAGTATTTTGGAGATTTTCCAAATCAAACTTATTAAACTTATTTAAGATTTTTTTTTGGGTTTTGCCATTTTTGTAATAAGGCCATTATGAATCTGCTTTTATTTTTTTATTCTCGCCATGAATAATTATTATTTAAATAACTAAATATTATTTTTTTGATAAATAAATTAAACTGCTTTTGAAAACAAAATATATTTCCACAATATTAATGAATTTTTCATTAAATTTGGTTTTCTTTTAACTTATTAATTTCTCTTAAAAATAATGTTTTAAGAAGATACAAATTTATTTTACAATTTGATTTCCACCCTATCTTTAAGTTAATCTGCTTTATTTAAAATCATCAAGTTTTTCTTATAAGCGAGAAGTTGCTAAAGTTTTACTCGAGGAACATTTCAAATCCGGTCAGGCTTTTTGGGCCGGGTTTAGGGTGTTTCAACTTGGTATCAGAGCACAGTTTTAAACACTCGGCCTTGGGTTTCGAAGTCCACAACGTTTTCAAAATTTGGCCCAAATGAATGATTTTAATTTTTGGTTAAAAATGGTTTTATGAAAGCATGGCACCCGAGTTCTTGACCCGAAATCCACCAGGTAAGTATCTCAAATTGTTGAGTGAATTATTATATGATTGGTATATGGGCAAACTTGGGCTCGTAGATTAGTGAACTAGGATCTATTGAACCCTAGGGTTAGTACACTCAAACACATGCATAAGACTTAAAAACAACCGAACAAACCTGTGAAGTAAGTCGCCGAGTTACGGTGTGGCAACCATTGTGCGCATGTCTAGGAGTGGATTCGGAAAGAGCTTGGTATTTAAGCGATCCTAGCGACTCACCTCCTCTTTACTTGAATCCTACTGCAGTGCGTAGCTACTACTGTTCACCCTAACCAAGAGGACTTATTCACGGGCTAAACTCAATAATTAAAACCCGAAAGGGACTAGCCATCCTGTATTAAAAAAAAAAATTCCTAAATACCCCTAGAAGTAAAATTACTAAAATGCCCCTGGTTTCTAAAAGTTTTTAACGCTACCTTTGATTTTGATAAAATTTTCTTACTTTGCAAAAGTATTTAAAAATCGTATTTTGACAAAATACCAAGATGCTTTGATTTGGAAAATTTACGAAATTGCCCCTGACTTCCAAAATTACCAAAATAACCCTGATTTTTGAAATTTCTGCAATACCATTGATTTGGTAGAATTTTTTTTAAAATAACCTCGAGATTTGTATATTTTGGAATGTCTTTGATTTGTAAAGATTTTCAAATTGACCCCGATTTATTACTAAAATACCCCTATAGGACAAATGACGATATTACCTGGGTTGGGAAGATCTGAAATGACCATAAAGGTGTAGTGAATGAATGTGTCTATGCTTATGAATGTGATTATGACTCTCTGAACTAGAGTAGTGAACTTGAACTGAACCTTTGTGTGATCGAAAGAACTACTTCTAAATACTTTATTTCATAAAAATTGTTTACTAGTTAATAAGTGGAACAAAATTTTGATGCATAAAATTTTCGTAAAAAGCAGATAAGACGCTAAGTAGACATGAGTTCTAGGGGCGTGGTCGTCGTGGACGCGGAAGAGGAAGAATGGTCGTGTGTCGGAACCCGCTTAGATCCGGTCAAGGTTTCGAAAATGAAGCTCATTCACCTACCGTAGGGTGGAATTTCAAGAGCAAAATGAAGGAGGTAATGCGATATCTCAAGTCGTGTGCTTCGAGTTTTGGAACGAGTAGCAGAAGCTAGTGCGGGAAATGGGTCTCGAAAATCAGTAGCTGAGAGACTTAGATCAAATGGAGCTGAGGTTTTTAGGGGAGTATCTGGAGTAGCTCCAAATGTAGCGGAATACTGGTTGGAGGCAGTCGAAAGGATCATGGACGATTTAGACTGCACTGCTGAAGAAAAGCTAAAAGGTGCTATTTCACTACTCCGCGATGAGGCCTACCAGTGGTGGCTCACTATTAAGGAGAGTACCCCTATGGATCGAGTGGATTGGGGGTATTTTAAAGTTAAATTTGAAGGAAAATATGTTGGAGCTAGCTACATCGACTCCCAGAGGAAGGCATTTCTGAATTTAGTACAAGGAAATAAGTCGATAGCTGAGTATGAAGCAGAGTTTTTACGACTTAGCCGATATGCTAGAGGGATAGTAGCTACTGAATATGAACGGTGTGTCAGATTTGAGGATGGACTTAGAGATGAACTGCGAGTGATGATTGCTCCATTTGGAAAGAGACTTTGCAATCTTAGTAGAAAGGGCAAGAATAGTCAAGAAGTTGAGCGATGAAAGACGAACCGGACAGAGGCGAGAACAAGAATAAGAGGAGCTTTGGGTCTTCAGGGTCATCCGGGAATTTTTAGAAGAAACCAAGAAATAATGGGCCGCGAAGTCAGCAGACTGCTACGGGTGGACAACATCGTGCTTGTGCTTAATGTGGGAAGATGCACCCGGGTGAATGTTGGAAAAAGACCGGGGGATGTTTTAAGTAATGCGGATCCAAGGATCATATGATTAGGGATTGTCCATTGATACCGAGAGGAATTGTCCAGAGGTCAAGGTTTTAATCAGTGGCAGAGGTAGACGATGAGTCGATGAGGGTCGTGGTTCGAGTGGCGAGAGGTAATGGTTCCGGTAGAGTCGCGGGACTTCGTGCAGAGGTAGTGGTAGCACCGAGGCTAGACAAACCAGGGCTTGGTGTATGCGGTTCGTCGGAAGGAAGATAGTGACGCACTGATGTTATCACGGCATGCGTTTCTTATTTCAGGTTGCCCTTTATTACTTTGATAGACATAGGGTCAACTCATTCCTACATCGCTAGTGAGGTATCCGGAACTCTGCATGTGAACTCGAGACTATACCTAGGAAGATGATCATTTTAGTCTTTTAGGACAGATCGTAGTAGTAGATAAACTCTTTAAGGATGTACCTCTAGAAGTTCAAGGACGCAGCTTTTGGCTAACTTAATGGAATTGCCATTTGGAGAATTCGACTTAATCCTAGGCATGGATTGGCTAGTGAAGTATCGTGCGAATGTGGATTGTCTTTGCCGCTAAGCGGATGTCACTAAGATCTTTGGACGATAAGGAAGTTGTGGTGATGGGCGAGAGACGGAACTACTTATCGAATGTAGTATCCGCTCTTAAGGCGAAAAGATGGTTAGGAAAGGTTGTTTGGCTTTTCTTATGTTGGTCGATGCCTTGGAGACTAAGGAGACAAGCTGTTGAAGAAATCCGAATCGTGAGGGAATTCGTGGATGTCTTTCCGGAAGAACTTCCGTGATTGCCTCCGGATCGTGAAGTGGAATTTGGGATTGACTTGTTGCTGGAATGGCGCCAGATCTATCGCCCGTATAGAATGGCACCAAAGGAGTTGGTTGAGCTTAAGGCTCAAATTCAAGAGTTGCTTGATCGTGGATTTATCCGACCTAGTGTGTCTCCATGGGGAGCACCGGTCTTGTTCGTGAAGAAGAAGGGCGGGACTATGCGGATGTGCATAGATTACCGACAGATTGAATAAAGTGACCATCAAGAACAAGTATCCTTTGCCAAGGATAGACGACTTGTTCGATCGACTTAAGGGAGTCACGGTATTCTCAAAGATAGATCTAAGATCGGGGTATCATCAACTTAAGGTGAAGGAAGCGGATATCCATAAGACGACTTTTTCAACAAGATACGGGCATTATGAATTTTTGGTAATGCCGTTCGGATTGACGAACGCCCCAGCTGCGTTCATGGATATGATGAATCGGGTTTTTCAACCCTACTTGGATCAGTTTGTTGTTGTTTTCATAGATGACATTCTTGTGTATTCCAAGTCTGAGTTGCAGCATGATGAGCATCTTCGGATAGTGTTGCAAGTGCTAAGGAGAAGAAGCTTTATGCCAAATTCGATAAGTGCGAATTTTGCCAAAGAAATTGCGTTTTTAGGTCATGTGGTGTCTGCGGAAGGGATAAGGGTGGATCCTCGGAAGATTGAAGCGGTGTTAGATTGGAAACCACCTAAGTCTGTAGCGGAGGTTCGCAGTTTCTTGGGATTAGCGGGTTACTACAGAAGGTTCGTCGAAGGATTTTCCTCGATAGTAGCACCTTTGACGAAGTTGTTGAGAAAAGAGATACCTTTCGTGTGGGCAGATAAACAGCAAGAGAGCTTTGAGAAGCTTAAGAGGGTTTTGACTGAAGCTCCGGTTTTGATTCAGCCTGAGACAGGGAAGGACTTTGTGGTGTATTGTGATGCGTCTCACATTAGATTGGGATGTGTTCTGATGCAAGATGGGAAAGTGGTTGCGTATGCGTCTCGGCAATTGAGGCCTCACGAGGTTAACTACCCGACGCATGACTTGGAGTTAGCAGCGGTTGTCTTTGCTCTTAAGGTGTGGAGGCATTATTTGTACGGAGAAAAGTCGAGAATATACACGGATCACAAAAGTCTAAAATATCTACTTTGACTCGAAAAGAACCGAATTTGAGGCAGCGTAGATGGATAGAGTTGTTGAAAGACTACGACTGTTCTATTGAGTACCACCCGGGCAAGGCAAATGTGGTGGCAAACGCTCTAAGTCGGAAAGTGGTGTCAGACTTAAGGGCGATGTTTGCACATCTTAGTCTTTACGATGACGGAAGCTTGTGCGCAATTACAAGTTAGGTAGCCGACATGGTTGAGTCAAGTGAAAGAGAGGCAATTAGTAGATGAAGATCTGAGGGTAAAGCTACGGCAAGTGCAAAATGGGGAGTTGGAAGACTATGGTGTTAACAACGATGGAGTTTTATGTTTCAAGGGTAAAGTCTGTATGCCGAAGGATGAGGAGCTTAGGCGGAGAATTCTTCAGGAATCGCATGGTGGTCCTTATGCGATGCATCCGGAGGTAGTAAGTTGTACAGGATCTTGAGGTCAATTTTGGTGGCTTTGGTCTTAAGCGGGAAGTTTCTGAGTTTGTGGGAAGTGCTTAACGTGTCAACGAGTTAAGGCGAACACCAAGTTCCATCGGGAATGCTTTAGCCGATAAAGATTCCGCAATGGAAGTGGGAGCGTATCACCATGGACTTTGTTAGTGGGTTTCCTCTTACGCCTACTAAGAAAGACTCGGTATGGGTGATAGTGGACCGATTGACGAAATCTGCACATTTTATCCCGGGCGGGTTGATTACTCTATCACGAGAAATTGGCGAAGTTATATGTATGAGATTGTGAGGTTGCATGGTGTGCCGGTGTCAATTATTTCGGATAGGGATCCGAGGTTTACGTCTCGGTTTTGGAAAGCTTTGCATCAGGCTTTGGGCACCAGGTTGGATTTTAGTACGACTTTTCATCCACAGACTGACGGCCAGTCTAAGCGAGTAATCCAAGTCTTAGAGGATATGTTAAGGGGATGTGTGATAGATTTCAGAGGAAGTTGGGAAGAGTTCTTACCTTTGGAAGAATTTGCGTACAACAACGGTTACCAAGCTAGTATTCGGATGGCACCATATGAAGTACTATATGGACGGAAGTGTCGCACTCCTACGTGTTGGACAGAATTAGGGGAACGTCTGATTTTGGGTCCAGAATTAGTAGCTGAATCCGAAGAAAAGTTAAGGTAATTCGGGCTCGATTAAAGGAAGCATCGGACAGCAAAAGTCGTCGCGCAGATCTTAAGCGAAAAGGAAATAGAGTTTGCTTGTGGGGATCAAGTATTCCTAAAGGTTTCACCTTGGAAAAGGTGATGAGATTTGGTCGCAAAGGGAAGTTAAGTCCCGTGTTCATTGGACCTTATCTCGGGTTTTGAAGCGGGTTGGATCTGTGGCATACCGATTAGATTTGCCTTGAGTTGAAGCAAATGCACGATGTGTTTCATGTTTCAATGTTACGCCGTTACCGGTCGGATCCATCTCATGTAGTATCAGTTGGAGAGGTGGAATTACAACCAGATTTGTCTTATGAGGAGGAGCCGATTCAGATTCTAGATCGGGATGTGAAGGTGTTACGGAGGAAATCAGTTCCTCTTGTCAAAGTGTTATGGCACAATCATGGATCGGAAGAAGCTTCGTGGGAGCCGAGGAGGCGTGCGACAAAGAATACCCTCACTTGTTCTAGCCAGGTAATTTCGAGGACGAAATTATTTTAAGGGGGTAGAATTGTAACATCCTGATAATTAGGGGTTATGCATCTCTGCTAAATTGAATGTTGTTGCATGCTTAAATATGATTGAGTGTGTTTTGGAAGTTTATTTTTGAACTTCATTATGTAAGTGAATGCTTAGTGATATATTAAATTTTTTTTTATTTTATTTAAGATGGAACTAAGCAAGATAGGCTTTAAGAAATATTGACTAGAGGTTTAAGCATAATAAGTCATTTGGCAAGGTGGTAATGGTGCATGAGTGAATGCATCAGGAGAGAGATTCGAATCTCTTAGCTAGCAAATGGAAGAATTTTATTTCTATTATTTTGTTTCCTATAGTGTCGGCCAAGACTATTCTAGAATGGATGGTCATCTTCTTATTTTTGGTTAGTAGACTTTATGAAAAAGGCAAGCTAGAAGTTATGGCAAGGGATCTTGAAGATATGGTAAGATAGGGGGACAAAAGGCTTGAAGAAAGGAGGGTGTTTTGGAAGTTTTTTTTTCATGGTCATTTGACCATGAACCTAGTCGGTTTTAGGGACTAAGGGGGAGATGGTTTATTTGTGCAAAAATCAAGGATTAATGGGAGGAAATGTGGAGGAAAAGGGGGATTATGTTGGCATACATGTTGGCGAATTTGACTTTGGATTAGGGGTGATAGTTGGCCAAAAACTCTAGCATTTTGTGTATCTTTTCTCATTTCTCCAAAAGCTCTCCTCTTAGCTGAATTTTGTTAATGACATTAGGTAAAAGTTTTTACTTTGTTTTGGCTTTCATTTTGACCATTTTGGTTAAAGTGCTTATTCTCTCAAATTCTTGTCCTCTTTAGTCAAAAGCATCAAAAGTTTGGAAAACATTTCTTTCTTTCCCTTTCTCTTTCTTTCTCTTTTCATTTTTCTTTCTTCTTCACTCTCAACCAAAACTACCTTCTACCAAAACCAAAATCAACATTTTTTTAAGAATCTTTTTGGAAACCAACGTTTTAAGAGAAACCTTTCAAATCATCCAAGGTAAGAATATCACTTTCGTTATATCAATTCTTTTAGATAGTTTATTAATCAACTTTATTTTAGGGGTGAATTCGAGACTAGCAAGATAGGTTCGAAAAGAGCGATCTGGAGTGTTTGGAAGAGAGGAGGCAACATTATACCCTCAAACTACAAACAAAGAGTCATGTCGGTGATAAGAGATTTTCCACCGGGTTGTGGACCCTCCGCCAAAGAAGATCGGATATTTGAAGTCGTGCGTACAACCGAACCACTTTTCGTTAGTGGGTTGTCGTGGGTTTTGATTCATCTAGCGGAGAAAAACCACAAATAACGGTTGTTCGAGAATCAGAGGTAAGGATTTAGATCTCTCATCAATAGTATAGTTTTATTAGTAATAGTGTATACTAAACAAGTGTGATTATTACCTAGGCATTGTGAGCGGGAAGGTATCGTTCTCACGGTCATAAGGTGTGTAACCTTACAATAAAATCTCGTAGATCTATAATGTGATTTATATGACAATATGTTTAATAATGTTTGTGGATACCATTCAGTGGTATCGATATTCGTATATGTTTACCCGACATTTCAAGTAAATTTTGCTATATGCATAAATGTGAAATGAGTATGATGATATTATGATTTTTGGGGTAAATGGCATGAAAACCGAATAATATGTATGTGCATGGGCATATGGGTAAAATTGATAAAGGGAAGTATTTGGTGGTTTTACCACATAATCCGGTGACTTCGGTCACATATGTTAATCTGGTGACTTCGGTCACATTGATCAGTGGCCTTGCCACAATATTATAAGGGCGATGTGCATGTTGACTGCAACAAATCCTTCGATGGTGTGTAGCGGATGGAGGGTCGATTTAGTAATCCCCACGGTGTGTTTGGTTGGTACGGGTGGTGTGTAGCGGATGGATATTTAGGTGGGCAGTTTGCATTTCATTATATGTGTATATTCATGTGATTTTTTTATCTGCTATAAAAATTGGGCTTATGGCTAAACATGATTTAAAATGGGCCTATGACTATATGTGTTATTAATGGGCTTTTAATGTATGTGTTACACATTGAGTTTATGACTCACCCCTTTGTGGGATAATTTTTCAGATGACTCTTAGCGTGATGGATCGGTCACGAGGACTATGTGGTGGCCAATGCTCAAACAAAGTATTTTGGAGATTTTCCAAATCAAACTTATGAAACTTATTTAAGATTTTTTTGGGTTTTGCCATTTTTGTAATAAGGCCATTATGAACTGTTTTATTTTTTTATTCGCCATGAATAGTTATTATTTAAATAACTAAATATTATTTTTTTGATAAATAAATTAAAACTGTTTTGAAAACAAAATATATTTCCACAATATTAATGAATTTTTCATTAAACTTGGTTTTCTTTTAACTTATTAATTTCTCTTAAAAATAATGTTTTAAGAAGATACAAATTTATTTTACAATTTGATTTCCACCCTATCTTTATGTTAATCTGTTTTATTTAAAATCATCAAGTTTTTCTTATAAGCGAGAAGTTGCTAAAGTTTTACTCGAGGAACATTTCAAATCCGGTCAGGCTTTTTGGGCCGGGTTTAGGGTGTTTCATCACTGATATATTTCTTCTGGAACTCAATATGAAAGAAGTCCCATGTGACTCGATCTTTCGGAACAACAGAAATCAGAGTTTTTCACCATTGATAAGCCGTGTCTCGAAGCAGTGAAACAACACATTTAATACTTTCTTCCGAAGTCAAAGACATCTCATCAAATACCTGTATTGTGTTTTCTAACCAGAACTCGGCTTTCTCGGCATCGTCTTCATTGGTAGCCCTGAACTCTTCAGCCCCATATTTACGAATTTTGTCAATCGGAGGCTTGTTCAACAAATTCAGATTCATAGTCGGAAGCATAACAGATGTCTGAGGGGGATTAACTGGGGTCGGAGGTTGCAAAATAGTCGGGTTATTTCTAACAAACTAAGTGAACCACTCACTCATCATCTGGAAGAAAGCTTGTTTAGCTTCTCCCCCGTGACCGCTCGTAGCCAGTCTCGGATCAGAGGGCGCTGTCCCTTCAGCGGGAGCAGGCGTATTGCTTTCTACATCGTCAGCTACGGCTCTTTCGAGATCCATTACTATACAAAAATCACATTTTATACGTCAGGATTCATCACACTATCACATTGTAGATATATGGCATGTATAGTTAGACTCTGACACACTACGTTAGTCCAAGAATCGACTAAACTGTAGTACTGATACCAACCAAATGTAACACCCCTAACCCGTATTCATCATCGAATTAGGGTTAAAGGCATTATCAAACGGATCGAAAACTTTTATAGACATTTCATAATACAAATCATCAATCGCAATCACTATGTCCCTTAAATAGGTCACCGAGACCTTAAGCATGCTTTAGAGAAGGGTTGGGACTAAACTGAACGTATACGGAAATTCTCAGAAATTTAAAACTTTTTGAACACTACAGAGGTCACACGCCTGTGCAGTCAGGCCGTGTGCCTCCCACGGCTACTAGACACCCCCATGTGTCCTGGAGTGCCAAAATGGGGCAGGCATACTGACTTATCTCCACGACCATCAAGCACGCCTATGTGCCATGGCCGTGTACTCTTAGGCTAGATACTGACTATTTTGCACAGCTACTAGGCACGTTCGTGTACCATGGCCGTGTATACTTGAGCTAGCTACTGACTAAATCCCACGGCCACTAGGCACGCCCGTGTGCCACGACCGTGTAAACAAAACAGGCCATTTGCAAGGCCATAATACCACCCACACAAGGGTCATCCCTACAAGCAAAGAACCAATTCATTTCATGTACATTTGACAACCAAAGACATGTCAAACAAACACCATAATAACTCATTCAATCTCATTTCCATTCATGCCAACTCATATACTAGTTTGCTTAACAAATTCACATGTCTAACCATGCATGGTACATTAACATCTTACCAAACGTATATTCATTTCATAGATCACAATTATATGCTCTTTTAGCATCAATTTACCTTTCACAAATTTTACCATAACATGATCATATAGACAAACTAAAACCATTATCATATGCCAAATCACTCATGCATATTTCCAATACATATAACTAGCCACATCACATGGCTAAGTTCATATCTCAAACTTGTACCAAATAACTAGCCTATACATGCCATACTTAGTATATACATATCCAAAAGGTACCAAAATGAGTTTGAGTAGTGCGATGATGATCCTTGACGGTCCCGAGCCTTCAGTAGCTTTGACGATCTATAAAACTGAACAAACACACACAGAGTAAGCTTTCAAAAGCTTAGTAAGCCATATACAAATAAACTTAGCATAAAATGCATATAATCATTTTAAATCAATGCTATTATTGGTTCATATAACATATACATCACATGTAGCATTTGGCTCATTTGCTTAGCCATGTTTTACCTCATTCTTCAAATCAATATCACATATACACAAAGCTCATTCGAGATTATCTTCACATTTTATCTCATCACTTCTTCGAACATATTCATCAAAGTGAGTTCATATAGATACTTACCTTCCATACACATTTAGTGTATTTTTCAAACGTACCTGAAATAGATGAAAAAATTACTGAGTTGTTCATATCCCAGACTTGCCCGTTGAACCGTTCAGAATCTAATAGGGTACTCAGAGTGCTTGGAATAGTCGTACAATGCCAACGTCCCAGACGTGGTCTTACATGTAATCTGATATCGATGCCTCTGTCCCATACAGGGTCTTACACGAATCAAATACGACGCCGATGTCCTAGATATGGTCTTACACGTAAATCTCATATCGATGCCAACGTCCCAGACGTGGTCTTACACAGAATTTCTTATCGATGCCAACGTCCCAGACGTGGTCTTACACGAAATCTCGAATCAATGCCAACGTCCTAGACGTGGTCTTACATGATATCACATAACAGATACCTATGTCATGACATAGCTAATCCTATCTATTCCTAGGTTCGTACGCGGCTTCTCGGATATTATCATTAAGTCGATCTTATCTCGGAATTCATATATACAACATCTCGTAAGCATTTATCATTATCAATAGTCACATAAACATACATAATTCAATACAAACACGTTTATTTGTATAATGACTTACCTCGGATTCGATTTAACTGAAACAGAAACGGCTACTTACTTTCGCTTTGTCGCGATCTAAGTCTGATTTCTTCGGTTCTTGATCTATACATATTCAAATTTAACCCTTTTATTTATCAACACATTCAATTCAATCCAAAAACACACATTTAGGGTAATTTGCAAATTAGCCCTCACATTTTCATATTTGGACATTTTAGTCCCTATTTCACAAAATCACAAATTACAAAAAATCACTAAATACCCATGCTTAGCCGAATTTCATTCACACTCATATGAGTCCATACATTTCATTTATTTCTCAACTTAGTCCTCCAAAATGCTATTTTCTCAATTTAGCCCTAGTTAGCTAAATTCATCAAAAATTCAAGAACAACATATGTTCATCTAACACATATCTTTCATTTAACACCAATAATCATCACAAAGCTCACCATTTCATCAATGTCACATCTCATAAACATAAAAAATTCTTAAAATTATAACATGGGCTTGATAATAGACTAAGCAACAATCTCAAAAACATAAAAATCATCAAAAATCATACTCAACACATACCTTAATTCAAGCTTGTTATTGCCGAAACCTAGCTCAACTTTCTTCTTTTTCTTTCTTTCAATTTCGGCTAGAATGGATGAACACATCCACTATCATATTCATTTAACACTAAAACTTATCATAATTATTCAATTACTATTTTACCCATTTATTAAACATATAAGACAAAATAACACTATGATCTTTATGTCATTTAAACTCCCACTATCTTATAAATGGCTTAATTGCCACATAAAACCTCCATACTTTTAAAGACATGGCAAATAGGTATCTTTTCATAAAGCATGCTAATTTTGCATTCAATGAAATTTAATCTTTTGCTCAAATTAAACACACAAATGGACAAATTAACTTACGGAATTTTAACACATGCTTAATCATATATCATAGGCAAAGAAAATAATATTAAAATATTATACGGGCTCAGATTTGTGGTTCTGAAACCACTATTCTGACTAGGGTACAAACTAGACTGTTACAGTCTAGGCCGTGTGTGACATACGGTCTGCCCCATGGTAGTGTGGTCCGGTCGTGTGTTCCACTGCACCTTAATTTGGTAAAACAGAATGCCCAGTAGTAACCACACGGGCTGAGGCACGACCGTGTGTCTCAACCGTGTGGAAGGCACGACCATATGTCATGGGCATGTGCCCAGGACGTGTGAAGTCTGCACTTGATTTTTGGAATTTAATTTGCCACACGGCCTAAGGACACGGGCGTGTACCTTGGCCGTTTGACCCTAAGATGTTGCTGACATCAGAAATAGAATGTCAAGGTTTTAACACACGGGCGGAGACACGGGCATGTCATGGCCGTGTGAGGGACACGGGTCGTGGACACGGGCGTGTGCCTTTATTTTTAGTGAAATTTTTCAAAGTTTTCTAAAGTGCCTAGTTTAGTACTGAACCATTTCTAAAATATGTTTTGGGCCTCGTAGGCCCATATTAGGGACTCCAAGTTGAAGTTTGAAAAGTTTTAAATTTGAACAAAATTTTGTAACTTAGAAAGGATTTGAATGCTTATGTTTAAGTTCAGTAACACCTCATATCCTATTCTGGCGTCGAACTCGGGTAAGAGGTGTTACATTTAATGGTATCATCGCTATGGTTTAGTCGATTCTCGGACTAACCTAGCGTGTGTACGAGTCTAGCTATAGATGCCATATATGAATTATGATAGTGTGACGACTCCTGACAATTTAAAATGTGTTTTTATATAGTAAATGGATCTCGGTAGAGCAGTGGTGGATGATGTCGAAAGTAATACGTCGGCTCCCGTAAAAGGGACCGCACCAGTCGAAAGTGGGCCCTTGACATTGAGTCAGGGCGGAGGGGCTAGAGAAGCCTTCCTCCATATAACGAATGTCTGGTATTCGGAGTTTGTTCGTGCAAACCCAAACGCTCCACCCCCTCCAATCCCTCAGTCTACCCCTACAGCTCCCCAAGCAGTGGAAATGATTAGAAGGGAAAAACCTCCGGTAGATAGAATTCGAAAGTAAGGGGCCAAGGAATTTCGAGCGAATATAGATGATGACCCAGAGAGAGTAGAGTTCTGGATAGAAAATACCATTAGGGTATTTGATGAATTGTCTTGCACACCTGAGGAGTGTATGAAGTGTGTTGTGTCACTTCTACGAGACTCGGCTTACCAATGGTGGAACACCCTTGTGTCAGTTGTACCGAGGGAGAGGATAACTTGGGAATTCTTCCAGGAAGAGTTCCATAAAAAGTACATTAGCCAGAGGTTTATAGACCAAAAAAATGAAGGAATTTCTTGAACTGAAGCAAGGCCGAATGACGGTAACAGAGTATGAGCGTGAGTTCGTAAGGCTCAACAAATACGCTAGGGAGTGCGTATCTACTGAAGCCATCATGTGTAAAAGATTTGAGGACAGATTGAATGAAGACATTCGACTATTAGTTGGCATCTTGGAATTAAAGGAGTTTGTGGTGCTTGTTGAGAGAGTGTGCAAGGCCGAAGAATTGGCCAAAGAGAAAAGAAAGGCTAAAATCGAGTCTTGTGACTCAAAGATAAGACAGTTGGGAAAATCATTTCAGTCCTCATCCAAGAAATCGAGAGAGTTTTCTACTCAATCCAATGCTTTAGTTGGATTCTCGAATAGAAATAGGAGTAAGCAGTATTCAGTTTCTAAGGCTCAAACCACTTCTATTACGAGTGTTGGTAGTGCTCGACCAAATAAACCGGAGTGTTCGCAATATGGTAGACGACATTTTGGTGAATGTCGAGGAAATGAAAAAGGTTGTTTCAAGTGCGGTTCACTAGACCACTTCATTTGAAACTGTCCTGAGATGGATGAGAAAGATAGAAAGCAAGATGTGCGAGCGAGTAATGCTCCTTCTAGAGGTAGACCATAGAAGAACCCGAGAAGTGGGGCTAGCAGTAGAGGTGCGCCTAGAGATTCCACTGTGAGATCAGAGGGTAAAGCTCCTACAATGACTTATTCCATTCGCGCTCGCAAAGAGGCTTCATCCCTAGATGTGATTACGGGTACTTTTTCTCCTCATGATATCTCTGTTGTTGCTTTGATTGATCCGGGGTCTACCCATTCGTATGCTTGTGTGAAATTGGTGTCTAGCATGAATATGTCTGGTGAGTCTACAGAGTTTGTGATAAAAGTGTCAAACCCGTTAGGCAAGCATGTGATAGTTGACAAAGTGTGTAGAAACTGTTTTTTGATGATTAGAGGTCATTATTTTCCGACTAACCTCATGCTACTACCGTTTGATGAATTTGACCTAATTCCTGGCATGAATTGGTTGACTGTTCATAACGTGTTAGTAAACTGTGGTAGAAAGTTTATTGAACTGAAATGTGAAAATGGGGATATTCTTCAGGTTGAATCAGGTGAATCAAATAGCTTGCCTATAGTAATTTCTTCTTTGTTGCTGAGAAATGTATAAGAAAAGGGTATGGGTCTTATCTCGTGTTTGGGTTAAATACTCAAGTGTCGGAAGTAAAGATTGAGTCAGTGCCTGTGGTATGTGAGTACCTGGATGTGTTTTTGGAAGAGTTGCTTGGATTGCCTCCAACTAGGGAAGTCGAGTTTGGTATTGAGTTGGTCCCTGGTACGGCACCTATTTCGGTTGCCCCGTATAGGATGGCACCGTTGGAGTTAAAAGATTTGAAGGTTCAGCTGCAAGATTTAACGGATAAGGGTTTTATGAGACCAAGCTATTCTCCGTGGGGTGCTCCGGTACTTTTTGTGAAAAAGAAAGATGGGTCGATGAGATTATGTATAGACTACCGACAACTCAACAAGGTTGTAGTTAAGAACAAGTATCCTTTGCCAAGGATCGACGATTTGTTTGATCAATTGAAAGGAGCCACAGTGTTTTCTAAGATAGACCTGAGGTTCGGTTATTACCAACTGAGAGTTAAGGAACAAGATGTATCGAAAACTACATTTTGGACGAGGTATTGCCAAGCTAGCTCGGGGATCAACAGACGTCGGAGGCATCAATCACACTATCAATTGCAAAATTTGGTATAGTTAGATTTATCATTTTGAGTATGGCATGTATAGGGACTTGGTCTTTTGTCAAGTGTCATATTGTTTTGGCCAAATGTGTTGGCTTGTCTTGAAGATTGATTCATTTTGTATAAGGCCATAGATGTTGGCTAATACTTGTTATTGATATATGAAAATGATGATGTTTTTCATAAATGTGCAAATTGCATGGTTGAGTATTTGGTGTGTTAATGCATGAATGAGTAGGTTGCATGATTGGTGTTATTTGATGTGGCTTATGTTGGTGCAAGTAAGGGTGGCAAAAGGGCTTGGTAAATAGCCTTGTTTTTGTCCACACGGGTAGACGCACGGGCGTGTGTCTAGGCCATGTGTGACACATAGTCTGCCCCGTAGGCGTGTGGTCCGGTCGTGTGTTCCCCTGCACCTTTATTTGGTAAACAGAATGCCCAGTAGTAACCACACGGGCTGAGGCACGGCCGTGTGTCTCAACCGTGTGGAAGACACGGCCATAGGGCATGGGCATGTGCCTACGCCGAGTGAAGTCTGCACTTGATTTTAGGAATTTAATTCGCCACACGGCCTAAGGACACGGGCGTGTACCTTGGCCGTGTGACCCTAAGATGTTGTTGACGTCAAAAATAGAATGTCAAGGTTTTAACACACAGGCAGAGACACGGGCGTGTCATTAACACACAGGCAGAGACACGGGCGTGTCATGGCCGTGTGAGGGACACGGGCGTGTGCCCTATTTTCAGTGAAATTTTCCAAAGTTTTCTAAAGTGCCTGGTTTAGTACTGAACCATTTCTAAAATATGTTTTGGGCCTCGTAGGCCCATATTAGGGACTTCAGATGAAGTTCGAAAAGTTTTAAATTTGAACGAAATTTTGTAACTTAGAAAGGATTCGAATGCTTGTGTTTAAGTCTGGTAACACCTCGTATCCTGTTCCGGCGTCGAACTCGGGTAAGGGGTGTTACAAGTCTAGCATTAAAATGGCATCGTATGAAGCCTTGTATGGACGCAAATGTAGAACTCCATTGTATTGGATTGAACTCAGTGAGAAAAGGTTACACGGAGTTGACTTAGTCTGTGAAACCGAAGAAAAAGTGAAAGTAATTCGAGACAGTTTGAAAGCAGCCTCTGATCGTCAAAAGTATTATGCTGATCTGAAAAGAAAAGAGATAGAATTTTAGGTCGGTGACAAGGTATTCTTGAAAGTATTGCCTTAGAAGAAAGTTCTCCGGTTTGGTCGCAAAGGAAAACTGAGTCCACGGTTCATTAGACCATATAAGATTGTAGAAAGAATTGGACCGGTTGCATATCGGTGAGCTTTACCACCAGAACTTGATCGGATTCATAATGTTTTCCATGTGTATATGTACGACTGTATCAATTGGGTCCTTCACATGTTACTTCTCCGACAAAAGTTGAGATACAGCCTGATATGACTTACATGAGGAACCAATCAAAATTCTGGCACGTGAAACAAATGAGTTAAGAAATAAAAAGGTAGCATTAGTAAAATTTCTTTGGCAACAACACGGTATAGAAGAGGCTACGTGGGAACCGGAGGATACTATGAGGAAGCAATATCTGAAATCTCTTTATTGGTAAGATTTTCGAGGACGAAAATCCTTAAGGGGGAGAGTTGTAACAACCCATTCTCAGTGAAATCAGAATAGGGGTTTCAGGACCACAAATCCGAACCCGAAAATAAAGTTTATTTTTATTTTATTATATGGTCCATATTATGATAGACATGTCGTGTGAAAATTTTGATACGAAAATTTTTCGATTAAGTGTTTAATTACGAGAAGGACTAAATCGCATAAAATGCGAAAGTTGAATTCTAGTAGCTATTAGAATTAAATAGCTATGGAATTCAATACTAGAGGTCCTTATATGGTAATTAGACCATTAAATAAAATTATGTAGATTTTTGGTGACTCATCCATGGAAATTTAGAAAAAGGGCAAGGACTAAATTGGAATTTGAAAAGACATTTAATTAATTAAAAGATGAAAAGAAAATATCATCTTATTCTCTCATGTTCTTCAACCTAAAATACATAGAAACCCTAGGAGAGAGAGAAGAAACTTTCATGGCTTAATTGGGTAAGTTTCCTTGTCCCGTTTTTAGTAATTTTGATATTTTTGAAACCATGATAGCTTAATATATCTATTTGGGGGATTAATTTGAAAAGTTATCAAGGTATGAAATTTGGGTCATGAATGAATATGCTAAAAATTAGAAATTTTTGGTAGAAAATGAAAGATTGTTGATAGATAAACAACTTTTACAAAGTGATTTTTGATGAAAACATGATTTAGGGACTAAAATGTAAAATTTTGAAATTGAAGAAAAGTGCTGAATTTTTATGAATACATGTGCTGTAAATTTTGTAATGGGATTTTGGTTAGGCTTGGAATAGGGAGTAAATTGCACAAGTTTCATTTTCCGACCTGGGGACGAAATTGGAATTTATGGAAAAGTTAGGGGCAAAATGGTAATTTTGCCTAGGATGTAAATTGAGTCCAAATGAGTATGAAATATGAGAAATTGATGATTAAAGCGAGGTTAGACCGAGGAAATGAAAAGGTTTCGGATTAGTAGTGTAACACCCCAAACCCGGCCTAGAAGTTAGGCCCGAATCTGGCGTGTCACATTGAAGTGTTTTAGCGAAAACCTTGTTTTCATTGAAAACCCTTCTAGAGAAAAGTTAAGTAAAATCCATTTTGCATTCAAAACGAGGTGTAGCCAAAAACCATTTCCTTGTAACTATGTAAAAAATTCCTTTTACAGCGGAAGCTCGTTCTTAAAACACAATTATTTTAAAAAAAAACTTGAAATATGCTTAAAAGAAATAAATCCAAGTTCTGTTTCAAAATTACAAAGCCTAGTGGAAGTAATGGAATAATAACTAGAGGGGAAACCTTATTACAATCCGAAATAACTTAAAATAAACAACTTAAAATCCAGAATTTAGATATTAACGAAAACAAGTCTAAATGTCTTGCTAGTTGGCCACCTCTGAGTCCCTCCATCCGTCGAACCGCCTACTGAGGATCACCTAAGAAAAATAAAAGAGGGAGTGAGTTTTCAAAAACTCAGTGTGTATGACCCTCGTCAAACAAATAGCATACATATCATATTATTAACATAATAATATCATACATGCAATGCAGTGCAAACCCTCCCCAAATAATCCATCCGGTACACATCATCTCTGTAACGTCCCAAAAAATTAGGGGTTGTAATTTTTGCATGTTTTCATGTTGTGCTTGCTCAGCTGATTAATTGAGTGTATTTGGGGGTTTTAGGGAGGCCTGGGTTCGAGTCTGAGCCTTGGAAAAATTTTAGTTTTTGGCTCTTTAGTGGAGAGGGTCATTGGCGAGGGGGCTTAAGTATAATTATATGCATTTAGGAGACACAAGTTGGGCATGTGGCAAGGTGGCTGTGGCGTCAATAAGAGAGCAAGGAGGGAAGGGGTTCGAATCCCTCAGTTTACAAAATGGAGGCTTTTATTTTGTGGCAGGTGAGTGGAGGAAGCAGAGTTCGGATCAAACTCTTCAAGGGGAGTTGGAGACTTGGTCAAATAGTTCAAATGGATGAAGGAGAGCAACGTTAGGAGGAAAGAGTGGAGAGAATTAAGGGATGGAGTAGTGTGCTAGTGTTGGCCGAATGTGGGGAAGTGGTGATAGGGAATTTCAGCTATGGTTGGGCATGTGAGTGTGCATATTCGGTTTGGAGAGGGGAGAGTGTGCCGAATTTCTTTGGTCTTCCTTTAAGAGTTTTGCATTTTGGGTTTTATTTTCACCAACATTTTGGGTCATTTTCTCTCTTCTCTGACTTTTTCCGATTTCACCTTGCTCTCATTTTTCTTCCTCCTTCATTTTTCTGCTAAGTGCCGAATTAGTAAGCCTTTTCTTTCATCCTCTTTCCTTTTTTTTTTCTCTCATTTCTCTTCTTCCTAAACGTCCATTTCTTTTCTTTACCTCTAAGTCGTAGCCACACTTCTCTCTTTCCGATTTCTCCTTAAGTCGAATATGTTTCTTCTTGAAGAGTGGTTCTCCTTTTTCCGGCCAAATCTTGTAAGCCGAACATTCACTTACTCTTTTCGGTTTCTCTTTAGCCGAACACCCAACCTTTCCCTTTCTCCCATTTTTCTCTTGTCGTCTTGAATCAACGTTTCTAACACGTTCTTTTCGCTAGGGACTCGGTTCTTTAATCAGGAGGTGTAAGACGAATACTCTCCCTTAGCAAGGAGTCTGTCGTTCTTTGGTAAGTGAAGACAATAAATAAAGTATTTCTATATTTTGGTTTATCAGGGGTGAAAACTAACTAATGGCCAAACGTTATCATAGGTGTCTTGGAAGCAGTGGAAATCACAACTCGTAATCAAGGTGTGTAATCTCACACCTCTGTTCAATCTGCTAATGCTATGATCTATGAATCGGCTAAAAGCTGAAATACTGAATAGCCAGAATATCGGCAACTGAGATCACTCGAGCGTGCGAGCGCTCGTAGTGATAAACCGAGCCACGAACATTGATGATAGGCTTTTGGGAGTGTCACGATCTTTTTCGCGGGCTTAGGCCGTAACGGGCCTTGTTGGGCCGTAGTGGGCCAAATGGCCCTAGTGGGCTAATGGGCCCATAGGGGCGAAATCCTCGGTAAGTGCCGGATGATTGATGCGACTGCGAAGTCTGCAGAACCGAGCCAAAAAATGAGCTGAATGGGCCACATGAGTGTGTGGGCTCGTTTGGGTCGAAACTGGATATTAGGCTCAATTGCACCAGAAATGCCCAAAAAGGGAGCCGGTGTCGCTTGAGGCGACAGTTGGCTTCCGAAAAGGCCGTAAATGAGTAAATTACCGAATTACCCTTAATGGATAGAATTACTGAAATACCCTCGGCGGGTAAAAATTATTAGAATACCCCCGAGGGGTAAATTACCGTTTTACCCCCAACCGATCAAATGACCATTATACCCCTAGTGGTAGATCTAGTGTTGTATGTGTAATCTGTTTAATTGGTTATGATGGTAATTTATTGCATGCATCGATTTAATATGTCACGACATGTTGCATTGGGTTGGGTTATGTATTTGGAGGTAGTACTGTACTGGTGGCTATGCCACGTTATACTGATTTAGTGGCTCTGCCACGATATATTGATTTTAGTGGCTCAGACTCGTATACTGTTATTGGCCGCTTAGCTGCGTTGATATTACTAGCTCGACTGCGTTATTGGTGTGTAGGGCTGGGTTGGTCGACTTGGTCCCCACATGGTGTATAGGGTTGGTACGGGTGGTGTGTTGGTTGGACTGGGTTGGGCTGCATTTTGTTTGCATTAACATGATTTTGGGGCTTAGGCCCGGACTGATACTGCATGGGCTTGGGCCCAAACTTTGGGTGTAGTAAGGGGATTACACACTGAGTTCTCGTAACTCACCCTTTCTCTTTAACTGTGCAGGTAATCCCCAGCCTTAGAGGATTTGGAGCTGCGAGGGACTCGGAGGTGGCCACACGCCCTGTATGTTTTTTGGTTTATTTTAGTTTACTTTACTTAAAATTTTGGGTTAATATTTTTTGTAATAAGGCCATTGGAATTGTTTTAACTTTTATTTGGTATTTCTCTACAAACTGCTAAGTTATTAAACACGAGTTTTAAAACAATAACTACTGTTTTTAAAATATCATGTTTCCTCAACAGTTTAAACCAAACTTCCGTAACAGAGAAGGTTTCAAAAGCAAATTAATAGATGCAAAATAATATTTCTTAAAAGGAATGATTTCAACTAAAACTCGTTTTGTTAATAAGCAACAAAAATCGAGATTTTTAATCGATAGAGAGTTTTGACTCGTAGATACATTTTCCATCGAACACAGTTTTTAAACAACACATGATGTGACACGCTAGATCCGGTCATAACGTCTAGGCCGGGTGTGAAAAGCTTTACCGAGATCTACGTGAACTGTACTGGTGGCCAGGGCTTAAGCGTGAGGTTACCGATTTTGTAAGGAAGTGTTTGACATGCCAGCAAGTAAAGGCTGAGCATCAACTGCCTTCAGGACTGCTGCAACCTGTTAAAATTCCCCTCTGGAAGTGGGAGAGGATAACCATGGATTTTGTTAGTGGGTTACCCCTGACGCCTACTAAGAAGGATTCGGTATGGGTAATTGTTGATCGGCTGACTAAATCGGCCTACTTCATACCGGTTCGCACCAATTACTCGTTGCAGAAGTTGGAAAAGTTGTATGTGGCAGAGATTGTAAGGTTACATGGGGTACCAGTGTCTATCATTTTGGGCAGAGACCCTAGATTCACATCTCGATTTTGGAGAGTGTTACATGAAGCTTTGGGTACGAGGTTGGATTTCAGCACAGCGTTCCATCCGTAGACTGATGGTCAGTCGGAGAGAGTAATTCAGATTTTGGAAGACATGCTAAGGAGCTGTGTGATTGATTTCAAAGGTAGTTGGGAAGACTATTTACCGTTGGCAGAATTTGCTTCTAACAATAGCTACCAATCTAGTATTCAGATGGCACCGTACGAAGCGTTATATGGTCGTAAGTGTCGTACCCCTACTTGTTTGACAGAATTGGGTGAGCGGCGACTGTTGGGTCCAGAGCTGGTTTCTAAAACTGAAGAGAAAGTGAAATTGATCCGGTCGATTAAAGAAGCATCGATAGGCGTAAGTCATACGATTTTTAAAGCGCAAAGAGATTGAGTACTCGGTGGGAGATTTTGTCTTTTTGAAAGTCTCACCTTGGAAGAAGATCCTGAGATTTGGGCAGAAGGGCAAGCTGAGCCCTAGATTTATCGGACCATACCGGATAGTAAAGCGTGTGGGATCGGTTGCATACCAGCTGGAACTGCCTCCTGAGTTAGATCGTATACATAATGTATTCCACGTTTCTATGCTGAGGCGCTATCGTTTTGATCCCTCTCATATAGTTTTAGTGGAGGAGATCGAGGTAAGACCTGATCTGACATTTGAAGAAGAATCGGTGCAGATATTGGATCGTGATGTTAAGGTGCTGAGAAGGAAATCTGTTCCGTTAGTCAAGGTGCTGTGGCGTAATCACGGTTCGGAGGAAGCCACGTGGGAGCCTGAGGAGGCGATGCGATAGCAGTACCCTCATCTCTTTTGATCAGGTAAATTTCGAGGCCAAAATTTCTTTAAGGGGGTAGAGTTGTAACATCCCAAAAAATTAGGGGTTGTAATTTTTGCATGTTTTCATGTTGTGCTTGCTCAGCTAGTTAATTGAGTGTATTTGGGGGTTCTAGGGAGGCCTAGGTTCGAGTCTGAGCCTTGGAAAAATTTTAGTTTTTGGCTCTTTAGTGGAGAGGGTTGTTGGCAGTAGGGCTTAAGTATAATTATGTGCATTTAGGAGACACAAGTTGTGCATGTGACAAGGTGGCTGTGGCATCAATGATAGAGCAAGGAGGGAAGGGATTTGTATCCCTTAGTTTACAAAATGGAGGCTTTTATTTGGTGGCAGGTGAGTGGAAGAAGCAGAGTTCGGATCAAACTCTTCAAGGGGAGTTGGAGACTTGGTAAAATAGTTCAAATGGATGAAGTAGAGCAAAGTTAGGAGGAAAGAGTGGAGAGAATCAAGGGATGGAGAAGTGTGCTAGTGTTGGTCGAATGTGGGGAAGTGGTGATAGGGAATTTCAGCTATGGTTGGGCATGTGAGTGTGCATATTCGGTTTGGAGAGGGGAGAGTGTGCCGAATTTCTTTGGTCTTCCTTTGAGAGTTTTGTATTTTGGGTTTTATTTTCACCAACATTTCGGGTCATTTTATCTCTTCTCTGACTTTTGCCGATTTCACCTTGCTCTCATTTTTCTTCCTCCTTCATTTTTCTGCTAAGTGCAAAATTAGTAAGCCTTTTCTTTCATCCTCTTTCCTTTTTTTTCTCTCATTTCTCTTCTTCCTATACGTTCATTTCTTTTCTTTACCTCTAAGCCGTAGCCACACTTCTCTCTTTCCGATTTCTCCTTAAGCCAGATTCGTTTCTTCTTGAAGAGTGGTTCTCCTTTTTCCGGCCAAATCTTGTAAGCCGAACATTCACTTACTCTTTTCGGTTTCTCTTTAGCCGAACACCCAACCTTTCCCTTTCTCCCATTTTTCTCTTGGCCTTGCAAAGCAAATCAAGTAGTAAGCTTTAACTTTTTGTGTAGGCTGAATCCTCTAGGGTACGAATACTTTCTTCTTGTTGGTTCAAATTGCTTCGGAATCTCTTCCGTTTGTTGGTAAGTTGTGGCCATGGCTGAATAGGGGTGGTAGTTTTCTCTTTATCATCTTGAGTTCTTTGGGGCCGAAAGGCCATTTCTCTTGTCGTCTTGAAACAACATTTCTAACACGTTCTTTTCGCTAGGGACTCGGTTCTTTCATCAGGAGGTGTAAGCCGAATTCTCTCCCTTAGCAAGGAGTCTGTCGTTCTCTGGTAAGTGAAGACAATAGATAAAATATTTCTATATTTTGGTTTATCAAGGGTGAAAACTAACTAATGGCCAATCATTATCATAGGTGTCTTGGAAGCAGTGGAAATCACAACTCGTAATCAAGGTGTGTAATCTCACACCTCCGTTTAATCTGCTAATGCTATGATCTATGAATAGGCTAAAAGTTGAAATACCGAATAGCCAGAATATCGGCAACTGAGATCACTCGAGCGTGCGAGCGCTCGTAGTGATAAACTGAGCCACGAACGTTGACGATAGGCCTTTGGTAGTGTCACGATCTTTTTCGCGGGCTTAGGCCGTAACGGGCCTTGTTGGGCCATAGTGGGCCAAATGGGCCCAGTGGGCTAATGGGCCCACATGGGCGAAATCCCCGATAAGTGCCGAATGATTGATGAGACTGCGAAGTCCACAGAATCGAGACCGAAAACGAGTTGAATGGGCCACACGAGTGTGAGGGCCCGTTTGGGCCAAAACTGGATATTAGGCCCAATTGCACCGCAAATGACAAAAAAGGGAGCCGGTGTCGCTCGAGGAGACAGTTGGCTTCTAGAAAGGCCGTAAATGAGTAAATTACCGAATTACCCTGAGTGGGTAGAATTACTGAAATACCCTCGACGGGTAAAAATTATCGGAATACCCCCGAGGGGTAAATTACCGTTTTACCCCCAACCGATCAAATGACCATTATACCCCTAGTGGTAGATCTAGTGTTGTATGTGTAATCTGTTTAATTGATTATGATGGTAATTTATTGCATGCATTGATTTAATATGTCACGACATGTTGCATTGGGTTGGGTTATGTATTTGGAGGAAGTACTGTACTGGTGGCTATGCCACGTTATACTGATTCAGTGGCTATGCCACGATATATTGATTTTAGTGGCTCAGCCACGTATACTGTTACTGGCTGCTTTCCTGCATTGATATTAGTAGCTCGACTGTGTTATTGGTGTGTAGGGCTGGGTGGGTCGACTTGGTCCCCACATGGTGTGTAGGGTTGGTACGGCTGGTGTGATGGTTGGACTGGGTTGGGCTACATTTTCTTTGCATTAACATGATTTTGGGGCTTAGGCCCGAACTGATACTGCATGGGCTTGGGCCCAAACTGTGGGTGCAGTAAGGGAATTACACACTGAGTTCTCGTAACTCACCCTTTCTCTTTAACTGTGCAGGTAATCCCCAGCCTTAGAGGATTTGGAGCTGCGAGGGACTCGGAGGTGGCCACACGCCCTGTATGTTTTTTGGTTTATTTTAGTTTACTTTACTTAAATTTTTGGGTTAATAATTTTTGTAATAAGGCCATTGGAATTGTTTTAACTTTTATTTGGTATTTCTCTACAAACTGCTAAGTTATTAAACACGGGTTTTAAAATAATAACTACTGTTTTTAAAATATCATGTTTCCTCAACAATTTAAACCAAACTTCCGTAACAGACAAGGTTTCAAAAGCAAATTAATATATGCAAAATAATATTTCTGAAAAGGAATGATTTCAACTAAAACTCGTTTTGTTAATAAGCAACGAAAATTGGGATTTTTAATCGGTAGAGAGTTTTGACTCATAGATACGTTTTCCATCGAACACAAAGTTTTCAAACAACACCTGATGTGACACGCTAGATCCGGTCATAACGTCTAGGCCAGGTGTGGGGTGTTACAATCTCCGTCCAACCGAAACACTTCTGTGGGGATTTCTAAATCAACCCACCCATCCGATACTAACATTGCAGTAAAGCTGCCAATCATATAATAGGCTTAGAAAGCCATCGGTGGATCCACAGTTGTCAAGCAACCATGCGATCGTCATATACTTCCTCCGTTCCATAATTCCCACCCCATATGCAACCTAAACAGAATATCATATGAATGCAGCAAATGTACATGTAACATCCATAAATCTTACAATCAACACATATGGGTATTTCAGTCATTTCACAAATCAAGGGTATTTCGGTAATTCTACCCTACATGGGTATTTCAGTAATTCTTAACAGTATGGGTCTTAATTACGAACCTTGGCACGTCCACAAGTCCTCAAGGCTAAAGTGAATGACACACTCGCGCACTGTAGGATTCCGAGAGACGAGGAGGTGGGTCACTAGGACCGCTTAAGTACCAAGCTCTCCCTAGATCCAATCCTAGACATGCATATGTCCATTGCCACACTCTACCCTAGCGACTTGTCCACAGACATGTTTGATTATTAAGAATAAGTTTTATGCTATTTAAGAATTTATCAGAACTAAACCTAGAGTCCATTAAACCCTAGCATGCATTTCTAAAATCCCATAAGGACCACTAAGCCCAATCATGTCCATATAGCCCATTAAGCCCAATCATGTATATGTAGCCCATTAGGCCCGATCATAATCAAATCATACAACCATCCATATCAATCCATCATTCAATTTCACATATCAACTATTACCAATTTGGGCCCACGAGCTCGGTAAGCTCATTTATCCCCTTCTGGCCCGGTTGGCCAAACAGTGGCCCGAGACCATGAGATCACTCTCTTGGTCCCGATAATTGTATCGATGTTCCCACAAAAATGTTCGCACGCTCGTGTGGTTACCGGCGGCAACCTTTCGGCTTTTCAGCTTTTCGACACTCCGGGTTTTTGGGATTTCAGCTTTTGCCGATTTGTCGTGTGTGAAGTGTATGTACACACCTGGTAAATGAGACGTGTTACACTATCCTCAGCCTTGAACCTACAACCAATACCAACCTCCAATCAATCACACACTTAACCACAATATTTACAAAAAACCGAAGCCTTACCATAACCTTACCGTGTGCCACCTGTCCTAATAGCCCTTTCTTAGCTACCACTCATGAATATCCCCTAGATCTGCATCAATCTTAATTGTTAAAGACAAAATAATAGGTGACTTGTATCCACTTAAGTCACCCTTTCCCTTACTATAGACTATTCGGCAAACTTATCCCAAAATCAAAAACACTTACCCAAAAGCCGAAATGTATGGATAGCTTTTCGGCAGAGACTTGTAGATCCAAGCTTAATTCCGATTTTTCCAAGATTCGGTCCACCATAAATCAAAGGAATGATTCCAGCACGATAGAAATTTGGTCACTAGAGTATTCGGCACAAGGTTTGGGGCGATGAAGAAATCAGCTTCAAGAGCAAAGGTTTTTGGCTTTTGAAGTCACGAATATTTGGTCCCCAACAATTGAGATGAAGGTGGGACGACACAAGCAATGGAGAAAGAAGAGAATGATATTCGATTTAAGGCTTTAGGAGAGAAGAAAAGAAAACACATAAGGAAGAGGCGAGGTTTAGAACAGAAAAAGTGGAGGAGAATTCGGCAGAGCACTATAGTTACCAAAATAGCACAAAGGGAATTCGGCACCCCCTATTTATAAACAAACCGAAACTCTGCAAAGTCCCAATCGGCTCTAACTCTTCCCCATCTCATCTCCTCATTTTTCTCCCTGCTAACTCCCCAATCCTTTTCCTAAATTTTCTCTTCTGATCACTATCCTTAGAGTCCATCACCACACCACTTCCAACCTTCTAGAATGCCAAAATTAAACTCCTAAAAAAAATACTAAGCTAGGATTCAAACCTAGGATCTCCTTGCTAGCCCATAACGCCACATCCCTATACCCTAAGTGGCGTCACTTAGCCACTCCACCACAAGACTCTTTTATGCCATTTCTCCCCATTTTTATCTAAAAGGCCAACTACTCACCGCCCTGGTTCCATTAATAATTAACTAAAAATTCCTTCTCCTCAAAGTTCGAACCCAGAACTTCTCCAACACCCCTAGACACTCCAAGTTTATTAAACCCTTAAAGCCAACATGTCCTTTGTCATTTTCTTGCTTTGAAAAAAATTTATGAGACCCAAAGCCCAAAGCCCAATTTATCTAGGCCCAAATTCGGGGCGTTACAAGTAGATTACTTACGCGAACAAGTGTCGAGGTAAGTTCCTGTAACTTAATCAAGCATGTAAATATGTTTAATTGAATGTTGTGTTTGTATGGAATGTAACTTATATTGATGTAAATTATTGAATGCTATAATGAAAAACTTAATACATGCTTGAAATGGTGAAAAAGGGGTTAAGTCCCAATTGAATATTGAATTCCGATGAATATATGTGCTTTCCCGAAATGGATGAGGTCTTGCATTTGTTGCTGATGGATTTAGCTCGGATGAGTAATCCTATTGACTCATTATAGAAAGGAGTTAGCCCAGACAGGTCATTTTGATATAATACCTCTCGAGTATACGTTACGATTAGGGTTCAGCCTGGACTGGTAATCCTAATTGAGCTCTTCTAAGCATACGTTATATAAAGGATTTTGCCTAGACTGGTAATCCTGTTATACGATATGTGGCTCAAGAGTGTTTTCCTTGATTAAATGCCCTAATGGGTACTCTTGAAAAAGAATTGATGGGTTATTGAATCGTACACCTCGAGTGTACCACTTGAGTATCCATCAGAATTTCAATGATTCAACAGACATAAAACTCTTGACATGGTACGAGAATTATGAGATGAAATGATAATGTCTTGAAAGAATATTGCATGATGAGCTCATCTATCTTTACTTGATGTATATGTAAAGTTTGTGACTAACATGTTTGATTCGATGCATGTGTTTAGGCAATTTTGTCAAATGGATGGAAAACATGATATTGTATGCTTAGATTTAATAAATGAGATTGGTAAGTTTAGTTTCCGTTATACGAACTTACTAAGCATGTAATGCTTACTCCATTTTATTTTCCCCCATTTTATAGTGCTCGGAAGCTCGCGAAGGTTGGAGATCATTGGAGAATCATCACACTATCAACTAGCTTATTTTGGTATATGTAGTAAAATCATTTTGGTATAATGGCATGTATAGGACAACTTGGCCTTTAGTGGCTTGATAATGATGTTTGTAATCTAGCCATTCGAATGGCTAGTAATGGTTGTTTTGATATGCTTGTAATGTCATGCTATGGTAGCTATATATATATATATATATATGTTAAGGAGTTGATTAAATCATGTTTAACACATGGATTGAACCAAGGTAAGATAGTAAGCATGTATGCATGCAATGATATGCCATGTTGAATGATGGAAATTGATTAATTTGAATGCTTGAAATGGTTGGAATGTGTTTGGTATGTTTAAGTGCAGGAAAATGGTAAATTTGGGTGACAAATGAGGCTAGGAAATGACTTTATTTTGTCCACATGGGCAGACACACGGGCGTGTGTCTAGACCGTGTGTGACACACGGCCGGGTACATGGGCGTGTAGTTAGGCCGTGTGTCCCCTGCACCTTAATTTTGAGAAACAGAATGCTCAGAATTGAGCACACGGGCAGAGACATGGGCGTGTGTCTCAGCCGTGTGTGCTACACGGCCTAGAACATGGGCGTGTGTCTTGGCCGTGTGAAACCTACACATAATTTTGAAATGAATTAATTAACCACACCGCCTAGCACACGGGCGTGTGGCATGGCCGTGTGCACAAGTTATAGAGTTACACGGGGTCGAACACGGCCTGTAGCACGGGCGTGTCCCCTGAACCACACGGGCATGTGAGCCCTGCACCTTGGAAAATTTTTTAAATTTCGCGAAAAAAATTCTTAGAAGTTCCGATTAAGTCCCGACTCGATTCTAATACTCGTATTGGGCTTCGAGGGTCCATTTAAGGGATGTTACGAATGATTTTAGAATTTGAATAGTAACTTGCATGAATTATCTGTAAATGTTTCTGAATGTTTCGATAATGCTCTGTAATCTTGTTCCAGCGACGGATACGGGTTAGGGGTGTTACACGCCACATGGGCACTACTTTCAAAATTCATCATGTAATCCATTCTTTTAGGTTTTTGTCACGAAGGCTATCACGTCATAATTTTTCACACAGGCTATTTATTCATAGTTTTCCATGAGGGTGGTTCAAATGTTTTCCTTACGGAATTTGCCACAAGGGCATTCCTTTCATATTTCGCCACAGGCTTTTTCTTTCATATTTCGCCACAAAGGCTTTTCTTTCCTAACGTGTTCACGATATAGATTCGCCTAGAATCATGTTATGTGAGGTTTGCCCATCATCGTCCTAGGACATGTAACAACTACTATAGAACATGGAAACCCATCAAAATCTATTCATATTCTCTATTTTCCATCAATTCTAACGTTGGAAATCTCAATGCAAAGTCTTATATCTTCATCTTAAAGATTTACCAGATCCAACAGACTTACTCTTTCACAATACAACAAGTAGAGTAATAAAATTTACCTTGACATGGAGTAATCACTGGTGAAGATCCAGACCTACAAATTCAGCTTGAAAGAGAGAAATATTGTAAGTTCTTTAAAATTCAGGTGACAATACTTCTTGAGGAAGGAAAAAGAAAACCTTTCCCTTTTCTAACCTGAGTATCTATATAAATAACCTAAGCCCTTATTGGAACCTGAAACGTGTCTTAAACTTTCAACATTGCCTTAATAAAAATGGTTTACAGCAGTAAATGGAAATTCAATATTTTATATTCCTGGTTCAACCCTTTATTCCATCCTAACTACCTCATTAGTACGTAACTAACTTGATAACCCAATAAACTTGGCGTACAATACCTTTGGCGATAACCCAATTCACCCAAAAATCCTCATTATTCTTACCAATTTCTTCTTCTTTACAACTCAAAACTTTCAAAGAACAATCCTTGCATAATACTTTAATGTCAACTATGCACTCGTCCTATACACCAATGTGGTTGGTGGATTTTATGGCCCAGCACAAAGGAAGTATGATCTTTACTCAAACTCCTTTAATCTAGGGTGAAAGGATTATCCAAATTTCAGTTTTGGGAAAAAACCACACAATCTTCAACATTATCAAGCTCGACATAGACAGTCTCATGAGTCATCTCATCAACATTCATCATCAAAGATAGGTATGACCATTGAAGAAATAGTTCATTCTCTTGCTACTAACACACAACAATTTCAACAAAATACCAAGGAAAGTATAAAAAATATGGAAAACAAGGTAAGTCAACTTATCTCATCTCTCAGATAATTGGAATATCAAGGTAAGTTACCTTCACAAACTAATGGCAATCCAAAGCAAAATGAAAAAGCAATTACTTTGAGAAGTCATAAAGAATTGTAGGCAACAAAAGCGCGCAACCAAACTTCAAAGGAAGGCTAAAAAAAGAAGTGACACATCCAAATTCCTCCGATGAAATGCCAAAAACATTGGTGACGCCACCTCATTTTCCTCAAAGATTGGCCAAAACCAAGAAAGATACACAAGAAAAGGAAATGTTTGAGACTTTTCACAAAGTTGAGGTAATCATCCCATTACTTGATGCTATTAAATAGGTACCCCGCTATGCGAAATTTCACAAGGAGTTGTGCACCAACAAGAAAAAACTTAATGACATTGAAATGGTAAGAATGGAAGAAAACGTATTAGCAGTTCTCCAAAAGAAACTCCTTCAAAAATGCAAGGACCAAGGTATGTTTACCATCCCATGTCGAGTTGGAAATGTTAAAATTGAAAAAGCTATGTTGGATTTAGGTGCCTCTATTAATATTATGTCTCATTCTATTTATTCTGCTAATAGAATTGGTCCTTTAAAGGGAACTGGTGTAATTATCCAACTTGGTGGTCGTTCAAATGTGTACCAAACCGATGTTTTAGAAGATGTTTCAATTCAAGTTAATGGACTAGTTTTTCCTGCAAATTTATATGTCATATACATGGAAGAAGAATACTTTTTTAATCCTAACTTTATTTTGTTAGGAATACCATTTTTGAAAACGTCAAAAACAATAATTAATGTACATAATGGTATTCTCACTATGGAATTTGATGGGGAAGTTATCAAATTTAACATTTATAATTCCATGAAATATCCTAGTGACACATGTTCCTTATTTTCTTTAGATGTCATTGACCCTTTGGTGTAGGAAGTCTTTGAAATGATTGACGGAGATAACTTGAGAGTGATCCTCAATAAGAGCTGCAAACCTGAAGAGTTAGCAAAAATTGAGGAAGGATCTTTGATAAATTGGAATTTGGAAGGAATACTTCATAAATTAGGATCTTTCAAAGCTGTCAGTCACAAAACACCAAATATAGAATTGATTTCTTCAGAGAATAAATTGTTACCTTCGATTGTGCAGGCACAAAAACTTGATTTGAAGCCTCTTTCCGGCCACTTGAAGTACGCAAATTTGGGACATGAGGAAACTCTACTAGTAATTATATCCAACAAGTTGAATACAACTGAAGAAGAGAGGCTAATTCAAGTTTTGTAACACCCTGGGTTCAGGGGTTATGCGTTCGTGCAAAAATTGAGTGATAGTAGGCTTGGAGTATGGTTGGACATGTTTTAAGGGTTTCAGGAACTTTAAATTATAAGGGAATGCTTTGGAAAAAAAAAATTGGATTTAAGTGTAAAAAGGGGAAACTGGGCAAGAAGGCCTTAAAACAATTTTGTGGAGTTTAGGACACAAGAAAGGAATTGGCAAAGTGGCTTGGGCGCTAAGTGCAAAGGGAGTGCCAAGGGGGAAGGGGTTCGAATAACATGGGAAGCATTTGGGCTTTTATTTTTGTTTTTGGGGCGTTAAAAGGAAGGGACTAAGGAAGTAGGGCTTAAAACAATATTGTGGGCGTTGGTGGACAAGAAAGATGGGCTGGTAAAGTGGCTGGGGCGTTGTAAGGAGGGCTTGGGGCAGGTCGTGAGTTCAAGGCGCAAGGGAAACAGAATTTTGGATATTTATTTTGCAAGCTGGCGTTGGAGATGGAGAGGGCTTAAAAGAAAATGGGGCGAATTTATATCACAAAAAGCGCTTTGGCCGAATGGCCTAGGGCGCTACCTGCAGCATGGGTTCTAGCAGGTCCCATGTTCGAGACCTATGGGCAGCAGTCTGGGTGTTTTATTTTGGTTTTATTTTGCAGCAGTTTGGAGAGGCAGTGGACGGCACATGGGAGCTTCAAATGGATAAAGATTAAGCTGCTGTTGTTTAGTTCTTTTAGAATTCGGCTGGAAGGTAAGTGATAAGGGTTGGGTTATTTTAATTATTTTAGATAGTGGTAGGATAATTGTAGGATTATTTTATTTAGTTTAATTAGTAAATAGGAGTTGTTATTGGTTTATTTTGATTGTGATAAGTATGGGATAAAATAAGAATTTTAATAGGAGATAATGGTTGCAATTGATTTGTTTTTTTTGAATAATTTTTAAATTAGTGGCCAAGAGAAATTTTAGGTAGTGGCCGAATTCTTTAAATAGAGGGATGCTCACCTTTGGCCACCCTTTCTACCATTTGTTCTCTTTGCCGAAATTGCATGTATTGTTCTCTCAACCACCTTGTTAGCCGAAACCTTTTTTCACCAAGCACCTTCTCTTCCTTTTTGCTCCCAAATTTGCTAGGTGGCCGAATCTTCTACTCTCCCTTCTCCTTGTATAGCCGAATATTTCACCCCTAATAGGAAGCCATAGCCGAACCTTTCAGCCTTGCATCCTCTCTACTAAGTCGCGAATCCTTAAGCCAAGTGATCCTTCTCCAGTGGCCGAATCTAGGAGGGTGACTTCGGAAGTTTATCGATAAGGGTAAGTGATCTCTTTTGTATATGTTTTGGATTCTCTTCCATATTGTTGTCGAAACAAGAGTCTAGGCCTTGATTTCTTTGGTTGGCCGAATGTCCTTAAGGCTTTAAGGGATGTGTTTTTCTGTGGTAGCCAGCGTGAGGGAGCACTTGGGGGTCATTTGAATTTGACTACTCATCAAGGTAAGGTGGTGGTAAGTATTCGGCCAAGGGGCTATACTCATATATTTTTAGTAGTAGCCAATTCTAATAAGTTGTGTAGCGGGATTACGACGCTTTAAGGGCAAGTGCGCTTTTTCGATTTCGATAAGTAAAGTTTAGGGGCTAGTCGATGTATAAACAAGCCTTCGGGATTTAAGATCTTTCGGTAAGGATGTTAAGTTATGGTTCTTTTTCATTTAAGATCTCGTACTTGTCAATTAACGAAGTATTCTGATTAAGCATTATGATGGAGGCCAATACCAGTCAAGGAGGGCAAGGGAAAGTCCCTATCCCGAAGTTTAAGAAAAGAGCTGTCTCAGCGGTTCGAGATTGGCCACCGGGTGTGGGGCGTCACCCACAGCAAAGAGTAGTCTCGCTTAGCGATAGCATTGGGATCGAGGGTCTAGAGCTTCAGGTTATAAGGTGTGTAGCTAGCCTACTGTTTCCGGTTTTATATTTGCATGTGTAATGTGTTAACTAACAAATGCAGTGATAAGTGTGATTTTGATACCCTTAAAGGGTATGACGATGACCAGGTTAGTTCCGAACCTGTTGGGATGTGACTATTGATTTGTATATGTGTGGGTATGCCTTTATTATACATAAACATGTGCATGCATTATCATGACTATATTTTTATGTTGCATGTGCATGGGTGGGCTATGAAAGAAGGTACGGGTGTACTTCGAGTACGTGGTTGATGAGTAGCTATGTGCCTCATCGTGATAGATATAGGCTATGTGCCATATCGTGGATTGATGAGAGACTATGTGTCCCATCGTGATTTTGGTGTTAGCTACGGCTACATCGTGGATTAGCGCCGACCGAGGTCGCGTTGTGGATTTTGTGCTTAATTGCACGTGGATGGCTTGAATGCCTTTGTAGAGTAAAAAGGAGAGGGCGATTTAATAATCCCCTGGTGTGTGGTAGGCTGGATAAGGGGGTGTGTAGAGGATGGACCTTAGGCTTGGGTCGGGATTCATTATTGCATAATTGTGGTATGTGAATACATGTGATTGTGGACTTGAATAAGAAATGGGCTAAGCCCGATGTGGAGGGTATGTGGCTAATTACCCGGTTACTTGATAAATGTTATGTGTATGGGCCAAGCCTGAATGTGATATGATCCGAATATGACATATTGATATCCGATGCATGGGTTATTATGTGGTTAGCATGTGTGGGTGGATTTCAGTGGTTAATTACACATCTGAAGTCGTGTGACTCACCCAACTTTTTAAACATCGCAGGTGAGTCGTGATTAATGGACCGGGTTGGAGTGGATACAAAGGTGACAATGCAGAAGCAGATTTTCATGCAGAAGTAGATGTTTTACTTTTTTAGTTAATTAATAATGATTTTTATATTATCCGTATTTTGGGAATTTGTTTGATGTAATAAGGGCCACTTTTGATTTAAAGTACTCTATTTATGGTTGTTGAAGTTTATGTTTACTTAGAAGTATTTTTACAAATGATTTATATTATAATAACTTATAATAAAGTTTTAATTCGGATATTTTATATCAAGCTTATATTATTTACTAGATTTTAATTGGACATGGTTTCCAAAAGATCACAGATTCTAAAGTTTTATTTTAAGTCAAAACAAATTTTCAACCGTTTTTCCATAGTGACATACCAGATCCGGTCAGGGCTTGTGGGCCGGGTTTGGGGGATGTTATAGTTTGGTATCAGAGCCCGGTTCAAAACTCGGCTTTGAGGGTTTTGGGTTCAAAAATGTTTTCAAAAATGGGCTTTTCAAAATATGGGCTTTTATTTCAGGTTATTCTGGCATGGCACCTGTACCTCCAACCCGAAGTCCACCAGGTAAGTACTTCGGACTTTTGAAGTGAATTGTTATGGGCTTATTTGGGCTCGTAGATTAGAATATTAGGGCTATTGAACCCTAGGATTAGTTTACTCAAACATTGAACACATAAGACTTAAGGACCATTAAACAAACCTGTGATTAAGTCGCCGAGTTAAGGTGTGGCAACCATTGTGCGCATGTCAGGAGTGGATCCTAAGAGCACGGTACTTAAGCAGTCCTCGTGACTCACCTCCTCTTCGCTGGAATCCTACCTGGTGCGTAGCTACGGTTCACCTTAACCAAGAGGACTTGTTCATAGGCTAAACCAATTATTAAAACCCGAAAGGGACTAGCCGTGCCGTTTTATAAAATTCCTAGTTTTAAAATTTCCAAAATTTACCCCTTTGGTTTGTAAACTCTAAATCTGATTTTGAAAGATGTTTTCTCGATTTACAAAATTACCAAAAATACCCCTGTAGGAAAATGACGAAAATACCCTAGGGTAAAACGCGTAAATGTCCGGATAGTGAATGTGGGTGGTAGATACCACCGAATGTGCCTCTACTGAGGAAGGAATGTGGCTTCATTGGGAAATGAAGGTGTCTCTAGTGATGAATGTGTTCTTGTTGATGAATGGATGTGTCCTTATGGATGAATGTGATATTCTGAAATAGAATAGGGAACTTGAACTGAAAATTTATGTGATCGAAAGAACTACCTCTAGAAATTCTTTTCATAAAATTGTTCATGGTTAAACAAAGGGGAACAAATACTAATGCATAAAACTCCTTAATCAGTTAAATCGCGACGATAGAGATGAGTTCTAGGGACGCGGTAGAGGTAGATTGGCGAGATCGGAACCGGTAGGGTCCGCCATGGGTCGAAAGTGAAGTGCCACCACCAAGAGCAAGGCGCAGAGGAGCAAGATCGATAGGTGAAGATGACGCAGCGATCGCGGGCCATGTTACGAGTGCTAGAACGAGTAGCGAGAGCTAGTAGGGGAAACGGAACTCGAAAGTCGATGATTTAAAGGCTTAGATTGAGCGGAGTGAGATCTTTAGAGGGGTATCTCGAGTAGCTCCAACGTAGCGGAGTATTGGCTAGAAGCGATCGAAAGAATCATGGACGATTTGGACCGCACCGATGAAGAAAAGCCGAAGGGTGTTGTTTCGTTGCTTCGGACGAAGCTTATCGTTGGTGGCTCATCGTCAAACAAGGTGTACCGCGATCGATCGGATTGGGATTGCTTTAAGGCCAAGTTTGAAGGGAAGTATGTAGGAGCGCTTATTTGGACTCGCAAAGGAAAGCGTTTCTAAATCTAGTACAAGGAATAAGTCGGTAGCGGAATATGAAGCGCAATTAGTGCGACTAAGTCGACGCCAAGGGAATCGTGGCTACCGACTATGAAAGGAGTGTTCGATTCGAGATGGGTCGCGAGATGAGTTGCGGAGTTGATCGCTCGCAGAGAGAAAGGGACTTCGCCATTCGGTGGAGAAAGCTCGGATCGAAGAAGAGGTTAAGAAGACTATAAGAGAAAACCGAGAGAAGAATAGGAACGAGAATAAGAGAAGTTTTGGACCATCAGCATCGCTTGGTAATGTCCAGAAAAGACCAAGGATCGAGAATCATGTACGTGCACTTGTACCAGCTGATCGAAATCATTCATGTGTTAAGTGTGGGAGAACTCATTTAGGAGAATGTTGGGGAAATAGTAAGGAATGTTTCCGGTGTGGGTCGAAGGCCCATTTGGTTAAGAACTGTCCTCAGGCAACGAGAGGTCGAGGTTGGAGCCATGAAGGAAAAGGTACCGACAGAGGTGCTAAAGGATCGGATGCGAGTCAGCCAAGGACTTGATATCAGGTACGTTCTTTGGACCCCATTATTGTCTTGTTGATGTGAAGTTTAGCTCATTTTGGTATGGCTAGCGAAGTATAGGAACTTTGGATGTGAACCTTTAGACTGTGTCTAGAAGGCAGGATAGATTTGTTAAGATCAGAGTGCGCAGCAGAGACGTAGAGTAGCGAGTTATAATAGTAAGAAATTTCGGGGACGAAATTATTTTTAAGGGGGGTAGAATTGTAACACCCTGGGTTCAGGGGTTATGCGTTCGTGCAAAAATCGAGTGATAGTAGGCTTGGAGTATGGTTGGACATGTTTTAAGGGTTTCGGGAACTTTAAATTATAAGGGAATGCTTTGGAAAAAAAATTGGATTTAAGTGTAAAAAGGGGAAACTGGGCAAGAAGGCCTTAAAACAATTTTGTGGAGTTTAGGACACAAGAAAGGAATTGGCAAAGTGGCTTGGGCGCTAAGTGCAAAGGGAGTGCCAAGGGGGAAGGGGTTCGAATAACATGGGAAGCAGTTGGGCTTTTATTTTTGTTTTTGGGGCGTTAAAAGGAAGGGACTAAGGAAGTAGGGCTTAAAACAATATTGTGGGCGTTGGTGGACAAGAAAGATGGGTTGGTAAAGTGGCTGGGGCGTTGTAAGGAGGGCTTGGGGCAGGTCGTGAGTTCAAGGCGCAAGGGAAACAGAATTTTGGATATTTATTTTGCAAGCTGGCGTTGGAGATGGAGAGGGCTTAAAAGAAAATGGGGCGAATTTATATCACAAAAAGCGCTTTGGCCGAATGGCCTAGGGCGCTACTCAAGACATGGGTTCTAGCAGTCCCATGTTCGAGACCTATGGGCGGCGATGCAGGTGTTTTATTTTGGTTTTATTTTGCAGCAGCTTGGAGAGGCAGATGGACTGGCACATGGGAGCTTCAAATGGATAAAGATTAAGTCATTGTTGTTTAGTTCTTTTAGAATTAAATGGAAGGTAAGTGATAAGGGTTGGGTTATTTTAATTATTTTAGATAGTGGTAGGATAATTGTAGGATTATTTTATTTAGTTTAATTAGTAAATAGGAGTTTTTATTGGTTTATTTTGATTGTGATAAGTATGGGATAAAATAAGAATTTTAATAGGAGATAATGGTTGCAATTGATTTGTTTTTTTTGAATAATTTTTAAATTAGTGGCCAAGAGAAATTTTAGGTAGTGGCCGAATTCTTTAAATAGAGGGATGCTCACCTTTGGCCACCCTTTCTACCATTTGTTCTCTTTGCCGAAATTGCATGTATTGTTCTCTCAACCACCTTGTTAGCCGAAACCTTTTTTCTCCAAGCACCTTCTCTTCCTTTTTGCTCCCAAATTTGCTAGGTGGCCGAATCTTCTACTCTCCCTTCTCCTTGTATAGCCGAATACTTCACCCCTAATAGGAAGCCATAGCTGAACCTTTTAGCCTTGCATCCTCTCTACTAAGTCGCGAATCCTTAAGCCAAGTGATCCTTCTCCAGTGGCCGAATCTAGGAGGGTGACTTCGGGAAGTTTATCGATAAGGGTAAGTGATCTCTTTTGTATATGTTTTGGATTCTCTTCCATATTGTTGCCGAAACAAGAGTCTAGGCCTTGATTTCTTTGGTTGGCCGAATGTCCTTAAGGCTTTAAGTGATGTGTTTTTCTGTGGTAGCCAGCGTGAGGGAGCACTTGGGGGCCTTTTGAATTCGACTACTCATCAAGGTAAGGTGGTGGTAAGTATTCGGCCAAGGGGGCTATACTCATATATTTTTAGTAGTAGCCAATTCTAATAAGTTGTGTAGCAGGGATTACGACAGTTCAAGGGCAAGTGTAGTTTTTTGGGATTTCGATAAGTAAAGTTTAGGGGCTAGTCGGCATGTATAAAACAAGCCTTCGGGATTTAAGATCTTTCGGTAAGGATGTTAAGTTATGGTTCTTTTTCATTTAAGATCTCGTACTTGTCAATTAACGAAGTATTCTGATTAAGCGTTATGATGGAGGCCAATACCAGTCAAGGAGGGCAAGGGAAAGTCCCTATCCCGAAGTTTAAGAAAAGAGCTGTCTCAGCGGTTCGAGATTTGCCACCGGGGTGTGGGCCAGCGTCTGAGCAGCAGGTAGTCTCGCTTAGCGATAGCGTTGGGATCGAGGGTCTAGAGCTTCAGGTTATAAGGTGTGTAGCTAGCCTCTCAAGCTTTACGGGTTTTATATTTGCATGTGTAATGTGTTTACTAACAAATGCAAGTGATAAGTGTGATTTTGATACCCTTAAAGGGTATGATTTATGACCAAAGTTAGTTCCGACCTTGTTGGGATGTGACTATTGATTTGTATATGTGTGGGTATGCCTTTATTATACATAAACATGTGCATGCATTATCATGACTATATTTTTATGTTGCATGTGCATGGGTGGGCTATGAAAGAAGGTGCGGGTGTACTTCGAGTGCGTGGTTGATGAGTAGCTATGTGCCTCATCGTGATAGATATAGGCTATGTGCCATATCGTGGATTGATGAGAGACTATGTGTCCCATCGTGATTTTGGTGTTAGCTACGGCTACATCGTGGATTGGCGCCGATCGAGGTCGCGTTGTGGATTTTGTGCTTAATTGCACGTGGATGGCTTGAATGCCTTTGTGGAGTAAAAGGAGAGGGCGATTTAATAATCCCTGGTGTGTGGTAGGTTGGATAAGGGGGTGTGTAGAGGATGGACCTTAGGCTTGGGTGGGATTCATTATTGCATAATTGTGGTATGTGAATACATGTGATTGTGGACTTGAATAAGAAATGGGCTAAGCCCGGTATGTGGAGGGTATGTGGCTAATTACCCGCCACTTAATAAATGCTATGTGTATGGGCCAAGCCTGAATGTGATATGATCCGAATATGACATATTGATATCTCGATGCATGGGTTATTATGTGGTTAGCATGTGGGTGGATTTCAAAGTGGTTAATTACACACGAATGCATGTGACTCACCCAACTTTTTAAACATCGCAGGTGAGTCGTGATTAATGGACCGGGTTGGAGTGGATACAAAGGTGGCAATGCGTATGATTTTCATGCGAAGTAGATGTTTTACTTGTTTAGTTAATTAATAATGATTTTTATATTATCCGTATTTTGGGAATTTGTTTGATGTAATAAGGGCCACTTTTGATTTAAAGTACTCTATTTATGGTTGTTGAAGTTTATGTTTACTTAGAAGTATTTTTACAAATGATTTATATTATAATAACTTATAATAAAGTTTTAATTCGGATATTTTATATCAAGCTTATATTATTTACTAGATTTTAATTGGACATGGTTTCCAAAAGATCACAGATTCTAAAGTTTTATTTTAAGTCAAAAAAAATTTTCAACCGTTTTTCCGTAGTGACATACCAGATCCGGTCAGGGCTTGTGGGCCGGGTTTGGGGGATGTTACAAGTTTTGCAAGAGCACAAGAAAGCTACCTGTTAGACAATAGCCAACATCAAAGGATTAAACCCTTCAATTTGCATGCATCGGATCTTAATGGAGGAAGAGTGCAAGCCTTCTCGAAAAGCTCAACGCCAGCTAAACCTACCTATAATGGACGTGGTCAAGAAAGAAATCATGAAATTATTTGACGCCAGAATAATCTATCCGATTTCGGATAGTAAGTGGGTAAGTCCTATACAAGTGGTTCCAAAGAAAATAGGTATTACCTTGGTTCAAAATTCTAATGGTGACATGGTGCCCACCCGAGTTCAAAATGGGTGGAAGGTTTGTATCGATTATAGAAATTTGAATGCTTTGACAAGAAAAGATCTTTTTCCACTTCCTTTTATTGATGAAATGCTTGAGCGCTTGGAAGGCATGTATCATTATTGTTCCTTAGATGGTTACTCTAGTTTTCATCAAATTCCGATGGCACCTGAACACTAAGAAAAGACTACTTTCACCTGCCCATTTGGTACATTCCCATACTGATACATGTCGTTCGGACTATGCAATGTGCCTGCCACATTCCAAAGGTGTATGATTAGTATTTTCTCTTATTATGGTGAAAACATAATTTAGGTTTTTATGGATGATTTTACAATTTATGGTGATTCTTTCAATGTATGTTTGACTAGCCTTACAAAAGTCATCAAAATATGCATAGAAACAAACCTAGTACTTAACTATGAAAAATGTTAGTTTATGGTTGATCAAGGTATTATTCTAGGACATATAGTATCTTCTAGAGGAATTGAAATGGATAAATCTAAAATTGGTGCTATTAAGTCTTTGCCTTACCCTGTCAGTGTGTGGGAGATTCAATCTTTTCTTGGCCATGCAGGATTTTATAGACGGTTCATCAAGGACTTTTCCAAGATAATAGTACCTCTCTATAAGTTACACCAAAAAGATGTGGACTTTATATTTGATGAGTCGTGCAAACAAGCATTTGACAAATTGAATGAGGAATTGACTATCACACCAAGAATTCAACCGCTGAATTGGAATTTTCCCTTTGGAATAATGTCCAATGCAAGTGACTATGTTGTTGGAGCTGTCTTGGGACAAAACATTGAAAAAGCCTCACATGTCATTTACTATGCCTCAGGAGCACTTAACAATGCCCAATCCAACTACTCAGTAATGGAAAAAGAAATTCAAACAGTCATTTTTGCTTTAGATAAATTTCATTCTTATTTATTGGATATCAAAGTATTTGTGTATACTGACAATGCAGCTCTTAAATTTTTGTTCGCAAATAAGGGCTCTAAACCACAACTCATGCATTGGGTGCTCTTATTTCAATACTTCAATTTGGAGATACGTGGCAAGAAAGGAGTAGAAAATTTGGTTGCAGGTCACCTCAGCTGGTTAGTCAGTAAGGAAGTAGCGACACCTATAAACCACAAATTCCCAGATGAACATCATTTTTTTCCATTTACAAGGCAACTCCTTGGTACGCTGATATTGTCAACTATCTAGTTACAAAATCACTACCTCAAGATTTGTTACGAGATCAAAAAGACAAAATAAAAAATGATGTCGAATATTATCTGTGGGAAGATCCTTATTTTTGGAAGATTGGCTTGGATCAAGTGATTCGGATATTTGTTACCCAACAAGAAATTCCATCCATTTTGAGGTTTTGTCATTCTTATGCTTGTGGAGGCCATTTCGGTCCCAAAAGGATCGCACCAAAGGTATTAAAAAGTGGTTTGTTTTGGCCTACTTTGTTTAGGGATTCACATATGTTTTGTAAAGCTTGTGAACAATGTCAAAGAGTAGGAAATATACGATGTAAAAATTAAATGCAACTCACCCTAATCATTATTTGTGAAATAGTCGATGTATGGATTATTAATTTTATGGGTCCTTTTCCCATTTATGTTAACAATGTTTACATAGTTCTTGTTGTGGATTATGTTTCGAAGTGGCTGGAAGAAAAAGCCACTCGAACTAACAATTCTAAAGTTGTTATAGATTATTTTCAAGTTTCACATCTTTTCTAGGTTTGGGACACCAAGGGCCATTATTAGTGACAAAGGATCTCACTTCTATAATAGATTTATAGAAACATTAATAAAGAGATATAACACCATGCATCTCACTTCCACGGCATACCATCCACAAACCAATGAACAAGTTGAATTTCCAATCGAGAAATCAAATCCATTTTGGAAAAGACTATTAACCCGAATCGTAAAGATTGGAGTTTACGTCTTGATGACGCATTGTAGGCATACCGAATAGCTTACAAAATACCCATAGTTATGTCAACTTACCATCTATTTTTTGTAAACCTTGTCATCTCCCTGTTGAGTTAGAGCACAAAGCATTTTGGGTTATCAAGCGATGTAAAATGATGTTAGATAAAGATGGTAACCATAGGAAATAGCAATTGCAAGAGTTGGAAGAAATTCGCAATGATGCATATGAAAATGCATCCATCGATAAAGAGAAGACAAAGGCCTTTCATGATAAATGATTTCTAAGAAAAATTTCTCCCTTGGTCAAAAAGTGTTGCTTTATAACTCTCGTTTGAGATTATTTCTGAGAAAATTATGCTCTAGATTGATAAGGCCTTTTGTTATAACTAACGTGTTTTCTCATGGTGTAGTAGAAATTCAAAGTCCGGACACCAATAAAATCTTCAAGGTCAATGGTCATTGTTTAAAGCCTTATTATCAAGGTTTTCAAACTAATGAGTTAGATCTGATCCAATTGGAATATCCAAAATACAAGTGAAGAGGGAGTCACGTCTGGCCAAATTAAAGAAAGGTTCTTCATGGGAGGAAACCCATGGGATTTCTTGTTAATTTCATATATTTTCCATGTTTGGTTTATTTTTAGGTAAGATTGACAAGGATGAGAGTTTTGGGCGAATCAAGGATAAGGCATGCCCATGCCTTATTATTGCGGAATATCAAGAAGTAACACAATTTTTCACAGAAGAAATTCACAAATAAGGAATGCCCACGCCTTATTATTGTGGAATATCAAGAAGTAACACAATTTTTCACAGAAGAAATTCAAGAATAAGGAATTCCCATGCCTTATTATTGTATAACATCAATAAGTAAACATTTTTGTTCACAGAAGAAACTCAAAAATAAGGCATGCCCACGACTTATTATTAAACTATTTCTGCCAAAAATAAATTCCCCAACGCCTTTTCTAGTATTTGTTTCAGTTTTTTAAAAATAAAATAAAAAGAGAGTGCAAACCCTACTAAACAAAATCTCAGCCGCTTAAACAACTTCACCCAACCTCCTCCCACACAAACAACTTGCAACTTTGAACCTCCATCGCCCATGAAATCCACACCAACAATTTTGCAAACAATCGTGAAGCACAACTGATCTGCCATAATTCGGTGTAGCAGATTAAACTAGTTTTCGTACTTAAGGAGTTTGAATGCAAGCATTTTCATTATATTTTAGTATGTTTTCTTAGTTTAGTTTAAATCCAATAAAAATTGTATTTTGAGTCTTTTATTGACCTTAGAGGCTAAATGAGGCCTAAAGGTGAGCTAATATACTTAGTGAGTCTATAGGAGACAATTTGAGGGCGTAGAAACTCAATACTAGTCACTGTGTTGCAACAAGGGAAGTTTAATGTCACAACATAGGGGGCAAAATACAAGAATATCGAGATGGCCATTGGTTTCGCGACACAACCAAGGGATGTTGTGACACACCCCTGAAGTTACCCTGAACCTAAGCATATTGCCTTTAATGTCGCGGCACAAGCACTAGGGTGTTGCGACATCGGCCTTGTATGGGAAAAACTTATGAGCCTAGGGTGTTTTGCTCTTCAGAATGAAAAGTTAATACGAGAATGACAGATGACCTAGGGTTGAGACTGACAGCAACCTTAACTCTATAAATAAGCTCTCAAACACTTGTTAAGGATAGTTTTTCATACTTTAAGATTTTATTTGTAATTTTAGTTTTAGTTTTTCCTTTCTTTTAGGCTTTAGGTTTATTTTACTTATTTCTATTTGTGTTCTTCGAAGAACTTGGTTTGTAGATGAGATCAACTCTTAAGGATTTTCTGCACTTTAATTATCAAATACAAAATAGGATTCTCTAAACTCTATTCTTATCCTATTCTTTATGCATATCTTTTATATCAAGTTTACGATGTTTGTTGATTCGATGAGGGACTAATCCTCTTATGGGAGATTAGCGAGTGGAGGTGTGATTAATTGATCATTATGTAGGGTTCTTTTAGTAGATCAGTTGTTTGGGAGCAGAAGAACTTAAACCCTAGGCTTGACAACCCTAGGAAGTCATTTATATGGGAATTAACCTAAAATTGGTGTGGCCTATCCATGAACACCTTAGCCCTGAATTGGCCTGGACTGTGAGGTCGAGAGATAAGTAGTTCTTTCCAACTCGTTAGTTTAGTGGAAGATCAAGAGATCCTGCTAGGGTAACGACTAGTTGATTGAGTAGAAACCCAAAATAGGAATTAGTTATGAACACTGAAGCGAGTTGATCACCCATGCTTAGATTTGATTAAGTTAGAATTCATTTATCCAAAGATCACCTTATTTTTTCTATTTTTAGTTTCTTTATTATAAAAATCTAAAAACTCTTATTTATGTTGATTCATACTATAATTTATTTAAAATACTAATTAGATCTATTTGCGTTTAGGTTAAAGTTAATTTAGTACTTGCCTCGATTGGGTACGATCTTCGGAGTACTCACCTACTTCGTTGAAAAAATTATATTCCAACCTGACCCGTATTAGGAAATTTTATAATAAACATAAATAACTAATTAGACTAACTTAATTTTAATTTTTATGTTTTAATAGACTAATTAGGAAATTTTTAAATTATAGATACGGTTTCTATTTTCTTTTATTTTGTTATTAAATTTATTTTACTAACACTCCTCTTTTCTTCAAGGAATTCCCAGTACATACTCTTGAAAAGATAAAAGATTCCTGCATAAGTAGCCAAAAATTCAAGTTTTAGACGAATTCAATTACATGTGGCCCAATGATGAAATAAATCATGTTGGTGAATTTATGAAGGAGTCTATGAAGAATGGAAAATTTAGGAAAATCAGAGACTACTAATGCTAGAATTGAGCAAACCCAGATGTGAAGTCTCAACAAATTTACAGGATAGTGACAGGAGCATAGACGTAAATGTAATCTTTCACCAGCTTGAACAAACATAGGGTGAAAGTAGAGATGAATATGAAAACCCAACAGCAATAGTACTTGGGAAAGATGAAATCTTAAGTAGCCGGGAAACCATAATTTGGGAAAATAATCAAAAGGAACCCAATGAGTTCAAAGCAAAAATACTGCAATAAAAGAGTGCTTAGAGTGAGACAGAGTTAGCAGTGGAGCTGAAAACTGAGTCAAACACTGAATTTTCTATCCTGACAACATCGGTTTCATCAAAATAAGAGGATCAGCAACATCAAGATCTAAATGACGAGGTAAATGTCTCAACCCAACTCCAACCATTTTGTGAGATGTTAACTTGTATGGGATTGATAGAGGGACCATTAAAGCCTGCAAATCCTTTAGATGAAATTGAGAATTACAAAGATGAGGACCCATTCAACATGGATAAACTTTGTAAAATAATAATCCTTAATCAGGCACCTCAAAATTTTAAATACTCAGGGAATTTAACTATATTAATCAAGTTAGGGACAATACGTATTGATAGAATTTTGAGCAACTTAGAGGTTACTCTTAATCAAATGACCCTACCAAGAAACACGACTTAGAGTTAAGGAAATTAGACAAGACTTACTTCTTATCCGAATCGTATGATAAAATCAGCACTCCATTAATCAAATTATTGAAAGAGGATTTAATCAAACAACATTAGTATAAGATGTGGGATGGATATATGACTCTGGATTTTGAAGTAAATTTTAATAAATTCCTAGTGCTGGAAGATTTTTTAGATCTTACAAGGATTATTAATAACTTTGAGAAGAGAAAAATTAAAGGTGAAAGTGGAACATATTATAAGAATGATCCACAAAAACTGAACTATAAGAGGTATTTACGATCATGAGGCTATAGAATACTTTTAAGTGCGACTAATAACTTCAATTTGCGAAAGGTATTTACTGTGATAAATTTAGGACAAAAAAACAAGTTCAAGGAGCGAGATAAACGAAGAAAAGTCAAATGGCAGAACGAATGTTGGACTAACACTGATAGAAACAGAATCAAAAGAGTGTCCACATGTACATTAAAAGAGCTGATGAATGAATTCAGCAACAAGACTTAACGTTCTCAAACTAAAATTTTGTGTATTTTATTGTACTTTAGTAATCGGTAGTTTAGAACCTAATTTCAAATTAAATTTTGGTTTTGTGTAAACTGAAACACTTTGAGAATTGAGAAATTGGGGTTGAAGTAGAGTCAGTGTCGTAACATGGTACCCCCATGTTAAGAAATCAAGGAACTCATCTCGATGTCGCGACATAGCACCTCTGTGTCATGATAGAAAGGTCGGTATACCCCAAACTCAAAAATTTGAATATGTGTCAAAACATTAGTATTCTGCTAGGGGTGTCAAGACACAGAACCCCTGTGTCGCGACATCAATGCATTTTTCTAAAGGGTTGACCCAACCCCTTACGCAACTCGTCATTTTTAAACTTATTTTAACCCGATATAAAGCTTTAAAACACCTAAGCTTTTAACCCTCAAAACATAATTACATCCTTTTAAACCCCTCTTAATTTTTATTCTCCCTCAAAAACTCATAAGTCTGAAAACCCTCTTTTTCATTGAAATCTGTAATTCTACAAATTTTCTTTTCTTCTCATGAGTTTTATTTGGTGCAAGTTTTACACCAATCATTCATAAAGGGAGTCGTCACAATCTTTAGGAAGGAAACAATAACATTTCAAAGTTAAGGTTAAAAGTTCCAAACTTGAATTTACTATTATATTGTCTTTAAAATACATTACTTGTTAGTTTTTTTAGTGTTCCAAGTAAAATTTATATTGAAAATGCCTCCTAGGAAATCTATAAAGGCTAAGGTACAAGAAACACCAGTGGTTTTGGACCCCTTAAAATTTCAAAACTCGAATGCTGAGAAATATTTTCTTCATTTACATGGAAAAACTTTTATTCAAGAAAGGGGCTTCGAGCCATCGATGGTTCTTTGTAAAGAGATTTGGACACTAGTCTAATATCATCGATGGGAGGGATTTTGTGTCACTCGTAAAGAAAAAGTGGTTATCCTGGTAGTTCAAGAGTTCTATGCTTCTTTCAAGGATGAAGAGATGAGGAGACCGAACGATGAAATATTAGAAACCATAACGGTAAGAGGTAAGGAAGTACGGGTTACTCCTCGAGAAATATGTGAATTTTATAACATCTCATACTATGTAAATGACTTCCTTGATAATACTGATTTAGACACGTTTAGGGACATAGAAATGGAAGACATTGTAAAATATTTAACCCAAGGGAGAGGCATATGGAACCGTACACCGAATACCGAATTACCGACTAATTTCAATCAAGCAATTATGTTTCCAATATCCAAGATATGGATGCAATTTCTTTGTACTAGAATAGCACCTGCATTAAATGTTTCTAACATAAATACCTTTCAAGCTATCTTGTTGTACGGTATTTTGCAGAGAAAAGAGATATGTGTTGGGAGATGGATATATCAAAACATGAAGCAATGCATTAGTGGCAAAAAGGTCGGGGTTTTCTTTCCTCACCTTGTGACAACTTTATGCAAAAAGGCTAGAGTTCCAATGGAAGATAATGAGAAATTCATGAAGCCAACGAAGAGTTTGATCAGAGACTCCATATACACTCAATATGTTGAGCTTTAGAGAAAGCATATTACGATTGGAACAAAAGGAGAAAGCATATAATGGATGTCCCCGCATCACTAATGAAATCAACAATAAATACTCGGAATGATATAATGAGCGAGACCGCGAAGATAGATTGGATGATCCACTGGATGCAAGAATAAGTACTCGTCATCCAAGATTTTGCATTACAAAAAAAATCAAAGAACCAAACTACCCGCCAAACATGGATACATACGGATCATTCAACACTAGATTCGAGGAACAAATGAGTGAAGAAGAAGGAGAGGAAGAGGACGAGGCTATTAAGTGAGACTTCCAAAGGGAGGAGGATGATTACGAGATGGCATTCCAACCATAGTATTCCATTCCAAAGGGGCCCACCATTCTTAGCCCGACCCGACATACACATCCATCAAGTGGTGACACTTCTCAATGATACGTTTCGAGAAAGGGAAAGGAAATCCTTTGAGAGGGGGTAGTTTCCCCATTTTGATGATTCGAATGATGATTAAACATAACTTTTAAATTTTTATTTTGGGACTTCAAATTTTGGATAATTTTTATCATTTTAGGAGTAGGATTAAACATACACTTTTATATTTGATTTTCTTTTATGTTTTAAAATTTTCTATGTAGGAACCTCACATGAAAGAAGCACGACATTTTCGAGCTTACAATGAACAAGGAAGGAAGCACCTTGATGTTCACTAAACTAACTATAAATACGACAAAGGCAACCGTACCTATCGAACAATAGTATAGCTATGGTGAGTAGAGAATATCGTATCCACAAGGACTAAAAGTATTAGTAGTTACTGTCTTTCTATTATTAAGCCAGCAATTTGGAGTGATGTGTTTTAATCTAAATTTAGTTTATAAGAACGCAACAGAGAATGAATCAAGGAAATAATCGAATATTAACCAATGAGATAGACAATACCAAGGAAAGAATCCACCTATACTTCACCTATTATTATGAATCTGAATTAAACGATTTATTCACATGTGTCTTGATCTGTAGAAATCCCTAAATTATGTTAATATCTCTTTTGAGAATAAAAACAACTTACTCTAGGTTGATTAATTGAAATCTCTTTCTAATTAAAACCCCTATCGTCACATTAACTCGATCTGTGGATTCCCCTGTTAGATTTAACTCTAATCATGTAGATTTATGTCATCCTATTTCTAGGATTGCATGCAACTCCACTAAATTATGCTAGATCTACTCTTAAACAGAGACTTTTCCTCCACTAAATTAAGCACATTAAACATGAATTAATATCCCGGATATATTAAAATAAGAAATAAGCATTCATAATTGAGAACAAGAATCAAGTATTTATCGCGTAAAAACAGACATTAAATAAAAATATTCATCATAGGTTTCATCCTCCCTAGGTATCTGGGGAATTAGTTCACAATCTTACAGGAAAACATCTCAAAGTTAGAATAACCACAAGACATAAAGAAACTCAATAAAACTTCGAAAGAAATTAAAAAGAGATCTTTGATCTTGATGAAGATCTGCTTCCGAGTTGATTCTGATGGTGTTCTTCGAGTCTTTTCTTCAATTTTCTCTGAGGGTCCCTTATGTCTTCTTCTAATGGGTATTTATAAACTTTACAATGCTCAGAAAGCCTAAAAATTGGGTTTTTCTGCATATTTGGGAAGCATGGTGCGACATCGACACGGGCTGGCACATGGGCGTGTGTCCAGCTCGTGTGGCTCATAAGGGTGTGTGCCCTGCCTGTGTGGAAATGCCCAGGCTGTATGGCTCCTTAAAACAGCTCTATTTGTCTGATTTTAGCTCGTTTTTTACTCATTTCGTTCCCAAATGTTCTCTTAAGTATAGAAACATGAATTTAAAGGATTAAGAGCATAAAATTCACTAATTTGCATAATTAATCATTTAAAAACGCATTATGAATGGGATTAAAATATGTTATTTTTAAAGCTTATCAAATATCCCCACACTTAAGCGTTTGATTGTCCTTAAGCAAAATCCTCAACTCACATTAAAATTAATCTTTCTTAACTTGTAATTCCCATTAATAATGTCTCACAATAATTCACAAATATTCATGCATTGGCAATTCAACGAAAAGAGAACTAAAATCTCAAACAATCCAAGCTAACATTTTTAAACGCAAAAACATAAGTGTCTTCCCTTATTTAAGTAGTTACCTTTAATTCAAAATCAACAAGAATTGACATCCTCACTAAAGATTCACTCAAGCACTGAAAGTGTTTAAGGCTCAATAATATGCACTCAATAGTTGAACAAGAAATGTCATTACCATAGGCTTTTATGAAAATCAAATCTCAACCACTATAAAATGAGATGATACACAAATCAAAAAGTCTTTAAGAGGTTGTAATGGGGCTTAGGTTAAGGGTGTGGATAAAGGCCAGAAAAGTTGGTTATAATCGAGATCGAATTTATAAATTACCAAACTAGAAAAAATAAATAAATGTTGAATTAAAAACAAGTGCATAAATCAAGAACTATTCAAGAATAAAAATGAGCTTCTTCTAAAAATATAAATTTAACTGTTCAAGCTCAACCAACATAGAACTAAATAATAATCAATATTTTTTTCAATTTTTTTTATCTAGAACAATCAGAATCAATACAGAAAATCAAATAGAAGAGCATAGTTAAGCAACTAACCAAATCAAATCTTTTAAAAAAGTGTGTCAATAAAATGGGAAAAAGTCTCAATGAACAAAAAATGAATTATGGGTTAACATAAATAGGTAAATCAAGAAACGGTGTGTTAGTCTCAACGGGTTTCACTAAGGGTTAATTAAAAAGGTAGGCTTTTTATGGGATAAGTGGGTTAAAACCTAAGTGCCTTTATCATCTCAATATATCAAATCAAAGGTGTGGTCTCGACATGTATAATTGAAGCAAGTTCTAGAATAACAAATCAAATTGACACACTCATAACCAATAATAAAATAAGTAAGAAAAATGTATGTTCTAAAGGCTCAAAATCTCACAAAAAATCATGGTTTTTGATGTCAAACTTGCAAATCTCAAACTTCAAGATAGTACTTCCATTTAGAGAAACAACCTAAGATTTTAAATTTCTTAAAAATAACTTATCATGCTTGATTCTCTCTTGTCTTAAAGTTTAAATCAACCAATGCACAAATATTTATAAATTAATCCAAAACAAGTCAACAAAAATCCCAAATCGATAAAAATTCATTCTAATGAGAGTATGAAAAAATTACTTAAACACAAGACATAATTAAGGGATTTTCTAATAATTATATAAATAACCTCCCCACACTTAAGATGTACATTTTCTTCAATGTACAAAAAGATATAATCATAGTATAAGCAAAATATCATAAGAGTGGGAGAAAACTGAAACTACCCTGAATATTGGATGAAATAGTCAGAATGGTGAAAAGCGGAATTGTAGAAAAATCTAAATGTAGTGCATGTTTCTGAGCAAACTAATAAGAAAATAAACACAAATAGTGAAAAAGATTAAAATGTTACTAACTCGATTAGAAACAACCAAATAAATAAAAATATAGTTCAAAAGATAAGAAACAAAATAAGTCTAAAAAAATAAAAAAAATAAAACAATTAAAAATAAAAATAAAAATAAAAAAATAGAAAAAGAAAAAGAAAACTAAAAAGGAAAACAAATAAAATCAATTATCCTCATCGTCAGAGGCATCAGTATTGTAACATCCTGAAATTTAGAATTTTATGTTTTGCATTATATCATGCGATAGGCTAGTTAAAAATATGAATTTTGTATGTTTAGGGGTCCTAAGAAGGCTTGGGATTGAATTGAGCCTTAGTAAATTTTTTGTGTTTAAGCACTTTAAGGAGAGAAGGTATGTGACATCAAGATTTAAGGAAATAAGTGTGCATTTTGCTAGCACAAGTAAAGCTAGTACAGGAGTGGTGTGGCGTTACATGTATAGGCTTGAGGGGTGGAGTTTGAATCCCACCTAGTGCAAATTTTGGATTATTTTTTTGTGCTTCCTTTCCAAGTGTCGGCCAAGGTTCTAATTATGGTAAGGAAGACTTTTTATTGTTGGTAAGAAGAATAAGAAAATATTGTAAGGAGGTAAAAAAAAGAAAAGGAAGGAAAGAAATAAAAGAAAGGGATAAGATGGGGGAAGCATGTGGTCGAATTTTAGGATTTGCCTAAGGGAGAGAATTTTGGTCAACACTCACCTTTTGGTAATGAGGATACACAGTTTTGGTTATGGTATTAGGGAGAGGCGAAATTCCTATTGCATTTTTCAAATATTGTGCATGAAAAGTTTTGTTTCTTCTTAACATTTTAGCATTTTCTTTTTCCAACTTCTTTTCCTTTGTTTTGGCCGAATCACTATAGCCTTCTGTTCTTTTCTCCTTTCTTTTGTTTTGCCAAAATACTCAATCCAATTTGGTTCATTTTCTTTTGGTAATAGTCGAACATCTTTACTCCCTTGTCCATCACTTCTTTTCTTCTTCACCATCTCCTCAACCATTTTTCCTTTCTCTTTAATCGACACAACTTTGTTTGGCTGAATCTTCTTTATTCTTTTCTCATCAATAGCCAAATTTTTATCATCTTCTCTTCTCCATCTTGCGAGTTGAGTATCTCTTCTTTGATCGAATCGGTAAGTGGCTCTATTCTATCCTTGTATTTTCTTTTCTTCATGCCGAATATGTACCTTCTCTTTGGATGGTTCTCTAAACCGAAACATTCCTCTCTTCTACTCCCTCATTTCGTGATCATCTCCTATTTTGTAGTGTTCTTGTGGGGTTGGCCGAATCTTTCATTTTGTCGATTCATCCGTAGTCGAAAGCCCAATCGGTGGAAATCGGATCTATTATCGTAAGGTAAGAAGTTTCTTTATGGATTATTTCGATCTCGCTCATTTTTTGATTAGTTTGCTAAATGGAATGATGGTTTTGACTAATTAGTTATTATAGGGATTATATCGATCGTTTTTATTCACTTGTTGATCCTACGAAAATAGTGGTAAGCCAAACCTTTTCCTTAAACAATCGACTATATCATCGTAATATCGTTTTGATTAAGACTTTTTCCAATGGAGGCAAGTGGTATCGATTCGAAAGGAAAAGCGATAGGAGAACACAAAAGGAGTGGATTTGCAATTCCTACTCCTAAGTTCAAACGTAGGGCGGTATCGGCAGTTCAGGATTTTCCACCGGGTTGTGGACCATCATCTGGTGAAAATAGACAAATCGCGGTTGTTCACGATACTAAGGGTAAGCGTTTCATTAGATCGTCTGATTTAGATACTAGATTAATAAAATCTCGTTTATAGGTTAATCGAGTGTAATGGTGATTTAGGTGCCGACGATCAAGAAGGTTTAGTCCTTACCGTAATTAGGTGTGTAATCTCACACCAGAATCCCGCAGATTCATGATTCAATAACATGTTAGATAATAAGATCGTTATTATTGTAAGGCTAAAAATTGTAATATGGCACAAATCGAGAAGTTTGCTTAAATTACATTATTTCTATAGATTTGTCAAAATCGGTATTAAAATTGTTAAATTTACTAAAATGCCCCTATGGGTCGATTTACAAAAATGCCTCTATGGGTCGATTTACTAAAATGCCCCTATGGGCCGAATTGCTAGAATGCCTTAGTGGGCCGAATTACAAAGTTCTATAATGGACCGATTCACCGTAATAAATATTGGATTAATGGTCGATTATATATGTGGATATTATCCTATGTATATTGCATTTCACATTTTACATGGGATGGGAAAATTGTATGGAGAGCAGTGTAGCCTGGTGGCATTGCCACAAAATATTCATTATTATGCTTACTTATGATTTCGGTGGCTTGGCCACAATATAAATATATGATAAGCAGCTTGACTGTAAATTTTGGTGTGAGCGACGGGGTGGGTTGACTTGATCCCCACAGGTGTGATTGGCTGGTCGGAGGTGTGATGGATGGATGGGTTGGGTTGCATGCATTCACTTCATTTTAATATTGTTATGTTAATGGGCTTCGGTCCAAGATGATGCTATACGGGTTCGAGCCCAAGTGGATGACAATGAGGGGATTATGCACCGAGTTCTTGTAACTCACCCTCCTTTCTTTTTCTTAATCCCCTCGTAATGCTCGATTTGAGGATTTGGGGCCATGGATGACCCGGTGGAGGCCATACTTTGGAAATGATATTTCGGACTTCATTAAATTTCTTTTCTGTTTCATTTTGTTACTTTTACTATTTTGGGTTAAAGTTGTAATAAGGCCTCTGGGATTTTACATTTGGATTTTATGTTTGATTATTTATTTTCTTTCATGGTTTGATTTAAACAGGAATCTTTTTTGAAATCATAAACAATGGTTTTTCATAAAATTTATCTACAAACAGATTTCATAACCAATATGTTCGAATAAATTAATTTGGACTTTCCTTTGAAATATCAATTTTATTTTCAAAAATTACGGATTTAAAAGATCACTAATCCAATTATCGATTTTTTTCAATTAAACTTTCAAGAATTGTAGTATTTCTATCAAATATTCTGATCAAAATTTGTTTTCTTAAACTAAATTCTAATCTTTAGTAATAAGCACAAGTTCTTTACTTGTTTTCTTCATGTGACATGTCAGATCCGGTCATACCGTATAGGCTGGTTTGGGGTGTTACATTTTATTGTATCAGAGCCCGATTGCAAAACTCGGCTGTGGTTTGGGTTCAAAAGCATTTTCCAAAGCTGTTTAAAAATTTAATTTATAAATGCATGTTCTAATGGAAGTATGACACCACGGGTATCCGGCACTAAGTCAAGTAAGTTTATGTTTTCATTTTATGATTATTGTGGTATGACTGTAGAAATACTCTAGAACTTTTAGCTTTAGAAGCTGAAACTATAGAGATTGAGACTTTAGGATACGTTTTGTGAAAACGAATTTACTTCCTATATTCCATAAAACACTGTTTAATAAACATTGAATAGAATATTGATTCATAAGACTCTTAATCAGATTAAATCGACTTAGCAAAAATGAGCGCTAGAGAACGTGGACGTGGTAGACGTGGCCGTGGTAGAGGCCGAGGTGCTAGAGTAGTATTTGAGGCATCGGGGCATATGTCAGAAATGGACGCCCCTGTATCACCTGTGACTGAAGTTGGGTCACATGATCGAATGAGAGAGGACGACGCTCTGTCCCAAGCGATGTTGCGAGTTCTGGAAAGGGTTGCTGGGGCAAGAACTGGGTCGGCAGCTCGTGGGTCAATTTCGGAGTGACTCAGATCGAATGGGGCTAAAGTTTTTAGGGGTATTTCGGGTGTAGCCCCTAATGTAGCAGAGTACTGGCTTGAGGCAATGGAGCGGATTATGGACGACCTGGATTGCACCGCTGAGCAGAAACTGAAAGGGGTGGTGTTGTTGTTAAGAGACGAGGCGTATCAGTGGTGGCTCACTGTTCGGGAAGGCACTCAGGCTGATCGTATTACCTGGGAATTGTTTAAGACCGCCTTTCAAGGAAAATATGTCGGGGCTAGTTATATGGATGGTCGAAGGAAGGAATTCTTGAATCTGGTCCAAGGATGTAAATCTGTGGCAGCTTACGAGGCGGAGTTTCTACGTCTGAGTCGGTATGCCTGGGGAATAGTGCCGACTGATTATGAATGCTGTGTGCATTTTGAGGATGGGTTGCGTGATGAGTTGCGGGTACTGATAGCCCCAAAGAAGGAGAGGAATTTTGCCACACTTGTGGAAAAAGCTGAAATAGCTGAGGAGGTTAAACACTCGGAACGGAAAAACCGAGACAAGGATAGGGTCAGGAACAAGAGAGACTCTGGGTACTCAGGTTCTGCTAGAGGGTTTCAAAAAAGGCCCAGGAATGAGGAGCCAGCTCGAGTAAGAGTTCAAGCTAATACCAATCAGTTACAGCCTTGCGTGGATTGTGGGAAACTTCACTCGGGTGAATGCTGGAAGAGAACTAGTGGTTGTTTCAGATGTGGATCCAAGGACCATCGGTTTAGGGATTGCCCTCGAAAGCCTTATCAAACTCAGGTAGTTCATAACAGATTGGCGCAGCCAGCAGGAGGTGCTCTGCAGCCGCAGAGAGGCTGTGGGCCAGGTCGAGGTGGTAATGGTGTAGGACGAGGTCAGGGTGCACCGGGTAGAGGTACCGGTAACAGGGGTAATATAGAGGCGAGACAGCCAGGGTTGGTCTATGCGGTCAGGTGTGGAGAGGATGGCGATGCACCGGATGTCATAACCGGTATGTTCTTCATATCTGATGTACCTGTTATTGCTTTGATAGATATTGGATCCACCCATTCGTATGTTGCTTGTGCTATGTCTGGAACTTTGAATATTAGATCTGAGATTACTGCTAGAGAAACAACTGTAATTAGTCCTTTAGGACAGTCGGTGATAGTAAATAAGTTGTTTAGAGATGTGCCCTTAGAAGTTCAGGGGGAAGTATTTCTGGCAAATTTGATGGAACTGCCGTTCGGCGAGTTCGATCTTATTTTGGGCATGGACTGGTTGGTTAAGCATCGTGCGAATTTGGACTATGTTGCAAAGCAGATGGTATTAAGAACTTCAGAGGATAAGGAAGTGATGTTGATAGGTGAAAGAAAAAACTATCTGTCTAATGTGGTATATGCTTTAAAGGCAGAGAAGTTGGTGCAGAAGGGGTCTGGAGCGTTCTTATCCTTTATCAGTGCTTTGGATGGCAAAGAGTTGTCGGTTGAGAGTGTTAGAACGGTGAAAGAGTTTTTAGATGTCTTTCCTGAGGAGCTTCTAGGATTGCCTCCGGATCGGGAGGTGGAGTTTGGCATTGAGCTATTGCCAGGGGTAGCTCCGGTGTCCACTGCTCTGTATAGAATGGCACCGAAGGAGTTAGCGGAGCTTAAGGCTCAAATTTAGGAGTTGTTGGATCACGGATTTATTCGACCAAGTGTGTCACCGTGGGGAGCGCCGGTTTTGTTCGTTAAGAAAAAGGATGGGGCGATGCGTATGTGCATATAGATTATAGACAATTGAATAAGTTGATGATCAAGAACAAGTATCCGTTACCGAGGATCGATGATCTGTTCGATCAGCTGCGAGGAGCTTCAGTTTTCTCAAAAATAGACTTGAGATCGGGATATCACCAGCTTAAGGTCAAGGAGGCGGATATTCACAAGACTGCATTTTGAACCCGATATGGGCATTACAAATTTTTGATGATGCCGTTTGGGTTGACTAATGCACCAGCTGCATTTATGGACATGATGAACCGAGTCTTCCAACCCTATCTAGACCGGTTTGTGGTGGTGTTCATAGATGACATCTTAGTGTACTCAAAGACTGAAGAGGAGCATGATTTGCATCTACAGATAGTATTGCAAATTTTGAGGGAGAAATAGCTGTATGCCAAATTTAGTAAGTGTGAATTTTGGCTGAGAGAGGTGACCTTTTTGGGGCATGTTGTGTCTGCCGAAGGAATTAGAGTTGATCCCCGGAAGGTCGAGGCTGTATTGGATTGGAAGCCACCGAAGTCAGTGGTAGAAATTTGGAGTTTTATAGGTTTGGCTGGGTATTACAGGCGATTCGTTGAGGGTTTTCGTTGATTCTTGCACCCCAACTAAGGTACATTGCGTAAGGAGTACCGTTTGTGTGGTCGATAAGCGTGAAGAGAGCTTTGAGAAATTGAATAAGATTCGACGAAGCGCCGTGTTGATTCAACTTTGAGGCTGGTAAGGAGTTTATCGTTTATTGTGATGCGTCACACACGGGCTTGAGATGTGTGTTGATGCAAGGGGAAAAGTGGTGGCATATGCATCTCGTCAATTAATGCCGCATGAGATAAACTATCCCACTCATGATTTGGAGTTAGCTGCAGTGGTGTTTGCTCTGAAGATTTGGAGACACTATCTGTACGGGGAGAAGTCGATTATCTATACGGATCATAAGAGTGTGAAGTACCTCCTTACCCAGAAGGAGTTGAATTTAAGACAGCGGAGGTGGATAGAACTGTTGAAAGATTATGACTTCTCAATCGAGTATCATCCAGGAAAAGCTAATGTAGTGGCAGATGCGTTGAGTCGTAAAGTGATATCGGATTTGAGAGCAATGTTTGCTCATCTCAGCCTTTATGAAGATTGTAGCCTGTTAGCTGAAATTCAAGTGAAGCCTGCATGGGTAAATCAGATTAAGGAAAAGTAGTTGATAGATGAAGTGTTGGGTTCTCGACTTCAGCAAGTGGAAAGTGGTGAGATAGGGGATTTTGGATTAAATAGTGATGGAGTATTGTGTTTCCGGGAAGAGTTTGTATGCTCAGGGATTTGGAATTGAAATAATTGATTCTGTGTGAGGCGCATAGTAGCCCATATGCTATGCACCCCGGGGGAAATAAGATGTACCGAGACCTCCGTGAGCGGTATTGGTGGCCAGGGTTGAAACGGGAGGTTACTGACTTTGTGAGTAAGTGCTTGACATGTCAGTAGGTGAAGGCGAAACATCAACTGCCGTCAGGGTTGCTACAACTGGTGAAAATTCCACTATGGAAATGGGAAAGAATAACGATGGACTTTGTTAGTGGGTTACCCTTAACGCCTACTAAGAAAGATTCAGTCTGGGTTATAGTGGATCGGTTAATGAAGACTGCTCATTTCCTACCTGTTCATACGGATTATTCGTTGTAGAAGTTAGCCAAGTTGTATGTAGCAGAAGTCGTGAGGTTACATGGGGTACCAAAGGTATCAAATCGCAGACGAGGATCCTAGGTTTACATCACGGTTTTGGAAGGCTCTGCATGAAGCTTTGGGAATAAGACTAAATTTCAGCACGGCATTTCATCCGCAGACTGATGGTCAGTCGGAAGGAGTAATCCAGATTCTAGAAGACATGCTAAGAGGTCAGTGTGATCGATTTGTGGGTAGTTGGGAAGATTTCCTACTGGTTGGCGAGTTTACATACAACAATAGCTATCAATCCAGTATCCAGATGGCACCCTACGAGGCATTGTATGGTCGTAGGTGTCGTACTCCTACTTGCTGGACTGAATTGGGGGAGTGACAGTTGTTGGGTCCAGAGTTGATCTTGGAGACGGAGGAAAAAGTTAAGGTAATTCGGGCTCGTTTAAAAGAAGCTTCGAACAGACAGAAATCATACGCGGATCTGAAGCGTAAGGATATAGAGTTTGCAGTGGGAGATCAAGTCTTTCTGAAGGTCTCACCTTGGAAGAAGATCTTAAGATTTGGGCGGAAAGGCAAGTTGAGTCCTAGATTCATCGGACCATACCGTGTACTGAAGCGTGCTGGGCCAGTGGCTTATCAGCTTGAGTTACCTCAAGAGTTAGGATAGATACATAGTGTATTCCATGTCTCTATGTTAAGGCATTATCGTTCGGATCCGTCTCATGTTGTAACCGTGGAAGAAATTGAGTTAAGACCTGACTTGTCTTTTGAAGAGGAGCCAGTGCAGATTTTAGATCGGGATGTTAAGGTACTAAGAAGGAAGTCGATTCCATTAGTTAAAGTATTATGGCGCACTCACGGGTCAGAGGAAGCTACATGGGAGCCAGAGGACTCAATACGGCAGCAATATCCTCATCTCTTCTAATCAGGTAAATTTCGAGGCCGAAATTTCTTTAAGGGGGTAGAATTGTAACATCCTGAAATTTAGAATTTTATGTTTTGCATTATATCATGTGATAGGCTAGTTAAAAATATGAATTTCGTATGTTTAGGGGTCCTAAGAAGGCTTGGGATTGAATTGAGCCTTAGTAAATTTTTTTTGTTTAAGCACTTTAAGGAGAGAAGGTATGTGACATCAAGATTTAAGGAAATAAGTGTGCATTTTGCTAGCATAAGTGAAGCTAGTAGAGGAGTGGTGTGGCGTTGCATGTATGGGCTTGAGGGGTGGAGTTCGAATCCCACCTAGTGCAAATTTTGGATTATTTTTTTGTGTTTCCTTTCCAAGTGTCGGCCAAGGTTCTAATTATGGTAAGGAAGACTTTTTATTGTTGGTAAGAAGAATAAGAAAATATGGTAAGGAGGTAAACAAAAGAAAAGGAAGGAAAGAAATAAAAGAAAGGGATAAGATGGGGGAAGCATGTGGCTGAATTTTAAGAGTTGCCTAAGGGAGAGAATTTTGGTCAACACTCACCTTTTGGTAATGAGGATACACGGTTTTGGTTAGGGGATTAGGGAGAGGCGAAATTCCTATTGCATTTTGCAAATATTGTGCATGAAAAGTTTTGTTTCTTCTTAACATTTTGGCATTTTCTTTTTCCAACTTCTTTTCCTTTGTTTTGGCCGAATCACTATAGCCTTCTGCTCTTTTCTCCTTTCTTTTGTTTTTCCAAAATACTCAATCCAATTTGGTTCATTTACTTTTGGTAATAGCCGAACCTCTATACTCCCTTGTCCATCACTTCTTTTCTTCTTCACCATCTCCTCAACCATTTTTCCTTTCTCTTTAATCGACACAACTTTGTTTGGCTGAATCTTCTTTATTCTTTTCTCATCAATAGCCGAATTTTTTTCATCTTCTCTTCTCTATCTTGCGAGTTGAGTATCTCTTCTTTGATCGAATCGGTAAGTGGCTCTATTCTATCCTTGTATTTTCTTTTCTTCATGCCGAATATGTACCTTCTCTTTGGATGGTTCTCTAAACCGAAACATTCCTCTCTTCTACTCCCTCATTTCGTGATCATCTCCTATTTTGTAGTGTTCTTGTGGGGTTGGCCGAATCTTTCATTTTGTCGATTCATCCGTAGTCGTAAGCCCAATCGGTGGAAATCGGATCTATTATCGTAAGGTAAGAAGTTTCTTTATGGATTATTTTGATCTCGCTCATTGTTTGATTAGTTTGCTAAATGGAATGATGGTTGTGACTAATAAGTTATTATAGGGATTATATCGGTCGTTTTTATTCACTTGTTGATCCTACGAAAATAGTGGTAAGCCGAACCTTTTCCTTAAATAATCGATTATATCATCGTAATATCGTTTTGATTAAGACTTTTTCCAATGGAGGCAAGTGGTATCGATTCGAAAGGAAAAGTGATAGGAGAACACAAAAGGAGTGGATTTCCAATTCCTACTCCTAAGTTAAAACGTAGGGCGGTATCGGCAATTCAGGATTTTCCACCGGGTTGTGGACCATCATCCGGTGAAAATAGATAAATCGCGGTTGTTCACGATACTAAGGGTAAGCGTTTCATTAGATCGTCTGATTTAGATACTAGATTAATAAAATCTCGTTTATTGGTTAATCAAGTGTAATGGTGATTTAGGTGCCGACGATCAAGAAGGTTTAGTCCTTACCGTAATCAGGTGTGTAATCTCACACCGGAATCCCGCAGATTCATGATTCGATAACATGTTAGATAATAAGATTGTTATTATTATAAGGCTAAAAATTGTAATATGGCACAAATCGAGAAGTTTTCTTAAATTACATTATTTCTATAGATTTGTCAAAATCGGTATTAAAATTGTTAAATTTACTAAAATGCCCCTATGGGCCGATTTACAAAAATGCCTCTATGGGCCGATTTACTAAAATGCCCCTATGGGCTGAATTGCTAGAATGCCTTAGTGGGCCGAATTACAAAGTTCTATAATGGACCGATTCACCGTAATAAATATTGGATTAATGGTCGATTATATATGTGGATATTATCCTATGTATATTACATTTCACATTTTGCGTGGGATGGGAAAATTGTATGGAGAGCAGTGTAGCCTGGTGGCATTGCCACAAAATATTCATTATTATGCTTACTTATGATTTCGGTGGCTTGGCCACAATATAAATATATGATAAGCAGCTTGACTGCAAATTTTGGTGTGAGCGGCGGGGTGGGTTGACTTGATCCCCACATGTGTGATTGGTTGGTCGGGGGTGTGATGGATGGATGGGTTGGGTTGCATGCATTCACTTCATTTTAATATTGTTATGTTAATGGGCTTCGGTCCAAGATGATGCTATACGGGTTCAGGCCTAGTGGATGAAATGTAAGGGGATTATACACTGAGTTCTTGTAACTCACCCCTCATTTCTTTTTCTTAATCCCCTCAGGTAATGCTCAGTGACAAGGATTTGGGGCCATGGATGACCCGGTGGAGGCCATACTTTGGAAATGATATTTCGGACTTTAGTAAATTTCTTTTCTGTTTCATTTCGTTACTTTTACTATTTTGGGTTAAAGTTGTAATAAGGCCTCTGGGATTTTACATTTGGATTTTATGTTTGATTATTTATTTTCTTTCATGGTTTGATTTAAACGGGAATTTTTCTGGAAATCATAAACAATGGTTTTTCATAAAATTTATCTACAAACGGATTTCATAACCAATATGTTCGAATAAATTAATTTGGACTTTCCTTCAAAATATCAATTTTATTTTCAAAAATTACGGATTTAAAAGATCACTAGTTCAATTATCAATTTTTTTTCAATTAACCTTTCGAGAATTGTAGTATTTCTATCAAATATTCTGATCAAAATTTGTTTTCTTAAACTAAATTCTAATCTTTAGTAATAAGCACAAGTTCTTTACTCGTTTTCTTCATGTGACATGTCAGATCCGGTCATACCGCATAGGCCGGGTTTGGGGTGTTACAAGTATCACGAGTCGTCGGTGTTGAAGAGGATATATGGAGGTGCCGACAGATCTACTGCAAAGTTGCGTCAATACTGTCAAACCTCTGAAAGTAGTGCTGCTTGAAGAGAGTGACCCGAGCGAAAAGGTCTTCTAAGGTAGCAGCAGAAGAAGCAGTACGGTGACTCGAAGGTGGATAATTTGGTGGATCCTCATGATGGAAGGGGACATCATCAGTGAAGTCCTCGGGCTAATCCTGAAGACCCTTCCTGTTGCACTCTGTCTGATGGCGTAAGGCAAGAGCGATGAAGTAGGCTAAATCGAAAATACACGTCGTGGCCATGCTCCATAGAAAATAGGTGTCGGTGGCACCGATGACTCCGGTGCTCTCTCTCCTACCGGTCAATCTGTGTGCCAAGATAGCATGAATGTAGCGTAACGCCGGAGGAAGAGAAGTCACCTTTGACCGACTTGGATCATAAGGCATCGTGTTCACCGTAAGATCTACCTAGCAAAGAGATGGCGAGTAATGGATGTGCCGATATAATCGAAGAAAGCTCTCGACACTCATGAACTCGGTAGTGTAGAGTCCCAATGTCACTCCAAACTCTAAGACACTCATATGTCGTGTCGTGCCCCCGAGTCTGAAAGTGATGGTGCCTGACTCGTCATGGTTCGTCATCACCTACTGAAGGATAAATGTAGAACCGAACTCCAAATTCAGCTCCATGTACGTGGGCTCGACGATAGAGAAAAATCGGTCCCATTGGGCTGTGGCAATGATGGCGTGCACGTTATCAGCTAACTGGACTTTCTCCAAAGTGGCCCAATCAATACATCGGCCTAAGCCGAGTGGCCTCAGGCAGAGCTGCTAATATAGGTCCTCATGGGAATGTTGTGGAAATCAGATATAGGGATGGCATGCATCGGCGGAAGCACCCAAGTAGGTGGTCACACTCGGTGTCTTCCGCTTTTTTGAAGTGGGAACGGTGACCTTAGATTTATTGCAAGTGTTCGTCATGGTGTGCCTGAAAAATAAAATAATCAAATATTAAAACCAAATGAAGCAAATAGACGAACCAATCATAATAGATGTAATCCATTAACTAATGCAATAAAAATCGAAGTCAACATCCACAACTTGACGAATAAAGAAATCGACATTGAATATAAAATAAACAAAAATTAGAAAAACAATACCAAAATAAATAAAACTTATTAATAAAAAGAATCAATAAAGATAGTCCTAAAAATAACCCTGGAACAACAGTGAAAACACTAAGTTATAAAATAAGAAAAGAATAAATAAAAATACTAACTAGAAAGAATATCAAAAAATTAGTAGCATTCCACTAGAACTAAAAATAATAATAGTGAAAGTGATCATATATAATGAATAAATAAAACCAAGGAATAAAGGAAAGATTCAAACAAAACTAACAAATGTCATAACAATAAATGATAATGCAAAAGTAGTTGTAGTTGTTGTAGTAGTAGTAGTAATAATAATAATAATAATAATAATAATAATAATAATAATAATAACCTAAAAAAGAAAATAAAATAAATAAATAAAGGCAATAAATTGAAATAATGATAGCAATACAAATAGTAGTGATACTAAAAAGAAAAAATAAGAAGAAGAATATATAATAAAAATAAAAGGAATAACTAATTAAAATAAATAATAAAATAAATAATAATAAAAATGCAAAGGGCAGGGGTGTACGACACCGGATGACATGCTCCGATGATGGCATGACAAGCGACAACGGGGATGAGGCGAGTGGTGGTCGAAGGGTGAAAGGGGCGGGAGGGCTAGGAGATGGTTTGCTTGAATAGGCGAGGGGGAAGGAAGAAAAAGGGAAGAATGGGGGTCAAGGGTGTAACAGCCCATTTTTCAGTGAAATCGGAGCAGTGGTTTCGGGACCACAAATTCGATCCGAAAATAAAATTTATTTTTATTTTATTGCATGGTCTGTATTATGATAGAGATGTCATGTGAAAATTTTGATAATAAAATTTTACCAATTATGTGCTTAATTACGAGAAGGACTAAATCGCATAAAATGCAAAAGTTGAATTCTAGTAGCTATAAGGATTAAATAGCTATGGAATTCAAAACTTGAGGTCCTTATATGGTAATTAGACCATTAAAGAAAAGTATGTAGATATTTTGGTGACTCATCCATGGAAATTTAGAAAAAGGGCAAGGACTAAATTGGAATTTGAAATAATTTAATTAATTAAAAGACGAAAAGAAAATATCATATTATTTTCTCATCTTCTTCAACCTAAAATACATGGAAACCCTAAGAGAGAGATAATAAACTTTCATGGCCTATATGGATCCGGACAACACAAATTCGAGGTTAGACCGAGGAAAAGAAAAGGTTTTGGATTAGTAGATTTTATATGCGAACAAGTGTCGAGGTAAGTTCGTGTAACCTAATCGAGCATGTAAATATGTTAACTTGAATGTTATGCTTGTATGCAATATGATTTATATTTATGTGAATATTGCAAATGTGTGAAATGAATACATGTTCGGAAATGTTGGAAAAAGGATAAAGTCTCGATTGGATATTGAAATTCGATGGATAAATGTGATTGCCTTATAAAATGAGGTCTTGCATTTGTTGCTGACGGGATTTAGCTCGGACGAGTAATCCTATTGATCTCATTATAGAGAGGATTTAGCCCAGATAGGTAATCCTGATATAATTCCCACTCGAGCATATGTTACAATTAGGATTTAGCCCGGACTGGTAATCCTAATTGAGCTCTTCTGAGCATATGTTACATAAAAGATTTAGCCTAGACTGGTAACCCTATAATACGATATGTGGCTCGAGAGTGTGTTCTTTGATGAAATGCCCTAATGGGTACTCTTGAATAAGAATTGACGGGTTATTGAATTGTACACCTTGAGTGTACTACTTGAGTATCCATCGGAATTTCAATGATTCAACGGATACAACTCTTGTTATGATGAGAGAATTATGAGATGAAATGATAATGTCTTGAAAGAATATCGCATGATGAGATCATCTATGTTTAATTGATGTGTATGTAAAGTTTGTGACTAACATGTTTAATTAGATGCATGTGTTTAGGCAGTTTTGTCAAATGGATGGAAAACATGATATTGTATGCTTAGATTTAATACACGGGATTGGTAAGTTTAGTTTCCGTTATACGAACTTACTAAGCACGTAACACCCCAAAATTTTAATTTTTGATTTCGTGTATGTGTGACAAAAAACGGTGTATCTGCTTCAGTGGTTATGTGTTCTGGGTGTGTGTGAGAGGTCCCAAGTTCAAGCCTTACTTGGGCAAATTTTGGTATATTTATAAATAAAGTCTTAACCTTGTGCAAATGGCTTAAGTTTAAATGTTGGGTAAATTACATCAGAATGGGGCTGCTGGTCTGGTGGTTAAGTGGTGTGTTATTATGGTGGAGGTCTTGTGTTCGAATCCATGCGCAGGCAAAGGTATTATTTTTTTTGCTCAGATTTTGGGATAGAGTTGTGTAATAGGGGATGCTGAGTACTGGATGTGAAGTGGGAATTAGGGGAGAAGAATAAAGGATTTTGAGGGTTATCGGGATTTTATTTTATTTTTTTCCCACAACCAAATTTTGGCTCCCTTTTCCAAAAAAAAAAATTCTGCCGTCTATTCTTCTCCCTCTCCTCTTGCCGAAATTCTCTGAGTTTTTCCATCTTTCTCTTCTTTTTCTTCTTCTTGATTTTTCCCTAATCCATTTATTTTCCTTTGTTTTCACATGCGATTAGTGCTCGCTTAGTTTCAGTAAGTGTTTCTCTTCGTTTCTGTCATGAATCTCTTAGTGACTGAAGTGGTAATGTTTTTTCTCTGCGATTTGGGCGTAGGGGGAGGCTCGGACTGGTGAATTCAGTGTTCTCGTCTTAACAATAGTTAAACGGAGGGTTATTGTTGGCGGTAAGTTGGGTTTTCGTTCATTCTTGGTTGTCAATTCGCTTGCAAATTCGTTAAATTGATGTTGAGTATCTTGATTTTGAGGCCTTGAAGTGCTCGGGAGTGATTAGGCATCAAAACGATACTAGGTATGTACCCGAAACGCAGAAAATGGGGTTCGGCGAAAAGCCAAAATTGCTTGCTGTCGAGAAATAAGAGAAATAAAAGAAAATGATGCGAAAAATTTTAGAAAAAGGAAATAAGGGTGTTAAAAACTAGGAAATCAACATTTTGCACTAAAACAGTCTTGGACAGTAGCAGTAGTCTATCTCTGAAAAATCATCAACAATAGTGTAAATTGAGTTAGAGGTTGAATAAAATATTAAATTAAATTTTATTGAGTCTAGTCTTTCATGGAAGAAACAGTGTAAGCAATGGAATTGTAAATCATAAGTTATAATAAATTTTGTGAGATATAGTCAGAATGATTTTGGGTTCCCCTGTTCTGACTATGGAAAATCATCAAAAATTGTAAAAAAAAAATAATTAGGGGCTTAAATTTATATTTTTAAATCCTTAATGAGACTATTTTCAAGAGAAACAAACGGAAACATCATCTAAATTCTGTACTAAAAGATAAATATTTTTTAGTAAGGAAAGGTCGAAGCTGTGAAATAGCAGAATAGGGATAACTTTAAAGATTTTACTGTACTTATTTGATAAACTATAAATACTGAAAATTTTATGGTAGATTTTGAGTCTAGTTTCAAAAACATCAAGCAGATCCTAATTTGGAATTCTGTAGCTCAAGATATAAATAATTTAGTGATAATGACTTAAGTAGACAGCTTTGAATGAACATATAAGTAAATAGTGAAAACATATATGAGTATTGAGCTAGCATGGGTTACTTTAAAAATGGATCACACGGCCAAGGCCATTTTGGGCCGAGTGGGCCACACGGGCGTGTGGGCCCACACTAGTAGATAACAAGGGCATGTGGGCCCATTTTCACCGAAATGTTTTTAAGGTTGCACGGGTCGCCCAAGTCGACTGTGAACCTACTGTAGGGTCGGTAAGCGCTACTTAGACCCCTAAATGTATGAAATTGACCGAATGATATTTGTACTGAGCATGTTAATATCTAAACTGAATATATGTACTGAAATTGCATAATAGCATATCATCCATTGTATGTTGCATTGCATTGGGTTGGGGGTTGTTATTTGGAGGAAGTGTACTGAAAGGCTTTAAGCCTAATTTACTGGCAGCTCAATTGCAAACTACTATTTTGTGTCGCATTCGGTACTACTTGGAGTGTAGAGATGGGTGGGTTGATTATATCCCCACATGGAGTGTAGGGTTGGACGGAGATGGTGTGTAGAGGCTGGTTGGGTAGGATTTTGCTCTTGCATAATCACATTACTACTCACGATCTTTGTGATGGGCTAAGGCCCTATCGCATTTTGACATTTGTCTTCGTGATAGGCTAAGGCCCAAACTGTCACTTATACTGAAAAGGGATTAGGCCCAAGACTATTCAACTGTGCACTGTGAATATTGATTGTTTGTTTGTTTCTGCGGGATTACACACTGAGTTTACGTAAACTCACCTTTTTTGTTTAATGTGAATAGGTAATCCCCAGACTTGACGGATCGGTGCAGTGGAGGATTCGACGGTGGCCACACTTATTTTAAACTGTTTTAATTTCAGTTTTAGTATTTATTTCTTAATTATTTTCTGCGTTATTTTTTATGTAAGTTTAACTTTTTGGACATTTTGCTTTTATTTCGGATTTTAGACTGTTTTCGTGGATTTAAAAAATCTGCACAAACTCAACGAACAAACTGTTTTCTCTAAAACAAAGGGGTTTTTCTAAAATGGACGGATTTACCTAATTAACTCTGTTTTTCATAAAATAAATTATTTCTAAAGCTTCCGCGACGAATTGTGTTTTAAAATAATCGATTAAATAAGTAAGCGATTTTGGAGTCAACAAGAGTAAATAAATGAAAACGGTTTTATCGTAACAACTTAGTTTCAACACGCTATTATGTGACATCGCCAGATTCGGCCATAATGTCTAGGCCCTGTTTGGGGTGTTACTATAACACCCCTAACCCGTATCCGTCACCGGACTAGGGTTAAGAGGTATTACCGGACATATCAAAACATTTTACGCTCACTTCACAACATCAATCATACAACATTATTTCATAATAATTCATACTCATATAGTCCCTTTAGAAGGTCAATGAGACCTTAAACACACTTTAGAGAAGGTTCGGGACTAAATCGATCTCATACGAAAATTTTGCGGAACTTAGAAAATTTTTCTTTCAAAACAGGGCAAACGCCCGTGTGGCTAGGCCGTGTACCTCACACGGTCGTGCCTTGGACCATGTCTAAGCCCGTGTGCGACCCTGACATGGGTCACACTGTCTGGAAGACGCCCATGCTTCTTACCCGTGTGGCAATCTGACTTGCTTCGAATTGCAACCTTGAGAGACACGGTCGAGACACACGCCCGTGTGCTCAACCGTGTGGGCAAATATAGGCCATTTTCAAGGCCAATTTGCCACCCAAAATTTGGGTCATACCTACAAGCATCAAACAAGCATCAATTCATGTCCCAAAGGCAGTAAAAAACATACCAAATCATTCACAATTGACCCGTAACAACATCATTCATTTCCATATAAAATTCCAACACAAACATACCAATACCATAGCCTATACATGCTATATAACCAAATCATAAAGGGTATAAATACCGAAATCATTAGCATGATAGTGTGATGCATTCTCCGTCGACTTCCAACCCGAGAAAATCTCTGAAAATCTATAAACATAGAAATAAACACACAGAGTAAGCTTTGAAAGCTTAGTAAGCTCGTATCTTAATAAATTTAACAAATAATTTCATTACAATGCCATAAGCATGATATGCTATCTCACATGCCAAAACACAACTTATCTCAAGTTTATAATATAATTTTATATCAAATCATCCCCATTCAATAATATACTTACTTACTTACTAACTTTAGCTTTCACAAGCTTATTCAATTCGATTCTCATATAACATTCAATTATCACTTTCATATAGCCAAATAAGCACATTTTGGGAAATAACATATTTAATCACATATCTTTCTCATATGAAACACATAACATCACTTATACCCAAATTCATCTTTCATTCATATAGTATCTGACAATTTCTCATATGCCACTTTATAAATCACATCTTATTCATTGTTCATGTTTCATTTGCACATAATCACATTTCATTTGCATATACATCATATAACATTCTTTACACATATATACTTACCTTTCATTAGTAAATATTATATACATTTCAACATACCTGAGTCGGAATGTCATTCACTTAATCACTTATTTCTTGGAACACCCGTTGAACTGTTCGGAATCAATAAGGATACACAGATAGCTCATAAAGCTCGTACAATGCCAACGTCCCAGACGTGGTCTTACATGTAATTAAATATCGATGCCACTATCCCAGACAGGGTCTTACACGAAACCATATATGATGTCGATGTCCTAGACATGGTCTTACACGTAATCTCTAATAGATGCCAGTGTCCCAGACACGGTCTTACACGATATCTCAATTCGTTGCCAATGTCCCAGACATGGTCTTACACAAAATCATATCTCGGAATCCTATGTCATGACATATGTATCCTCTACTATTCCTAGGGTTCGTACGGGGCTTTTCAGACGTCGTCACATTATCGAAACTTTCTCGTATTCATATATTCTGCTTCTCCAAAAATTCAATATCATAATAACATATATATAACTTATTCAAAATACATACATTTGCATTATCATTCGACATTGAATTCAATCATACAAATAATATGCATTTATAACATGATTTTGTAATGTCTATTAAAATACGAACTTACCTCGTTCGTAGTAATGACAAATTAAGTCGATTAATCCGATATTTTAACTTTCCCATGATCTAGATCCGAATTCCGCTTTTTCCAATCTAATTAATATCAAAATTAACTTACTTATTCAACATTTCATTCAATTTTCATCCAAAAACACATAAAAGGGCAATTTGCACTTTAGCCCCTAAATTCACATTTTGACATTTAAGTCCTTAATTCACAAAATCACAAAATATATAAAATTTCATTACACTATAGCTTGGTCGAATTTCGCTAAGGTCCCTAGCAGCCCATTTATTTCATTTATTTCACATTTTGACCACTCAACTTACAAAATTCACAATTTAATCCCAAATAGGCATTTTTACAAAAAATCACTTAATTAAACATGATAATCTATCAACACATATTTATTTTCCTTCATCAAACACAAAAAGCATCAAGCTTTCAACTATGGAAAATCTCAAATTCATCATCAATTCTGAAAATTAAAGCATGGGCTAGCTAAAACACGGAGCAACAATCTCAAAAATGTAAAAATTATCAAAAAACAAAAAAAAAACGAACCTTGAATCAAGCTTGGATAAGGCTGAATGTAGCTAGCTTATTTTCTTTCTTTTTCCTTTAAATTTTCGGCAAAGATGATGAACATAATGCATGGTTTTATGTTTTATTTTATTTAAATTTCATTTTAACACATAATTTACTATATTAACCTTTATAAAATAATATGAAAACATTATAACTTAAGCCCCAAACCGTCCATGCTACTATTCAATGGCCAATTTACCACATAAGGACCCCACATAATAAAAATCATAGCAATATAGCACTTTAACAAATAGCAAGTCACTTTTGCATTTTACGCGATTAAGTCCTTTTATCAAATCGGGCACTCAAACGATAAAATTATTTCACGAAACTTTCAAACATATCAACTCATATGCTGTAAACGCATAAAATAATATAAAAATAATTTTACGACCTCGGATTTGTAGTTCTGAAACCACTATTCCGACTATGGTCTAAATCGGGCTATTACAGTTACATTTAGTGGTATCAGAGCTAGGTTACAAAACTCGGCTGTGGATTATGGGTTTTATAAAAAAATGGGCTTTCAAAAAATTGAATGATTTCCAAATGATTTGAAATGTTTTTACTAAGTAAGTGGTACACCGAGTCTCCGGCGCCGGTCCTGTAAGTATTCTGAACTGTGATTTGTTTTAAACTGAAACTATTATGGATAGTATATTCTGAAACTATTATAGGTAGTAAACTGTACTAAAAACACTCTAGTTAGTGTATACTGATAATTTTAGAGAAACTAAAAACTGTAGTGAAACTGCGATTTACGAAAACAAACTCTGAATAATCGATACTGTTTTACATAAAACATTTGTTAATAAACACTGGAACTGTAATTGATTCATAAAACTGTTAATACAGATAAATGTGATTAGACAATGAGCGCACGAGGTATCTGCGGACGGGGTACTAGAGGCCGAGCAAGGGGCTGCAGAGGAGCTCGAGCTGAGTCTTCGTCACTGGGTAGCATACCGAATTTGGATACGAGTGAGACGCCAGTGTCGCCTGCTACTGAGACTGGGTCTCAAGATCGCATGGCTGGGGACGACGCATTGTCCCTGGCTATGCTAGGGATTTTGGAGAGGGTCGTTGGGCCCAATACTGGATCTGGGACCGAGGGTTAGTTACGGAACGACTCCGGTCCAATGGAGCTGAGCTCTTCAGGGGTGTCACTGGAGTTGCCCCTAATGTGGTCGAGTATGAGGCCGAGTTCCTGCGACTGAGCCGCTATGCGTGAGGTATGGTGGCCTCTGAGTATGAGCGATGTATTCATTTTGAGGATGGGCTCAGAGATAATTTGAGAGTCCTGATAGCTCCGCAGAGGGAGAGTGATTTTTCTGCACTGGTGGAAAAGGCGAAGATTGTCGAGGAGGTTAAGCGCATTGAGTGCCAGAACCGTGACCGCAAGAGGGTAAGAACAAGAGGCATTCGGAGCCCTCGAGTTCTGCACAGAGGCCTAAGAAAAAGGTCAGAGCTGATGGGCTGGTTAGAGCTGGGCCCCCTGTTACTGTTACTGGACTGTAGCTATGTACTGATTGTGGTGGACGCCATCAGGAAGAGTGTTGGAGAAGGACTGGGGCGTGCTTGCGGAGTGGGTCATAGGAGCACAGTATTAGGGAGTGTCCACTGAGGGCCGATCAGATGCAAGCTCCGGATACTGGTACGGCATAGCCATAGAGGGTAGTGCAGGAGCCACCGAGGCCGTGGACGGGCGGCGAGGTGGTAATGGTATGGGTCGTGGGCAGAGAGCACCGGGCGGAGGTGCTGGACAGGCTGAGGCAAGGCATCCGGCCCTAGTTTATGCTGCTCGTCGCCGAGAGGATGGAGATGCTTCGGACGTCATCACGGGTACATTCTTTATTCTTGATGTACCATATATTGCCTTGACAGACATAGTGTCTACTCACTCATACATAGCTAGCAACATATCTGGAAACTTGGGGATTTCAGTTGAGAGCACTACGAGTGAGGTTACGGTACTGAGCCCGTTAGGGCAATCTGTTAGAGTTAGCAAACTGTATAGGGACGTTCCTTTAGAGGCACAAGGGGCAATATTCCTGACTGATTTGATGGACCTTTCATTTGGGGAGTTCGACCGAATTCTAGGGATGGACTGGTTGGCCAAGCATCGTGTTAGCTTAGACTGTGCGACTAAGAGGATCGTACTAAGGACTGAGGAGGATAAGGAAGTAGTCATGATTGGAAAACGCCGGGATTACTTACCTAATGTGATCTCTGCGCTGGTGGCAGAGAAGATGGTTCGTAAGGGATGTGAGGCATTCTTGGCCTACGTAAGTGTTTTGGATTCTGGGGATTCTACGTTTAAGGATATTAGAATGGTAAAGGATTTTTCAGACGTTTTTCTTGAAGAGCTACCGGTTTACCTCTGAATCATGAAGCGGAGTTTGCCTATAATAATAGCTACCAGTCTAGCATACAGATGGCACCTTACGAGGCACTGTATGGTCGTAAGTGTCGCACTCCCTTGTATTAGACTGAGTTGGGTGAACGACGTGTTCAGGGTCCTGAGTTAGTTGCTGAGAGTGAGGATAAAGTTAGACTGATTCGGGATCATCTGGAAGCGGCATCTGACAGACAAAAATCCTATGCAGACCTGAAGCGACGTGAGATTGAGTATTCGGTGGGGGACTTTGTATTCCTTAAGGTCTCGCCATGGAAGAAGGTACTGAGGTTTGGTCGTAAGGGAAAGTTGAGCCCTAGGTTTATTGGACCTTATCGTATTTTGAAACGAGTGGGACCAGTCGCTTATGAGTTGGAGCTACCTCCAGAGTTGGATGACGTATTCCACGTCTCGATGTTGAGGCACTACCGCTCTGATCCTACTCGCATCATTTCCGTTGAGGAGATTGAGGTTAGGCCAGACTTGACCTTTGAGGAAGAGTCGGTTCAAATTCTGGATCGAGATGTAAAAGTACTGAGGAGGAAATCTATTCCACTAGTTAAAGTTCTTTGGCGTAATCATAGCACTGAGGAGGCTACGTGGGAGCCTGAGGATATGATGCGTCAGCAATATCCTCATTTGTTCTGACCGGGTAAATTTTGAGGACGAAATTTTCTTTTAGGGGGTAGAATTGTAACGCCCCAAAATTTAATTTTTGATTTCGTGTATGTGTGACACACAACGGTTTATCTGCTTCAGTGGTTATGTGTTCTGTTGTGTGTGAGAGGTCCCAAGTTCAAGCCTTACTTGGGTAAATTTTGGTATTTTTATAAATAAAGCCTTAACCTTGTGCAAAGGGCTTAAGTTTAAATGTTGGGTAAATTACATCAGAATGGGCCTGCTAGTCTGGTGGTTAAGTGGTGTGTTATTATTGTGGAGGTCTTGTGTTCGAATCCCTGCGCAGGAAAAGGTATTATTTTTTTTGCTCAGATTTTGGGATAGAGTTGTGTAATAGGGGAATTCTGAGTAGTGGATGTGAAGTGGGAATTAGGGGAGAAGATTAAGGGATTTTGGGGGTTATCGGGATTTTATTTTATTTTTTCCCATAATCGAATTTTGGCTCCCTTTTCTAAAAAAAAAATTATGCCGTCTATTCTTCCTCCTCTCCTCTTGCCGAAATTCTCTGAGTTTTTCCATCTTTCTCTTCTTCTTGATTTTTCCCTAATCCATTTATTTTCTTTCGTTTTCACATGCGGTTAGTGTTCGCTTAGTTTCGATAAGTGTTTCTCTTCATTTCTGTCATGAATCTCTTAGAGACTGAAGTGGTAATGTTTTTTCTCTGCGATTTGGGAATAGAGGGAGGCTCGGACTGGTGAATTCAGTGTTCTCATCTTAACAATAGTTAAACAGAGGGTTATCGTTGGCGGTAAGTTGGGTTTTTGTCCGTTCTTGGTTGTCAATTCGCTTGTAAATCCATTAAATTGATGTTGAGTATCTTGATTTTAGGTTTTGAAGTGCTCGGGAGTGATTAGGCATCAAAACGATACAAGGTGTGTACCCGAAACGTAGAAAACGGGGTTCAGCAAAAAGCCAAAATTGCTTGCTGTCGAGAAATAAGAGAAATAAGAGAAAATGATGCGAAAAATTGTAGAAAAAGGAAATAAGAGTGTTAAAAACTAGGAAATCAACATCTTGCACTAAAATAGTTTTGGACAACAGCAATAGTCTAAATTTGAAAAATCATAAAAAATAGTGTAAATTGAATTAGAGGTTGAATAAAATATTAAATTAAATTTTATTGAGTCTAGTCTTTCATGGATGAAACAGTGTAAGCATTGGAATTGTAAATCATGAGTTATAATAAATTTTGTGAGACAAGGTCAGAATGATTTTTGGTTCCCTTGTTCTGACTTTGGAACATCATCAAAAATTGTAAAACAATAATTAGGGGCTTAAATTTATATGTTTAAATCCTTAATGAGACTATTTTCAAGAGAAACAAATGGAAACATCATCTATATTCCGTACTAAAAGATAAATAAATTTTAGTAAGAAAAGACCGAAGCTGTCAAATAGCAGAATAGGGATAACTTTAAAGATTTTACTGTACTTATTTGATAAACTATAAATTCTGAAAATTTTATGATAGAAAGTTATTTGAGTCTAGTTTCAAAAACATCAAGCTGATCTTAATTTGGAATTCTGTAGCTAAAGATATAAATAATTTAGTGATAATGACTCAAGTAGACAGCTTTGAATGAACATATAAGTAAATAGTGAAAAGATATATAAGTATTGAGCTAGCATGGGTTACTTTAAAAATGGATCACACAGCCAAGGCCAATTTGGGCCGAGTGGGCCGCATGGGGCTGTGGGCCCACACGGGTAGATCACATGGGCATGTGAGCCCATTTTTACCGAATGTTTTTAAGGTTGCACGGGTCGCCCAAGTCGACTGTGAACCTACTGTAGGGTCGGTAAGCGCTACTTAGACCCCTAAATGTGTGAAATTGACCGAATGATATTTGTACTGAGCATGTTAATATCTAAACTGAATATATGTACTAAAATTGCATAATAGCATATCATCCATTGTATGTTGCATTACATTGGGTTGGGGGTTGTTATTCGGAGGAAGTGTACTGAAAGGCTTTAAGCCTAATTTACTGGCAGCTCAACTGCAAACTACTATTTTGTGCCGCATTCGGTACTACTTGGAGTGTAGGGATGGGTGGGTTGATTATATCCTCACATGGAGTGTAAGGTTGGTCGGAGATGGTGTGTAGAGGCTGGTTGGGTAGGATTTTGCTCTTGCATAATCATGCATTACTATCGATCTTGTGATGGGCTAAGGCCCTACGTATTTTGACATCAGATTGAGATGGGCTAAGGCCCAAATCACATCGATCTTTCAAAATGGCATAGGCCCAAGACTGTTCAACTGTGCACTATAAATACTGATTGTTTATTTGTTTCTGCGGGATTACGCACTGAGTTTACGTAAACTCACCCTTTTTGTTTAATGTCCACAGGTAATCCCTAGACTTGACGGATCGGTGCAGCGGAGGACTCGACAATGGCCACACGTATTTTAAACTGTTTTAATTTTAGTTTTGGTATTTATTTCATAATTATTTTCAGGGTTATTTTTTATGTAAATTGAACTTTTTGGACTGATTGCTTTTATTTCAGATTTTAGACTGTTTTCGTGGATTTAAAAAAACCGCACAAACTCAGCGAACAAACAGTTTTCTCTAAAACAAAGGGGTTTTTCTAAAATGGATTGATTTACCTAATTAACTCTGTTTTTCATAAAATAAATGATTTCTAAAGCTTCTGCTTCGAATTGTGTTTTAAAACAATCGATTAAATAAGTAAGCGACTTTGGAGTCTACAAGAGTAAATAAATGAAAATGGTTTTATCGTAACAACATAGTTTCAACACGCTATTATGTGACATCGCCAGATTCAGCCATAACGTCTAGGCTGGGTTTGGGGTGTTACAAAGCATGTAATGCTTTCTTCGTTTTATTTTCCCTATTTTATAGTGCTCGAAAGCTCGCGAAGGTTGGAGTTCATTGGAGCATCGTCACACTATCAACTAGCTTATTTTGGTATATATAGTAAAATCATTTTGGTATAATGGCATGTATAGGACAACTTGGCCTTTAGTGGCTTGATAATGATGTTTGTAATCTAGCCATTGGAATGGCTAGTAATGGTTGTTTTGATATACTTGTAATGTCATGCTATGGTAGCTATAGATATATGTTAAGTAGTTGATCAGATCATGTTTAACACATGGATTGAACCAAGGTACGATAGTAAACATGTATGCAAGCAATGATATGCCATGTTGATTGATGGAAATTGCTTAATTTGAATGCTTGAAATGGTTGGAATGTGTTTGGTATGTTTTAGTGCAGGAAAATGGTAAATTTTGGTGACAAATGAGGCTAGGAAATGGCTTTATTTTGTCCACACGGGCAGACACACGGGCGTGTGTCTAGACCGTGTGTGCCATACGACCAGGGTACATGGGCGTTTAGTTAAGCTGTGTGTCCCCTGTACCTTAATTTTGAGAAATAGAATGCTCAGAATTGAGCACACGGGCGTGTGTCCCAGTCGTGTGTACTACACAGCCTCGAACATGGGCGTGTGTCTTGGCCGTGTGAAACCTGCACCTAATTTTGAAATGAATTAATTAACCACACGACCTAGCACACGGGCGTGTGGCATGGCCGTGTGCACAAGTCAGAGAGTTACACGGGGTCGAACACGACCTGCACCACGGGCGTGTCCCAAGGTCACACGGGCGTGTCCCCTGGACCACACGAGCGTGTGAGCCCTGCACCTTGGAAAATTTTTGAAATTTCGTGAAAAATTATTAGAGGTTCCGATTAAGTTCCGACTCGATTTTAATACTTGTATTGGGCCTCGATGGTCCATTTAATGGACTTTATGAATGATTTAGGAATTTGAATAGTAACTTGCACGAATTATATGTAAATGTTTCTGAATGTTTCAGTAATGCTCCGTAACCCTATTTTGGCTACGGATACGGGTTAGGGTGTTACAAAGAGGGCGTGTTCGGTGAGGGAGTTGACAAGGCTTGGGGTAAGGTTGTGGCTAGGAGAAGGCGAAGGGGGAAGGCTAGGGTGTGGGGCGATGGTGGCCGGAGAGGGAGGTTGACTTGGGCAGGAGGAAGGGGAGAATGTGTGGCCGCAGTTGTAGAGGGGGAATCGATGGCAGCTTAGGTAGTATGGTGGGGAAGAAGAAAAAGTAAAAAAAAAAGATTTAGCGTTTGGGGGTTGAAAGGGGGACACAGTCGTGTAAGGGCCCATGTTGGGCCACACAGCCATTTCACACGCCCGTGTGGGGCTATACCAGAACGTGTGCGATAAAAAATTTCAATCCAGTCTTCACACGGCCACCCACAAGCCCGTGTGGCCTGGCCGTGTCTCACACATGGCCGTGTTTGCTTCCTGTGTAACTCTCTGACTTGATTTAAAATTGAAAAAATTAGCTCCAGGGTTCACACGGCCTAGGACACGTGTAATAACCCAAATTTCGGTGAAATCAGAACAGTGGTTTCGGGACCACAAATTCGAGCCGAAAATATAATTTATTTTTATTTTATTATATAGACCGTATTATGTTAGAAAATTCATGTGAAATTTTTTATACAAAAATTTTATCGATTTAGTGCTTAATTACGAGATGGACTAAACCGCATAAAATGCGAAAGTTGAATTCTAGTAGCTATAAGGATCAAATAGCTATGGAATTCAAAACTAGAGGTCCTTATATGGTAATTAGACCATTAATAACATTATGTAGATATTTTTGGATGATTCATTCATGGAAATTGAGAAAAGGGCTAGGGACTAAATTGGAAAGTGAAAATATTAATTAATTAAAAAGATGAAAAGAAAATAAAAATCATTTTTCTCATCTTCTTCCCAAAAAATAAACATGGAAACCCTAGGAGAGAGAGAAGAAACTTTCATGGCCAAATTGGGTAAGTTTCCTCGGCTCGTTTTTAGTAATTTTGATATTTTTGGAATCAGGATAGCCTAAACTATCTATTTGGAGGATCAATTTGAAAAGTTATCAAAGTATAAACATTGGGTTAAGGATGTATATGCTGGAAATTTGACATTGATGGTAGAAAATGAAAGATTGATGATAGATAAAAAACTTTTACAAAGTGATTTTTCATGAAAACTTGATTTAGGGACTAAAATGAAAATTTATGAAAATCCATGGAAAATGCTAAAATTTTTGAAATGTATGTGCTGTAAAATTTGTATGTATATTTCGGCTAGGCTTGGGTAGAGGGTCGGATTTCATGAATTTCATTTTCTGAGCCTAGGGACAAAATGGTAATTTATGGAAAAGTTAGGGGCAAAATGGTATTTTTGCCTAGGATAAAAATTGAGTCCAAATAAGTGTAAAATGTGATAAATTGACATTCAATTTACTCGTATAGATTCGGATAGACCAAATTAGGAGTTAGAACAAGGAAAATGTCGGATTAGTAGATTTATGTACACGAACATTTGTCGAGGTAAGTTCGTGTAACTAAATTGTATATGTTTTTATGCTTGATTTAAATGTTGTCTTTGATAATTTTATTAATGTAACAAATATGTGAAATGATCACCTACTCGATATAGCCGATAAATGAAAATGCCCGATAAAATGGTAAATGAATAAAATGTTACTTGTATGCTTGACATGAATGTGGAATGTGTTTCACTCGAATTACATAAATGTTATGGAGGTATGAAATAATGAAATTCCCGATAATGCTTGAAAAGTGTTTAAATCCCGGTTGAATAAATGGAAAATCAATGGATATGTGATTTCCTGAAACGAAAGAGGTCTTACATTTGTTGCGGATAGGATTTAGCTCGGATGAGTAATCCTTCGACCTCAATTCTGATAGGATTTAGCCTGGACGGGTAATCCTGATATAAGTCCTCTCAAGCATATGTTATGGATTGGATTTAGCCCTGACGGGTAATCCAAATCAAGCTCTTTAGAGCATATGACGTAAAAAGGATTTAGCCTGGACTGGTAATCCTGTTGTTTACATATATGTGGCTCGAGAGTGTATTCTCTAAAATTGTACCATATGGGTACCATTGGACACGAATTGACAGATTCTGATTCGTACACCTCGAGTGTACTACCTGTGTATCCATCGATATTTCGAATAAATTCAACTGGTAAAGCTATGATAAGGGCAAATATGAATTTAAGACAAATTGACATGGAATGATATATATATGATATGAAATATGACATGAAAAAGGATATTACATGAAATACAAGGAAATGATGATTTATGACTAGTGATGTATGAAAATATGAAAAGATGATAATTGTACATGGAAATTATTTGATGAGAGTGTTCATCCTTGATTATATATTTGTACACCTTGAATGTACTACTACTTGGTGACCTTAATACTTGAATAAAATGAGTAAAGTCCTCACATGAAATGATCTGAACTTGAAACGAACTACTATGAAACTATACTTGTAATAATAATAGATGATATATACATGCTTAATGAATACGTGTTGTGGAAAGCATATGTGCATTTGATAAACCAAAATAGTAACATATTCTAGGCCCACATTTAGTATGCTTTTGGATGAATTATCCTTTGATTTATGTAAAAAGGTGCTCTTAATCCTTTCTTTCCATGTCTTATACTCAGGAAAGCATCCAAGGATAAAAAGAACGAGAAACGGGCTCAAAAAGGACCAAAACGGACTAAAGAGGAAATCAACACGGCCTAGACTTGGACCCACATAGCCGTGCCAAGTCAATCATCTAGAACACGGTCTAACCCTGACTCACACGGTCGTGTCTCATTAAAGAAATCCGAACACGGCTTGGCCACGATTCACACGGGCGTGTGCCATGGTCGTGTCTCTGCCGTGGAGAAGAGCAATTTCATTCGGGAAAGGATACTTAGGGAGAAAGAAACGTATTTCAAAAGCCTTTAAATACACCCTAAGTATGACCTGAAAAGGGGAGCCCAAAGCCATCATCTAGGGGCGTCGTGCTAGGCCAGAGAAGGCAGATTTGTGGGGATTCACTCAGGGATAGCCAGTTGATCCATCTCAAGAAGCGAGTTATACTCAAGACGGAGGATCTCCTCTTCAATTCCTTCAGGGGTTTTAGGATTTCTTATGTTTTGTTTTATCTTTTCTCTTGAGATGTTTTCCTTTATTGTTATGAACTAAACCCTTGGATACCCGAAGGGATGAAACCTATGATGAATCTTGTTATTTGATTATTTGAATTATATGATAAATACTTAGTTTGTTCTTAATTATGTGAGCTTAATCCAAATTTAATGTGCTTAGGTGGAGGAGGAATAGACCCCGCCTAAGAGTAGATCCAACATAATTAAGCGGAGTTGATCGCACGCCTAGAGATAGGGTGACGAGATTTTTCCTGATTAGGGTGAAACCTAATATGGGAATCCATAGATCGATTTATCGCTATTCTAGGGGGTTATTATAAGAGAATGAGAGTTCCACCAATTAACCTAAGGTTAGACGTTATTCACCTCGAGAGAGGGTTTAATATACGTTAGGGAGTCTTACGGATCAAACTAAGTCAATAAATCGTATGGTTCAGTGTTAGATAACAAGTGAAGTCTAGGTGGATTCTCCCTAGGGTATCGTCTAAATCAACTGAGTTTTTCCCAAGTTATTTTCCAAATTCATTCTTCCTTGTCTTATAGTCTTTAGCTTAGTAGTTAATTAATTTAGTTTAATAAACAACTTCACTTATTTTAGGCTAAATAATAGAAAGAAAGTCAGTATTAGTACTTTTAGTTCCTTTGGGTTCGATAATCCGGTCTTGCCTAAACTATACTACTGTTCGATAGGTGCACTTGCCTTTAATCGTTGTCAGAGTTAGTTTTCAGGTTCGATCATTCTTTTATAAATTTTAAAACTCTGATTTACAGCGATCAAGTTTTTGGCGCCGTTGCCGGGGAACTAAAATATTAAAAAAGCTCTATTTTTATTACTTTAGCCATTATTTTTATTTTTTCACAATTTATTTTTATTTTTAGTTTTTATTTTTATTTTGCTAAATTCTCTTTCTTTCTTTTCCTAGCAGGTACCTCTAGTTTATGACTAGAAGGAACCCGAGAGGACCTTTAAAATACGACAATGATATTAAAGCTACCGCTCAGAGAAATCGCAGAGAAATTAGGCGAGCCCTAAATTACCAAGAAGGAGAGCGAGAAGACAGATCCAATCCTACTGAAGGGATGGACGAAAATAATCTTTTACCACAAGATGTGGCAGAAAATAATGCTCCTCGTACTATGTTTGATTACGCTAAACCTCATTTAGCAGGAGCCGAATCTAGTATTGTTAGGCCTACTATAGCTGCTAATAATTTTGAATTAAAGCCTAACACTATACAAATGATTCAACAGTTTGTTCAATTTGATGGTTTACAGGACGAAGATCCAAATGCTCATATAGCTAATTTTTTAAAATTCTGTGATACCCTCAAAATAAATGGCGTTTCTGATGATGCCATACGACTTTGGTTATTTCCCTTTTCATTAAAGAATAAAGCTAAACAGTGGTTAAACTCGTTACCACGAGGGTCAATCACTACATGGGAACAAGTGACCGAAATTTTTTTATTAAAATATTTCCCACCAGCCAAAACGGCCAAATTACGTAATGATATATCTTCTTTTGTGCAGATGGATTTAGAGACATTATACAATGCATGGGAGAGATATAAGGATCTCTTGAGAAGCTGTCCACACCATGGTTTACCCTTGTGGCTCCAAGTCCAGACTTTCTATAACGGTGTAAACCCCTCAACGAGACAACTAATTGATTCAGCCGCCGATGGAACCTTGAATAATAGAACTCCTGAGGCAGCCTACGAATTTATTGAAGAGATGTCGATGAATAACTATCAGTGGCAAGTTACAAGAACAAGGCCAACAAAAACAGCCAGAGTTTACAACCTCGACGCAGTAACCATGCTATCAAATCAGGTAGAGTTGATGAATAAGAAGATTGATAGTTTGTGTTCTTCACAGGTACATCCAGTCATGCAATGCGATGCAAGTGGAATTGTGGCAAATCCTGAGTACCCACCTTACCAACCGGGCACAGAGAGCGAACAGATGAACTATATAGGTAACAATTTCAGATCTAATAATAACCCATATAGTAATAATTATAATCCGTGTTGGAGGAACCACCCAAATTTTTCGTGGGGAGGACAAGGAAATCAAGGAAATCAAAGACAACAACCTCCTCAAAATTTCCAAAATCAGCCCTATCCACGGGAAAGAATCCGAATCTTGAAGAGACGTTGAACAAATTTATAGCATCCACGTAAGCCCGCCTCCAAAAAACGAGGTAACACTCGACACCCAACAAACATCGATCAAAACGATCGAGAACCAAGTTGGAGGACTTACAAAGGCAATCGGGAAATTACACGATCGATCGGAGAAATTGCAAAGCTATTATCCGAACGACCGCAAGGGCGCTCATGAGTAATACTGAAATTAATCCAAAGGAGCAAATCCAAGCCATAACACTCAAGAAAGCGAAGAAGTAGACGAACCCACCCAACACAAGGAAACGAGGTAGAAAAGGTAAAGTTGAGGTAACACAAGACAAGCCAAACCGGTAATCAAGGAGTACCAACCTCGCGTACCTTACCCCCGAGGTATTAAGAAGAGACGACACAGAAAACAACAGTTCGGTAAGTTTCTTAAAATTTTAAAGAAATTACATATTAACTTACCAAGTTACTTGAAGCTCTTTCATGAGATGCCGATTCTAGGAAATTTTTAAAAGAGCTTCGACAAACAAATGGAAGTTAGACGAGTCGTCACATGTGGAACTTAACGCAAAGTGCTCAAAGAATTCTCCAAAATAGGCTACCACAAAAGCTAAAAGATCCGAGAGATTTACAATTCCATGTTTAATTGGTAGACTAACTGCTGATAATGCGTTAGTGATTTAGGGGCAAGCATAAATGTCATGCCTTATAAATTGTTTAAACAATTAGGTCTAGGGAAACACAAACAAACTAGGATGAGCATTCAATTAGTGATAAAACTGTTAGAATTCCTAGGGTATTATCGAAGATGTTCTTGTAAAAATCGATGATTCGTTTTCCCAAAGAGACTTTGTTGTCTTAGACATGGATGAGGATAATTTGATCCCCTAATTTTAGGAAGACCCTTTTTAGCAACTGCCAGACTAAAATTGATGTTGATGCAGAGAACTCATACTTTGCGTAGGTAATGAGACAAATACCATCAAGGCTCTCGACTCGGCTAGAACATCGAGTAATCAAGGTGAGAATGTAAATTCTACTGATAACCATTCGGTTAACCCTTATTTTCAGGAAGCACCACCAAAGAATACAACTGAACCCGATCCTAAACCCCTTGCCAACAAAGAAATAACTCATAAAGATTGAGGGATTTAGTTCGATGATCTAGACGAGTGGAAGACACACTTCAAGGAGAAATTAGGGATACACGACGAAGAACCAGAACCACACAAGATAAAACCGAAGGAGCCCTCAAAAGAGCTAAAAGGAACAACAAACCACTTCAAAATAGGGGACCAGGTACTGTTAGATCAAGCAGATCCTCGAATATCTCCTCCAGATCCTAACACCAACAAAGAAATACCTTTTAGGGTAACCAGTGTTTTCCCATACGGAACAGTCGAGGTAAGTAATCCTATTTTTGGTACTTTTACTATAAACACATCTCGACTTAAATTTTTTCACAAAGTCACAAATGATAGCATGAGGAAGGACTTCCAACTCCTCAAACCACCCTGACAAAGCAAACGAGAGGAGAGTCTAGCTTAAGACTATAAACAAGCGCTTCTCGGGAGGCAACCCGAGCACTAACACAATTTATTTTTACATCTTGCTTTAAATTTATTTTTCTTTTTTCTCTCTTCTTTACACCTAGCTTTAAACTAACAAGGGGTGCAGAATTCCAGACACACGGCCTTGCACATGGCGTGGCGGTGGTCAATGTGGACCATAAGAATCCCCGCATCGACATAGCGGAGGTCATGCGAATCAATTCCAACCACTTTTTGACGTCACGGATCCAACCACTACACCACGGGCATCGACAAAGGGGCACGGCCGCGTGCCTATAATCGTGTGAAGCTACCGACTTTCCAAGCACGGGCCGAACACGCCCGCGTGACCGAAACCGTGCCAACATGCCGACTTGTCGAACACAAAGCTGAACACGGCGTGGGGTAACCAACACGCCTAGGAACACAAATGTGCGATGCAAAAGTGTAAATCGACACACCCTCCGTCCACGGGCGTGAGAGAGCCTTAGATACAAAATTTATTTAAAAACCACAGCCCTCCCCCTTCACCCCACCTTCTTCCATCTTCTCTTTCTTTCCTTCTTTCTCCCTCTTTCTTTTTCCTTTTCCTAATAAGTCCTTAGACTCTTGAGCTACAACAACATCATATCCATGGCAAAGAAGCATAAAAGGCCAATCACAGTCTCCTCAAAGGAGACCGATTCACATGAGTTCATGCCGGCAGCTTCATCCAAACAACAAGCCAAGGGTCTTTGAGACCAATTATTTGTTCTTTTATTTTTATCTTCTCCTTTATTTTCCTTATATTTACTTCTCTTCTACTTAATTTAGTTTATTTTGTTTTAGTTTCTTGTTTTTAGGTTCTTAAGGCTGCTTGGGAATCACGCCACTTCCACCATCACCAACACCTCCGTCACCTTCAAAGTCACACCCACCTCTCGAACCATCTACCAATAAGGATTCTCAAGCCCCTTTATCTTTTAAACTTAGTTTATTTTCCTTCTTAGTCTCTTTCCCTTTACCTTTCTTGTCTTTAATTATATATTTAGTTTATTTTAAATTTGTCTTAATAAATCTGGCTAATCCCCACGAGTCCCCAATTTCATCATCTAGCGTAGAACTCGTGGGCAACCACCACATCCGCATCGCCCTCCAACTTATCTTTCACCACGATCATCGCTAACTCAAGGATTACATCCATAATTCAGGAGTTTTACTTATCCCCATATCTTCCGATCCAAAATTACATTTATATTATCTATCTTTTTACATTGAGGGCAATGTACATCTTAAGTGTGGGGGGTGAACAACCTAAAAAGGTGCCTAATTTTTTTCATTATTGTAACATCCCCAAACCCGGCCCATTCACTACGACCGAATCTGGTTATGTTATGGGAAAAACTTATTGGCAAAAACAGGTTGCCATTTAACTTTTTGTCTAAACTCCTTTAGAGTAGTTTTACCTGCAGAAATCTTGGGCATGTTTGTTTGCAAACCGTTAGGTTACTTTGAAATCTCGGGGTTTCGTCTTTAAAACTCTTAGTTGTCAATTTCCTTAGGTTGGAAAACGTTTAAAACATCAGACTCAAGTGGTTTAAGCTTAGTTCATAAAAGTAACATTATTCCCAAATCTCTTTAGACATAAATTACCAAAAGAAAACCAAATAACTTAAGAGGCTCTTATTACAACATAATGATTTCAAGTACTTGGTAATAAAGTGCATAAAAAAAATATTAAAACGTCCTTTGCATGGGCCACCTTGTATCCACTCCTACCCGGTCCGATCATCCTTTCACCTGCGATGTTGGATAAGAGATTGGGTGAGTCACAATGACTCAGTGTGTAACTAAACCATCGAAATCCACCCACATGCAAACCACATAACATCCCAATTATCAAATGCAACATGCAAGTATAATTATTTAGACATTACCACAATCTGGGCTTGGCCCACCTTCAAATTATTACAAATACTGGACTAGGCCCTTTTCACATTAAACCACATATTATCTGGGCTTGGCCCATTTCCACGTATGTTCCCAAAACATACCTATCCACATGTCATATTGGGCTTGGCCCATTTCCATATTATTACAAAAAATAATGCAACATGATTCCCAACCCAACCTAGGGTCCATCCCCTACACACCCCCTTATCCAGCCTACCACACACCAGAGGACTATTGAGTCACCCTCTCCTTTTCCCTCCAAAAGGCAACCAATGCCATCCACGATGTAGCGTATAGCTAACATCAAACCACAATGGAGCACACAAAGCAATCCATCAAGCCACGATATGGCATAAAGCCCATATCAATCAAGGTAACCACGCGAACCAAATCGCAAAGATCCACAACGCGACCTCGATCGGCGCCAATCCACGATGTAGCACAAAGTCGACATCAACCACGCACTCGTACACCCGCACCTTCTTTTCATATCCCACCCATGCACATGCCACATAAAATATAATCGTGATAATGCATGCACATGCTTTATTAATATCCATAAACATACTCATCAACAAATAATCACATTGCAACAGGTCCGATACTAACCTGATCATCGCTATACCCCTTAAGGGTACCATTTTCACATTTAATCGCACTTGTTAGCAAACATATACAATAGGCAAATATCACGCAAATCCCGGAAACAATGGCTAACTACACACCTTATTACTAGGAGTTCTAGACTCTCGATCCTCGACGCTATCGTCTAGCGAAACTATGGCTATTTGCTTAACGCTTTCGTTGTTGGCCCACACCGTGGCCAATCCCGAACTCACAAAACCGCTCTTTTCTTGAACTTCTAATAGGGACCTTCCTTTGCCCACTCGACCGGTTGTGGCCTCCATCAAAAGCTTAATCAGTAAACAGTTAACCCCAAAACACCACTTAAGCATTTAACCTTAATAAATAACCTTACCTCCACTTGATCAAACCGATCACAAAACGGAGGCTTGGCCAACCACTAAAACCCCAGAGTATCTCGATCCACGGAACCCGAAAAGATCTAAGTTAACATTCGGCCCAAGTGCTATCAAGTTGAGAGAAAGAAATTCGGCAAAGGGGTGATGGATGTAGATTCGGCTATTAATTAAATCAAGGGGTAGGGAACATTGGTTTCAAATAAAGAGAGGAGAAAGAAAGGTGTGGGGTGTACTTTCGGTTTTGAAGTGAAAAGGAAGGGAAATAGGGAGAGTGAAGGGTTCGCCACTTGGAAAAAAATGTGAGAGAAGAAAAACAACAAGCTTTGGAGAAAAGGTTTCGCAACCAAGGAAATGGGGAACAAATTCGGCAAGGGAGAGAAGGCGGATGGTGAATGAATAATGAGCACTTCCCCTATTTATACTAAAAGGCCAAGCTCCAACCCCAAAAATAATCCTCAAAATTCTCCTAAAATACCTCCTTCCACCCATTCAAAAGTTTGAATGAGTCAAACTTTACCTAGCCAAATTCAAAAAAATTGACCAAGTCTTCTCCACCTTTTAAGCCTTCCAAACCGTCCATCCACCCCACCAAGATGATGCAAAAACAATGCCCATCTGCTGCTCTTGCGAATCGAACTCCGAGCCTCTTCCCCCTCGCAAATGGCGCCACACACACAAGGCCTTAGTGGCGCCTATCCCGCCACTCCACCAGCTCCTTTCTTGTGACATAAACTCCCAAATAATTCTCTTAAGACACCCTCGCCAAGCTCCCTTTAACCCCTAAAACTAAAAATTTTCTAAGGCAACCTACCACCACCTAGGGTTCTCGTGGACTCCTAAAACTTACCCAACCACACACTAGAGTGTGCCAACACCCGAGCTAAGCACCAAATGCCTAACCCCTAAAACCAGGGTGTTACAATTATTCTCAAATATCTGAAATTAGGTACCAAACTTTTTGCATTATTCTCAAAATCCTGAATTTAGTCTTGTTTGAAAGTAAATTTCTCATATTACTAATTAGGATGAAATTTCTGATGATTTATGATTTTTATTGATATGTTTTAGATTAAGTCATTGATAATTGTGCATTGATAATTAAATTCTAAGAATACTAGAGAATCAAGCATGATAAGTCTATTTTTCTGAATTAAAAATTTTCTAGGTTGTCGAACTAAGTTTAAATATTACTTTGAAGTTTGAATTTTATGAGGTTGACATCAAAATACCCATAATTTTTGTGAGATTTTGAGCCTTATAGAGCATAAATTCTTTTTCTTGCTCACTTTATTGATTATGAGTATGTCAACACTGATTTGTTATTTTAGAACTTGCATCGATTATACATGTCGAGACCACACTTTTGATTTGATACACAGAGATGATAAAGGCACCTAGGATCTAACCCACTTACTCCGTTAAAAGCCTACCTTTACAAATTAACCCCTAGTGAACCCCTTTTAATCCTAACAACCCTATTTATTGACTCACCCACTAATATTAACCCAAAACCCTTTGTAATTGTTATCACCATTCCTTTCGACTACCCTTATATCGAGATTTGATCTGATTAGTTGCCTAATTATGAATTTTAGTAATTTATCCTTTATTATGTATTTAGTTTGTTCTTAAAAAAAACGACGAAGTTTATTCATTATTAGTTATGTGATTAAATGAGCTTATACATTTACTCTAAATATCGAAGAAGAAGCTCGTATTATTAGTATTATTAGTTTTTAATTGATGTAATTATTAGTTCATTAGTTCTTAGTTAGGTAATTTGTCAATTCAATCTCGATTCTAACCTCTAATTCAAAGATTACTCCACACCTTAACCCTAGCCTCAAGTACAACCCTAACAAAGACCTTTTGATTTGTGTTTCATCTCATATTTTAGTGGTGGATATTTGATTTTCATGCAAGCCTATGGGATTAACTCTTCATGTTCGACTTTTGAGTGCCTAAATTTTGAACCTTAAACACTTTGAGTGATTTGAGTGAATCTTTAGTTAGGATGTCAATCCTTGACAATTTCGAATCAGAGGTAATTATTTAGATGAAGGGAAACACCTATGTTTTGTGCTACAAAATATAAGGCTTATATTGTTTGAATTTTTAGGACACTTTGAGTTGAATTATCCATGTATAAATTATCTCTGAATTATGATGAGACACTACCAATGACTATTATGAATTATAGAAAGTTCGTTTTAATTGTAAGTTGAGAATTTTGCTTGAGGACAAGCAAAAGCTTAAGTGTGGGGGTATTTGATAAACCGAAATAGTAACATATTCTAGGCCCATATTTAGTATGCTTTTGGATGAATTATCCTTTGATTTATTTAAAAAGGTGCTCTTAATCCTTTCTTTCCATGTCTTATACTCAGGAAAGCACCCAAGGATAAAAAGAACGAGAAACGAGCTCAAAACGGACCAAAATGGACTAAAGAGGAAATCAACACGGCCTGGACTTGGACCCACACGGCCGTGCCAAGTCAATCATCTAGAACACGGTCTAACCCTGACTCACACGATCGTGTCTCATTAAAGAAATCCAAACACGGCTTGGCCACGATTCACACGGGCGTGTGCCATGGCCGTGTCTCTGCCGTGGAGAAAAGCAATTTCATTCGGGAAAGGATACTTAGGGAGAAAGAAACGTATTTCAAAAGCCTATAAATACACCCTAAGTATGACCTGAACAACTTAGTTAAAGGTGCCGCAATTAATGAGAACCCCTCAACAAACCTCCTGTAATACCCTGCCAATCCTAAGAAACTTCGAACCTCTGCCACAGACCTTGGCGGTTTCCAATCCAATACAGCTTCTATCTTCCGAGGGTCAACCCTAATTCCTCTGCGCAGGCCACATGCCCTAAGAAAGTTACTTCCCTTAGCCGTAACTCGCACTTCACTATCAACTTTGCGCATAACCGCTTCTCCTCGTAATTTGTAACACCACACAGAGATGTGCATCATGCTCCTCCTCAGACTTGGAATAAACCAGAATATCATCGATGAACACCACCACGAACCGATCAAGGTATGGTTGAAACACCCGGTTCATCATATCCATAAATGCTGCTGGTGCATTCGTTAACCCAAACGGCATCACTAAAAACTCATAGTGACCGTAGCAAGTTCGAAACGTTGTCTTATGAATGTCTCCTTCCTTTACCCTTAACTAATGATATCCCGACCTTAAGTCAATCTTAGAAAAGACCGAAGCTCCTTTGAGCTGATTGAACAGGTCGTTGATTCTTGGCAGCGGGTACTTGTTCTTAATCGTTAGCTTATTCAGCTGTTGGTAGTCCACGCACATACGCATGGATCCGTCCTTGTTCTTCACAAATAGGACCGGCGCTCCCCACGGAGACACACTCGGTCGGATAAAACCACGGTCCAACAGTTCCTGGATCTGAGCTTTGAGTTCCACCAACTCCCTCGACGCCATTCTATAAGGAGCAATGGACATCGGAGCTGTACCCGAAAGTAGCTCTATTCCAAACTCCACTTCGCGATCCGGGGATAACCCTGGCAGTTCCTCAGGGAAGACATCCGCGAAATCTTTGACTGTTTGAACCTCATTGACAGTCACCTCCTTAGCATCCAAAGCACTGATAAAAGCTAGAAACGCTACACACCCTTTCCGAATCATCTTAATGCTTTTCAGGCGGATGCCACGTTGGACAAATAATTCCTTCCTTCTCCTAACACAACCACCTCCCCGCCTTCTTCCGGGTATTCAACACCATGCGCTTAGTCTCACAATCCAACTTAGCACGATGTTTCATCAACCAATCCATTCCTAAGATAAGATCAAACTCTCCAAATAGTAATTCCATTAAGTCTGCCGGGAACACTACCCCTTGCGTCTCTAAAGGTACGTTCCTAAACAGTTTGTCCACTACCCTAGATTGTCCTAAAGGACTAACCACAGTCATCTTCCTAGAACTTGTTTCAGAGTCTATACTTAGGGTCTCAAATACCGAGCATGCAACGTAAGAGTGGGTTGATCCAATATCAATCAAAGCAAGAAATGGATTATCAACTATAAGAAACATACCGGTTATGACGTCCGGTGCGTCACCATCCTTCCGCCGACGAGCTGCATACACTAGACCTGGCTGTCTCGCGTCTACATTGCATGTACCCCTACCAACTGCTCCACGTCCCCGACCAGACCCATTTCCTCCTCTGAATGGGCCACGACCCCTTGTTAATGGCTGACCACCCTCCTAACTCCGATCCACCAGTGACGCCTCTTTCACCATATGATCCATAGACCCACACCTGAAGCATCCACCACTTCTCCTTCGCACTCCCCAAATGCACTTTCCCCGCACAAGTTACATGATCGATTCGACTCCCGAGAGCGTATGCCTGAGCACGAGCCGCCCATCAAACCTAGGCATTTTCTGAAAACTCCCAAATGATCCCGACGACCCAAAATTTCTCTTATTCCTATTCCGATCCTTATCCTTATTTTGCTTCTCAGTCCGCTTCACCTCCTCAGATATTTTAGCTTTCTCAACCAGAATGGCAAAGTCCCTTTCTCGCTGCGGTGCTACCAACACTCTTAACTCATTCCGCAATCCATCTTCGAACCGTACACAATGCTCATAGTCAGTCGCTATAGTTCCTCGAGTGTAACGGCTCAAGCGCAGAAATTTCGCCTCATACTCGGACACAGATTTACTTCCCTGCACCAAATTCAAAAATGCCTTCCTCTGTGCATCCATATAGCTGGCCCCAATGTACTTTCCCCGAAATGACTCCTTAAAGAAATCCCACCAAACTGTCCGCATGCGAGACCCTCCTTTACCGTGAGCCACCACCGATAAGCCTCGCCTCGAAGAAGAGACACGACCCCCTTCAACTTCTCCTCTACAAAGGAAGTTAAGGTCATCCATTATACGCTCACTTGCCTCTAACCAATACTCACCAGATTAGGGGCTACGCCAGAAACACCCCTAAACATCTCTGCTCCATTGGCTCGGAGTCGTTTCGACACAAATTTCTGAGCTCCTGAACTCGTGCCTACCCCCGTAACTCTTTTGAGGGCCCGCAACATCGCTTGAGATACCGCATCATCTCTCGGGCGCTGGTCCCGAAATTCTCCTCCACGATCGGCATATCCGGCATCTCGCTTTCTCGACCGTGGCGGACCCTGCTGGCTCTGACACGGTCATCCTACCCCTACCACGACCACGCGGCGGACGTCCTCGACCCCTTGCACTCATTCTTCTGATTGACGTTTATCTAGCTAGAAATTTTATGAATTAATAGTTTTCTTCCACCGATTAACCACGAACAGTCTTATGAACAGTAGTTTAGGAGTAGTTCTTTCAATTCGAATTACATCTACAAGTTTCAGTCTTAAGTTTGTCTCCGAGTTCTAGGAACCACACACATCCACCATCAACATACAGATTTACATCCATGAACCCACATTCAACACATAGGGTATTTTAGTCATTTCACTACCTGTGGGTATTTTCGTAATTTATCCTACAGGTATTTTCATAATTTTTCAAATAGGGTTCCTTGGTGATTTTGTGAAAGAAGGGTATTTTGGTAATTTTACAATTCGGGGTATTTCTTAATTTTACAATCTAGGGGTATTTTGGTAATTTTACAAATCAGAGATATTTTGGTCATTTATAAATCAGGGGTAATTTAGTAGTTTTACAAAATAGAGTGGCTGGTCCCTTTCGGGTTTTAGTTATAAATTTTGGCTCGACAACAAATCCTCGTGGCTAGGGTGAACAAATCACTATGCACCGTAGGATTCCAGTAAGAGGAGGTGAGTCACTAGGGCTCGCTTAAGTACCAAGCTCTCCTCGAATCCAATCCTAGACTTGCGTATGCCTGTTGCCACACCCTAGTCTTGTGACTTGTTTACTGTGTTTGTTCGGTTGAATTAAGTCTTATGGAATTGAAGAGTTGTTTAACTAGGCCTAAGGTCCATCAAGCTCTAACTAGAATAGTCTACGTCCCTTAAAGCCCATCAAGCCCACATACATATATAACACACAGTGAGTTCTGAATACTTACCTGGCGGACTTGGGCTGGAGACGCAGGTGCCATACCGAGAAAACCATCCTGTGTTATTTATAAATATGCATGTTTCCAAAACCCATCTTTAGAAAACGTTTTGAGCCCAAAATCCCCAAAGCCGAGTTTTGAACCTGGCTCTGATACCAATTTGTAACACCCCAAACCCGGCCTAAACACCCCAACCAGATCTGGCATGTCACTAAGAAGATTTTAGAAAACTTGCCACATTTATTATTTTTTTAAAAGCATAGTTTAAACGTTTATCGGGAAAAACTTAATAATTTGAAAATTTTGCAAAATAAATACATTTTAATTAATGCCTTAATGAATAAAAACCAAAATTTTGCCTCTGAGTTCTATTATTTAAACACATGCCTTAATTTCATTTAATCATAAAATCTAAATGTATGGAAACCCGAAAATCGAAGCATAAAACCAATAAACAGTAGCCAGTGGTCTTATTACAATAAAATATAAAACAAGACAAATTGAAAATACTAAGGGAAAATAATTAAAACAACGTCCTTTATTGAACCAAAATAAATCCATGCATGGCCACCTTGCTCTCCTCTCTCCCGGTCCGATGCACTAAGTGTTACTCAAAAATGTTAAACAACGGGGTGAGTCACAAGACTCGGTGTGCAATCCCTCGTGCACCATCGATCGGGCCTTAGCCCCACAGAATAAGAATAACAGAATATCGCATATCAGAATAAACAAAGCCCATCCCAAATCCTAGATCCATCCGCTACACACCACCCTTACCTGCCAATCACACCAAATGGGGATTTCTACAATCACCCTCACCGCTACACACCACCGATGGCGGTCATGCTACGCTTAGTCGCTCATCGTCGATTTGTGACATAGTCACCGTAATGCATCGTGGCGAGCCATTACAACAGATCGTGGCAGAGCCACCGCAATGTAACACTTCCCCTTTTCATCAATCACCCAACCCCGCATGCATACATAGAAATCGGCATACATATAAAACATATCATCTCAACAGAAACATTCACTTATGAATGACAGAAATCACTAACCTGGTGGTTCGCCTTTACCCTCATGGGTTTTCAACAACCATGCCGGATTTCGGCATTTAACGTAATATAGACAGATTCATGCATATATATATCGATAACAAAGATGGTGTGAGAAATTACACACCGATAACACGTAGTACTACTCTCTATGTCGATACCTTCGCTAATCTGATCTCATCGCTTCTTTGTCTACAACTTGCTCAAAAGCCTAAGAATGCGAAGATAAAGTTTCCCCTACATTCGCCAAGGATTATTATTTACCTGAATTTATATGTTTAAATAAACGAATCTCCTTACCTAAATCGATTAGATCCCTAAGTAGGGTGATTCAAGTGCTACCGATTTAGGAACCTAAGCGATTAGCTCTCCTTTCGTTTTCTTCAAGATTCGGCATAAGCAGACACCACAGGAGGAATTCGGCAATCACAGAAGATGGGATCCAGGGATTTTGGCTTTTAAGAAAATCTCAGAAAAGATGAACGAGAGGAATACTGATGCATTTTTGGCTTTTGGAAGAACTAGGAATTGAAAAGATAGGCAAGGAAGTAGATAGAGAGATTCGGCCAAATAGTTTGAAAGAGAAGAGAAGGTAAATTGCAGGGGTTTTGGCTTCTGACAGAAAGAAAATAAAAAGAAGAAAAGATGATCCTAGTTGCCGAAAAAGAGAGAAAACTTGAGACTATTCTCAGGAAACACAATGAAAAATTCGGCACACCCCCCTTGCCTATACTGAACTGATTTTCCCCCTCTCCTGTGTTTGATTTTCGGCCAACTCTGCAACTAAGAGATCACTCTTATCGTTCTATCCCTTATCCTTAACAGAACACTCATCCAACAGAGACCTATACCACATCCTACTTCCCCTTTATCAGCATTATATCCACATAATTTAAAACATAAAATCCCCTATTTTGTAGCCACATTGCCGTCCCCGCTAGCTCTCCTTGGGCTGCCGAAATTAGCCCAATTTCTTGGGCTCCAAGCGGCCATACTGAGGCCCCTTTCTTTGCCTATTGGCGCCACTTACAGCTCCCTCCTACTGCACCTCTTGTTCCTGGGCCATAAGCCCATTATGCCTATTTCACTCTCAATACTTTATTTAAACCCCATAGTCCCTAAACAAAATATTTAGCCAAGACCTCGGCCCATTCCCGAGCCCAATTTGCACCTCTGATTCTCATATTAACCCATTAAACATGTCTACACATTAAACACATAAGCCTATTGATTCGGGATGTTACAGACAAAATCTTCAGTTCCAATTTAGCTGGCTCTTCAACCAACGACTTTGGTTGCATATACTCTTGAGATGATAACTCTAACGGTTCGAGTGGAACTTCTTGAGTGAATTCCTTCGAATTAGCTTCTACCCAAGCCAAACATTCCTTGTCTTTATCACCACTTGGTGAATCCTCCAAAGAGAATATGTTCTAACGGATCGCCTAAAGAATTGAGCTCCACCTCAGTAGAAGCCAATGATTCCATCTTGAGAATAGCGTAATAGTCTTCAACTACATCCGGGGATTTAGCAGCATTGAAGTCATTAAAATACATCTTGTCATCAAAAATTTCTTTCAACTGAGTATCTTGTTGCTGCTTCTGGAATCGTTGAGGATATGGCAATGGTGGAATCTTAGCTTTAACCGGACAACTCTTTCGTGGAAATTTTTCTGCATTTGACAAGGGTGTTAGATAATCAGAACTAACTAGTTTAGTGTTTACCTCATCAAGGAACACTGAATCTGACTTCTGTGATACAGGAGTTTTAACACTTGGTTGAACTTCCTCTTTTTCTTGAGCTACAACTTGCTCCGTTTCAGCTTCAATGGTTCTGGGCTCTATCTTCGCTTCTACTCCTCGTCGTCGCTTGCTTTGTAGTGCTCCTTTCCTGGATTTCTCATATTTTTTGTATCACTGGGTAAGGTTCCCTGTGGTCGGTTCCTAATTTCAGTTGCAAGCTGGCCCATTTGGTTTTCCAGATTCTTCAATGTAGTTGCTTGGCTCTAAATTAAGGCATCATTCTTTTCCATGTATGCCTTCAGCAAATTCTCCAAGCTGTTGGATGCTTCAGCTTGAACTGGTTCCTGAACTTGTTGCAGAAAATAAGGTGGCTGGGTTGGTCTGGGTTGGGTCTAAGTGGTACTGGTTCCATCCCCTTGGTTACTCCAAGAGAAATTCGGGTGGTTTCTCCACGATGGGTTATAAAAATTTGATTGCAGCCCTTGCCTTCCTCGATTTTAGTTCTGATTGCCCATGTAGTATACAGATTCTGGGTTCGATGGACATTCTTCAAACAAATGTCCCTCCCCATAATAGACACAGGCTATATTCTCAAATTCATTAGGCGGTTGTGCTGCAAAACCATTAGACCCATTAGTAGTAAGGTTTTTAAGCATTGAGGATATTGATAATACATTAGATACGAGTGAAGTAAGAGTGTCTACTTCATGTATTCCAGCGACTCGTCTTCCTGATGCTGCATGACGGGTTGGCCATTGATAATTGTTGCTGGCAATCCTCTCAATAATTTCATAAGCCTCGTTATAAGACTTAGAAAGAAGAGCACCATTAGCAGAGGCGTCCACTACCATCCTTGTGTGAGTGTTGAGACCATCATAGAATGTCTCAAGTTGAATGCAATGAGGGATTCCATGATGAGGGCACTTTTGTAATAACTCTTTAAACCTTTCCCATGCCTCATACAAGGACTCATCATCCATTTGGTGGAAGCCAGTGATCTCGTTCCTCAGCTTAGCATTCTTGCTTGGCGAAAAATACTTCATGAGGAATCTTTCGGCCAATTCTTGCCATGTAGAAATGGAGTTCGGTGGCAATGAGTTCAACCAGGCACGAGCTATGTCCCTTAACAAATATGGGAACAGCTTCAATCGTAAGGCATCTTCGGAAACTCCGGCTAACTTGAAAGAATCGCTCACTTCCATAAATAGTCTTAAGTGAAGATGAGGATCTTCAGTAGGCATTCCACTGAATTGGCCCACGGTTTGAAGCATCTGGAACATGACTGGCTTCAGCTCAAATTGTTGTGCCTCGATTTCGGGTCTCTTAATACTCGAATTGAGCTCGTTGAATAGAGGAATGGCATATTGTTGAATGGCACAGTTTTTATCATCGCCAACAATGATCGGATTGTTAGTGTTATAAGTGAATGTTCCTCCTAGATTTTGGTTTGGATTTTCGAAATTCATATCTCCGGTCCTTCTTTGGTTCGCTTGTCTTCTCCTTAGTTAGAAAATCTTTTCAATTTAAGGGTTTATAGGAAGTAAGTCGATAATTTGTTCAATACTCTGAAACAAACACACAAAAAAAATGGAATTAAAATTTAACAGAAAAAATAAAAAAATAGACCAAAATGAAAAATTAACACTTTCACAAATAACGTCTTTTAAAATAGTCCCAAAAACTACTAAAAAACTTGAATGGTGAAAATGTGCAAGTGTACACAATCGCAACAAGTAATAAAGTGACAAGTAAATGTCGAGTTATCGTACTCCACAGGACCAGAAAAGAATTATTTATGAAAATGTTTTCAAACAATTTGGTGAAGGAAAAATATTTGGATTTAAGAAATATTTAAAAACTAAAAATAAAACAAATAAAAATAAAATAAAAAAGTTCTAATGCACGATTTCAAAAACTAATTTTAATCAAGATGATATAATTGTGTTGGATTAATAACATTTCTTACCTTAGAATTATTAAACTCGTGTTTATACTTATTAAAACATGGCAACTCGGTAATTTGCTAACTTATGAACATATTTACAAATAAAAATCCATTCATCTCTTATACATATTCCTATGCAAATTCAAACGACTAAACAGACTTCTAAAAGTAAACATGTTATCGCACATACATACTTATTAAATTAAATTATCTCTCGCATATTCCTATGTCGATTCAAACGATTAATTCAACCTAACAAGCATATAAAAGATCATGTGAAGTAACAAAGTATTCTTACCTTGAAACAATTTAATCACAAAAATCCTGCAAGTTATGCAAGGCATATGTATAGTCAAATACAATGCTAATTTAATATTCAGCTTCCTTAGAAGAATTAAACATGCACAGATTAAGTATTGCGTCTATTAATTACAATTTCAATGCGTTTAAATAATTAATTCATTAGCTATCTAAACAATTATAATGCCAGATAACTTAACATAATTTTACTTAATCAAACATTTTACCGAGGCCTTTAACAGCATAAACACAATTTTAATAATTCAAGAGGACGAAATGCGATCAACCCAACACGAATTAAGTTCAAGCTAAATTGATTAAATTAAACATTCTAACAGCATAAATATTCATAAACATGTTTGTCAAAACAACAACGAAATTTAAAGAGATAGGGAACAAGAAACAAATCCGGTGGTTCTCCGTGGCTTGTCTGATTGCTCCGTTCTTCGTTCTTCATTGTCCTCGGCTATCAAGGTGGCTTATGAACACTCCACTTTCTGCTCCAAATGGCTGGAAAAACACCTCTTTTCCAAGAGGGGAAATCGGCACAAGAACACCAAAAAGGGAGAAGGGAAAATAAAATTGAGAGAAAGTGAGAGAGAAGAATGTTGGATGCTTGAGGTGTGTTTTGAATGAGCAGCTAGGGGGTGTATTTATAGCTGATCAAGGCTGCTAAAAATAGCAAATAGCAGTAGTAAAAGAGGCCTCCCTTGGCCGGCCATCCCATGTGGCAAAGTTGAAGGATTCAACTTTGCTAAATATAGCATGGGGCAATCTACAAAGCCATAATTTTTGGAGGGTTTGAATACAATTTTGAAAGGTCTTCAAGGGCTTCTTTGCAAGCTTAATTAATCAGCTGTTAAGCTGATTTGGGCCATCATTGTGGACGGTTTGGGCTGCCCAATTGGTGGCTGGTTCGGTTCAACCGGTTCGGTTCAACCAATGCGGTTCAACTAGCCCTTTTTTTCCCATAATTAATTAATAATAATTTATTTAGCCCAAATTAAATTGGGAATAAATTAAAATTAATTATATTATGATTAAATACTCATAACTGGACCATCTTGGGCTGGAAATAAATTTCGCCTTGAACTTCAAATTGCTTCTCGGTTTTGTTCTTCGAGTAGTGTCTGCCGAGCCGATTTTCGCCCTTTGTGCGAATCTATCGAAAATAGTCAAAATTAAACAAAATTAACTATAAAATTAATTAAAAATCATCATGTTCATATTTTTAACACAATTTAATTATTTTATAATATTTAGTTATTTTTCGACAAGAATTTACTTGAAACCACATGAATTTGGGTCAAAAAGGGCATGAAAAAGTATATAAATTTTCGTGTTTCCAGTCCCCAACCTTAAATTGGTTTGTTCCATCCACATGCTCCTCGTGGCATTGTTTCGGCTCTTCATCGTGCTTTTTCAGTTTCTCCTTGACATGTGTTCGCCATTCATCTAGTTCATCGAGATGTAACCTTCGCTCTTCGTACATTGTTCGATTTCTATCAACTTGATTTTAACATGGCTCTATCATGTTTTATCGTGGGATTTCCTGCAAAGAAGGTTGAGCCACATGGTTTTTCATGTTAACAGAACATTTAAAATCATCTCGATTACTAGAGACTCTCACAGAATCACGTGCTTGGAGAGTAATCATTTCGTCACCTACACGAAGTACTAATTCACTTGTACTGTAACACCCCAAACCCGGCCTAGAAGTTAGGCCCGAATCTGGTGTGTCACATGGAAGTAAAAACCATCTTTGCGATTATTAAAAACTTGCTTGAGAAATACAGCCTCTTTGTTAAAACAAAAAACACTTAAGCAATTGTTAACTACTTGAAAACATAATAATCTTTAAAAACCTTTTCGTTTGCGAAAGCATATTTGAAATAAACAATCTACGACAAATGTGACGTTTATAAATAGAGTTGCGTACATTTTGAAAACGCTATGAAACGTAGATAAAATACAAGTATTTTGAGAGGTTGTTTGATAAATCGATAATCGAAACTAATGATCTTACAAAACCGTGACTTTTGAAAACGACATTGAAAATTCGAAAGAGAATCCAAGTCTTTTGAAAATATCGTTAATAGTTTGAGAGAAAATATTCGTGTTAAAAATATTTGTAAAAGTTTATTTTGAAATCCATTTGTTAATCGATTTTGGAAACCATTGCTTAAGTTTTTAGAAAATTCTCCTTTTTTAAACAATTTAAGAAAAATAATAAAAAACATCCCAACCAAAAAAGCAAAAATAAAAATAGTCCAGAGGCCTTATTACAACATTTAACCCAAAATAGTAAAGTAATAAAATAAACGAGAAAGAAGTCTAAAGTCCAAATAAACCATTTCCGAAGTATGGCCTCCCTTGAGTCATCCATAGCCCAAGTCCATATCATCAAGCATTATCTACAAGGGTTAAGAGAAAGGGGGGTGAGTTACAAGAACTCAGTGTGAAATCCCCTTACCGTTATTCATTGGGCCGGAACCCAATTAGCAATATTTTGGGCCTAAGCCCATTTACAACAATAATAATGTATCAAATATAATATGCATATGATATGCAATTCCCAAACCAAACCTAGTTTTCCATCCGCTACACACCACCCGCACTAACCAAAGACACCTGTGGGGAGCTTTAGTCACCCACCCCGCCAACACACCAAACATAGGCATTAAGCCGATTATATCAAATTTGTGGACAAGCCACCAGATTAACAGAATTTACATGGCATCGCCATTTTTCATATTTGTGGCAGAGCCACTGCACTTATGTAGCAGAGCTACGTAACTTCTCTTCATCATTATCCCATCCCATGCAAATCATGTATATAATGCATAGCCATTCACAACAATTTATTCAGATATTTATTACAAAATTATGGCCCATTACAAAGAATTAATCAAAAGGCCCATTAAGCAAAATATCGATTTGGCCCATTTAGCAAAATATCGATTGGCCCATATAGCAAAATATCGATCGCCCATTTATCAAAATATCGATTGGCCCATTTATCAAAATATCGATTGGTCCATTTATCAAAATATCAGATTGGCCCATATAACAATTTCGTAATTCGGCCCTTTAGGGGCATTTTCGTAATTTCGATCCATAGGGGCATTTTCGTAATTTCGACCCATAGGGAATTTTCGTAATTTTGATAATTTACCCACTAAGGGTAATTCGGTAATTTCGCAACCTAAGGGTATTTTGGAAATTTCGGAACCTAGACTTAACTACTAATGTGGAGCATAGAAATCGAAACTGTCCATCTGCATTATACTAACTAAATTGACTATAACTTGAGTTAGAAATCTCAAAATATAAATCCGTAAATTTTCCTTGAAACTAGACTCATATATATTTTTACGATAATTTTTCCAGAATTTTTTACTAAACCATTTAGTACAGTTTATTCCTTGAAGTTTTCCTTGTTTCACTGACCAACGATTCTGACATCTCTTACCCAAAATTCAAATATCTCACTTTACCGTTTTCATATGTTTCTCCCACTTGTTTCTATTGAAAATAGACTCACAATGGAATCTTTACATATAAACTATAACTTATAATTCACTTTGTACAATTTTATACGATTTTTTCAAGACAGATCAGGGAACCACGAAGTCATTCAAAACCAGTCTCACTCAAATTAACATATCTCAGAATATAAAAATTATTTTCCTTCTCCGTTTCTTCCATATTAAAATAGAAACAATGAGATTTAATTCAATATCTTATTCACTTTCTAATTCCCTTTCTCCTATTTTTCGTGATTTTCCAAAAACACGTCACTGCTTCTAACCGAAACTGTTTTATTACAAAATACGATTACCACTGCGATCATACGCACGCCCGAGTGATCACGGATGCCGGTTTTTGGTGTTCTTCGGTATTTTGACCGATTCACAGAATATTTCATACAAACTTTCAGAGAAGTGTGAGATTACACATCATTTCAGATATGTATACGAAAGGTACGGGATTACACACCTTGATTAGGATTTCCTAACGAACCACTCGTCGATGACCTAGAACAATACCAACCAAAAGTTAGCCTCGGATTTCCAAAAGATTTCGTATCACTTACACTTGAATCACTTACCACTATATCCGAAGGTAGAAATATATCGAGTGATTTTTCCCTAAAACATATAGTCGATTAGTCGAAACTTCAATCCGATTTGCAACATAGCCAAATAGAGATATAACAAAAAATCCAAAAATGAACCCCCATACCTTATCGATATTGGATCCAATTTCCACCGTTTGACTTCGGCTAGAACAATACACGGTCTCCCACTTAAAGCACTACAAAAAGAGAGTGATTAAGACATGAAGAAGTGGAGGATAACACCATTTTCGGTTACGATCACGATTTACAACCGAATAGTGATATATACTTATTCGGCTAAAGAGAAAAGAATATGATCATAGAAAAGAATTCACTTACCGATTTAATCGAAGAAAGAATGTCAACCCACTTGAGAAAATGATAAAGAAGAGGTGAATGAACAAATTTTGGTCTCAATGGTTTGGGTACATTCGGCAACAAGAAGAAAGAAAAGAAGAGAATATGTTCTTTAGTGGCTTGTAATTTCGGCACAAGGCAAAGGAGAATTCGGCTATCAAGGAAGGTGGAAAGAAAATGAGTATATGTGACCAAACAAAAGAGAGAAACAATGCACTATTGTGCTAATATGTTTCGGCAAGGAGGGTTGCAAATTGAGAGAAATGACACAAAGTTGCCAAAGGGAATTTTTGCCAAAACACTACTAAGTCTTTACCAAAAGCCAACTAAAACATTCAGCTACCTATTCTCCCCAAAACCGTCCACATGCATCCCCCCAGGATAAGATTTTGGCCACCCAAGCTTTCCAAACAATCACCCACGAAATAAGCCTCATGTCCCCCTTTCTTTCCTATTTCCCTTGATTCCTTTCCCCAACTTCAACCTTGCCTTATTCATATAGCCACCTTACCAAAATAATGAAGTCAACCTTGCCATGAATGCCTCTTGGCCGACACTTAAGGAAAGGGTGCAAAAATATAAGTCAAAATTTGCACACAAAGTGATTCGAACCTCTTCCCTCAAGGTACTACATGTGGCGCCATAACCTCTTTGCCATATGCTCATTTATGCAAGCAAATTACTCTCTTATTTCCATAAGCCTTAATGCCACTTACTATTTCTCCTAAATCGGCTTAAACACCAATTTTTTACTAGGGCCCAAATCAAACCCCGAGCCTTCATAGAACCCCGTAACTTTCCAAAATCACCTTCCTAATGAGTCCAACTTGAAATAATGCCGTTCTCTTATTCTCAAAAATTTTTAAAACGCTTCACGTTCAAGGCCCAATGGGCCCAATCCTACTAGGCCCAATTTCGGGATGTTACAAGTACCAACATCAATTATAGTTCTAGCAATTGCTAAAAAGGGTCGCCCTAAAATTAAAGGTACCTCACTACCCTCATCCATGCCCAACATAACAAAGTCAATGGGGAATATGAATTTATTGATTTTAACAAGCATCCTCAATAACACCCTTAGGATATCTAATGGTTCTATCTACTAATTGAATACTCATCCTAGTTTGTTTGGGTTTCCTATGACCTAATTGTTTAAACATTTTATAGGGCATGACATTAATACTAGCCCTTAAATCAACCAAGGCATTCTTAATATTTAAACTACCAATTAAACAAGGAATAGTAAAACTCCCTGGATCTTTCAATTTATTGGGTAGTTTATTTTGTAAGATAGCTGAGCAAACTGCATTGAGCTCCACAGTCAATGAATCATCTAACTTCTGTTTGTTTCCCAACAACTCCTTTAAAAATTTGACATAATTGGGCATTTGCAAAAGAGCTTCAACAAATGATAAGTTAATATGTATTTTTTTTAGGAGTTTAAGAAATTTACCAAATTGTTCATTCGTGTGGTCTCTCTTTGTCGCGTTAGGATATGGAACTCGAGGTTTATATCCTTTAGCAATCGGTCTTTGCTCTTTATGGCTTTCCTCAACCTTATCGTTATTCACCACGATTTCTTGCCTCAGTTCTGGTTTAGATTTAACTAACCCTTCTTCATCTCGAACAGTAATTGCATGAAGTTGCTCCCTTGGGTTAGTTTCGGTATTGCTAGGCAAACTACCTTGTGGTCTTTCTGAGATTAACTTAGCAAGCTGACTAATTTGGTTCTTGAGCCCTTAAATCTATGCTTGTTGATTTTTAAGTGTTGCTTCAGTGTTTTGAAAGCAGGTTTCTGACACCGAGATAAACTTCGTCAACGTCTCCTCGAGGTTCGGCTTTTTCTCTTGCTGGTAAGGTTATTGTTGGAAGCCTAGAGGGGGTTGTGTTCTCTGATTTCCTTGACCACCCCAAGAGAAATTGGGATGGTTCCTCCGACCTACATTTTAGTTATTACTATAAGGGTTATTTTGAGGCCTAGAATTATTACCCATATAATTGATTTGTTTGTTCTCTGTGCTAAGAGCGAAGGGTAAACATTCTAGATTATTCATTCCTCCTCTATTTGTATCGCATTGCTTCACCAGATGTACCTGCGTAGAAACATTTAAACCATCAATTTTCTTATTTAAAAGTTCTACCTGATGATAACATGGAGACTGCATCTAAATTAAAGACACCAACTGCTTTAATCGGTTTTGTCCTCATGACTTGCCACTGGTAATTATTCAGTGCCATCTCCTCAATAAATTCAAAAGCCGCTTCGGGTGTTTTATTATTCAGTGTACCAACAGCTGCTACATCAATCAACTACCTCATTGAAGGGTTCAAACCGTTATAGAAGGTTTGAACTTGTAACCATAGAGGTAACCCATGGTGAGGGAACCTTCTCAATAAATCCTTGTATCTCTCCCATGCATCATATAAAGTCTCTAAATCGATCTGCACAAAAGAAGAGATGTCGTTCCTCAACTTGGCTGTCTTAGCCGGTGGGAAGTACTTCAGAAGGAACTTTTCGGTCATTTGAGCCCATGTGGTGATGGAACCTCATGGTAAAGAGTTAAACCACTACTTAGCTTTGTTCCTCAACAAGAAAGGGAATAACCATAAACGAATGTTGTCGTCAATGGTGCCATTAATCTTGAATGTATCATAGATTTCCAGGAAATTAGACAAATGAGTATTTGAATCTTTGTCTTGCAAACCATCGAACTGAACAAACTGTTGTACCATCTGAATAATGTTCGGCTTCAGTTCGAAATTATTTGTAGTAATGGTGGGTCTCACAATACTCGATTCAGCCCCAGTCAAAGTGGGCTTGGCATAATCGTACATAGTACGAGAAACAGGATTTGGGTCTACAAAAACTGCAGGAGGTAGCTAATTATTCTGGTTATCACCTATCTCCTCAGTAATAACAATGTCCTCTTGTTCGTCTACTAAATTTTCTCGACTCTACGTTGCTTCTCTCTGGTTTCTACGGGTTGTACTTTTAATTTCACTATCAAACAGTAATGGTCCCGACGAGTTTCTTCTAGTCATAAACTAAAATAACCTGCCAGAAGAAAATAAAAGAAAAACTAGAATGTAAAAATTAATATAAAAACAAAATAAAATAAAAAATGGCTACATTAATAAAAATAAAGTGTTCATAATATTTTAGTCCCCGGCAACGGCGCCAAAAGCTTGATGGTCACTAAACTAACTATAAATACGACAAAGGCAAGCGCAACTATCGACCAATAGTATAGCTATAGTGAGTAGAGAATATTGTATCCATGAAGACTAAAAGTATTAGTAATTATCGTTTTTCTATAATTTAGTTGACAATTTGCAGTGATGTGTTTTAATCTAAACTTACTAAACTAATTTAACTAATAACGTAACAGAGAATGAATCAAGGAAATAATCAAATATTAACCAATGAGATAGACAATACCCAAGAAAGAATCCACCTAGACTTCACCTATTGTTATGAGTCTGAATTAAACGATTTATTCACTTGTGTCTTGATCCGTAGAAATCCCGAAAATTTGTTAATATCTCTTTCGAGAGTAAAAACAACTTACTCTAGGTTGATTAATTAAAATCTCTTTCTAATTAAAACCCCTATCGTCACATTAACTCGATCTATGGATTCCCATATTAGATTTGACTCTAATCATGTAGATTTATGTCATCCTATTTCTAGGATTGCATGCAACTCCACTCAATTATGCTAGATCTACTCTTAAAAAGGAACTTTTCCTCCACTAAATTAAGCACATTAAACATGAATTAATATCCCAGAAATTTTAAAACAAGAAATAAGCATACACAATTGAGAACAAGAATCAAGTATTTATTACATAAAAACAGACATTAAATAAAAGGATTCATCATAGGTTTTATCCTCTCTAGGTATTTAGGGAACTAGTTCATAATCCTGAATGAAAACATCTCAAAGTCAGAATAACCACAAGACATAAAGAAACTCAATAAAACTTCGAAATAAATTAAAAGGAGATCTTCGATCTTGATGGAGATCCACTTTCGAGTTCATTCTAATGGTGTTCTTTGAGACTTTTCTTCAATCTTCTTTGATGGCTCCCTTATGTCTTACTCTAATGGGTATTTATAAATTTTAGAATGCTCAGAAAGCCTAAAAATTGGGTTTTTCCGTGTATTTGGGAAGCAGGGTGCAACATCGACATGGGCTGGCACATGGGGGTGTGTCCAGCCCAGGTGGCTCAAACGGGCGTGTGACCAGCCCGTGTGGAAATGACCAGATCGTGTGGCTACTAAAAACAGCTCTATTTGTCCCATTTTTGCTCGTTTTTCGCTCCTTTCGCTCCCAAATGTTCTCTTATGTATAGAAACATGAATCTAAAGTATTAGGAACATCAAATTCACTAATTTGCATAATTAATCATCCAAAAATGCATTAAGAATGGGATTAAAATATGTTACATTTATAGCTTATCAACCCACCATTAGACCATTGTAGTGTCACGATCAATTGGGTAACTTTTTTTCCTTATCTTTTCAGGGCTACACATTTGGGACAATGTGCTATCTAAAGTGTGGGGGCTAACATAGGAAATTTATTTTTACTACTTTTCTTTTATTTTTTATTGTAAGATGTGTGCTTGAGCTTGTATAAATACAAGTGATTGGTTATGATCATATATATAGGTTGATTGTGTTTACTATAAATTTAACATGATAGTGAATATTTTTTATTTTTTTTTTTATTAGACTATTAAGTTCTATATATTACACTGTAAATAGGTATTGGGTAATTGAATATACCAAATGATATAAAGAATACAGGGAAACAAGCATGCTGGTATGTAGGATAAATAGTTGGATTTGTGATTGTTTGATTGATTACATATGTGAATATTGAGATACCTAGGGATGACCTAAGACATTGTTTGGTATACACCCAGAGCCAAAAAGCTAACCCTGTTTATCAATCCTTAGTACCTATTTTTGAGCCAGAAAACACTTCTTGATGAACCTCCATACAAAACCCGAGCCAAAATATTAATTTGTCCTTACTCTTTTTCTTTGGTCCTGAATTGCATGAATAATAGACGTCTAGCCATACGTGTTTAAGGTTAAGTAGATACATCACATCAAATTTTGTACAAACAGAGTGAAATAGGAAGAATCGGTGTGATATAGTGATTATAGGTAAGTGAATATGTGCAACAAAAGAAAAATTCACAAAAGTAAGAAAAACGAGTATAAAAAGTACTTGAAAAGTAAAAGCATTTATGAGTGAAATGTATTGAAAAAGAAAAAATGTGACAAATTCAAAAAAGTAGAAAAACTTCTTTAGTAAGTGCACTAAAACTCGTGAGCTAGTCATAGTTGTTGTATTATGCTGTGATTTCCTATGTAAAGAAATAAGGAAGGTGAGAGAAGGAGAAATAAGGCATTAATGAGTGTTTGTATTCTGCTAGGATAATCAAATTACCTATATAATTTATTGATGGACTCATATGTTTGAAAACCTTAATGTTTATATACTTTGTAATGTGTTGAAGTTAGGTGTTTGATATAAAAGTGATAAGCCATTTATATATCATGTCAAGATTACGTGTAAATATGAAAACACCTAGTTATGTACTCCGAAATCAATCTCTGTAATCTACCTACTCAAGGGTCGTCTTTTATTTTTCTATTTTCATTTTGCCTTGCTTGAGAACAAGAAATTACATAAGTGTGGGGGAGTTTGATATGTCGTAATTCGGTGTAGCATATTAAAATAGTTTTCATACTTGAGGAGTTTGAATACAATAATTTTCATTATATTTTAGTATGTTTTCTTAGTTTAGTTTAAATCCAATAAAAAGTGCATTTTGAGTTTTTTATTGACCTTAAGGGCTGATTGAGGCCTAAAAGTCAGCTAATATATTTAGTGAGTGTACGGAAGACCATTCGAGGGTGTAGAAACTCAATATTGGTCGTTGTGTTGCAACAAGGGAAGTTTGATGTCACAACATAGCGGGCAGACTATAAGAATCGCGACATCGGCCTTGTTGGGAAACACTTATGAGCCTAGGGCATTTTGGTCTACACAATGAAAAGTTAATACCAGAACGAAAGCTGACTTAGGGTTGAGGACGACGGCAACATGAACTCTATAAATAGGTTCTCAAAACACTTGTTGAGGACGGCTTTTCATACTTTAAGATTTTCTTTGTAATTTTAGTTTTAGTTTTTTCCATTCTCTTAGGCTTTAGGTATATTTTAGTTCTTTCTATATGTGTTCTTCGGAGAACTTGGTTTGTAGACAAGATCAAATCTTGAGGATTTTCTGCACTTCAATTATCAAATACAAAATAGGATTCTCTAAACTCTATTCTTGTCTTATTCTTTATCCATATATTTTATATCAAGTTTATTATGTTTATTGATTCCATGAGGAACTTATCCTCTTATGGGGGATTAGTAAGTGGAGGTGTGATTAACTGATTTATGTAGGGTTTTCTTAGTGGATCAGTTGTTTGGGAGAGGAAGAACTTAAACCCTAGGCTTGACGACCCTAGGAAGTCATTTTCGAAATTGGCATGGCCTATCCGTGAACATCTTAGCCCCAAATCGGTCTGGACTGTGAGGTCGAGAGATAAGTAACTCTTGTCAACTTTTTAGTTTAGTGGAAGATCGAGAGACCCTGCTAGGGTAGTGACTAGTTGATTGAGTAGAAACCCAAAATAGGAATTAGTTGTGAACATTGAAGCGAGCTGATCACCAATGCTTAGAATTGATTAAGTTAGAATTCATTTATCCAAAGTTCAATTTATTTTTTCATTTTTTATTTTCTTTATTATAAAAATATAAAAACCCTCATTTATGTTTATTCATAATATAATTTATTTAAAATATGAACTAGATCTAGTTGTGTTTAGGTTAAAGTTAATTTAGTACTCGCCTCCCTTGGATACGATCCTCGAAGTACTCACCTACTTCATTGTAAAAACTATATTACAACCTGACCCGTATACTTTCGAACACCACCTCAATTTCATATCTTTAGTTGCAATATTCACACTCTGGACGTTGGTTTGTCTAGAGGCGGTCAACAACCCTCTCACATCCAGTCCATCAAGCCAAACCCAACGAGAAAGACCAGCAAACTCAACCTTATGGCGAGGCCTCACTCATTCAAAATCTACCATCGCACAGCAGTGCAAAATTTTCCAGCAACTTACTCTCTTTATGGCTGAGTGAACTATATCTGCAATCTGGTAAGTGTTGCACATTTGGGTAATTTTAACTTTGCACACAAGAACGCTTCTGCATCCACAAACTATGAATTCCTTGAAAAACCCTAGTCAAAGTTTCATATATCCGAGTGTGTTCCAAGCTCAAGACTAGCAAAAACAAACCATCACCCGCCACCTTGCATGGGCACCTTCAGTTCTCATCACGCAAACACAAAGAAAGGTTTTCGAAAGTTCAAAAATAAACCATTCCAAGCTTTAAGTATGTGCATCGTGAATCCCTTTTAAAGCTACATAGTTTTGATTCAGTCATGAACTTATTCTCTGTTATTGTTTGGGATGAATACTTATCTGCCGTAAATGAGAGTAGCAGATTCAACTAGTTTTAATAATTAAGGAGCTTGAATACAAGCAATTCTATTATGTTTTAGTTAGTTTTTCTATTTTAGTTTTAATTCAATAAAAAGTGTAAATTAAGTCAATTTTTGACCTTAGGGGTCGAATGAGACCTAAGGGTGAGCTAACGTACTTAATGACTGTATAAGAGCTCAAAGCTGGTCACCGTGTTACAACACGGGAGTCAAATGTTGCAACATAAGAAGCAGAATACAAGAATGCCAATACTATCTTTGGTGTCGCAACACAACCAGAAAATGTCGCGACAAACCCCTAAAGTTGAGCTTAAAGTTAAAGTATATAGCCTTCAGTGTCGCGACACCAGCCCTGTACAGGAACGATTTATGAGCTGAGGGTGTTTTGGTCCGCACAATGAAAATTAACACGAAAACGTCAATCAACCTAGGGCTAAGGAGGATAGGCAACGCTAACTCTATAATAGGCTCTTTAGACACTTGAAAAAGGACAATTTTTAAAGTTTAAAATTTTCCTTGTAATTTAGTTTTTAGTTATCAATATCTTTAGGCTTTAGATTTATTTTCATTTTTTTTTTCGTGTTCAACAGAGAATCTGATTTTCGTATTGAACCAACACTCTGTGGATTCAGTGTGTAACAACCCAAACCCGGCCCAAACATTACGACCGAATTTGATTTGCTACGGAGAAAAACTTTTTGAACACCATCTAGAACCAATTTAAGTTTCATTGAAAACCCCTTGTTTTTGGTTATCTTGCCAAAACTATACTTGGATTTAATTTGGAAGTTTAATTAAGTCCGGTTATTATACAAATTTCAAGTGTGCCCGATGGCACGATAAAACATTTCCGGGTTAATTCAAGAAAACATGTGATTTTAATTCAGTTTTAATAATATAGTTTAAAGTGAATATCCAACATATAAAAACACAAATAAAGTTTATGGAGGCCTTATTACAACTAAAATAAAAATAACCAAATTTAAAGTTCTATAAATTTAAATCCACTTTGCATGGCCACCTCGAGTCCAACCGGCTCTCAACCGCCATCTACGAGTCACCTGAAAAATGTTAAAGGAGAAGGTGAGTCACCAAGACTCGAGATGTAACCCTTCCCCGCTTAAAAAAACAACATTTCATACACAACATATAACAGCTTAATATGCAGAGTATCGTGTGCCCAACCTAGCCTACCAAACGCCTTTGTCTACCCCATGTGGTACCAAACCACCGGTGACCGTAGTCACAATGTGTTACCAAAACACCGGTGGTGCCAAACCACCGTGACATATAGTCACAATGTGCTACCAAAGCACCGTGTCCGTAGACACAAATCGGGTGATGGGGCCAACCCATCGTGTGATACCAAATCACCGCGCATTTATCCCATATCTCAAGTGGGGCCAACCCACGGTGGTGTTAACCACGGGACAAGTCGCTATGAGGTACCAAACCTCCGGAGGTACCAAACCTCTGGTGACATATAGTCACGATGTGTTTACCAAAACACTGGTGCTCACAAAGACGAAAACATCACCGCCCCCTCCTCTCATATAACCCACAGATAGATAAACAGTTAACAACATGATCTCTCATGCATTCATCACATGTGTCAATAAGCCATGCTTCCCCTAAAAGCATTAAAGTAATCTCATGTTAACAGAGACTTACCGGGATCCTCACTTGTACTGTTAAGGTACCAATCCGCATCTATATCAAGCGATTTTCATACAAAATATATATATAACACACATTAATCGCTATAAGTGTGTATGTACACACACTGTCACCCACGAATAATCTAAATCCCGAATGAAGAAGTCGGCCACCTTAGATCCACTAGCCCCTATATTCGGCCAAGATAGTGTTAGTGATATGGGCCATTCGGCCAAACCAAATAACCCTTTTAGGTTATTGCTTGAACCCGAATCCTTACCTACTCGCTTTGAATACTAGTCTCAAAGACCCAAATCACGAATCTGGTTCACAAACTATAATCGGTCAATGGACAATGTCAAGAGCCTTCTGGCTTTAATCGAATTGTTATGACAAAGAAATTGATCTTACCACCACTTACCAAAACCGAATGCTAGAGATTAGGAGCTTGGGTCGATCGCTTCACTGAATTTGGGTACCTAGGAGAATCGCTTACCAAAACATTTAGAAGCATTGTTAGCCTTTGCCGAATTCGCACCTACCCCCTCTAATAGAAATCGAAAGGAACAGAGAGGGGGAAACCATGGAGTTTCGCATACTCTTACCTTCACCAAATCAGTTGACAACGAGGATCCAACGAGATCTATATCCCTTCCAAACTTCTACAAAGTGCACTAGAATAGAAGAAGAGAATTTTCGGCAAACCCCTAGAGTATATTCGGCCAATAGTGAGTTTAATAAGAGGAAAAGAAATCGGCACTTCCAAGGGGTGTATTCGGCCAAGGGAGGAAGAAAATAATAGGGAAGAAAGGTGGTAGAAGTTTCATTTGAAGGGGTTTGAGAGAACAAGGAAAATAAAAGAGCACAAAGGGAGAGGGGTTAGGGTTTTTCGGAACTAGCAAGAATGGAAAAAAACCAAAACAATGAGCTAGGGTGGGGTTTTTATAAGCATTCGGCCCCCTCCTTAAGCTTGCCATTCCAACCTTGGCAACAAGGAGTTCAACTCCTAGCCAACTCCTAATTTTTCTTGGCCACTCATTTAATTTAATTCAAACCATTTTGAATTAACAATAAAATAATCTCCTAATATTCCATCAATTATCCTTGAATATCTTCTTATTATTACTATAATTAAGCAAATAAAACTCTCCTATTATCCTTTAATAATAACACTTAATAAAAGAGTTTGAAGGAGAAAAAAACTCTCCCACTTGTGCCAGCCCCAAATAAAGAGCAAAAAGGAGGATTTTGTGACTCGAACCAAGGTTCTCCCTTGCTCCTTGGTGGCGTCACATGCTAGCTCTTAAGTGGGCTTGCTTTGCCACTTATTCTAGGCTCATCTTATGTCCAATTTATCCCCAATTATTCTTATAACACCCCTCTTGCTAAGGCTCCCTTCTTTTAAAATTAAAAACTGAAATTTTCTATCAAACCTAAGACACACTCAAAGCCTTAAATTAAGCTCTATTATTCCATAAATAATATCACAAATTGCTCATAATAAGAAAATACTTAAATTCTAAATAACCCCATTTTTGGGATGTTACAGTTCTACCCCCCTTAAAATAAATTTCGTCCTCGAAATTCCTTGATCAAAAGAGATGGGGGTATTGCTACCGCATCACCTCATTGGGCTCCCACGTAGCTTCTTCCACTCCGTGGTTCCGCCATAGCACTTTCACTAAAGGCACTACCTTCCTACGTAGAACCTTCACATCTCGGTCTACAATTTGAACCGGTTCTTCTTCAAAAGATAAATCCGAATTCACCTCAATCTCTGCTACTGGCACAACGTGCGAAGGATCTGACCGATACCGTCTCAGCATTGACACATGAAATACGTCATGAATTTGACTCAGTTCTGCCGGCAGCTCTAGCTGATAAGCCACTGGTCCTACTCGCTTCACAACAGTATATGGCCCGATGAACCTTGGGCTTAGCTTCCCTTTTCGTCCAAATCTCAACACCTTTTTCCAAGGCGACACTTTCAGAAAGACTTTGTCTCCCACAAAGATACTCCACTTCCTTGCGCTTTGAGATCGGCATAAGACTTCGCCTATCCGATGCTTCCTTGAGACGAGACCTAATCACCTTGACTTTGTCTTCCGTCTCGGTTACCAATTCTGGACCCAGAACTTGTCTTTCCCCCAACTCCGTCCAACATGTAGGAGTACGGCACTTTCGTCCATATAGAGCCTCATATGGAGCCATCTGAATACTCGCTTGATAACTATTGTTATAAGCGAATTCTGCTAATGGTAGGTACTCCTCCCAACTACCACTAAAATCCAAGACACAACCTCTTAACATGTCTTTTAAAATCAGATCACCCTTTCCGATCGTCCGTCGATCGTGGATGGAAAGCCGTCTTCAAATCTAACCGTGTACCCAAAGCTTGATGCAACGCTTTCCAAAACCTTGACGTGAATCTGGGATCCCTATCCGAGATAATCGATACTGGCACACCATGCAACCTTACTATTTCACCCACATACAGCTTCGCTAGCTTCTGGAGTGAGTAATCCATTCTCACCGGCATGAAGTGAGCTGATTTAGTCAGGCGATCCACAATTACCCAAATCGCATCCTTCTTGGTGGGCGTGAAGGGGTAGCCCACTAACGAAATCCGTGGTGATCCTCTCCCATTTCCATTGAGGATCTTTATCGGTTGAAGTAGTCCCGATGGTAATCGATGTTCACCTTAACTCCGCGACATGTCGACACTTTCCTACGAACTCTGTTATCTCACGCTCAACCTGTGCCACCGAATCAAGCTTACGCAAATCTCCATACATCTTGCTTCCCCGGGATGCATAGCGTATGGGCTGCTATGTGCATCTTGGAGAATTTTTCTCTTTAATTCTGTATCCCTTGGCATACAAGCTCGCCCTGAAAACAAAGCACTCCATCACTAGACAGATCGTACCCTTTCCAAACCACCATCCCGAACTTGTACCCTCATAGCGCTCAAGCCTTCATCCACTAACCGCTTTTCCTTAATCTCCTCAATCCATGTTGGCTTTACTTGAAGTTCCGCCAAAAGACTCCCATCATCATATAGACTCAACCGAGCGAACATTGCTCTTAAGTCCGCTCACCACCTTCCGCTCAATGCGTCGGCTACCACATTAGCCTTACCGGATGGTACTCGATTGAACAATCGTAGTCCTTTAGTAGTTCAATCCACCGACGCTGTCTCAGATTCGATCCTTCGAGTCGAAAGATACCTCAAGCTTTTGTGATCCGTGTAGACTATCGACTTCTCCCCATACAGTAATGTCTCCATATCTTCGTGAGCGAAGACGCATCGCCGCTAACTCTAAGTCGTGAGTTGGGTAGTTAACCTCATGCGGTCTTAATCGACGGGATGCATAGGCTACTACCTTCCCATCCTGCATCAACACACATCCCAAACCGGGTGTGAGATGCATCACAATAGATCGTGAATAACTTCCCCGCTTCAGTCGTACTCAAAACCGAGCTTCCAAGTTAAAATTTTCCTTAGCTTATCAAAGCTTCCTTGTCGCTTCTCCGTCCATACAAATGGAACACCTTTCCTTAGCAACTTGGTCAACTGCGCTGCTATTAGAGAGAATCCTTCCACGAATCTCCGATAGTACCCTGCTAAACCTAAAAACTTCGTGATTTCACCACCGACCTAGGTGGTTTCCACTCCAATCTTGCTTCAATCTTGCGAGGGTCTACCCTAATTCCTTCAAATGACACTACATGACCTAAGAAAGCCACTTCCTAAGCCAAAATTCACACTTACGAATTTGGCATATAACCGCTTCCCCCTCAATACTTGCGTAACTATCCGTAAATGCTTGTCATGCTCCTCTTCTCGTCTTGAATAAACCAATATGTCGTCTATGAACACCACGACGAAATTGGTCCAAGTCTTCGTTGAAATACTCTATTCATCAAGTCCATAAATGCCGCCGGTGCATTGGTCAACCCGAATGGCATCACTAAGAACTCGTAATGCCCATACCGAGTTCGGAATGCCGTTTTGTGAACATCAGCCTCCTACACCTTAAGTTGATGGTAACCTGACCTAAGGTCAATCTTTGAGAATACCGATGCACCTTTCAGTTGATCAAACAAGTCGTCAATCCGAGGCAACGGATACTTGTTCTTGATCGTTAACTTATTTAACTGACGGTAGTCGATGCACATCCGCATAGAACCGTCCTTCTTCTTGACAAACAACACAGGCGCTCCCCACGGAGATATACTTGGTCGTATAAACCCTCTATCCAAGAGCTCCTGAATTTGAGCCTTTAGCTCCACCAATTCCTTTAGTGCCATTCGGTATGGTGCTATGGACACAGGTGCCGTTCTAGGTAGCAAGTCTATACCGAATTCGACTTCCGATCCGGAGGCGGACTCCTAAGTTCTTCCGGGAACACATCAAAGAAATTCCCCAACCGTTCGGACCTTTTCAATTACTAACCCCTTAGCTTCCAAAGCACAGATTTGAACCAAATACGCCTCACAACCCTTCTTGACCATCTTTTTAGCCTTCAAGGCAGTCACTACATTGGATAGATAATTCCTTCTATCTCCTATCATAACCACTTCATCACCTTCACTGCCTTAAGGACCATGCGCTTAGCCGCGCAATCCAAATTCGCTTGGTACTTAACCAACCAATCCATACCAAGGATCAAATCGAACTCCCCAAACGGTAGTTCCATTAGATCAGCTACAAATACTACCCCTTGAAGTTCTAGGGGTACGCCTCTATAAAGTCTATCTACGACTACGGAGTGACCTAAGGGGCTAACTACAGTCATCTCCCTAGAAGCAGTTTCAGAGTTTAGGTCCATAGTTCCTACCACACTACTAGCAATGTACGAGTGCGTCGAGCCCACATCAATCAATGCAACATAAGGAAAACCGAAAATTAGAAACGTACCGGTTATGACATCCGGTGCGTCACCTTCTTCGCGACACCTTGCTGCGTAAACTAAGCCAGGCTGCCTAGCCTCTGTGTTGCCTGAACCTCTGCCTTGAGTTCCACGACCTCGGTTAGGACCGTTGTTTCCTCTTCCATTACCACGACCCCTCTGTGGTCCTACATTTCTATCCTGAGCACGGTTCTGCCCCTCTGGCTGCTTCTTAGCTAGTTTCTGGGGACAATCTCTGACGCGATGCTCCAAAGACCCACACTCAAAACATCCTTTGTCACCGGTCCAACAACCTCCCCAATGGGTCTTTCCACAGCGATTGCACTGAGTCGGCCTCTGATTAGCAGTCGTGGGCCTTGCTGCCTGATTGGGCCCACTTGGCCTAGCCTTTTTCTGAGCACTACCGCTTGATCCAGCTGACCCAAAACCTCTCTTCTGATTGTTCTTACTATAGCTCTGCCTCACAGCCTCCTTGATCCCTTCGGCTACCTTAGCCTTCTCCACTAGAGATGAGAACTCACGAACTCGCTGTGGGGGCAATCGGTAACCTTAAATCATCTCGAGTCCGTCCTCAAAGCGGACACAGCGCTCATGTTCGATGAGACACGATGCCTCTCGCATACCTACTCACCTTAAAAAATTCTCGCCTCATATTCCGACACGGACTTAGTTCCTTGCACTAATCCCGAAAAGCCTTTCTCTGCGGCGTCGGTGTAGCCGATACCCACATACTTCTTCGATAGGTGGTTCTCAAATACTCCCAAGTCAAATCATCTGCTTTGTAGCCCCATCTCGAACCGTAAGCCACCATTGATACGCTTCATCCTTTAGAAGCGACATTGCCCCCTTTTAGCTTTTCTTCCTCGGTCCAAAGTCAAGGTCGTCCATGATTCTTTCGGTTGACTCTAGCGATGATTCCACAGCCTTGGGTGCCACTCCCGACACACCTCGGAATACCTCCGCTCCGTTAGATCGAGTCGCCGGGGACAGATTTTCGAGCTCCCACATTTCCACCACTCGACCACCATCTCCAAAACTCGCAACACGACTTGCGATACCGCCGCCATCGGTCCTGCTCCGGCTCCTCGCCTCTAAAAGTAGGAGGTGGTGGTGGCGATGGTACCTCATTTTCGTAACCTTGTCCCGACTGACGGGCTCGGACACACGTCATCCTACCCCTACCACGTCCACGGCGCGTCCACGTCCTCTAGAACTCATTCTATCTACCGCGCTTTTAATCTGGTTAAGAAAAATTTTATGCGTTAGCATTTGTTTCACTTTATTACTCGCGACGAAATTTTATGGATAAGGTTTAATCGTAGATTCTTTCGAGCAAACAATGTTTCAGATTTCCTATCCTAGTTCACACAAAGAAGTTCATGCATCCATTCCTTAATACTTTCCATACCTATTCGCTCATCGGACATTTACGCCATTTCTAACCTGTGGGGTATTTTCGTCTTTTTCCTACAGGGGGTATTTTCGTAATTTTCCAGAACCAATATATTTTGCTGATGATTTCCAAAGCTAAGTTATTGAATATTTGTAAAATCATTGAAATTTTTGGGCAAAACCATTGAATTAATATTTTATGGGTCAGGGGCATTTTGGTAATTTTACTCCTAAGGGTATTTCTGTAATTTTTTTCACAAGTCAAGTTTTTCGAGAAAAACGTTGTAAAAGTAATGTTCTAGGGTTTAAGAAAGTTATTGCACAAGTTTTGAAATCATTAGGGTTCGTTGTTTCATTCCATTTCGAAAAACAAGGCTAATTCCCTTCTCGGGTTTTAATCATTGTGTTTAGCCTATGACCGAGCCCTCCCACAGTCGTGGTGAACCAAAGCTACGCACTGTGCACTCGAGTGAAGAGGAGGTGGGTCACGCGGACCGCTTAAATACCAAGCTCTCACCGAACCTTTCTAGACATGCGCACAGAGGTTACCACACCACCGAGCCTTCCGAGTTAGGGTGAACCAGGTTACGCACTGCAGGATACCGCGAAGAGGAGGTGAGTCACGAGGACCGCTTAAATACTGTGCTCTTCCGGATCCAATCCTAGACATGCGTGCATAAGGGTTACCACACCCTAGCTCATTGACTAAGTCATAGGTTGGTTTAGTTCCTTAAGTCTTATGTTCCGTTTGCGTTTGAGTAATCTAGCCTTAGGGTCCAAGTCCTATAAGTCTATCTACGTTCCATGCTTCCTACCCTTCTACTGAATATAATTCACCAAGAGGTTTAGATATACTTACACGCGGATCGGCGCTGAGACTCGGGCCATGCCGCTTAAAACCCAAAAACAATTCATAAGGCCCACCAAAACATTTTTGGGCCTTGGGCCCCACAAATGAGCTTTGAACTTGGCTCGATACCAATTTTGTAACAACCCAAACCCGCCCCAAACATTACGACCGAATTTGATTTGCTACGGAGAAAAACTTTTTGAACACCATCTAGAACCAATTTAAGTTTCATTGAAAACCCTTGTTTTTGGTTATCTTGCCAAAACTATACTTGGATTTAATTTGGAAGTTTAATTAAGTCCGGTTATTATACAAATTTCAAGTGTGCCCGATGGCACGATAAAACATTTCCGGGTTAATTCAAGAAAACATGTGATTTTAATTCAGTTTTAATAATATAGTTTAAAGTGAATATCCAACATATAAAAAAACACAAATAAAGTTTATGGAGGCCTTATTACAACCAAAATAAAAATAACCAAATTTAAAGTTCTATAAATTTAAATCCACTGCATGGCCACCTCGAGTCCAACCGGCTCCTCAACCGCCATCTACGAGTCACCTGAAAAATGTTAAAGGAGAAGGTGAGTCACCAAGACTCAGTATGTAACCCTTCCCCCGTTTAAAAAAACAACATTTCATACACAACATATAACAGTTAATATGCAGAGTATCGTGTGCCCAACCTAGCCTACCAAACACCTTTGTCTACCCCATGTGGTACCAAACCACCGTGACCGTAGTCACAATGTGTTACCAAAACACCGGTGGTGCCAAACCACCGTGACATATAGTCACAATGTGCTACCAAAGCACCGGTGTCCGTAGACACAAATCGGGTGATGGGGCCAACCCATCGTGGTGATACCAAATCACCGCGGGCGATCCCATATCTCAAGTGGGGCCAACCCACGGTGGTGTTAACCACGGGGACAAGTCGCTATGAGGTACCAAACCTCCGGAGGTACCAAACCTCTGTGACATATAGTCACAGCAGTGTTACCAAAACACTTGGTGCTCACAAAGACGTAAACATCACCGCCCCCTCCTCTCATATAACCCATGTAGATAAACAAGCTTAACAATGTGATCTCATGCATTCATCACATGTGTCAATAAGCCATGCTTCCCAAAAGCATTAAAGTAATCTCATGTTAACAGAGACTTACCGGGATCCTCACTTGTACCGTTAAGGTACCAATCCGCATCTATATCAAGCAGATTTTCATACAAAATATATATATAACACACATTAACTGCTATAAGTGTGTATGTACACACCTGTCACCCACGAATAATCTAAATCCCGAATGAAGAAGTCGGCCACCTTAGATCCACTAGCCCCCTATATTCGGCCAAGATAGTGTTAGTGATATGGGCCATTCGGCCAAACCAAATAACCCTTTTAGGGTTATTGCTTGAACCCGAATCCTTACCTACTCGCTTTGAATACTAGTCTTAGCACCCAAATCACGAATCTGGTTCACAAACTATAATCGGTCAATGGACAATGTCAGTAGCCTTCGGCTTTAATCGAATTGTTATGACAAAGAAATTGATCTTACCACCACTTACCAAAACCGAATGCTAGAGATTAGGAGCTTGGGTCGACTGCTTCACGAATTTGGGTACCTAGGAGAATCGTTTACCAAAACATTTAGAAGCATTGTTAGCCTTTGCCGAATTCGGCACCTACCCCCCCCTCTAATAGAAATCGAAAAGGAACAGCGAGGGGAAACCATGGAGTTTCGGCATACTCTTACCTTCACCAAATCGAGTTGACAACGAGGATCCAACGAGATCTATATCCCTTCCAAACTTCTACCAAAGTGCACTAGAATAGAAGAAGAGAATTTTCGCAAACCCCTAGAGTATATTCGGCCAATAGTGAGTTTAATAAGAGGAAAAGAAATCGGCACTTCCAAGGTGTATTCGGCCAAGGGGAGGAAGAAAATAATAGGGAAGAAAGGTGGTAGAAGTTTCGGCTTGAAGGGGTTTGAGAGAACAAGGAAAATAAAAGAGCACAAAGGGAGAGGGGTTAGGGTTTTTCGGCAACTAGCAAGAATGGAAAAAAACCAAAACAATGAGCTAGGGTGGGGTTTTTATAAGCATTCGGCCCCCCCTCCTTAAGCTTGCCGTCCAACCTTGGCAACAAGGAGTTCAACTCCTAGCCAACTCCTAATTTTTCTCTTGGCCACTCATTTAATTTAATTCAAACCATTTTGAATTAACAATAAAATAATCTCCTAATATTCCATCAATTATCCTTGAATATCTTCTTATTATTACTATAATTAAGCAAATAAAACTCTCCTATTATCCTTTAATAATAACACTTAATAAAAGAGTTTGAAGGGAGAAAAACTCTCCCACTTGTGCCGTCCAAATAAAGAGCAAAAAGGAGGATTTTGTGACTCGAACCAAGGCTCTCCCTTGCTCCTTGGTGGCGTCACATGCTAGCTCTTAAGTGGGCTTGCTTTGCCACTTATTCTAGGCTCATCTTATGTCCAATTTATCCCCAATTATTCTTATAACACCCCTCTTGCTAAGGCTCCCTTCTTTTAAAATTAAAAACTGAAATTTTTCTATCAAACCGGCACACTCAAAGCCTTAAATTAAGCTCTATTATTCCATAAATAATATCACAGCTGTTCATAATAAGAAAATACTTAAATTCTAAATAACCCCATTTTTGGGATGTTACACAGTGCTTTCATCCCTCAATATAATCAAGATTCCCTTAAACCTTATTATTGAGTTGTTCTTTATGTTTATTCTATTTATCAAGTTTATTGTGTTTATGGATTCCATGAGGAACTAATCCTCTTATGGGGGATTAGTGAGTGGATATGTGATTAATTAATTACTATGTAGGGTTTTCTCAACGGATTAACTTTTTGGGAAGTGAATAACTTAAACCCTAGTATTGACGACCCTAGGAAGTCATTTAGGTGGGAATTAACCCAAAATTGGTATGGTCAATCCGTGAACCCCTTACCCCTGGATCGGTCTGGACTGTGAGGTCGAGTGACAAGTAGTTCTTACTAACTCATTAGTTTAAGGGAAGATCGAGAGATCCTACTAGGGTAGCGACTAGTTGATTGAAGTAAAAACCCGAAATAGGAATTATTTATGATCACCGAAGCGATCTAATCACCCATACTTAGATTTGGTGAGTTTAGAACTTACTTTTTTGAAGTTCATATTTTTATGTTCTTTTATTTATTTTCTTATAAAATCTAACTTCTCTATTTTTATGTTCATCATAATATAATTTATTTAAAGTACTAATTAGATCTATTTTCATTTAGGTTAAAGATAATTTAGTACTCGCTTCCCTTAGGTACGATTCTCGGAGTACTTCATTGTAAAAAATATATTACAGCCTGACCCGTATACTTACAGACACCTCCTCATTCTTATACCTTTTGTTGCAGTATTGACACTCTAGACATTAGTACGTCCAGAGGCAGTCAACTACACTAATATTACATGCTCCATTTATATTGAATTGGTGTGGAAATTTTACACCACTTTTTCATTCTTGATGTCTGATGATAATGTCAACATTCAAACACCAAATATGGTTAAATTTCATTTGATGGGTAAACATTTTAACTTGTCCCTCATAATGTTTAATTTGGTGATAAAGGTAGTTAGCGAGGATTATGTGCAATCAGATAATTATTGAATGAGTCTTTGTGACTATATCGCAGATTTTGAGCCATTTCCTTATACAGAGAATGGTCGACAACTAAAATGGCTTTTAATTCAAGTAAATCAAAGGAATATGCACTCATAGATCTAAGAATTAAGTACATACACCGATTTTTAGCTTACTCATACCACTTGCAAGTTAATTATGCCAGTGTACTAAACAAAGTAGAGTTTTTCTTCTTGTGGTGTATGGTTGAAAAAAGGAAAGTTAATTTGGGTTTTTGGTTATCATCGGAGTTTTCTAGTGTTTTGACTAAGAAAAATAAGCCTTTGATTCTTGGTTCTTACATTTTTCATATTGCAATCAAAGCAGGTTTTGTACCTTCTAACCACCAACTACATGTAGCTCGTCAAAGGGAACCTTCGGATATTCATTGTTCGCAGGTAATGGGATTAATTCACACTGACGAGAAAGGCAACTATGTTTTTTAAAAGGAGGGATACATCTACCAACAATGCAATTGCGCCCAGATCGATGATGCACATATCCAGCCAGTCTATACAAAACGTGACTCCACATCCGGAACAAATCACATCGATCAATGACTTGACCAGATGGAGCGCAAAATAAAGCCAATGGAGGCCAATAAACTTTCCTTCTACGTACATATGGGCTTCAAACCACCATTCTCACCAACACCTTGACACTGCCGTGAATCAATGCTCATGGACCTCAAAGGAGCTTTTTTTTCCTTATCTCTCATAACTACTTGGTCTATGTGCATCATTTTTTTTACAGTGGGGACAATGTATAATCTGAGTCTGAGAGAGTCTTTGATTGTGTATTTAGGAATAGGCTTTGGTTTTCTTTTTATTTGCTTCTAATTTGTTTCATGTCACTTTCTCTGCTGACCAGAAGTTTAAAAAAATCCAAAAAGTTTGCTTTGGTTCTCATTTAGTTGATGATATTTATCCTCTTAGTCAAATTGAGAAAATGATAGGATTCGAGTTTGGGAATGGTCGAGTCTTTGCTACTAACCAGTGAATAATTATTGATTAATTGAATGAGAAGTGATGTAAGATTTAATACAAATTTTAACCCTTTCTCGAGTTATTTGAGCCAATAAGCATGCATCATTATATGCTTAATTTTTTTTCATTGAGTGATTGTCAAACATAATTAAATGTTTCTAAAACTTGCATTGTTATTCATATTGAGACCACATCTTGGAATTTGGACTGTATTGAAATGAAAAGGGCATTTAGGAATAACCATTTTGAGCCTAAAGCCAACATTGGTGTTGACGAATAGAAGACAATTTGAGCTTTAGCCTTTCTTTGGAAAATTAGACGCATTATAAGCCATTTTGACCATGTTTTGTTGATTTCCTGTGTTCCTACCCAGATCAAAGGATTTACATTGAACTTAAGCTACCCTTAAAAAAGGAAAAGAGAGAGAAAGAGAATGAATAGTAATTGCTACAAATATCCTAAGATCCTTCTCTACTTTCTCACACAAAAAAAAACACAAAATATATATATCTCATGGTGAGATTCTTGAGTTAATTAGTTGTCTCTCCCATTAGCCACTTCCTTATTGCTTGAGTCAAAAAATAACGTCAAGTTTCAGGTAAAGAGTATATGTATTTCTTTGATTAATAAGCCATAAAAGTATCTTCTTTTCATACCTTGACCCAAGCCCCATTACAACCTAAAAAAGACCCTTTGATCTTTGCATCTAATTTTAACTCCAGTGGTGGAGATGTGATATATTTGCAAGCCTATGGTAGACATTTTTTATGTTATAACTCGAGGGTTGACAATACCATAAAAACTTTGAGTGTTAACGAGGGAATCCATGGTGAGTGTTTCAAATCTTACTTCATTTTGATTTCAAAAAATTTATGAGATAATTGTTCATTTGTGTTGGTTTTTATGGACATCTTCTATGAATGCCTCGTTTCTTGTTTTCATTTTTTACTTGACTATTAGGACTTGAGACTTTGAACCATTCCATGCTTGAGGACAAGTATTGTTTAAATGTGGAGGAATTTGTTAGAATGTAATTCTAATATTTTGAGAAGTTTCCCATGAGTTTTGATGACCAAATATGCTTGTAAACTCATCTTTTGGTTGAATTTTGTATTTTTTTAAGGTAAAAAGAGAGTTGGAAACATCCGGAAGCCATATGGAGGTTTTATTGACAAAATAAAGTTTTGGTATTTCATGGTCTAAGAAGATGGACAGAAAAAGTCAGAAAATAAGGCGTGCCCACAACTTATGCTCAGAGAAACGAAGATGCACGAATTTTCTATAGTTTTTCAACAAACCTCCGTCTTTTTGGAGATATGATGGGATTCTTCAAAGTCCTATTTTTAGGGATTGATTAAGATTTTATGGGATATTTTAAATTAATTCTTTATTTTGAACTCTTTTTTAAAATATATTGAAGGGTATTTAAAAAGGCTTTAGGCATGAAGAAAGGATGTACAAGACTTCCACGTTTTCTTCTACTATTCTTTTTCTCTTCATGGATTGTTAACTTCATTCTAGTCAAGGGTTTTATCAAGATTTTTTATTCATTGAATTGTGAGATTATTGTTATTCATGTGTTTAGATCCTTGATTATTTGTACATCTTTTGTTCTTCATATTATTATTGATTTGTGAATTGAATGAATTGGCCACTCTTTAATTTGTCAATTTAATATACAACCAATAAGGATCTTCTCATCCATAATTGTGGAAAGGTTTTAATCCATGTGGTGAATAACTTAGGTTATGAAGGTATAATATCTAGTTTAAATTATCCACGCTGGTGTGAGATGGTTGGCTAGAATTGGGTGTAACAGTCCAGTTTTAGCTAAATCGGAACAGTGGTTTTGAAACCATAAATCCGATGTCAAAAAATTATATTAATATTATTTTTGGTATTTACAGCATGTTATTTGATATCTGTGAAAATTTTGTGAGCTAATTTTATCGATTGGTTGGTTAATTTGAGAAAAAGGACTAAATCGCGTAAAATGTAAAAGTGTTGTTCTATTTGCTAAAGGTCTCAAATAGCTATAGAAACTTAAATTTGAGGTCCTTATGTGATAAATAGTCCAATAAATTTATATTTAATGATATTGGTTTGGCATTATGGAAATATTGAATTAATAATAAGGTTAATTAGGTAATTTGGTAATTAAAAGCTTAATTAAAATAAAACAAAACAATTATCTATTCATTTGTCATCTTTCCCAACCGAACTAGGGTGCAAAATAAGCCATTTTTAAGCTCTCATATTCGACCATCTTCAATTCTTGCATTTAGGTACGATTTTTGTCTCGTTTTTAATGATTTCTACGTTTTTGAGATCGTTGCAGCTAGGTCTAGCTAGTCCAAGGACTAATTTGCAAAATTGTTAAAATTTGTGAGAGTTTCCATTTATGTATATATGTGTTCTTTGATGTTTGATGATGAAATATGAATATTTGTTATGAATTACACAAGTTTTGTTAAGTGATTTTTGGTGAAAATGCAAATTATGGGCTAAATTGAGAAATGTTGAAAATATGTGGTTAAATATTTAAATAAATGAAAAATGTGGGTTGATATGTGTATTAGGAAAATTTGGCTAGCATTTGATTGGATGAAATTGCATCAATTTGTGATATTGTATAATAAGGACTAAATTGTAAAAGTTGTGAAATACTTGGGGCAAAGTGTAAAAGTGCTTTAAAGTATGATATGGACTAAATTGAAAGAATATGTGATTGAATAAGTTACTTTTGAATTCATATAGATCAAGAAAGAAAGAATTCGGATTTAGATCGGGGGAAAAACAAGGTTATCGAGTAGTCGACCCGATCCGTCATTTCTGTATACGAGGTAAGTTCGTATAATTGAACTTAATTGTGCATTTGTTTAATTGATGGATAGAATTGAGATTGTACGTATTCCATAAGTTAAATTTGGAGATATTGAATTTAAATGTACGGTTTAGGCATACGAGTTGCTGAATAAGACCATAGCTGGGCTATGGCAAATTGGAAAAATAAGACCATAACCAGGTTATGGAATATGAATGTAAGACCACAACAGGGCCTTGGTAATTTACGTATAAGACCATAGTTGGACTATGGCATCGGAAAATTGATGAATTTGTATCATAAGTATTTATAAGCCAAAGTGGTTTGATAAGAGAATTGTCGAGAGATGGATAAGTATCGGTACAGGTATGTACAGAAAACTGCTCAAGTAACATGCTAGAAGATGTTGAGGACTTATGAGTTACAATGTGGTTTAACTATATGTTAACTCGTTGATTAATGCTCTAAATGCTAATTATGTTATCCGTTTTGAAAATGCTAATAAATGTTGAGATTATTTCATATTTACATACGAACTTACTAAGCTTTATATCTTACTTTGTTTATTTCCTTCTATGTTTTTTTTATAGTTAATCGAAGATAGCTCAGAATCGGGGATCGTCAGGAACTTCATCGCACTATCGGACATCTATTTGGTAATTTTGAGTTGCGTAAATATGGTATATGGCATGTATAGGCTTGTGTCATTTTGGTATGTTTGGTGAATATGTATTTTTGCCATTTGGGTTGGCATAAAATGATGAACATGATGATGTTATAAATGTGCAAATGGTTCTATTTTGAGTTTGGTAAATTGACTTATGTTAGGTGATTGAAGTTGATAATTTGGAAGTTATGTGTTTGTGAATTAATGCTTGATAATGTATGTTTGAAATGAATTAGTATATTAAATTGTATGTGAATTATGGTAAATGAACCATATTATTGATGTTGTTTTGGTTTATACTTGAATAAGTGAAATGGTTGTATTTGTATAGCATGAAATGTGCGTGATTTGGGATTGATTTGGCTGCATATTTGTGCCTTGAAATGATACCAATTGTACTTATGTAGGTATGTGAAAAATGGGGTGGCAAATTGGCCTTGCAAATGGCCTATTTTTGTCCACACGGGCAGAGACACGGGCATCTATCTCATCCGTGTGTGACACATGGTTATGTTAGACGGCCATGTGTCCCCTGGTATTGAAATTAAATTGAAGTCAGTATGCTCCACACGGTCTCACAAACGAGCGTGTGATTGGCCATGTGGTACAAGTCAGTATACCCCTAAATGGTCGTGTTGCATAAGTCAGTATACCCTACAGGTTTGGCACGGCCTAGCACACGATTTGGCACACGGGCGTGTGTGGCCACTTCGAAGGGTACACGGGCTAGACACACGGGCGTGTAGTTGGCCGTGTGACCCAAGTCAGTATGTATGCCCTGTTTCCACATGGCCTGAGACACGGGCGTGTCTGGAGCCATGTGAGGCACACGGCCTGTTCACACGGGCGTGTGACCCCTGTATGATTGAATTTTTTCTAAGTTTCCAAAAATTTCCTGAGTTATCGGTTTAGTCCCGAACCACTTCTAAAGCTTGTTTAAGGCCTCGTAGGCCCTTATAAGGGTCAATGTGTTTGTGATTAAATGATATTTTAGTATGAATGCTTAAATATATGAGATATGTATGTTAAATGATATGTATTGATCAATAATACCTCGTAACCCTACTCTAGTGACGGATACGAGTTAGGGGTTATTGGTATTAGAGCTACGATTTAGTCGATTCTAGGACTAACATAGCATGTGTGAGAGTCTAGCTATACATGCCATATATACTCTACGATAGTGTGATGATTACTGACAGCTTAAATTGTTTTTTCGCAAAGTAATGGATCCCGAACGAGCGATAGCTGCTGATGTAGAGAGTAATGCGCCGGCTCCTGATCAAGGGACAGCACCTTCCGAATCTAGATCCGTGTCTAGTAGTCACAGAGGTGAGGCTAAAGAAGCCTTTTTCCAGATGATGAATGAGTGGTTCACTCAATACATCCAGACAAATGCGGGTGCTTAACAACCTCCACCCCTCCTATTCCCCAAACTGTACCTGTAGCTTCTCAAGGAGTTGAGCTTTTAAGATTGTATAAGCCTCCAGTTGATAAGATCCATAAAAACGGGGCTGAAGAGTTCGAGGCTAATGTTGATGATGACCCTGAGAGAGCTGAGTTCTGGCTTGAAAATACTATTCGAGTGTTTGATGAACTTTCGTGTACGACAGCTGAATGCTTAAAGTGCGCTATTTCTCTTCTGAGAGACTTTGTGTATCATTGGTGGAATACTTTAGTGTTGGTAGTGCCGAGAGAGCGAGTGACTTGGGAATTCTTTCAGACCGAGTTCTAGAAGAAATACATCAGTCAACGATTCCTTGACCAAAAGCATAAAGAATTTCTAGAATTGAAATAGGGTCGTATGACTGTAACTGAATATGAAAGAGAATTTGTACGATTGAGCAAGTATGCTCGAGAATATGTTTCTACCAAAGAGATAATGTGCAAGCGGTTTGTTGATGGGCTGAATGAAGACATTAAACTTCTGGTCGGGATATTGGATTTAAAAGAATTCGTTGTGTTAGTCGAACGTGCTTGTAAAGCTGAAGAACTGGGCAAAGAAAAGAGAAAGGCTGATTTGGAAGCTTGAGATTCGAGAAGGAGATTGATGAATAAACCCTATCACTCTTCATCAAAGAAATCTCGAGATTCGTATAGTCGATCAAATGTACCAGTGGAGTACTCTAATAGAGATCACGGGAAACAATTTACGAGTTCAAAAAACTCCAGCTATGTCAGTGGCAAGTGTAGGTAATGTTAGACCGAAAAAACCTGAATGTGGACGATGTGGAAAATGACATTTTGGAGAGTGTAAACTGAATGATAAAGCCTGTTTTAGATGTGGATCACATGAACACTTCATTCAAGATTGTCCTAAGTTAGATGAGAAAGATAAATCTTAGAGTGCAAGACAAAGCAACACGACTACGAGAGGAAGACCATTCCGTAATGTTGGAAATGTGAGTGGTGGTAGAGGTGCGACAGGAGATACTGCTGTGAGATCCGAGGCCAAAGCACCTACTAGAGCCTACGCTATTGTAACACCCCAAACCCGGCCTAGACGTTACGACCGGATCTGGCATGCCACATGAAAGGTTGTTTAAAGAAACTGCGCGATTGTTGAAAAATTCGAGTTTTGTTTTCATTTTGAAAATCAGATTCATTTTTAAGGTATTCTTGCAAAACGTTATTAATATTACTAACACCGAAAACTTGTTTTATAACGAACATCAGATTCAGTGGGTTTTGGAAGTGTGACGTTTTGAAAACAGTGGTGTTTTAAGAAAATCTCGTGTTTAATTATCAATAGGTTCTGGACCGCTCATTAATATTTTGGAAAACAGTTATTTTCGTTTTTAGGAAACCCTCGTTTTGATCAGTTCATAATAGATAATAACCGCATTAAAACAAAAACCAAATTAAAATCCCAGTGGCCTTATTACAGCACATAATCTCAAACTAAGATAAGTTTAAAGTAATGAAAAGCAGAGTTTACTAAAGAAGCAATGTATGGCCACCACAGAGTCCACCTCGGCCCCAAATCCTCAAGCTAGGGTTTACCTGCAAAGTCAAGCAGAGGGGTGAGTTACGAGAACTCAGTGTGTAACCCCTACACGAACATTAACTGGGCCCAAGCCCATTCAGATACCAACTGGGCCTTAGCCCTTACGAAATCACGTTGGTCGAAGCCAATACAGAAACGAACTGGGCCTGAGCCCTATTAAGCATGGTATAGCAGATAATGAATACAATGCAAACCAGCCCAGCCTAAATATCCATCCGCTACACACCACCCATTCCAGCCAAAACACACCGGTGGGGATTTCTACAATCAACCCTCATCCGCTACACACCATCGATGGCAGTCACGCTGCTCATCACCGAAATTATTGCAGTGCCACCAAAATAATGTCACAGAGTCACCGAAATATGTGGCAGAGCCACCAAAATAATGTGACAGAGTCACCGAAATATGTGGCAGAGCCACCGAAATACACTTTCCCTTTCATCAATATCATATCCCCACCCCATGCAACATGTTATATCCTCATAATGTGGTGCATGCATACATATATCAATGTACATCAGATAATCAAAACACACGTACAATCATAGTAATTTATCCAAATGGTATAGTCATAAAGGTTACTTACCTGGTATATCTCCAATCTTACTCACTTGGGTATCTCAACTGCATGCCCGTTAAAGTATTTCGGCTCTTAGCCGACACATAGTATAATACGAAACAAAATGAATTAAAGGTGTGAGATTACACACCTGATTACGCGAAGAACTACATGCTCTTGGTCGTCGTTACCCTCACTATCACGAACAACTACGATCTGTCTATTTAGATCCGATGTCGCCCCTCTTCCACAACCCGGTGGGAAATCCTGAACGGCTGACACTCTACGCCGTTTGAACTTAGGAGCAGAGGCTACAACTCCACTCCCCTCAGGCTCCTTTGTCGATACCTCCCTAGAACGGCTAGCACTCGTATCCATGAAGAGAGTCTTGATCAGTACAGTACTTTCAGAGAGAAGCGATGGTTGTCTAACAAAGAGGTTTGGTTATGACAGAGAAAATGAAAAGAGAATAGACGAGCAGAAATCAGAGAGAACTCCTTACTTTGATAAATGAGGAACCGCACCACACCCGATTCATCCTCGAATCAGAGATGAGTCGTGAGAGAAGCAGAGGTTCGGCCTAACAGTCAAAGGTTACTCTTGAGTATTTCAGCTTAAGAGAGAAAACCAGAGGTAGTAGAGATGATGAAGGGAAAAGAAAGTGTTACCTATTATTCAGAAGAAACCAAGTAGGAGAGGAAGGTTCGGTAGCACAAGATAGTAACCAAAGATGGAACGTGGAGCAGGAAACGAACAAGAGAGACTTAACTTCACTGAACATCTACCACAAAGAATGTAGAAGAGAGGTTACGCAATCGGCAAAGGTGGAGGAAAACAAAGAAAGTTGGAAGAAAAAAAACAACTACAAGGGAAATTCAGCAACACCAAAAGAGAAAGATAGCCGAAAATGTTTGAAAATAAAAGAGTAGAAGTCACTAGGCAACTTGAAGTTTCGGCAAAGAGAAGGGAAGCAGTCGAAATGTTTTTAGCCCAAAAAGCAAAAGAATGGAACTCTCTCTCTCAAATGACTACTTAGAGGAACGGCACTCTCCCTACACCCTTATGACCGTATGTTGAAAATGCCTAAAGAACCAAGGGAAAACGACACACACAACTACTAGGAAAAACCGAAAATGCTCCCTCACACCTCCCCACTTTCGGCCAAACACTTCTACACACCCACTCCCCATGATTTTCTCCCTCATTTCCTCCACAATTCACTCTCCACCCATCATTCAAAATGGTTGACCAATTCAAGCTCCCCAAACTCCTCTCCTCCATCCATTAAAACCCGTTTGACCCATTCAACTCCTCCTTGGTAGAGTCCTAGCCAAAAACCACCTCTCCTCCTTCCTGGCACAAAATAAATACTCCAAAATGCAGCCTGTAGGATTCGAACCCCACTCCCCCCTTCCATGCTCCCTTGTGACGCCAACACCACTCCACCAAGAGCTCATTTTGTGTCATCAAACACAAATAATTATCCTTAAGGCCTACTTCCACTAGCTCTCTCCCCTTATGCCTAAAAAGCAAAATTTTACCAAAGCTCTGGCTCGAACTCGAGCCTCTCCAGGACCCCCAAACACACCTAAATAACAAGCTAAGCGAGCTAAACGCATGCAACAACACAAAAATGCTAGACTCCTAATTTCAGGATGTTATAGTTCTACCCCCTTAAAGAATTTCAGCCTCAAAATTTACCTGATTAAAAGAGGTGAGGGTATTGCTGTCGCATCACATCTTCTGGCTCCCACGTGGCTTCCTCTGAATCGTGATTACACCATAATACTTTAACCAATGGAACCGATTTCCTCCTCAATACCTTAGTATCCCGATCTAAGATCTGCACTGGTTCTTCTTCAAAAGACAGATCAGGTTTTACCTCAATTTCTTCCACCGGCACCACGTGAGATGGATCTGAACGATAGCGCCTCAGCATCGAAACATGGAATACATTATATATCTGTTCCAACTCCGGGGGTAACTCAAGCTGATAAGCCACTGGTCCCACACGTTTCAACACCCGATAAGGCCCGATGTATCTGGGGCTCAACTTGCCCTTCCGTCTAAACCTTAAAACCTTCTTCCAAGGTGAGACTTTCAAGAAGACACGATCCCCCACTGAAAATTCTATCTCCCTACGCTTCAGATCCGTATACGATTTCTGTCTATCCGAAGCTTCTTTTAATCGGTCCCTAATCAGCTTAACCTTTTCCTTCATTTCTGAGATCAATTTCGGACCCGACAACCGTCGCTCACCTAACTCTGTCCAACAGGTAGGGGTATGACACCTACGACCATACAACGCCTCATAAGGTGCCATTTGAATGCTGGACTGATAACTGTTATTATACGCGAATTCAGCAAACGGCAGGTAATCTTCCCAACTACCCCTGAAGTCAATCACGCAGCCCCTTAACATGTCCTCTAGAATCAGAATTACCCTTTCCGACCGACGATCACCAGGTGAAAGCAGGTCTTTGAAATCCAGCCTTGTACCCAAAGCTTCATACAATACCTTCCAGAATCGTGATGTAAACCTAGGGTCCCTGTCTGATATGATAGACACGGGTACCCCATGCAACCTCACGATTTCTGCCACATACAGCTTGGCCAAATTCTGTAACGAATAGTCGGTACGAACCGGTATGAAGTGTGCGGACTTAGTCAACCGTTCAACGATTACCCACACTGAATCTTTCTTAGTAGGCGTTAGGGGTAGCCCACTAACAAAGTCCATTGTTATCCTCTCCCACTTCCAAAGTGGAATCTTCACCGGTTGCAGCAACCCCGAAGGTAACTGATGTTCCGCCTTCACTTGCTGGCATGTCAAACACTTACCCACAAAGTCGGTAACTTCCCGTTTCAAACCAAGCCACCAATACGATTCACGTAAGTCCCGATACATCTTGCTTCCACCGGGATGCATAGCGTATGGGCTACTATGCACTTCCCGCAAAATCATCTGCCTCAACTCAGAGTCATTCGGCATACAAATTCTTCTACAGAAACACAATACCCCTTCGCTGTTCAGACCAAAATCCCCTGTTTCACCACCTTCCACTTGCTGGAATTGAAAACTTAACGATTCGTCTAACAATTGCTTCTCTTTAATCTGGCTTACCCATGTCGGCTTTATATGAAGTTCTGCTAACAGACTACCATCTTCATAAAGACTGAGATGAGCAAACATTGCTCTCAAATCCGATATCACCTTATAACTTAACGCATCTGCCACCACATTAGCTTTACCCGGGTGATACTCAATCGAGCAGTCATAGTCTTTCAGCAACTCAATCCACCTCTGTTGTCTTAAATTCAGCTCCTTCTGGGTAAGGAGATATTTCAGACTGTTATGGTCGGTGAAGATAATCGAATTTTCTCTATACAGATAGTGTCTCCATATCTTTAGGGCGAACACCACTGCAGCTAACTCTAAGTCATGAGTGGGATAGTTCATCTCATGCGGTCTTAGTTGACGAGATGCATACGCTACTACCTTCCCTTCTTGCACCAACACGCAACCCAGACCTGTGTGCGATGCATCACAGTAGACGATAAACTCTTTCCCCGCCTCAGGCTGAATCAACACCAGCGCCTCAGTCAGAATCTTCTTTAACTTCTCAAAACTTTCCTGTTGCTTATCGGCCCAAAAAAACGGTACTCCTTTCCATAATAACTTGGTTAAAGGTGCAGCAATCAACGAAAACTCCTCAACGAACCTTCTGCAGTACCCAGCCAAACCCAGAAAACTTCGAATTTTCGACACAGACTTTGGCAGTTTCCAGTCCAAAACAGCCTCGACCTTTCGAGGATCAACCCTAATCCCCTCGGCAGAAACAACATGCCCCAAAAAGGTCACTTCCTTCAGCCAAAATTCACACTTGCTGAATTTGACATACAGTTGCTTCTCTCTTAAAATCTGCAGAACTGTCCGAAGGTGAGAATCATGCTCCTCCTCCATTCTCGAATACACCAAAATGTCGTCTATGAACACTACCATGAACCGGTCTAGATAGGGTTGGAATACTCGGTTCATCATGTCCATAAAAGCGGCTGGTGCATTTGTTAACCCGAACGACATTACTAGAAACTCATAATGCCCATACCGAGTTCGGAATGCAGTCTTATGAATATCCACCTCCTTGACCTTTAGCTGATGGTACCCCGATCTCAAATCTATTTTCGAGAAAATCGAAGCTCCTCGCAGCTGATCGAACAAGTCATCAATCCTTGGTAGCGGGTACTTGTTCTTAATAGTCAACTGGTTCAACTGGCGATAGTCTATGCACATACGCATCGACCAATCCTTTTTCTTCACGAACAAAATCGGCGCTCCCCATGGAGATACACTTGGTCTGATAAATCCTCGGTCCAACAGTTCTTTGATCTGAGCCTTTAGTTCTGCCAGCTCCTTCAGTGCCATCTTGTAAGGAGCGATAGACACTGGAGCCGTTCCTGGAAGTAGCTCAATGCCAAATTCTACATCGCGATCCGGAGGTAACCCCGGAAGCTCTTCAGGAAACACGTTCGAGAACTCCTTCACGGTTCTGACATCTCCAACAGATAATTCCTTGGCATCAGATGCGCTGACAAAAGCCAAGAACGCCCTATACCCTTTTCGCACCATCTTCTCTTCCTTTAATGCCGAAACCACATTGGACAGGTAATTCCTCCTTTCTCCTAACACAATTACTTCCTCATCCTCTAGAGTTCTTAAAACCATCCGCTTAGCAACGCAGTCCAAATTCACACGGTGCTTAACTAACCAGTCCATGCCTAAGATAAGGTCAAACTCGCCGAACGGTAGTTCCATCAAATCGGCCAGAAATACAACTCCCTGAACTTCTAGAGGCACATCCCTAAACAATTTATTCACTACCACAGATTGTCCTAACGGACTAACCACACACATTTCTCTAGCAGCAATTTCAGATTTAATACCCAGAGTCCAGACACAGTACAAGCAACATATGAATGTGTAGACCAATATCTATCAAGGCTATAAAGAGTACACCAAATATAAGAAACGTACCGGTTATGAAGTCCGGTGCGTCACCATCCTCTCGACGTCTATCCACATAGACAAGTCCAGGTTGTCTTGCATCTGTGTTACCAGCACCTCTGCCTGGTGCACCACGACCTCGACCAAAACCATTTCCTCCTCTGGCCAGACCACGACCTCTCGGCGGCTGCTGACCACCATCCTTGACTGTGCAAAACCCCGACCTATTGTCCGCATCTTTTCCAACTCTTGTGGACAGCCCTTTATCAGATGATCCCTAAACCCACACTTAAAACATCCTCCCATTCTTCTCCAACACTCTCCCGGATGCATTTTCCCACACTGTGCACACGGTCGTAACTGACCTACAGCAACAGGCATCCCCACTCGAGCTGGCTCATCGAACCTAGCCCTCTTTTGAAAACCCCCAAAAGAACCTGACGACCCAAAACTTCTCTTACTCTTGCCCCTATTCTTATCTCAGTTCTACCTCTCAGAACGTTTCACCTCTTCGGTGATTTTTGCTTTCTCGACCAGAATGGCAAAATCTCTTTCTCGCTGCGGAGCTATCAGTACTCGTAGCTCATCCCACAGACCATCCTCGAATCAAAAACGACGTTCATAATTAGTTGCAACGATACCCTGAGCATAACGACTCAAGCACAGGAACTCCGCCTCATATTCAGCCACGGACTTATTCCCTTGGACCAAGTTCAGAAATGCCTTCCTCTGGGCGTCCACATAACTCGCCCCAACATACTTTCCCTGGAACGCTGTCTTAAAGAAGTCCCAGGTGATACGGTCCGCTGAAGTACCTTCCTCACCAGAACCACCACCGTACGCCTCATCTCGAAGGAGGGACACTGCTCCTTTCAATTTTTCCTCGGCTGTGCAGTCCAGGTCATCCATAATTCGTTCAATCGCTTCCAGCCAGTATTCAGCTACGTTTGGGGACACACCAGAAATACCCCTAAATATCTCATCCCTATTTGTCCGAAGTCGCTCAAGAATAGATTTTCGGGCTACCGATCCAGTGCTTGCTCCAGCAACCCATTCCAACACCCGCAGTATCGCTTGGGACAAAGCATCGTCCCCTCCAGTTCTGTCCCAAGACCCATCCTCCGCTACTGGTGATGCTGGCACTTCACCTTCCAACACATGTCCTGATTCTGAGGATCCACCTCAAGACTCACCTCTACCACGGCCAAGCATAAAGACGTCCACGCCCTCCGTGCTCATGTTCGCTAGATCAAATTAATCTGATTAAAAATTTTTATGAATTAGAATATCATTTCAATGTTTATTAACAATGTTTTATGCAAAGTGAGTATAGTAGTTGTTTTCGCAAATTGAATTTCCTAATGTCTCAGTCTCTAAAGTCTTAACTCTTATAGCTAGCAGTCATAAAACACTAATTCCAATAATTCCTTCTAAAATCATTTCATAATATCAAACAAAGTCAGGAGACTTACGAATTTGGTGCCGGAGACTCGGGTGCCATACTTCCAAAAAGACATATTTTCCTAAACCATATTTTAAACCAATTTTGGAAAACGTTTTTGAACCCATTTCACAGCCGAGTTTTACAACCGGGCTCTGATACCACAAAATGTAACACCCCAAACCCGGCCTAGACATTACGACCAGATCTGGCATGCCACATGAAAGGTTATTTAAAGAAACTGCGTGATTGTTAAAAAATTCGAGTTTTGTTTTCATTTTGAAAATCAGATTCGTTTTTAAGGTATTCTTGCAAAACGTTACTAATATTACTAACACCGAAAACTTGTTTTATAACGAACATCAGATCCAGTGGGTTTTGGAAGTGTGACATTTTGAAAACAGTGGTTGTAGTTTTAAGAAAATCTCGTGTTTAATTATCAATAGGTTGTGGACCGCTCATTAATATTTTGGAAAATAGTTATTTACGTTTTTAAAAAAACCCCATTTTGATCAGTTCATAATAGATAATAACCGCATTAAAAACAAAAACCAAATTAAAATCCCAGTGGCCTTATTACAGCACATAATCTCAAACTAAGATAAGTTTAAAGTAATGAAAAGCAGAGTTTACTAAAAAAGCAATGTATGGCCACTACAGAGTCCACCTCGGCCCCAAATCCTCAAGCTAGGGTTTACCTGCAAAGTCAAGTAGAGGGGTGAGTTACGAGAACTCAGTGTGTAACCCCTACACGAACATTAACTGGGCCCGAGCCCATTTAGATACCAACTGGGCCTTAGCCCTTACGAAATCACGTTGGGCGAAGCCCATACAGAAACGAACTGGGCCTGAGCCCTATTAAGCATGCTATAGCAGATAATGAATGCAATGCAACCTAGCCCAACCTAAATATCCATCCGCTACACACCACCCATTCCAGCCAAAACACACCGGTGGGGATTTCTACAATCAACCCTCATCCGCTACACACCATCGATGGCAGTCACGCTGCTCATCACCGAAATTGTGGCAATGCCACCAAAATAATGTGATAGAGTCACCGAAATATGTGGCAGAGCAACCAAAATAATGTGACAGAGTCACCAAAATATGTGGCAGAGCCACCGAAATACACTTCCCCTTTCATCAATATCATATCCCCACCCCATGCAACATGTTATATCCTCATAGTGTGGTGCATGCATACATATATCAACGTACATCAGATAATCAGAACACACGTACAATCATAGTAATTTATCCAAATGGTATAGTCATAAAGGTTACTTACTTGGTATATCTCCAATCTTACCCACTTGGGTATCTCAACTGTATGCCCGTTAAAGTATTCCGGCTCTTAGCCTACACATAGTATAATACAAAACAAAATGAATTAAAGGTCTGAGATAACACACTTGATTACGCGAAGAACTATGCACTCTTGATCGTCATTACCCTCACTATCACGAACAACTACGATCTGTCTATTCAGATCCGATGTCACCCCTCTTCCACAACCCGGTGGGAAATCCTGAATGGCTGACACTCTATGCTGTTTGAACTTAGGAGGAGAGGCTACAACTCCACTCCCCTCAGGCTCCTTCGTCGATACCTCCATAGAACGGCTAGCACTCGCATCCATGAAGAGAGTCTTGATCAGTACAGTACTTTCAGAGAGAAGCGATGGTTGTCTAACAAGGAGGTTTGGTTATGACAGAGAAAATGAAAAGAGAATAGATGAGTAGAAATCAGAGAGAAATCCTTACCTTGATAAATGAGGAACCGCACCACACCCGATTCGTCCTCGAATCAGAGATGAGTCGCAAGAGAAGCAGAGGTTCAGCCTAACAGTCAAAGGTTACTCTTGAGTATTTCAGCTTAAGAGAGAAAAGCAGAGGAAGTAGAGATGATGAAGGGAAAAGAAAGTGTTACCTATTATTCTAAGAAACCAAGTAGGAGAGGAAGGTTCTAAGAAGACAAGATAGTAACCAAAGATGGAACGTGGAGCAGGAAACGAACAAGAGAGACTTAACTTCACTTAACGTCTACCCCAAAGAATGTAGAAGAGAGGTTATACAATCGGCTAAGGTGGAGGAAAACCAAGAAATTTTAAAGAAAAGAAAGCAACTACAAGGGAAATTCGGCAGCACCAAAAGAGAAAGATAGCCAAAAATGTTTGAAAAGAAAATAGTAGAAGTCACTAGGCAACTTGAAGTTTCGGCAAAGAGAAGGGAAGAAGTCGAAATGTTTTTAGCCCAAAAAGTAAAAGAATAGAACTCTCTCTCTCAAATGACTACTTAGAGGAACGGCACTCTCCCTACACCCTTATGATCGAATTTTGAAAATGCCTAAAGAACCAAGGGAAAATGGGACACACACCTACTAGCAAAAATTGAAAATGCTCCCTCACACCTCCCCACTTTTGGCCAAACACTTCCACACACCCACTCCCACGATTTTCTCCCTCATTTCCTCCACAATTCACTCTCCACACATCATTCAAAATGGTTGACCAATTCAAACTCCCCAAACTCCTCTCCTCCATCCATTCAAACCCGTTTGACCCATTCAATTCCTCCTTGGTAGAGTCCCAACCGAAAACCACCTCTCCTCCCTCCTAGCACAAAATAAATACTCCAAAATGCAGCCTGTAGGATTCGAACCCCACTCCCCCCTTCCATGCTCCCTTGTGACGCCAACACCACTCTACCAAGAGCTCCTTTTGTGTCATCAAACACAAATAATTATCCTTAAGGCCTACTTCCACTAGCTCTCTCCCCTTATGCCCAAAAAGCAAAATTTTACCAAAGCTCTAGCTCAAACCCGAGCCTCTCCAGGACCCCCAAACACACCTAAATAACAAGCTAAGCGAGCTAAATGCATGCAACAACACAAAAATGCCAGACCCCTAATTTAAGGATGTTACAGCTATTGGCGCTAGCGAAGAAGCGTCATCTCCAGATGTTATCACTGGTACTTTCACTCTCTATGATACTAATGTGATTGCATTGATAGATCCAGGATCAACTCATTCTTATATATGTATGAATTTAGTATCTAGTAAGACTTTGCCTGTAGAGTCTACTGAATTTGTGATTAGAGTATCGAAACCCTTAGACAAATGTGTTTTGGTTGACAAAGTCTACAAAAATTGTCTGTTAATGTATCGAGATTTCTATTTTCTAGCTAATCTGATGTTATTGCCATTCGATGAATTTGATGTGATTCTGGGTATCGATTGGCTAACGAAGCATGATGCTATAGTGAATTATAGACGAAAGACAATTGAACTGAAATGTCAAAATAATGAGACTATTAGAATTGAATCAGATGATCTGAATGGTCTGCCAGTTGTGATCTCGTCTATGTTAGCTCAGAGATTTGTGAGAAAGGGGTGTGAAGCTTATCTTGCTTATGTATTTGATAAAAAAGTGACAGAAACAAAGATTGAATCAGTACAAGTTGTGTGCGAGTATCCAGATGTATTTCCCGAAGAGTTACCGGGTTTACCACCTATCAAAGAGGTTGAGTTTGGTATTGAATTATTACCAGGAACAACGTCAATATCAATAGCTCCATACAGAATGGCTTCGATAGAGTTAAAAGAATTGAAAGCTCAGTTGCAAGAGTTGATAGATAAAGGATTTGCTAGACCGAGTTTCTCTCCTTGGGGTGCACCAGTGTTATTTTTGAAAAAGAAAGATGGCACGATGAGAATGTGTATAGACTATCGACACCTCAACAAAGTGACGATCAAGAATAAATACCCTTTGCCACGAATAGATGATTTGTTTGATTAATTAAAAGGGGCAACAGTGTTTTCGAAAATTGATTTGAGATCGGGTTATTACCACTTGTGAGTTAAAGATTCAAATGTACCAAAGACTGCATTTAGAACAAGGTACGAACACTATGAATTTCTTGTTATGCCTTTTGGACTAACAAATGCACCTCCTATTTTTATGGACTTGATGAACCGGATTTTCAGGCCGTACTTAGACCGATTCATAGTTGTATTTATTGATGACATTTTGATTTACTCTTGTGATGAATCTGAGCATGCTGAGCATTTGAGAATCGTGTTACAAACTTTGAGAGATAAAAAGTTGTTTGCAAAGTTCAGCAAATGTGAGTTTTGGTTACAAGAGGTTGGTTTTCTGGGATATATAGTTTCAGCCGCGGGTATCCGAGTTGACTCGAGCAAAATTTCTGCGATTGTTGATTGGAAGCCTCTGAGAAATGTATCCGAAGTCCGTAGTTTTCTGGGACTAGTCGGCTATTATAGACGATTTGTGAAAGGCTTTTCAATGATTGCGACTCTGATGACACGATTACTTCAAAAAGATGTTAAATTTAAGTGGATAGAAAAGTGTCAGCAGAGCTTCGAGTAGTTGAAAACATTATTGACAGAGGCACCAGTTTTAGTTCAGCCTGAGTCGGGTAAAGAATTTGTAGTTTTCAGTGATGCATCATTAAATGGCCTTGGTTGTGTTTTGATGTAGGAAGGCAAAGTTGTAGCTTACGCTTCGAGACAGTTGAAGCCGCACGAAAAGAATTATCCGACGCACGACCTAGACTTAGCCGCAATAGTATTCGCATTAAAAATTTGGCGTCATTACTTGTTTGGTGAGAAATGCCATATTTATACCGACCACAAAAGCTTGAAATATCTGATGACTCAGAAAGATTTAAATTTGCGACGGCAGAAATGGTTAGATCTACTAAAAGACTATGAATTAGTGATTGATTATCATCTCGGGAAAGCGAACATAGTTGCTGATGCTTTGAGTCGAAAGTCCTTATTTGCTTTACGTGCTTTGAACACACAATTAGCTTTGTCTAATGACGGTTCGATAGTAGCCGAGTTGAAAGCTAGACCACTATTTCTACAGCAGATTTATGAGGCTAAAAAATTTGATAATGATTTGCAAGCAAAACGAGCTTAGTGTGAGTCGACTTCTGATTCAGAGTTTCGAATAGGGTCTAATGACTGTTTGATGTTCAGAGGTAGAATTTGCGTACCGAGAAATCCTGAGCTTATTTAGAAGATTTTAAACGAAGCACACAGTAATTGTTTATCAGTACATCCGAGAAGCACGAAAATGTATAACGATTTGAAATAGCTTTATTGGTGGCACGACATGAAACGAGATATTTAAGAATTTGTTTCAAAATGTTTGATTTGTCAGCAAGTTAAAGCTGAGCATCAAGTGCCATCAGGTTTATTACAGCCTATTATGATTCCTAAGTGAAAGTGGGATAGAGTAACAATGGATTTCATATCGGGTTTGCCCTTATCTTCTAAAAAGAAAGATGTGATCTGGGTTTTTGTTGGCAGATTGACAAAATCAGCTCATTTCATTTCGGTACGTACAGATTTCTCGCTTGATAAATTAGTTGAGTTATATATTTCTGAAATTGTGAGATTACATGGTGTTCCCCTATCTATTGTTTAGGATAGAGATCCGAGGTTTACATCGAGATTTTGGAAGAAATTACAAGAAGCTTTGGGTACTAAGTTGCATTTTAGCACTGTGTTTCACCCGCAAACAGATGGTCAATCCGAACGAGTTATTCAAATACTTGAGGATATGTTGCGTTGTTGCATTCTTGAGTTTGAAGGTAGCTGGGAGAAATATCTACCGCTGATTGAATTTGCTTACAATAATAGCTTCCAATCGAGTATAAAGATGGCACCATACGAAGCTCTATACTGTCGTAAATGTAGAACACCATTATACTAGACTGAGCTTAGTGAGAATAAGATTCATGGGGTTCATCTTATTAGAAAAACAGAAGAAAAAGTGAAAATGATTCGTGATAGTTTTAACGCAGCTTCGAATCGACAAAAATTATACGTAAACTTGAAACGGAAAGATATTGAGTTCCAGATCGGAGATAAAGTGTTTTTGAAAGTGTCGTCGTGGAAAAAGATATTGCGGTTTGGTCGGAAAGGGAAATTGAGTCCGCGATTCATCGGACCGTATGAAATTACTGAGCAAGTTGGGCCAATGGCATATCGGTTGTCCTTACCGTCTGAGTTAGAAAAGATACATCATGTATTTCATGTGTCGATGCTACGATAATACCGATCCGACCCTTCACATGTCATTTCCCCGACTAAGGTTGAAATTCAATCTGATATGTCATATGCTGAAGAACCGATTCGAATTTTAGCTCGTGAGATCAAAGAGCTGAGAAATAAGAAAATAGCATTAGTGAAGGTATTATGGCATTGACACGAGGTTGAAGAAGCTACATGGGAACCCGAAGTTACTATGAGAAAACAATACCCGAACCTATTCACTGGTAAGATCTCCGGGGACGAAAATCCCTAAGGGGATGAGTTGTAACAGCCCGATTTTAGCTAAATCAAAATAGTAGTTTTGAAACCATAAATCTGATGTTGGAAAATTATTTTAATATTATTTTCGGTATTCACGGCATGTTATTTGATATGTGTGAAAATTTCGTGAGATAATTTTATCGATTGGTTGGTTAATTTGAGAAAAAGGACTAAATCGCGTAAAATGCAAAAGTGTTGTTCTATTAGCTAAAGGTTTCAAATAGCTATAGAACCTTAAATTTTAGGTCCTTATGTGATAAATATTCCAATAATTTCATAGTGGATGATATTGGTTTGGCATTATGGAAATATTGAATTAATAATAAGGTTAATTAGGTAATTTGGTAAATAAAAGCTTAATTAAAATAAAACAAAATAATTATCTATTCATTTTTCATCTTCCCCAACCGAAGTAGGGTGCAAAAGAAGCCATTTTTAAGCTATCATATTTGGCCATCTTCAATTCTTGCATTTAGGTACGATTTTTGTCCCGTTTTTAATGATTTCTACGTTTTTGAGATAGTTGTAGCTAGGTCTAGCTAGCCCAGGGACTAATTTGCAAAAATGTTAACATTTGTGAGAGTTTCGATTGATGTATATATTTTTTCTTTGATGTTTGATGATGAAATATGAATATTTGTTATGAATTACACAAGTTTTGTTAAGTGATTTTTGGTGAAAATGCAAATTAGGGGCTAAATTGAGAAATGTTGAAAATATGTGGTAAATATGTGAATAATTGAAAAATGTGGGTTGATATGTGTATTAGGGAAATTTGGCTAGCATTTGATTGGATGAAATTGCATCAATTTGTGATATTGTGTAATAAGGACTAAATTGTAAAAGTTGTGAAATACTTGAGGCAAAAGTGTAAAAGTGCTCTAAAGTATGATATGGACTAAATTAAAAGAATATGTGATTGAATAAGTTAATTTTGAATTCATATAGATCAAGAAAGAAAGAATTCGAATTTATATCGGGGGAAAAGCAAGGTTATCGAGTAGTCGAATTCGATCCGTCATTTTTCAGATATCTAGAGTAAGTTCGTATAATTGAACTTAATTGTGCATTTGTTTAACTGATGGATAGAATTGAGATTGTATGTATTCCATAAGTTAAATTTGGAGATATTGAATTTAAATGTACGGTTTAGGCATACGAGTTGCTGAATAAGACCATAGCTGGGCTATGGCAAATCGGAAAAATAAGACTATAACCGGGTTATGGCATATGAATGTAAGACCAGGGCAGGGCCTTGGCAATGTACGTATAAGACCATAGTTGGACTATGGCATCGAAAAATCAATGAATTTGTATCATAAGTAATTATAAGCCAAAGTGGTTTGATAAGAGAATTGTTGAGAGGTAGATAATTATCGGTACAGGTATGTATGAAAAACTGCTCAAGTAACGTGTTAGAAGATGTTGAGGGCTTATGAGTTACGATGTGGTCTAACTATATGTTATCTCGTTGATTAATGCTCTAAGTGCTAATTATGTTATCCGTTTTGAAAATGCTAATAATTTTTTAGATTATTTCATATTTACATACGAACTTATTAAGATTTATAGCTTACTTTGTTTATTTCCTTCTATGTTTTATAGTTAATCGAAGCTAGCTCAGAACCGGGGATCGTCAGGAACTTCATCGCACTATCGGACATCTATTTGGTATTTTTGAGTTGCGTAAATATGGTATATGGCATGTATAGGCTTGTGTCATTTTGGTATGTTTGGTGAATATGTATTTTGGCCATTTGGGTTGGCATAAAATGATGAAAATGATGATGTTATAAATGTGCAAATGGTTCTATTTTGAGTTTGGTAAATTGACTTATGTTAGGTGATTGAAGTTGATAATTTAGAAGTTATGTGTTTGTGAATTAATGCTTGATAATGTATGTTTGAAATGAATTAGTATATTGAATTGTATATGTGAATTATGGTAAATGAACCATATTATTAATGTTTTTTTGGTTTATATTTGAACAAGTGATGTCGAAACCATTTTAAAATCGGGTTTAAAAAGATGGGATCGACTTTAAAAACAAAATGGGAGTCGCCACCAATCCTTTTTTTACCTAGGTGTGATTGGATCACCTTATAAAATGTTTTGTTTTAAAACATTTGATTTTGGTCTACGAAAAACAAGAAAATGGGTTTGGGAGTCGGTTACATATGAGGAAGGGTTAGCACCCTCATAACGCCCAAAAAAATGTACCTAATCGATAGTATCATGTCCAAATGTTTGAGATTTTAAAAAAGTTAAAAAATGATCCTTTTATTTGAAGGTAAACTAAGATCACCTATCTCAAAAAAATAAGAATACTACACCCAATAAGTTAGGATACAGTATCTCATAACTTCGAAGCTAGATACATCTTTTTAGAAAATTCTTACCTCGAGATACAAAACATCACACCCAATAAGTTAGGACACAACGTTTTGAATTCTCAAGAATAAGTTTTTATGATTTAAAACTTGAGATTTCTTTTATTCCGAAAGAATATAAACATCACATCCAGCACGATTGGACATGACATTTTTTTAAACCCTCGTAATTAAAGTCATCTCATAATTTACGAAATTTATTAAAAGGGTATTTAGTTATTTAGCCAAACGGAAAATCGCAACCAGCACGATTGGGCACTATTTCCCGAATTTCTAAATACCAAAATATTGCCTTATTTTAAAAACCTTTAAATAAAATATGGTAATTTTGCAAAAAAAATGTATTTTTATTCTAAATAATAATCCATGTGACCATATTACATTTATAAACTATCGAACATAAATATTAAAAGCAATTATAATATATTAACATTTAAAATAGGCAATAAAGAAATAATAATACAAAATATGACAAATAATAATTCCTACACTAAAGCAATTGTAAATACATGATGAAGCATAAACAAATATAATAAATAATAAACAAATATCAACATATTTAATGCAAGTTTAAATAATAGATAAAAAGACATACATATGATAGAGACAATATAAACAATGCATAAAATAAAAATAGTATAGTGATTTTAAATAAATATATAAAATTACATATAAAAAAATAAATAATGTAAATAGAATATATTATATAACATAAATAAATTTTAGCTAAAAATAATATACGATATAATATTATGTAATATACAATTTAAAAACATATAATATATATAAAAAATAATATCTAATGAAAATAATTTTGAGCTAAATAAAAGTAATTATAAAAATACATATATATTTATACCATTAATATATTAATATATAAATAATAAATAAATATGGAAAATTTAATATAATAAAATAATTTAATATAATATAAAACAATAAAATAAAATAAAAAGATAAAAATAAAATAAAACAAAGAAAACAGGGGTCAAATAGCAATTAAAAAGAACTGAAAGGGTTAAAATAAAATACGCGTTAAATGACAGGGGTTAAAATGGAAATTATGCAAAATTTTAAAATGGTGTCGTTTTGAATTAAACCGTTGAAGAACCCGAAGGACCGAATTGAAACGAAACATGAGTTTTGGGGCAAAATTAAAAATAAAAAGAATTTAAATCAAACGGAATTAAAAATAATAAAAATGAGGAAGGACTGAAATAGAAATTACACCACTTAACAAAAACACGCGGATCCTGCCTTCGGCCCGGGTCAAAGCGCGGGTCAGAGCCATGAAACGGCGCCGTTTTGGGGTTTAAAGCCCCAGACCAAAACGACGTCGTTTTCAATTCGTATAAAAGGCCGAATTTTCTAAAAAAATTTCATTTTTCTTCAGTTTAAAAAAAGAAGGGTGCACTCCGGAATCCTCTGCCTAGGCGATTTTCAGCGAGGATTCCGGCGAAACTTCGATGCCGATGACCACCGTCTGCCGCCGTCACCGGCCACCATACACGTTGGTCGGAATTCCTAAAAAGGTTAGTTTTTTCGCTCTTTTTTTATATTTCAACATATATATTATATATTATATATAGTTTTAAAAAAATAAAATAAAATAAAAAAACAGTATACGAATCAGAATAAAAATAAATCAAAACCTCTGCTGATTGTGTTCTTTTGTATTTCTCTCGGAATCTGTATGTATTTCTTTCAGTGTATGTGTATCTTTCGAATCCCCCTTTTAATTTACAGATAATCGGCTTTTATAGCCTTAAAAAAACGAAAAAAAAAATCATATTGTTGCCATTCTTGCTGCTGTTGCTTCCTTTTTTGCGCAGGTCGAAGGAGTGGAGATCTCGGCGGTGACTAGGCGCTGTCCGCGGCGCTAATTGCGCGCGATCGATCGGCGCGTGAGGAGGGGGGGCGCGCTTGCTGCGGCGCCTAGGGTTAATCAGAAACCCTAGGTTTTTGAAAGTTGTTTAGTCATTGGGCCTTTTGGGCCACGAGTGTTTTGGGCTAAGGACTGTTGGGTATTAGTTTAGGTTGGGTTTGGGTCTGTTGTAGTTGGGCTACGGGTATTGGGTCTGTAATAGGCATTGGGCTAGTGGTTTTTGTAAATGGACAGTTTTAAAAATCTGGACTTTATTTTATTTTTGGTTTATTTTAAAGCCCGGGCAAAAATGGGCCATTACAAGTGAAATGGTAGTATTTGTATAGCATGAAATGTGCATGATTTGGGATTGATTTGGCTGCATATTTGTACCTTGAAATGATACCAATTGTACTTGTGTTGGTATGTGAAAAATGGGGTATCAAATTGGCCTTACAAATGGCCTATTTTTGTCCACACGGGCAGAGACACAGGCGTGTGTCTCAACCGTGTATGACACACAGTTATGTTACACGGCCATGTGTCCCCTGATGTTGAAATTAAATTGAAGTCAGTATGCTACACACGGTCTCACACACGAAGCGCAGGACCGGCCGTGGTGGTACAAGTCGAGATTCCCCTAATTGGCACACGGCCTAGCACACGGGCATGTGACTTGGCCGTGTTGCATACGTCAGTATACCTTACAGGTTTGGCACGGCCTAGCATACGGTCTGGCACACGGGCATGTGTGGCCACTTCAAAGGGTACACGGGCTGGACACACGGGCGTGTGGTTGGCCGTGTGACCCAAGTCAGTATGTATACCCTGTTTCCACACGGCCTGAGACACGAGCGTGTCTGGAGCCGTGTGAGGCACACGGCCTGTTCACACGGGCGTGTGACCCCTGTATGATTGAAATTTTTCTAAGTTTCCAAAAATTTCCTGAGTTATCGGTTTGTCCCAAACCACTTCTAAAGCTTGTTTAAGGCCTCGTAGGCCCTTATAAGAGACAATGTGCTTATGATTAAATTATTTTTGAGTATGAATGCTTAAATGTATGAGATATGTATGTTAAATGATATGTATTGATCAGTAATACCTCATAACCCTACTCCGGTGACGGCTACAGGTTAGGGGTGTTACATTGGGTCCCTTTAAATCATAAGGTTGTTGGTAAGTTAAATCCTAGGAGCGTCTCCGCGGGACTATTTGTCAACAAGAGAAGTAATAATTCAAGTGTCCCTTTGATTACCGAGAAACTAAGGAGAGATTAGGTGTAACAGCCCCTTTTTTAGTGAAGTCGGAACTGTGGTTTCGGGACCACAAATCTGACCCAAAATATAATTTATTTTTATTTATTATATGGTCCGTAATATGATAGATATGTCGTGTGAAAAATTCGACACGAAAATTTTATCGAATTAGTGCCTAATTACGAGAAGGACTAAATCGCATAAAATGTGAAAGTTGAATTCTAGTAGCTATAAGGATCAAATAGCTATGGAATTCAAAACTAGAGGTCCTTATTTGGTAATTAGACCATTAGGAAAAGTATGTAGATTTTTATGGTGACTCATCCATGGAATTATAGAAAAATGTCAAGGATTAAATTGGAAATAGCTAAAACTTAATTAAGTAAAAAGATGATAAAAGATATCATCTTATTCTATTTCATCTTCAACCTAAAATCACATGGAAACCCTAGGAGAGAGAAAAGAAGCTTTCAAGGCCTAATTGGGTAAGCTCATTTGTCCCCTTTTTAGTAATTTTGATTTTTTGAAACTGGGATAGCTTAATCTCTCTATTTAGGGGATTAATTTGAAAAGTTATCAAGGTTTGGAAAATGGGTCATGGATGTATATGCTGGAAATTAGAGATTTATGGTAGAAAATGAAAGATTATTGATAGATAAACAACTTTTACAAAGTGATTTTTTATGGAAACTTGATTTAGGGACTAAAATATAAACTTGTGAAATTGAAGGAAAATTCTGAAATTTTATGTATACATGTGGTGTAAATTTTGTAATGGGGCTTTAGTTAGGCTTGGAATAGGGAGTAATTTGCACAAGTTTCATTTTTCGGGCCAAGGGACGAAATCAGAATTTATGTAAAAGTTAGGGGCAAAATGGTAATTTTGGCTAGGACGTAAATTGAGTCCCTATGAGTATGAAAAATGAGAAATTGATGATTAAAGCTATTTATATAGATCTGAAAAACACAAACTCGAGGCTAGATCGAGGAAAAGAAAAGATTTCAAATTAGTAGATTTAACGCGAACAAGTGTTAAGGTAAGTTCGTGTAACCTAAACGAGCATGTAATTATGTTAATTGAGTGTTGTATTGTATGTAATGTAATTTATATTGATGTGTATTATTTAATTTCCACATGAAACATTAATTACATGCTTGAAATGGTGAAAAGAGGTTAAGTCCCGATTGAATATTGAGTTCTGATGGGTGGATGTGCTTTCTCAAAATGAATGGGGTCCTGCATTTGTTCCGGACGGGATTTAGCTCGAACGAGTAATCCTATTGATCTTTTCATATAAATGATTTAGCCCGGATGGGTAATCCTGACACGGAACCTCTTGAGTAAACATTATGATTTGGGTTTAGCCTGGACTGGTAACCCTAATTAAGCTCTTATGAGCACAAGTTATATAAATGATTTAGCCTGGACTGGTAATCCTGTTACACGATATGTGACTTGAGGGTGTGTCCCATGACTAAGTGCCCTAAGGGGTATCCTTGAATGAGAATTGATGGATTAATGAATCGTACACCTCGAGTGTACCACTTGAGCATCCATCGGAATTTTAATAATTTAATGGACATAGAACTCTTGTCATGGAATGGAAATTGTGTGATCAAATGGTAATGACTTGAAAGAATATTGCATGATGAGCTCATCTATGTTTATTTGATTGATATGAAGATTTTTATGACTAACATGTTTGATTGAGTGCATGTGCTTAGGCCATATTGCTAGTGGATGGAAATCATGTTATTGTGTGTTTATATTTAATAAACAAAATTGGTAAGTTTAGTTTCCGTTATACGAACTTACTAAGCACGTAATGCTTACGCCTTTATTTTTCCCTGTCTTATAATGGTCGGAAGCTCTCTAAGGTTGGAAGATCATTGGAGCATCGTCACACTATCAACTAGCATTTTGGGTATACTTAGTAAAAATCATTTTGGTATAATGGCATGGATAGGACAACTTGGCCAATAGTGGCTTGAAAATGATGTTTTGTAATCTAGCTATTGGAATGGCTAGTAATGGTTCATTTTGGTATGACTAAGTAGATTATTTTGATACATAAATACACATGTGTTATATTGAGTATATGTGGTCTAATATTGTTATTGCATAAGTTAAACCAAGGTAAGTTTATAAACACTTGTGCTTGAAATGAAATGCTATGTTGAATGATGGAATTGCTTATTTTGAATGCTTGAATTGGCTGGTATTGGGTGTGTGTTTCAAGTGCAGGTTTTGGCTGAAATTTTGGGTGAGAAATGAAGCTAGAAATGGCTTCATTTTGTGCACACGCAGCGACACACACAGCGCAGTGTTCAGACCGTGTGTGACACACACCGTAACACGGGCGTGAAGTTAGGCGTGTGTCCCCGCACCTAAATTTTGAGAAACAGAATGCTCGGGACTGAGCACACGAGCAGCAGGACACCTCGCGCAGTATCTCACCAGCAGGTGCCACACGGCCTAGAACACGGGCGTGTGTCTTGGCCGTGTGAAACCTGCACCTAATTCAAATTAAATTAAATTACCACATGGCCTAGCACACGGGCGTGTGGCATGGTCGTGTGGCGCAAGTCAGATAGCACCTTAAATCAGACACGGCCTGAGGCACGGGCGTGTCTAAGGGTCACACGGGCATGTCGCTTGGACCACATGGGCGTGTAAGTCAGATTCGATTTTAATGCCCGTATTGGGCCTCGAAGTCCTGATCAAGGGACGATATGGATGATCTCGGTAAATGAATAGTAATTGTATGAATTATCTAAAAAATGTTCTGAATGTTCTGGTAATGCTCTGAAACCCTGTTTTGGCGACGGGTACGGGTTAGGGGTGTTACATTAGGCTATTAAAGTGTCTCAAGTAGCTATAACCAATTTATTCACAAAGTTTAGAAAATTATTTGCAAAGTCAATGATCAATCCGTGAATTAAAAATTTTGATTTCCCTTGGTCGGATACTTATCAAACCTTGAATTTTCCTAAATCTTACTATTTTGACTTCATTATTTGTTATTAGTTTTTATTCCAACTTGAATTATAAAATCCCCCTCAACTTTATTTTCTCATTTATTTTCTAGGAATTATTCTAATCCCACTTCTTGTGGATTCGACCTTGCTCACCACTCTACAAAAGTTTGATCTTTTTCTTTCTTTTCAAGCAAGATTTATTTTTTGAGGTTTCGACAACCTACCTGTAAATGACCCCATAAATTGGTGTCATGATTACAATGTGTCTTCTGCTTCAGTGGCTTGGCCTCACAATGCAAATAGTGATTTGGCAAAGGTTTTAACAGGGCGTATAAGGGAATCTATCTTCTAGTTCTATGACCTATGTGGACTTCGTCCATGCAACTGGAAAATTACACCACCTGGTATTGTTTCTTCTTCATCTTCAAGTTGGGCTAATTCTCATGTTGATGGTGCAGGGTCTTCCTCAAATTCAGTACAAAACATGGATATTACGACTATTTTGGATGAAGCGCCTGCTAAAGAAAGGACGGATGCTTCTGCTCCACCCAAGAAAATAGCAACAATGAAAACTCAAAAGAGGCCTAGGGTAGAGGAAAGCACTCAAAAGATAGTGGAAAGTGGGTGCCCTCAGCTAACACAACGTAGACTCAAGAAAGGGCTTTCCCAAGAAGTAACTCAAACTTCACCAATTCCAACCCTACCTGAGGTACCTGCACTGCCAGCAGAGTCCACCAAATTTGCAGCTTCCCCCATTCACACCATTGATCCCTCTATGGTTGAGATCCCAACAATAAGTCTAGAACAGCCAGTAGTTCCATCCAGTTCCCAACCTCCCAATGCTTCCTCTAACGAAGCTGAAGAATTATTCCCCTGGCATGATCTGTTAAGGCTAGGGTTATCTTCTGTCTCTCTAAGCTCTATATTCAAGCAATAGAACAACATGGTTCCACATAAGATGAAAGAAGCTCTTCGCTTTTATCTCTCTTCTAATCTATAATTATCTCCTCTTTCATTCTTGGCGAAGTCCTCAAAAGCCCTATTGGTGGAGTATGGGCTTTGGAGATGGCTCCTCCAAAAATCTAGTAATCAGCATCGTGCTAAAATAATGAGTATGGAGCAATCCATAAAAGTTGGTGAATAAACTGTAGTCGAGCTACGCCGATCTAGTCAAATTTATAAGAACAAGATCAAGCAACTCGACTCTTGTGTCATGGCCTAGAAGGCTAAGTTCAAAGATACATAGACTAAGTGCACTCGGCTAGAAGAGGAGATCATATCACTAAAAGAGAGAGAATCCTCTCTAGAGAATAAACTTAGGGCTTAGGAGCAATTCCACAAGGCTGAGCTGGATAGTCTATGCTAGTCCAGTGAGAAAGCTCAAAGAAAATATCAAGAAAACACCAGGAAGAACTTGACTGAGGCCCTACTCAAGCTAAGGTCTAACTTGGTTCTTCATACACAAGTGGTTGTTGGCCCTCTGAATTTAAGTCAGGTAGATTTCAACTTTGTCACATCCCAAAAATTGGGGGTTAGTAGAATCGGGTCTGTAAACTGAGAGAGAGTGGTCATGCCCTAATTTTTTAGATTAACTGTGCGTTTATAGGAAATAAATGAGTTACCGGTATCTTGTTTAAGTGTTAGTGGAACTATCATTGAAACCCAATTTCAAATCTCTTCTTTCGCACCATTTTTATTATTTTACAAATTTTGCATCAAACCATAGTATGTGACACACCTTGTTTTTAAAATAAATATTGTAAGGTTATGTCAAAGATGAGTAATTAGCCTAGTGGTTAAAAGAAAAATGAGGAAGCATGGAAATTTAATTGAGGTCCCAAGTTCAATTCCCTACCCTTGCAAAATAGCTTATTTTTTGCTAAAATTTATCCTCCTTATTTTTGTCGCCCAAGCCTTGAACCCTAGGTATAAGTACAAATTTTTCTTGTATTTTTTAGCCTTTAATTCAATTCTTCCTACCCTAGCCATTCATGTAACACCCCTAACCCGAATCCGTCACCGAAATAGGGTTACGGAGCATTACCAGAGTTTAAAGAACAAATAACATACATTTCATAATTCTTTAGGAATCATATCAGATTTCAATCAAATTTCATCATATAGTCCCTTACATGAGCCCTCGAGGCCCAAATCATGCATTAGAATCAGGTCGGGACTAAACCGGATACTCATAGAATTTTTCGTGAAATTTAAAAAAATTTCCTAGGTACAGGTGTAACACCCCAAACCCGGCCCATACGCCACGGCCGAATTTAGAATGCCACTGCGGAAAACGTTTGAAAAATATTTTGGCTTAGAGTGAAAACATAAAAATTTATTGTCTTTAATAAAACATTGTATATTTATAAATCCAAATAAAATCAAGTTGTTACAAATTCTTCGATTTGAAATTTTAACATATATCTTTAAGATATGAGTTGCTAAAAATATAACATATCCAAATAATAAAAATTGTCAATCCACTTTAAAACATAATAATAAACTTCAAAACCTTTTAAGTGGCCCTTATTACAATAACCAAATATTCGTAAATTCTAAAAATATGTATAATATATATAAAATAAGGAAAATAACTTCTGCATGGGCCACCTCGTATCCACTCCAACTCGGTCCAAGCTTTATGCATCACCCGTAAGGTTTGAGAAAAATTGGGTGAGTCACACAGACTCAGAGCAGCATAGTTATTACACATGTCCCCACATATGGGCTTGGCCCATATCCACACACCACATGCAAAATTTCGCAAAAATGAAGCCCAACCCAACCTAGTTCCATCCATTACACCAACCTCGGACACCCGCCGCCCAAGGCCATGGCTAATCCACCGATCACCTAAGTGATCCCACATAACTTACCTCGGCGGACTTGTCGCTCAAGGCCGTGGCTAAGCCACCGATAACATAAGTGATCCCACATATCAATTAATCCACGGTGATGCACACGACTATCAACCGCGAGATGGGCACCTAGCCAACACCTCCCTTGATGGAGCATATAGCTAACATCAAGCGCCAATGTAGCACAAGGCTAACATCAGACCACGTACATAAAGTACACCCTTTCCTTCGATAGTCACATCCCAAGTCCCATGCATATATATATATATATGTGTGTATTATGGCAACATATCACTTGGACAATAATGCATCACATGCCATCACATTTCATATATTCATCAATGATCATTTAATATCGTAATTCACTGACCTGAGTATTCGATCACCCACCACGGGTATTCACAAACTTAGCCCTTAATTCGGCTACCATTAACATCATATCACATATATATAAATATAACACATACACACAATCAAGAGACAGTGCGATAACTACACACCTGCTTTGGCACAATCAATCAAATCCCGAAACCCATGTCTAACGATTTGCACTCCTATGATTGTTGAACTCCTTCCTACACAACCTAAGTTAGAATCGGCTTTAAGTAATAATCCATAAGAATGGCCCTTGGCCGAATGCTACACTTACTTACCTTGAAGAATTGAATCCAAAAGACTCCTCTATGCGAGCACTTCACACTTTAAAACGAAACTAAGAGCAAGAGATCGATGGTATCACCCTCAGAGAATCGACTTCAAGTCCCAAAGAGAAAGATTTCGGCACTTGAATGGTGAAGAGAGAGAGATCACGCCAAAGTGGAGGAGTTGAATGCTAAGAGGATTCGGCTATGGTGTTTCTTAAAATTTCAAGCAAAGACAAGAGAGAAAGAGGCTATAGGGTTCAAACAAGCCTTACTAAAGGTGATGACAAACTCGGCTATCAAAATGAAAAGAAGGAGTTTGAGAAAGGAGATAGATTCGCCAAACTAGCAAATAGAGAGAAAGAAGAAATCGCTAGTGACCTTAATGATCTTTGAAGTTTCAACACAAAACAAAGAGAAGGGAAACCAAAACTAAATGGCTTATGCACAAAAATGGCACTTTGATGGCATTAGGATTTTGGCACCACACTAGAGAAAGAAGAATAAACCCAAAAGAAAACACCTAAACTCCTTAAGAGAAATTCGGCTACTCCTCTACTCACAAAACCGAAATGGTCATCAAAGAAATCCCCTTGGCCATCCAACTCACATATTCATCACAAATCCCACAATTTCCTCTTTATTTCCTCCTAATCCTATTCCTTCCAAAAATTCGCCAACTCCCCTAGTCCATGAAACCATCCATGTTCATGGACAAAATGCCATAGAAGAGTTTCCAAAACAACACTCCATAATCCATGCCTTTTGTCCCCTCATCATACCATAACCTTAAGATTCTTATCCCCAATTTCATGCTTTCCTTAAACCAATATTCAACTTACCAAAATTTGAGAGTCCAACCTATCATAAATAAGGTTTGACCGTCCATCAATGCTAGGATAAAAATAAAGTCTTCAAAATGTTAATCATGCTACTCGAACATCTAACCTCAAGCAACTATCCAAGCATCATAACCACCTTGCCACTAACTCCTCGTGTGCTTTAATTAACACTTAAATTAACTTAAGTGCTAAGCTCACTTAATCCACTTCATTAAATAAACCATACTAAAAATTATTCTAACTTCCTAAATAAAATCAAGCCTTCACAAGACTATGCTAACACACAAAATTCCTACCTGAGCCAACACAAAAATAATACTCAAATTTTTCCTAAAGCTCAAGGCCCAATCGGCCCAATCCTATTAAGCCCAATTTCAGGATGTTACAACAGGGGTCACACGCCCGTGTCTTAGGCCGTGTAACTCTCTGACTTGGGTCACATGGCTAAGTTACACGCCTGTGTGTTAAGCCGTATATAGGTGTAGGGGTCACACGGCCAAGCCACACACCCATGTGCCAGGCTGTGTGATCAATTTTGAGCATTCTGTTTTGGCATTTTAAAGATACAGGGGACACACGGCCAGGTCACACGCCCATGTGCTAGGCCGTGTGTCACACACGGCTTAGACACATGCCCGTATCTCTGCCCATGTGGACGAAAATAGGCTATTTTCCAAGCCACATTTCTTACCCACCTTGTCTTTCACCTACACCAACACTTAAACACATTCACAAACCATTTCAAAGCATTCAAAACAAGTCCAAATCATGTCTTAAACATGACATAATATCACATACAACCAATGTACCCTTAGGTACCACAAATGACAATTTATTATCAGGTTAATCTATCTTTCATATTTATCTATTTACCAAATGTACACATGCATGGTAACATTCATTTTCAAACATGATGGATCCACTTATAAACATATCAAAATATGTCAAATACAAGCCATTCCAAGGGCTAGTTTCATTCAAAACATTTACATGCCATCATTGGCAAAATAACCTATACATGCCATTATAACCATAATTGATTTACCATAAATACCGAAATGGGCCGATGGATAGTGTGAGTGATCTCCGCTAAGCTTCCAATCCAACGAGCTTTTGAATCACTATAGGACAGGGAAAAATAAAACAGATTAAGCATATTATGCTTAGTAAGTTCGTATAACATGGCACTTAACTTACCATTCATTCTATTCCAAGATAAACATGTAAGACACATTAAATCAATTTGATCTCAAGCCCTACACATATCCTCATTACCCTTGTTAGTCATACATTCCACTTTAACATGAAGAAACACATATATGGACTCTATAACAATCAAATTTCCAAGCACATATGCTTTTCACATCACGTATTTGTAACACCCCAAACCCGGTCAATACGCCACGACCGAATTTGGCATGCTACGAAGAAAAACGTTTTGAAGAAAATTGAGATAGCGATTAAATTTTAGTGAAAAATTCTTTGTAATTCTATATTTGTAGAAATCAGATGTTTAATAAGTTAAAAACTGGAAATTTACTTTGAAATTCCATAAATAAAACTTTTAAACTAAGTGGATAAATCATAGGTTAGAAAACATTTGTTTCATTTTAAGAAAACTCGAATTAATACTTTGAAACCGTTTGCATTTGAATGTAGAAACTTAAAATTTTGGAAATCATTTAAGTTGTAGAAAACACTTAATTTATAATTTTATTATCAACAATTTACATTACCGATGGTAAGATAAAATACCATAGCGTTTTTATAGTTTAGAAAACTTTAGCTCAATTATTAAATTAATCAAGTGATATACTTAAACATGTTTAGAATAAATCCCAAAGCATATAAATAATCCAAAACCATAATTAAAGAGGCCTTATTACAAATCTATAAAATATGAAAACCCAAATTAAAATATAATAAGGTACCCAAATGGAAGTTCTTGTAAAATCAAATTTTATTGCATGGCCTCCTCAAGTTCATCCGCTCCACATCCGCGATCTCACGAATCACCCGAAAGATATCCCATCGAGGGTGAGTCAACAGACTCAATGTGTAACAATATACTAAAAGTCCAATCGATCATAGTAATAAAGCCCATTTAAATCACATTTAGCCATAAGCCCATAATATAGCAAATCAGATAATCACATGTACATATAAAATGAAATGCAATCCCGAACCCAACTTAGATATCCATCCGCTACACACCACCACCCGCATTCTACCAATCACACCGTGGGGATTACTAAATCGACCCTCCATCCGCTACACACCATCGAAGGCAGTTGCTGCAGTCAACATGCACACCGCCCTTATAATCGTGGCATAGCCAAGAGATAATTGTGACAGAGTCACCGGATTCATAATATCGTGACCGAAGTCACCGGATTCATAATATCGTGACCGAAGTCACCGGATTCATAATATCGTGACCAAAGTCACCGGATAATGTGGTAAAACCACCTAACACTTCCCTTTCAATATTACCCATATGCCCATGCAATAACATATTATTTCATTATCATGCCATATGCCCCATTATCATATCGGAATCGGACACATTTCATATTATGCATATAGCATTATTAGCGATGTAAATATTATGCCTTGTACATTATATCAAAATCATAATTAAATATCGAATATGTTTCATATTAGAATCATACATAGTACTGAAGGAATAACATACCTCAATTCACCGTACCATTGAATGGTACCCAAGCCATAAACATTTATATTTCTTTATAAACACATTTTTATCAATAAAGCTATTGATCTATTAGAAGTTTAGCATAAGTTACACACCTTGCAAACACGGCGATATATATACTTAAGATTTCCGACCCTTGCCTACAACGTCGATAGCACCTACATAACACTATATTAGAAATCGATTATCATTACAAGATATGGCCCTTGGCCGAATATCATCATCTCCTTACCTTGGATTATTCAAACCCGAACGATCTCTCCCTAATCGTCAACTACAAGAAGCCCCAAATCCTCCTTCAAAGATTTGGCCACGAAGGAGTAAGAGGATTAGATTCCTAAAATCGGTTAATCTAAAGGAAAATAAAGAAAACGATTGATAGATAATCCTTAACCGAAATACGGAGATTGATTTACCCTTACTTGAACTATAAAAAGGATTCGACTTTAACAATTAAAAAAGAAGAGAAATGGTGATTTCTGGCTTTAACAAAAAGAAGAGAAAAGATGGTAGTTTCAAATATGATGGTTTCTGGTTTTTAACAAAAGAAAAGAAAGAAAAATGGTGAAAAGTATAGGATAGTTTCATTTATGAGAAAGAAAGAGAATAGAGAAAGAGAATGAAAAGAAAAACGTAAATATGAGAAATGCTTTTGGTGATGAATGAATTCGGCACTAGAGAGAAAGAAAAGAAATGATAAATGTCTTCAAAAGTAGCAATGTTTTGGTACCAAAAGAGAGTAAAACTTGAGAGGAAAAGAAAAATAAAAAAATACCAATTTGGTCAAAATGTAATGGCCAAAACAAAGCAAAGTTTTTACCAAATGCCAATTGACAATTTCGGCTAAGAGATAATATTTGGACAAAGGAAAAGATGCACAAATTGACAACTTTTGGTCAACTAACACCTCCCTAATCCATACCATATTCGGTCAACACATTAGCCAACACAATCCCCTTTTTCCTCCTCAATTCTTCCCTATCAACCCCTTAATCTCCGTCCCAATTAAACCAACCCCTTAGCCCCTTTATGCCGTCTAGGTTCATGGTCAAATTACCATGGAAAAGCTTCCAAAACATCATCCACTCTTCAAGCCTTTTGTCTCCCCAACCTTCCATAACTTTAAGATTCTTATCCCCTATTTCAAGTTTTCCTTAAACCAATATTCAACTTACCAAAAACTTAAGGTCCAACCTATCATAATTAGAGTTTGACCGTCCATCAATGCTAGGATACAAAAATAAAGTCTTCAAAATGCTTTCCAAGCAACTCGAACCACTTCCCTCAAGTAACCTTTCAAGCTCTTTATCCACTATGCCACTAACTCCTCATGTGTTAGAATTTAACACTTAAATTAACTTAAGTGCTAAGCTCACTTAATCCACTTCATTAAATAAACCATACTAAAAAAATTATTCTAACTTCCTAAATAAAATCAAGCCTTCACAAGACTATGCTAACACACAAAATTCCTACCCGAGCCAACACAAAAATAATACTCAAATTTTTCCTAAAGCTCAAGGCCCAATCCTACTAGGCCCAATTTCGGGATGTTACAGCATTCATTTAACATGTATAAATTATATATAACACCCCTTACCCGTAATCCCCGCCGGAACCGGGTCCGATGCGTTACCGGATTAAAACTACTTGATCGCCACTTAGGCTCAACGTGACTACTCTCCTTAAGTCACCACAACAACCTAATTTTTGAGTTACGAGGCCTTACTCAAACACACGAGGGCTCTCGAGACCATATCGGAAACTCTTACTATCTTAAAAATTTTCTCCATCTAGACAGGGACAACACGCCCGTGCTAGATGATACACGCCCGTGTGTAGTCACACACGCCCATGTCCACAACCCGTGCACAAAACTCAACCATTCTGCCAAAGTCCCACGGCTAGGTCACACGCCCGTGTGTAGTCACACACGCCCATGTCCACAACCCGTGCACAAAACTCAACCAATCTGCCAAAGTTCCACGGCTAGGTCACATGCCCGTGTTCACCACCCGTGGTGCACACTGACTACTTCACACGGCCTTAAAGTCTAGACATACGCCTGTGTGACTAGCCCGTGGCCAAAACTGAATAACTCACACGTCCTAGGCACACGCCTGTGTGACTAGTCCGTGGTCTATTCTGACTTAAAATACTAACATGCAGAGGACACACGGCCAAGTCACACGCCCATGGGCTGACTGTGTGTCACACATGATCTAGACACACGCCCGTGTGTCTACCCACATGGACAAAAACAAAGCTATTTGTCATGCCCCTTCTCACCCCTCTAGCATACACAACATGTACTCATTCAACACATCCATAATAAACTCAATTTGAAACACAATCTTACATGGATAACTACATCTTTTCATATAATAAAATAGCCAACAACTATGGCATTATACAAAATAGATTATCTATCTAAAGGCCAACATAACTTAGCCATTTACAACCAAAAATCACTAACTTGTCTAGCCCCTATACATGCCATATACAAAACGTTTAATCCAAAGTACCAGAGTGTGCTGATAGTGTGGGCGATCTTCCAATTGATCCACGTATCTCGATTCAACTCTATTACTCTATAAGACAAGGGAAAAGAAAGGGAGTAAGCTTTGAGCTTATTGAGTTTACACATAAACAATTAAGCATCATAATATAAGCTAAACAATAATTAGCATTATACTAACATAAGTAATTCACAACGATGCTTACTCTTTCTATCCCTTACCACATTTCAAACACATCATGAGTCACATACTCATAACCATTGACATGCACCCCTGCATTCAATATCGCATTTACACAATATACAACACATCATTATTTCACAATAACACATCCACACATCTACACTACTCACTAATGCATCCACACAACTACTCTCTCGGTGGTTTCGCACTTAGCCTACCATAATCGATACAATAAGTTGGTATTGCACTTAGCCTACCAATAAGGTAATCATAGTGGTCTCGCACTTAGCCCACTAAACAATATACTTATCGATAGCATCGCACATAGCCCAGCTCATCGTTGCTAAGTATTGGGGTAGCATCGCACTTAGCTTACCACCAAGCATTATCACTACACATTCACATATCTACTTTGTAGTTCATTCATTCATTCGCTCGCTGTAACTAACTCATTCATTCCACATGAACCATATAGGTTCTCAACCATGCTATACTCTAGCTAGCATTTAAAAAGTATACGCATAATGCATCGTTTATACGTAAACTTACCTAGGTACTCAAAAAGTATGGAGATGTGCAATTTAGTCCACGACCTTGCCCTTGCCTCGGTTTCGATTCGGGCTTCGTCTTTCTTGATCTATAATGAAAAATCAACACATTCAATACACACATTGACTAAATTGACCTTTATCTCATACTTTAGCAAAATCCCTATTTTGCCCCTAATCTTTCTCATATTTACACTTTTGCCCCAAGGCCCGTAAAGTGATTTTTATTCAACTTTCTAGCCTTTCATGCTTAGCCGAATCACTTACTCAATTTAAGCTATCATCAATTCTCACTAATTCTCACATGTATGACCAAACTCAAGACTTTCACAAACTAGTCCCTACATGTATTTTTCATGGAATTCACTTAGTAAAAGATGTTTCTACAACATCAAGCTTTCATATTCTTCCATAAAACATCAAAATACATGCATGTCATACATGGGTACATTTTTGAACATCCATTTTAGCTCATCAAATAGCTAAAAATAGCTTACTCATGCTACTAGGACTTCAAAAATACGAAAAATATTAAAAACGGGCTAGAATACACTTACTAGCTAGCTTGAAAGTTGAAGAGCCCTAACAATGGCTTCTCTAAAATTTTCGGAAGCCTTGGAGAAGAAGATGAATGAATTTTGTCATCTTTTCTCCTATTTTAATCATTTAATTGACAAATGACCAAAATACCCTTTTTGACAAACTTCCTAATTTAACTCATCCATGCCCAAAATTTGTCCAAAAATTAGAAATTGTGAAAATTACTCATTAAGGACTTCTGATTGATATTCTAAAGCAATTTCACACAAATAGCTTCTAGAATCTCACATTTTGCAACTTTTGCAATTTAGTCCTTTTGGACAGTTCAACCGCAATTTAACAAAATTGCTTCATGAAACTTTCACACTAGCATGCGAACATGGCATAGACCTCAAAAACTCATACTTATGCCTCAGATTTGTGGTCTCGTACCACTATTTCGACTAGGCCCTAAATCAGGATGTTACAACTCTCCCCCTTTTAGAGATTTTTGCCCCCAAAAATCTTACCAATAAAGAGGTTTGGATGTTGCTCTCTCATAGCCTCTTCCGTTTCCCACGTAGCTTCTTCCACACCGTGTTTCTGCCATAACACTTTCACTAGTGCTATGCTCTTATTCCTCAACTATTTCACTTCTCGAGCCAAGATCTTAATCGGCTCCTCTTCATAAGACATATTCGGTCTTATCTCAATTTCCGTCGAAGGAATCACATGTGAAGGATCGGAGCGATATCGTCGCAACATCGACACATGGAACACATTATGAATCTTTTCCAATTCTACCGGCAAAGCCAACCGGTATGCTACTGGCCCAACTCTATCTATAATCTCATACGGCCCTATGAACCTTGGACTCAATTTCCCTTTTCGTCCATATCTCATGCTTTTCTTCCATGGGGACACTTTTAAAAACACTTTGTCACCCACTTCAAACTCAATCTCTTTTCTTTTCAAATCCGCGTACGACTTACGCCGATGCAAGCGACTTTTCGTGCTATTACGGATTACTTTCACATTCTCTTCGGTTTCTTTCACTAGATCGACCCTATGGATCCGCTTTTCACTAAGCTTGGTCCAATACAATGGAGTCCGACACTTACGACCATACAAGGCCTCATATGGAGCCATCTGTATACTTGACTGATAACTGTTGTTACAAGCAAATTCGACCAAAGGTAGATATCTTTCCCAACTACCTTCGATTCTAACACACAGCATCGAAGCATATCTTCAAGAACTTGAATCACTCTTTCAGACTGACCATCAGTTTGTGGATGGAACGCATTACTAAAATTTAACCTCGTACCCATGGCCCCTTGCAACTTCTTCTAAAACCTCAAAGTAAACCTCGGATCTCTATCCGATATTATAGACACAGGCACGCCATGTAACCTCACAATCACTGCAACATACAATTCGGCTAACTTGTCCAGTGAATAATCAACACGTACTCGAATAAAATGAGCCGACTTTGTCAATCTATCCACAACAACCCACACAACATCTTTCTTTTTCGGAGTCATAGGCAACCCCGTCACAAAATCCATGGTAATTCGATCCCATTTCCACTCGGGAACCATCACTGGCTGATGCAATCCCGAAGGCACTTGATGCTCAGCTTTCACTCGTTGACAAATCAGACACTTTGTCACGAACTCAGAGATATCTCTTTTTATACCCGGCCACCAATAAAATTTCCTCAAGTCATTGTACATTTTCGTACTACCCGGGTGTACTGACAAATAACCACTATGTGCCTCATGCAAAACCTTTCGGATCAATTCTTCATCTCTAGGTACACAAATTCTGTCATGGTATAACAAACAACCATCTGAACCCACTCGAAAATCAGAGTCACTTTCTGATCCACACTTAGCTCTCTTAGCTTGCATCTCACTATCATTTTCTTGAGCCTCACATATCTGTTGAACAAACAGTGGCTTAGCTCTCAACTTTGCCAATATAGCACCATCATCAGACAATGCTAAACTCGTGCTCATAACTCTTAGAGCATACAAGGATTTCCTATTCAGGGCATCTGTAACCATATTTGCTTTTCCGGGATGGTAATCAATGACTAACTCATAGTCTTTCAATAACTCGAGCCACTGCCTCTGTCGCAAATTTAAATCCTTTTGATCCATCAAATACTTCAAACTCTTGTGATCCGTAAAGATTCGGCACTTCTCACTATATAAGTAATGTCGCCAAATCTTTAACGCGAAAACAATCGCAGCCAACTCTAAATCATGAGTTAGATAATTCTTATCGTGCGGTTTTAGTTGTCTCGAGGCGTAAGCGACTACCTTACCCTCTTGCATCAACACGCAACCGAGACCATTAAACGACGCGTCACTGAAAACCACAAACTCTTTCCCTGATTCTGGTTGAACCAAAACCGGTGCCTCAGTCAACAATGTTTTCAATCTCTCAAAACTCTGTTGGCATGCCTCCGTCCAATCATACTTGACATCCTTATGCAACAGTTTCGTCATCGGGGTAGCATTCACTGAGAACCCCTTTACGAAACGTTTGTAATATCCCACTAGTCCCAAGAAGCTTCTGACTTCCGACACATTCCTCAGCTATTTCCAATCCACAATAGCCAAAATCTTACTCGGGTTGCCTCGAATACCATCACCCGACACAACGTGTCCTAAAAATCCAACCTCTCGGAGCTAAAACTCACTCTTGCTAAACTTAGCATACAACTGCTCATCTCTTAAAGTTTGCAAGACAATTCTCAAATGTTCCTCATGATCGTTCTCATCCCAAGAATAGATCAATATGTCGTCAATGAAGACAACCACAAACTTATCCACATACGGTCGAAAGACACAGTTCATCAAATCCATAAAAATCACAGGTGCATTCGTTAAACCAAACGGCATGACCAAAAACTCATAATGGCCATACCTTGTTTGAAACGCATTTTTCAACACATCTTGCTCTTTCACTCTCAACTGGTAATAACCAGACCTCAGGTCAATCTTGGAGAACACTGTAGCTCCTTTCAGTTGATCAAAAAGATCATCAATCCTTGGTAAAGGATACTTATTCTTCACCGTCACTTTGTTAAGTTGCCTATAGTCTATACACAACCTCATAGACCCATCTTTCTTTATCACAAATAGTACCGGAGCACCCCACGGTGAGTAGCTCGGTCTTGCAAAACCCTTATCTATCAACTCTTACAACTGAACCTTCAGTTCTTTCAACTCTAAAGGTGCCATTCTATACGGAGCAATTGAAATAGGTGTCGTTCTCAAAACTAACTCAATCCCAAACTCGAGCTCTCTCTCTGGAGGTAATTCGGGTAACTCTTCCGGAAATACATTCTGATACTCATGTACCACCAGTACTATATCAAACTTTACTCCAACCTCTTGAGTATTCAAAGTAAAGGTGAGATAGGACTCACACCCATTTCTCAAACATTTCTCAGCCACTAGGGAAGAAATCATCACTGGTAGACTATCCGATCAACCTGATTCAACTCGAACAACATCTCCTCTCTCACATTTCAATTCGATAAACTTACTACCACAGTTCACTAAGACACTATGGGTAGTCAACCAATCCATGCCAAGGATTAAGTCAAACTCATCAAACGGCAACAACATAAGGTTTGCTGAAAAGCAATGACTCTTAATCAACAAAGGACAATTCTAACACACCTTGTCCACTAACATGTATTTTCCTAACGGGTTTGACACCTTAACCACAATGTCCGTAGACTCAACGGTCATACTCAAACTAGATGCTAATCTCATGCAAATATAAGAGTGAGTAGACCCTGGATCAATTAAAGCAATAACAAAGGTGTCATAGAGAGAAAAAGTACCCGTTATCACATCCAGGGGATGATGCCTCTTCGCAGGCACGAATGGCATAAGTCCTCGCAGTGCCCGACCCTCCGGGTCTCACAAGCAGTCTCTGGGGCGCACCTCTACCACTATTCCCACCTCTCGGGTTCCTTGGTGGTCTACCCCTTGCGCACACATCACTAGGTCTCATCTTTTGTTTCTCTTCCTTATCATCCCTCTCGGGGCAATTTCGGATAAAGTGGTCGGAAACCACACTTATAACATTTTCTATTTGTTTCCTAACACTCTCCGGTGTGATATCTACCACAATTTGGACACTCAGGTTTGTTTTTTCGTATTGCCCACACTTTCCATCGAGGTAGCTTGGACTCTCAAACCTGGGCGAGTGTGGTACAAGTCTTGATGTGAATATCCCACCGATCTTTGTCGTCCGAGGATTCACTTCCTGGATCTTTTGGTGGGCTTGGTACGACTTGCCCATTGGCCTCTTTCTCGCATCTCGGGCTTCACTCACACCCTTCTCTTTTCTTTACCCAACTCTTGGCCTTACTTGCCCTCTCGGCCAATACAACAAACTCTTTCAACTCCAAGATACCAACTAGGAGTTTGATATCCTCATTCATCCATCTTGAACCTCTTACACGAATGGTCTCGTCGACACACATTCTTAGGCATATTTGCTAAGCCTAACAAACTCATGCTCATATTCTCTCATCGACATTCTTCTTTGCTTCAACTCAAGGAATTCCTTCCTTTTTCGATCAAGAAATCGTTGGCTTATGTACTTCTTCCGAACTCTTCCGAGAAAGAAGTCCCACGTCCACCCGCTCTCTCTGGGACTCACCGACATCAACGTCTTCCACCAATGGTATGCTTTGAGTCCTCATCAAAGACACACGAGACACTTCAAGCTCTCTTGGTGTACATGAGAGTTCATCAAACACTCTCATTGAGTTCTCTAGCTTGAACTCCGCCCTTTCAGGGTCATCATCTACCTTAGCTCTAAACTCCTCAGCCCCGTGTTTCCTAATCTTATCCATCGGGGGTTTTGATATCCTCACTACATCATTACCTTGAGGAGCCACTGGATTTGGCTGACGCATAGGAGGAGGTGGAGGAGGTTGAGCATTAGGGTTCGCTCGAACATAATCCAAGTACCAATTACTCATCATCTGGAGAAAGGCTTCCCGAGCCTCTTTCCCTTGACCCCTAACCTCGAGTCCACTCTCTACAGGCGCAGTTCCTTGCGCAGGAGCCAGCGCATTACTAGCTGCTTCATCAGCAGTCGATTGATCGGGATCCATATACTATATAAAGCAAGGTTTAAAATCATCATAAACCACTACACTATCATTGTACACTTATGGCATGTATACCTAGACTCTTACACCCGCTATGGTAGTCCTAGAACCGACTAAACCATAGCTCTGATACCACTAAATGTAACACCCCTTACCCGTAATCCTCGCAGGAACCGGGTCTGAGGCGTTACCGGATTAATACTACTTGATCGCCACTTAGGCTCAACGTGACTACTCTCCTTAAGTCACCACGACAACCTCATTTTCGAGTTACGAGGCCTTACTCAAACACACAAGGGCTCTCGAGACCATATCAAAAACCCTTACTATCTTAAATATTTTCTCCATCTAGACAGGGACTAAACGCACGTGCTCGATGATACATACCCGTGTGTAGTCACACACGCCCATGTCCACAACCCGTGCACAAAACTCAACCATTCTGCCAAAGTCCCACGGCTAGGTCACACGCCCGTGTTCACCACCCATGGTGCACACTGACTACTTCACACGGCCTTATAGTCTAGACATACGCCCCTGTGTCTAGCCCATTGCCAACACTGAATAACTCACATGTTCTAGGCACACGCCCGTGTGACTAGTCCGTGGTCTATTCTAACTTAAAATACTAACATGCAGGGGACACACAGCCAAGTCACACGCCCATGGGCTGACCGTGTGTCACACATGGTCTAGACACACGCCCGTGTGTCTACCCACATGGACAAGAACAAACCTACTTGTCATGCCCCTTCTCACCCCTCTAGCATACACAACATGTACTCATTCAACACATCCATAATCAACTCAATTTGAAAAACAATCTTACATGGATAACTACATCTTTTCATATAATAAAATAGCCAACAACTATGGCATTATACAAAATAGATTATCCGTCTAAAGGCCAACATAACTTAGCCATTTACAACCAAAAGTCACTAACTTTTCTAGCCCCTATACATGCCATATACAAAACGTTTAATCCAATGTACCAGAGTGTGCTGATAGTGTGGGCGATCTTCCAATTGATCCACGTATCTCGATTCAACTCTATTACTCTATAAGACAAGGGAAAAGAAAGGGAGTAAGCTTTGAGCTTAGTGATTTTACACATAAACAATTAAGCATCATAATATAAGCTAAACAACAATTAGCATTATACTAACAGAAGTAATTCACAACTATGCTTACTCTTTCTATCCCTTACCACATTTCCAACACATCATGAGTCGCATACTCATAACCATTGACATGCACCCCTGCATTCAATATCGCATTTACACAATATACAACACATCATTATTTCACAATAACACATCCACACATCTACACTACTCACTAATGCATCCACACAGCTACTCTCTCGGTGGTTTCGCACTTAGCCTACCACAATCGATACATTAAGGTGGTATCGCACTTAGCCTACGAATAAGGTAATCATAGTGGTCTCGCACTTAGCCCACTAAACAATATACTTAGCGATAGCATCGCACATAGCCCAACTCATCGTTGCTAAGTATTGGGGTAGCATCGCACTTAGCTTACCATCAAGCATTATCACTACACATTCACATATCTACTTTGTAGTTCATTCATTCATTCGTTCACTGTAACTAACTCATTCATTCCACATGAACCATATAGGTTCTCAACCATGCTATACTCTAGCTAGCATTTACAAAGTATACGCATAATGCATCGTTTATACGTAAACTTACCTCGGTACTCAAAAAGTATGGAGATGTGCAATTTAGTCCACGACCTTGCCCTTGCCTCGGTTTCGATCCGGGCTTCGTCTTTCTTGATCTATAATGACAAATCAACACATTCAATACACGCATTGACTAAATTGACCTTTATCTCATACTTTAGCAAAATCCCCATTTTGCTCCTAATCTTTCTCATATATACACTTTTGCCCCAAGGCCCGTAAAGTGATTTTTATTCAACTTTCTAGCCTTTCATGCTTAGCCGAATCACTTACTCAATTAAAGCTATCATCAATTCTAACTAATTCTCACATGTATGACTAAACTCATGACTTTCACAAACTAGTCCTTATATGCATTTTTCATCGAATTCACTTAGTAAAAGATGTTTCTACAACATCAAGCTTTCATATTCTTCCATAAAACATCAAAATACATGCATGTCATACATGGGTACATTTTTGAACATCTATTTGAGCTCATCAAATAGCTAAAAATAGCTTACTCATGCTACTAGGACTTCAAAAATACGAAGAATATCAAAAACGGGCTAGAATACACTTACTAGCTAGCTTGAAAAGTTGAAGAGCCCTAACAATGGCTTCTCTCAAATTTTCTGCAGCCTTGGAGAAGAAGATGAATGAATTTTGTCATCTTTTCTCCTATTTTAATCATTTAATTATCAAATGACCAAAATACCCTTTTTGACAAACTTCCTAATTTTACTCATCCATGCCCAAAATTTGTCCAAAAATTAGAAATTGTGAAAATTACTCATTAAGGACTTCTGATTGATATTCTAAAGCAATTTCACACAAATAGCTTCTAGAATCTCACATTTTGCAACTTTTGCAATTTAGTCCTTTTGGACAGTTCAACCGCAATTTAACAAAATTGCTTCATGAAACTTTCACACTAGCATGCAAACATGGCATAGACCTCAAAAACTCATACTTATGCCTCGGATTTGTGGTCTCGCACCACTATTTTGACTAGGCCCTAAATCAGGATGTTACATTATATCTTTGTATTACAAGTACATTTTAATAATAATTCATCTCAAGTTCAGATTGTTTCATGTCAGAACTTTACCCATTAAATCATTCAAAATATCAATATTACACGAGTAGTACACTCAAGGTGTACAAATCTATAATCATGGATGAACGTATTCATCAAATAAATTCCATGTACATATATTATCATCTCATATTTCCATATCTCATGTATCATAATTTTCATGTATTTCAGGCAGATACGTGTAATAACTCATTTCTTATTCATATCTTCTCATGTCATGATTTTTCGTAATAGCCCGATTTTGGGCCTAGTCAAAATAGTGGTTTCGAGACCATAAATTCAAGGTCAGAGAAATTATTTTAATATTATTTCAAGTGTCATGGCATGATTATATTAGTGTTTGAAAATTTTGGTAAATTAATTTTAGCGATTTTATGCTTAATTTTAAAAAAGGAATAAATCGCATAAAGTGTGAAAGTTTTGTACTACAAGCTAAAGGTGTTAAATAGCTATGGAACACTAAAGTAGAGGTCCTTATTGAGTAAAAAGACAAATAAAAATGTGGTGGCTGGACAAGGAATTTTTAATTGTGAAATTGGTCAAGGTTAGGTGGTTTGGAGACTTAATAGATAAAATAAAATAAAACAAAAAGAAAAGGCTATCATCTTTTCTTTCTCCACCGATTTTTCTCCAAGAAAAAAACCATGGAAGCTTGAAAATTTTCAGCAACTTACAACCCTTGCAAGTAAGTCATTTTGATGATCATTTTTGTTGATTTTTGTATTTTTGTGACCCTTGGAGCTTAAGTTAACTAATGGAGGGACTATTTTGAAAAATGGTTGAGAGTATAGGGTTAAACCATATGAGTATTCATGTTGTTTGCTGAAATTTTATGGAAGAAAATGAATCTTGGTTGTTAAATAAACAACTTTTGTGAAAGGGGTTTTCATAAAAACACCTAAAAGGACCATTTTGTGAAATCTATAAAATAGGTTGTAAATGTGTGAAATAATTGAAAATTGTGAGTTGCTATAAGAGTAATAAAGGTTCGACTAGGCTTGGTTAATGAAGAAATTTGATGAAAATCGTTTTACAAGCTTAGGGGCAAAATCATAATTATGTGAAAGTCTAGGGGCAAAATGGTAATTTTGCCCAAGTATGAATTATAGATTGTCTTGATTAATATAATGATTAAATAAGTGAATTTGTCATTATAGATCAAGAAAAATGGAGTCCGAACTTAGACCGGGGAAAAACTAAGCTATTGGACTAAATCGAATTAGTCGCCCATATTTTGTATACCGAGGTAAGTTGTACGTAAATAATACAACTCTATTGTTATTATGCATTAAATAATTGATATTGCAATAAATGTTTAATTATTGTTGTGAATATGCATGAGGAGAATTGATGTAGTAAAAACTCCCGGTTGAACCTTAGGAATAGATTGGATATCCATGCCATAACATTTGGGTGACATGTGTGCTAGTGTAAGACCATGTCTGGGACATGGCATCGGCCACATTATGAGAGCCAGTGTAAGACCATGTCTGGGACATGGCATCAGTATTAAGACGAGAGCTAGTGTAAGACCATGTCTAGGACATGGTATCGGCCTCGACATGTGACCCAGTGTAAAACCATGTCTAGGACATGGCATCGGCATTTTACCTTTTCGTGTGAGGCTTATCAGATATCCTTTAGTATTTCAAACGGTTCCACGGGTTATTTAAAGCTTATGATAAAGATATGAAAGGATATAATTATGTTGTGAGTGGTACAGGTTCTTACTCGAAACTCATGAGATTAGTTATGATGCATTAATGGTAAGGATGAAATTGAGTAAGTTCTATCTATGAGAATGATTTCGGGACGATCTTGTAATCTTTGGCTTATATTTGTGATGTGTAAATAGGTAGTAAATCTACCATTTCTAAATCAAGAATGATGTGCTGGTTTATATTATGTTATGTGTTTAAAGATGCATGGTTGATGTTGTTACTTATTTACATGCAACTTACTAAGCTTTGTGCTTACTCCCTTTCCTTTCCATTTTCTTATAGTATCGCCAAGCTAGCTCGGGGATCAAAGGACGTCGGAGGCTCGATCACACTATAAATCTGAACATTTGGTATAGTTAGATTTATCATTTTGAGTATGGCATGTATAGGGACTTGGTCTTTTGTCAAGTGTCATATTGTTTTGGCCAAATGTGTTGGCTTGTCTTGAAGATTGATTCACTTTGTATAAGGCCATGGAAGATGGATAATACTTGATATTGATATTTGTAAATGATGATGTTTTTCATGAATGTGCAATTTGCATGGTGAAATATGTGAAAATGGGGATATCCTTCAGGTTGAATCAAGTGAACCGGATAGCTTACCTGTACTGATTTCTTCTATGACTGCTGAGAAATACATGAGAAAAGGGTATGTGTCCTATCTTGCATTTGTGTTGAATACCCAAGAGTCAGAAGTAAAGATTGAGTCAGTGCCTCTGGTATGTGAGTACCTGGATGTGTTTCCGGAAGAGTTGCCCGGATTGCCTCTGACTAGGAAAGTCGAGTTTGGTATTGAGTTGGTCCCTGGTACGGCACCTATTTTGGTTGCCCCGTATAGGATGGAACCGTTGGAGTTAAAAGAGTTGAAGGTTCAACTACAAGAGTTAACGGATAAGGGTTTTGCGAGACCGAACTATTCTCCGTGGGGTGCTCCGGTACTTTTTGTGAAAAAGAAAGACGGGTCGATGAGGTTATGTATAGACTACAGACAGCTCAACAAGGTGACTGTGAAGAACAAGTATCCTTTACCGAGGATCGATTATCTGTTTGACCAATTAAAGGGAGAAACAGTGTTTTCTAAGATAGACCTGATGTCTGTTATTATCAGCTGAGAGTTAAGGAACAAGATGTACCAAAAACTACATTTCGGACGAGGTATGGCCATTATAAGTTCCTCGTCATGCCTTTTGGCTTAACGAATGCTCCTGCAGTATTTATGAATTTAATGAACCGTATTTTCCAACCGTACTTGGATAAGTTTGTAGTTGTTTTTATTGATGACATATTAATTTATTCTCGTGATGAAAGTGAGCATGCAGAGCATTTGAGAACTGTCTTACAAACTTTAAGAGATAAGCAGTTGTATGCTAAGTTTAGCAAAAGTGAATTTTGGCTTCGAGAAGTCAGATTCTTAGGACACATCGTGTCGGTTAATGGAATTAGAGTTGATCCAAGTAAGATCTCGACTATCGTTTATTGGAAACCGCCGAGGAATGTGTCATAGATTAGAAGCTTTTTGGGCTTAGCCAGATACTACAGACGGTTTGTTAAAGGATTCTCCATGATTGCTACACCGACGATGAGGTTGCTACAGAAAGATGTCAAGTTCGAATGGACGAAAAGATGCCAACAGAGTTTCGAGAAACTAAAGGCGTTGTTGACTGAAGCTCCAATTTTAGTGCAATTGGAACCGAGAAAAGGATTCGTAGTGTATAGCGACGCATCCTTAAATGGATTGGGATGCGTGCTCATGCAAGAAGGCAAGGTAATAGCATATGCCTCGAGACAATTGAAGCCGCATCAGAAAAAATATCCGACTCACGACTTAGAGTTAGCCGCCATAGTGTTCGCACTGAAGATTTGGAGACACCATTTGTATAGCGAGAGATGCTGAGTATTCACCGACCATAAAAGTCTAAAGTATTTGATGACTCAAAAGGAACTGAACCTTCGCCAACGGAGATGGCTAGAGCTCATAAAAGATTACGAACTGGTAATCGACTATCACCCGGGGAAGGCGAACATGGTCGCCGATGCTTTGAGTAGAAAGTCATTATTTTCCTTCAGGGCTATGAACACTCAGTTGTTAGTAACCGACGAAGGTTCGATTTTAGCCGAGTTGATAGTGAAACTAATGTTTTTGCAAGAGATCTGCGAAGCTTAGAAAGGTGATAAAGAATTGCAAACTAAGATAACTGAGTGCGAGACGGGTATAGAATTAGACTTTCAGATTGGTTCAGATGGCTATTTAATGTTTTGAGACAGAATTTGTGTACCCAAAGACAATGAGCTTATTCAGAAAATTTTGCATGAGGCACATAGCAGTTGTATGTCTATCCATCCGGGTAGTGTGAAAATGTATAATGACTTGAAGAAAATGTATTGGTGGTTGGGAATGAAGAGAGACGTTTTAGAGTTTTTCTCTAAGTGCCTAATTTGTCAGCAAGTGAAAGCCGAACACCAAGTACCTTCGGGTTTACTCCAGCCTGTTATGGTTCCCGAGTGGAAATGGGACCGTATTGCTATGGATTTTGTATCTAGATTGCCGTTTATGCCAAGGAAGAAAGATGTTGTATGGGTTGTGGTTGACAGGCTAACTAAGTCGGCTCATTTTATACCGGTGCGTACCGATTATCCACTTGAGAAATTGGCCGATTTGTATGTTTCTGAAATTGTGAGACTTCATGGAGTGCCCTTGTCGATTATTTAGGATAGAGATCCGAGGTTCACATCACAGTTTTGGAAAAAGTTGCAAGAAGCGTTGGGGACGAAACTGAATTTTAGTATTGCTTTCCACCCGCAAATCGACAGTCAGTCGAAAAGAGTAATTCAAATTCTTGAAGATATGTTGCGGTGTTGTGTTCTTGAGTTTCAAGGCAGTTGGGAAAGGTACTTACCGTTGGTAGAGTTTGCCTACAACAATAGTTATCAGTCTAGTTTGAAAATGGCGCCTTATGAGGCTTTGTATGGACGTAAGTGCCGAACGCCCTTATATTGGACCAAACTCAGAGAAAATCAAATTCACGGCGTTAACTTAGTCAAAGAGACCGAAGAGAAAGTAAAGGTAATTCGTGACTGTTTAAAGGCCACTTCGGATAGACAGAAATCCTACGCGAATCTGAAACGAAAAGAAATTGAGTTTCAAATCGGTGATAAGGTGTTTTTGAAAGTATCCCCGTTGAAGAAAGTCCTCAGATTCGGTAGGAAAGGCAAATTAAGTCCACGGTTTATTGGACCTTATGAGGTGACTAAGAGAATTGGACCCGTAGCATACCAATTAGCTTTACCGTCCGAGTTAGAGAAGATCCATGATGTTTTCCATGTATCTATGTTGCGCCGTTATTGTTCTGACCCTTCACACATTATTTCACCAGCAGAGGTTGAAACTTGATCGGATATGACCTATGGTGAAGAGCCGATTAAGATTTTAGAACAAGAGGTCAAGGAATTGAGAAATAAAAGTATAGCACTAGTGAAAGTACTATGGCATAGACATGGGGTTGAAGAGGCCACATGGGAGCCCGAGGAGACTATGACAGATCAATACCCAAACCTTTTTAATGGTAAGATTTTCAGGGACGAAAATCCCTAAGGGGGAGAATTGTAACAGCCCGATTTTGGGCCTAGTTAGAATAGTGGTTTCGAGACCACAAATCTGAGGTCAGAGAAATTATTTTAATATTATTTCAAGTGTCATGGCTTGATTATATTAGTGTTTGAAAATTTTGGTAAATTAATTTTATTGATTTCATGCTTAATTTTGAAAAAGGACTAAATCGCATAGAGTGCGAAAGTTTTGTACTACAAGCTAAAGGTGTTAAATAGCTATGGAACACTAAAGTAGAGGTCCTTATTGAGTAAAAAGACAATAAAAATGTGGTGGCAGGACATGGAATTTTTAATTGTGAAATTGGTCAAGGTTAGGTGGTTTGGTGACTTAATAGATAAAATAAAAGAAAAGAAAAAGAAAAGGCTATCATGTTTTCTTTCTCCACCAATTTTTCTCCAAGAAAACAGCCATGGAAGCTTGAAAATTTTTAGCAACTTCAATCCTTGCAAGTAAGTCATTTTGATGATCATTTTTGTTGATTTTTGTAATTTTGTGACCCGTGTAGCTTAAGCTAACTAATGGAGGGACTATTTTGCAAAATGGTTGAGAGTCTAGGGTTTTACCATGTGAGTATTCAAGTTGTTTTGTAACATCCCCAAACCCGGCCCATTCACTACGACCGAATCTGGTTATGTCACTGCAGAAAGGCAGTTGGAAGTATTTTTGACTTTGAAATAAACATGGAAATTAATCATCTTTTTGAAACCCAGTTCTTTCGAAAACATAACTAAAACTTAATTGTTATAAAATGTCTAAATCAACCTTAGTGAATATATAAAACCAATTTGAATAATCACGTTGTTAGGAAAAATTCGTCTTCACATGGTAATTTAATATAATCCAACCATAATTTAAAATAATAATAAAATAGTTCCCAAAATAAATAAAAATAGAAAGGCCCTTATTACATCTTTTATCTAAAACCAAGTATTTAATATAACCATAACTAAAAACATCTTCTTCGGCATGGGCCACCTTGCATCCTTTCCGAACCCGGTCCAACTTTACGCATCACCTGAAATGGTTAAGAAAATAGGGTGAGTCCACAGACTCAGTGCATAATCATAACACATATTCCATACGTATGGGCTTGGCCCATAACCATACCGTTCTCATAACAAGTCATGCAAATATGCATCTCAGCCCAACCTATGATCCAACCGTAACACCAACCCTAGCAGACTCCCCCTGCCTAAGGCCGTGGCTAATCCACCACTGATCACATCGTGATCCATAAACCTTACCTTGGCAAGCTCGCTGCTCAAGGCCGTGGCTGAGCCACCGATCAATCAAAGTGATCCAACAACATCATAATCTGTCTACGGTGACGCACATAGCCATCAACCGCCGAGATGGGCACCGAGCCAACACCTCCCTTGAGGTAGCACACAGCTAACCATCAAGCGCTAATGTAGCCCGAGCTAACATTAGACCACGTACATCAACATGTACACTCCTTCCTTCATCGATCCAATCCACCTCCCATGTATGTATGTAAAAATGTGACATGTCAGATCATAACATAAGAGTAGGCATCACATGTTAATTACCATATCATGTATATAACATAAATAACTTAATGTCAAAGACTTACTCACCGATATCCAATTACCCAAAATAAGCATTCACCACATAAGCCATTATATCGGCTACCACACATCATGCATATGTATAAGCATTAGCAAGCAATTAACCGAGAAATAGTGCGATGATTACGCACCTAATCACTTGGAGTTCTAGACTCTCGACCCCAACGCTATCGCTCAACGAGACAACAGCTATCTGCCTATAACTATCCCCTGCTGCTGCCGGCCCACACCCGGTGGCAGGTCTCGAACCTGTCGAGACAGCTCTCTTCTTGAACTTTGGGATAGGGGTTTTCTCCCCGCCCACCTTGACCGGTGTGTTGGCCTCCATCAACACACTTAATCGATAAACGGGTTAACCCTCCAAATCACAAACTAAGTAACAAATCTTAAAAAAATATCCCTTACCCAAAATCACTTACCAAGTCGATCTGCTAACAAACAGAGAGCTTGATCGCCTACTTCAAACCCAGTACCTTTTAACAACGGTTGCAAACAGAAACCCAACAAGATCTATGCTAACATTCGTCCCAAGGTGCTACCAAGTAAGGGAAAAGGAACACGGCACAAAGATGGGATGTAGATTCGGTTAACAATGAAAGAAAATCAATGAAAAGGGAATAGGGGTTTGGCCAAAGGTTTGAGAAGAGGAAAGAAAAGTATGGGGGTGTACTTTCAGTTTAGCAAAATGGAAGAAAAGAGAGATGAAAGGTGAGTGGTTCACCAAGGATCCAAAAGAAGAGAAAAAGAAGATGGCAATGGAGGTTTTGGCTCGGGTGAAATGGGGAGAACAAATAGAGAATTTGTGAAGCACTTTTCGACAAGCAAGCAAAATGGGAAAAACAAAAGGTGAGCACCCCTATTTATAACATTCGCCAAAGCTCCCCTAGAAGAAAGCAAGATTCGGCCAACAACCCAACCTCCCCACAAAATCCCACAATTCTCTCCTAAATCACCTCCCTAACACTCATTCAAAAGATTTGAATGAGTCCACCCAACAACCCACCTTCCTAGCCGATTCAAAATGGAAGACCAAGTCTTCCTCCATCTTTTAGCATTCAAAACCGCCCAACACCTTACCATATTGACGCAAAAACAAAGGCCCACCTGCTGCCTTTGCGAATCGAACTTGAGACCCCTTCCAGCTCCCCCTTGAGGCGTCACTTCTCCATGCCTTATGTGGTGCCTCCTTGCCACTCTGCCAAGCCATTCTTTGTGTCTAAACCTCCCCAAATAAAACTCCTAAGGCCTCCTCCATCCAAGCTCCCTTCTTAACCCCTAAAACTAAAAATTTTCCAAGGCATTCCACCACCACCTAGGGTTCTCAGGACCCCTAAAACTACCCAACCACACACTGAAGTGTGCCAACACCTGAGCTATGCACCAAAAGCCCAACCCCTAGAACCAGGGTGTTACATGTTTGCTGAAATTTTATGGAAGAAAATGAATCTTGGTTGTTAAATAAAAAACTTTTGTGAAAGGGGTTTTCATGAAAACACCTAAAAAGACCATTTTGTGAAGTTTATAAAATAGGTTGTAAATGTGTGAAATAATTTAAAATTGTGAGTTTCTATAAGAGTACTAAAGGTTCGGCTAGGCTTGGTTAATTAAGAAATTTGATGAAAATCGTTTTACAAGCCTAGGGGTAAAATCGTAATTATGTGAAAGTCTAGGGGCAAAATGATAATTTTTCCCAGGTATGAATTATAGATTGTCATGATTAATGTAGTGATTAAATAAGTGAATTTTTCATTATAGGTCAAAAAAACGGAGTCCGGACTTAGACCAGGGAAAAACCAAGCTATTGGACTAAATCGAATTAGTCGCCCATATTTTGTATACCGAGGTAAGTTGTACGTAAATAATACAACACTATTGTTATTATGCATTAAACAATTGATATTGCAATAAATGTTTAATTATTGTTGTGAATGTGCATGAGGAGAATTGATGTAGTAAAAACTCCCGGTTGAACCTTAGGAATAGATTGGATATCCATGCCATAACATTTGGGTGACATGTGTGCTAGTGTAAGACCATGTCTGGGACATGCCATTGGTATTGAGACGAGAGCTAGTGTAAGACCATGTCTGGGGCATGGCATCAGCCTCGACATGTGAGCCAGTGTAAGACCATGTTTGGGACATGGTATCGACATTTTACCCTTACGTGTGAGGCTTATCTAATATCCTTTAGTATTCCAAACGGTTCCACGGGTTATTTAAAGCTTATGATAAAGATATGAAAGGATATAATATGTTGTGAGTGGTACAGGTTCTTACTCGAAACTCATTAGATATGAGCTTAGTTATGATGCCTTAATGGTAAGGATGAAATTGAGTAAGTTCTATCTATGAGAATGACTTCAGGACGATCTTGTAATCTCTGGCTTATATTTGTGATGTGTAAATAGGTAGTAAATCTACCATTGCTAAATCAAGAATGATGTGCTGGTTTATATTATGCTATGTGTTTAAAGATGCATGGTTGATGTTGTTACTTATTTATATGCAACTTACTAAGCTTTGTGCTTACTTGCTTTCCTTTCCATTTTCTTATAGTATCGCCAAGCTAGCTCGGGGATCAAAGGACGTTGGAGGCTCGATCACACTATCAATCTGAACATTTGGTATAATTAGATTTATCATTTTGAGTATGGCATTTATAGGGACTTGGTGTTTTTTCAAGTGTCATATTGTTTTGGCCAAATGTGTTGGCTTGTCTTCAAAATTGATTCATTTTGTATAAGGCCATGGCAGATGGCTAATACTTTTGATATTGATATATGTAAATGATGATGTTTTTCATGAATGTGCAATTTGCATAGTGAAATATGTGATAAATTTTGCATGTGAATGGAGTGTAGTGGTCTTGATGTGTGTATGTCTTTGTTGTGGCTTATGTTGGTGCAAGTAAGGGTGGCAAAAGGGCTTGGTAAATAGCATTGTTTTTGTCCAAACGGATGTCCACACGGGCGTGTGTTTAGGCCATGTGTGACACACGGTCTGCCCCGTGGACGTGTAGTCTAGCTGTGTGTTCCCTGCACCTTAATTTTGGTAAAATAGAATGCCTAGTAGTAACCACACGAGCTGAGGCACGGCCATGTGTCTCAACTGTGTGGAAGACACGGCCATTGTACATGGGCATGTGCCCAGGCCGTGTGAAGTCTGCACCTTAAATGCAAAATTAAATTCGCCACACGGCCTAGCACACGGGCGTGTGCCTTGGCCGTGTGACCCTAAAATGTTATTGACGTCAGAAATAGAATGTCAAGGTTTTAACACACGGGCTGAGACAAGGATGTGTCATAGCCGTGTGAGGGACACGGGCCATGGACACGGACGTGTGCTAGGCCATGTGAAAACCCCTGTAGGTTTGAATTGAGAAATAAATCCACACGGGCAAGGGAGACGGGCGTGTCCCTATACGCTTAAGCCGTTTGAGTTACACTATCCTTCAATATGGTCATGTTATGAGATCATACAGGCGGGCGTGTGCCCTTATCTTTAGTGACATTTTCCAAAGTTTTTCTAAAGACATCGATTTTGTCCGAACCGTTTCTAAAGTGTATTTTGGGCCTCATTAACTCATATTAGGGATTTTAAGACAAAGTTTGAAAAGTTTTGAATTTGAACTAACTTTTACGACTCAGAATTGTATGTTTGTACGTGTTTAAGTAAGGTAACGCCTCGTACCCTGTACCGGCATCAAATACGGGTAAGGGGTGTTACATTTAATGGTATCAGAATAATGGTTTAGTCGATTCTCGGACTAACCTAGCGTGTGTACGAGTCTAGCTTTACATGCCATATATGAATTATGATAGTGTGACGATTCCTGACAATTTAAAATGTGTTTTTATATAGTAAATGGATCCCGACGGAGCAGTGGCAGATGATGTCAAAAGTAATGAACCAGCTCCCGCAGAAGGGACCGCACCAGTTGAAAATGGGCCCGTGACACTGAGTCAGGGCAGAGGGGCTAGAGAAGCCTTCCTCCATATGATGAATGCTTGGTATTCAGATTTTGTTCGTGCAAACCTGAACGCTCCACCTCCTTCACCCCCTCCAATCCCCCAGTCTGCCCCTGTAGCTCCCCAAGTGGTGGAGATGTTAAGAAGGGAAGAACCTTCAGTTGACAAAATTTGGAAGCAAGGGGCTGAGGAATTTAGAGCGAATATAGATGATGACCCAGAGAGGGTAGAGTTCTGGCTAGAAAATGCCATTAGGGTATTCGATGAATTGCCTTGCACACCTGAAGAGTGCATGAAGTGTGTTGTGTCACTCCTGTGAGACTCGGCCTACCAATGGTGGAACACCCTTGTGTCGGTTGTACCAAGGGAAAGGATTACATGGGAGTTTTCCAAGAGGAATTCCGAAAGAAGTATATTAGTCAGAGGTTTATAGACCAGAAGAGGAAGGAATTTCTAGAATTGAAGCAAGGCCGAATGACAGTAACAGAGTATGAGCGTGAGTTTGTGTGGCTTAGTAAATACGCTAGGGAGTGCGTATCTACTGAAGCCATCATGTGTAAGAGATTTGAGGACGGATTGAATGAAGACATTCGACTTTTAGTTGGCATTCTAGAACTCAAGGAATTTGTGGTGCTCGTTGAGAGAGCTTGCAAGGTCGAGGAATTGGCCAAAGAGAAAAGGAAGGCTGATATTGAGTCTCGTGACTCAAAGAAAAGACAGTTTGGAAAATAATTTCAGTCCTCATCCAAGAAAATGAGAGAATTCACTACCCGATCAAATGCTTCAGCGGGATTCTCGAGTAGAAATAAGAATAAGCAGTACACGGCGTCTAAAGCTCAAACCACTTCTATTGCGAGTGTTGGTAGTGCTCGACCAAATAAACCGGAGTGTTCACAGTGTGGTAGATGACATTTCGGTGAGTGTAGAGTAAATGATAGAAGGTGTTTCAAGTGCGGTTCACTAGACCACTTCATTCGAAACTGTCCTGAGATGGATGAGAAAGACAGAAAGTAAGATGTGCGAACCAGTAATGCCCCTTCTAGAGGTAGACCACAAAAAAACCCGGGAAGTGGGGCTAGCAGTAGAGGTGCGCCTAGAGATTCCACTGTGAGATCAGAGGGTAAAGCTCCTGCAAGGACTTATCCATTCGCGCTGGCGAAGAGGCTTCATCCCCAGATGTGATTACGGGTACTTTTTCTCTTCATGATATCTCTGTTGTTGCTTTGATTGATCTGGGGTCTACCCATTCGTATGTTTGTATGAAATTGGTGTTTAGTATGAATATGCATGTTGAGTCTACCGGATTTGTGGTAAAAGTGTCAAACCCTTTAGGCAAGCATGTGCTAGTTAACCAAGTGTGTAGAGATTGTCCCTTGACAATAAGAGGTCATTATTTTTCGGCTAATCTTATGCTGCTACCGTTTGATGAATTTGACGTAATTCTTGGTATTGATTGGTTGACTGCCCATGATGTGATTGTGAATTGTGGAAGGAAATTTATTGAAATGAGATGTGAAAATGGGGATATCCTTCGGGTTGAATCAAGTGAACCGGATAGCTTACCTGTACTGATTTCTTCTATGACTGCTGAGAAATACATGAGAAAAGGGTACGAGTCCTATCTTGCATTTCTGTTGAATACCCAAGAGTCAAAAGTAAAGATTGAGTCAGTGCCTGTGGTATGTGAGTACCTGAATGTGTTTCCGGAAGAGTTGCCCGGATTGCCTCCAACTAGGGAAGTCGAGTTTGGTATTGATTTGGTCCCTGGTACGGCACCCATTTCGGTTGCCCCGTATAGGATGGCACCGTTGGAGTTAAAAGAGTTGAAGGTTCAACTACAAGAGTTAACGGATAAGGATTTTGCGAGACCGAGCTATTCTCCGTGGGGTGCTCCGGTACTTTTTGTGAAAAAGAAAGACGGGTCGATGAGGTTATGTATAGACTACAGACAACTCAACAAGGTGACTGTGAAGAACAAGTATCCTTTGCCAAGGATCGATGATCTGTTTGACTAATTAAAGGGAGCAACAGTGTTTTCTATGATAGACCTGATGTCCAGTTATTATCAGCTGAGAGTTAAGGAACAAGATGTACCGAAAACTGCATTTCGGACGAGGTATGGCCATTATAAGTTCCTCGTCATGCCTTTTGGCTTAACGAATGCCCCTGCAGTATTTATGGATTTAATGAACCGTATTTTTTTACTGTACTTGGATAAGTTTGTAGTTGTTTTTATTGATGACATATTAATTTATTCTCGTGATGAAAGTAAGCATGCGAAGCATTTGAGAACTGTCTTACAAACTTTAAGAGAGAAGCAGTTGTATGCTAAGTTTAGCAAAAGTGAATTTTGGCTTCAAGAAATAAGATTCTTAGGACACATCCTGTCAGGTGATGGAATTAGAGTTGATCCGAGTAAGATCTCAGCTATCGTTGATTGGAAACCGCCGAGGAATGTGTCAAAGATTAGAAGCTTTTTGGGCTTAGTCGGATACTACAGACGGTTTTTTAAAGGATTCTCCATGATTGCTACACCGATGACGAGGTTGCTACAGAAAGATATCAAGTTCGAATGGACGAAAAGATGCCAACAGAGTTTCAAGAAACTAAAGGCGTTGTTGACTGAAGCTCCAATTTTAGTGCAACTGGAACCGAGAAAAGAATTCATAGTGTATAGCGACGCATCCTTGAATGGATTGGGATGCGTGCTCATGAAAGAAGGCAAGGTAATAGCATGTGCCTCGAGGCAACTGAAGCCGCATCAGAATAAATATCCAGCTCATGACTTAGAGTTAGCTGCCATAGTGTTCGCACTGAAGCTTTGGATACACCATTTGTATGGCGAGAGTATTCACCGACCATAAAAGTCTAAAGTATTTGATGACTCAAAAGGAACTGAACTTTCACCAACGAAGATGGCTAGAGCTCATAAAAGCTTACAAATTGGTAATCGACTATCACCCAGGGAAGGCGAACGTGGTCGCTGATGCTTTGAGTAGGAAGTCATTATTTGCCTTGAGGGCTATGAACACTCAGTTGTTAGTAACCGACGAAGGTTCGATTTTAGCCGAGTTGAGAGTGAAACCAATGTTTTTGCAAGAGATCTGCGAAGCTCAGAAAGGTGATAAAGAATTGCAAACTAAGATAACTCAGTGCGAGACGGGTATAGAATTAGACTTTCCGATTTGTTCAGATGGCTATTTAATGTTTCGAGACAAAATATGTGTACCCAAAGACGATGAGCTTATTCTGAAAATTTTGCATGAGGCACATAGCAGTTGTATGTCTATCCATCCAGGTAGTGCGAAAATGTATAATGACTTGAAGAAAATGTATTGGTGGTCGGGAATGAAGAGAGACGTTTCAGAGTTTTTCTCTAAGTGCCTAATTTGTCAGCAAGTGAAAGCCGAACACCAAGTACCTTCGGGTTTACTCCAGCATGTGATGGTTCTTGAGTGGAAATGGGGCCGTATTCCCTTAGATTTTATGTCTGGATTGCCGTTGACGCCAAGGAAGAAAGATGATGTATGGGTTGTGGTTGACAGGCTAACTAAGTCTGCTCATTTTATACCGGTGCATACCGATTATCCACTTTAGAAATTGGCCGATTTGTATGTTTCTGAAATTGTGAGACTTCATGGAATGCCCTTATCGATTATTTTGGATAGAGATCCGAGGTTCACATCACGGTTTTGGAAAAACTTGCAAGAAGCGTTTGGGACGAAACTGAATTTTAGTACTGCTTTCCACCCGCAAATCGACGGTCAGTCAAAAAGAGTAATTCATATTCTTGAAGATATGTTGCGGTGTTGTGTTCTTGAGTTTCAAGGTAGTTGGGAAAGGTAATTACCATTGGTAGAGTTTGCCTACAACAATAGTTATCAGTCGAGTTTGAAAATGGCGCCTTATGAGGCTTTGTATGGGCGTAAGTGCCGAACGCCCTTGTATTGGTCCGAACTCAGAGAAAATTAGATTCACGAGGTTGACTTAGTCAAAGAGACCGAAGAGAAAGTAAAGGTAACTCGTGACTGTTTGAAGGCTGCTTCGGATAGACAAAAATCCTACGCAGATCTGAAACGAAAAGAAATTGTGTTTCAAGTCGGTGATAAGGTGTTTTTGAAAGTATCCCAGTGGAAGAAAGTCCTCAGATTCTGTAGGAAAGGCAAATTAAGTCCACGGTTTATTGGACCTTATGAGGTGACTGAGAGAATTGGACCGGTAGCATACCGATTAGCTTTACCGTCTGAGTTAGAGAAGATACATGATGTTTTCCTTGTGTCTATGTTGCGCTGTTATCGTTCTGACCCTTCACACGTTATTTCACCAGTAGAGGTTGAAATTCGACCGAATATAACCTATGGTGAAGAGCCAGTTAAGATTTTAGATCGAGAGGTCAAGCAATTGAGAAATAAAAGTATAGCACTAGTGAAAGTACTATGGAATAGACATGGGGTTGAAGAGGCCACATGGGAGCCCGAGGACACTATGACAGATCAATACCCAAACCTTTTTAACGATAAGATTTTCGGGGATGAAAATCTCTAAGGAAGGAGAATTGTAATAGCCTGATTTTGCGCCTAATCAGAATAGTGGTTTTGAGACAACAAATTCGAGGTCGAAAAAATTATTTTAATATTATTTCAAGTGTCATAGCATGATTATATTAGTGTTTGAAAATTTTGGTAAATTAATTTTAGCGATTTCATGCTTAATTTTGAAAAAGGACTAAATCGCATAAAGTGCGAAAGTTTTGTACTACAAGCTAAAGTTGTTAAATAGCTATGGAACACTAAAGTAGAGGTCCTTATTGAGTAAAAAGACAAATAAAAATGTGGTGGCTGGACATGGAATTTTTAATTATGAAATTGGTCAAGGTTAGGTTGTTTGGTGACTTAATATATAAAATAAAATAAAACAAAAAGAAAAGGCTATCATCTTTTCTTTCTCCAAGAAAACAGCCATGGAAGCTTGAAAATTTTTAGAAACTTACAACCCTTGTAAGTAAGTCATTTTGATGATCATTTTTGTTAATTTTTGTATTTTTGTGGCCCTTATAGCTTAAGCTAACTAATGGAGGGACTATTTTGCAAAATGGTTGAGAGTCTAGGGTTTTACCATGTGAGTATTCATGTTTTTTGCTGAAATTTTATGGAAGAAAATGAATCTTGGTTGTTAAATAAACTACTATTGTGAAAGGGGTTTTCATGAAAACACCTAAAAGGACCATTTTGTGAAATTTATAAAATAGGTTGTAAATGTGTGAAATAATTGAAAATTGTGAGTTGCTATAAGAGTAATAAAGGTTCGGCTAGGCTTGGTTAATGAAGAAATTTGATGAAAATCGTTTTACAAGCCTAGGGTCAAAATCGTAATTATGTGAAAGTCTATGGGCAAAATGGTAATTTTTCCCAGGTATGAATTATAGATTGTCTTGATTAATATAGTGATTAAATAAGTGAATTTCTCATTATAGATCAAGAAAAACGGAGCTCGAACTTAGACCGGGGAAAAACCAAGCTATTGGACTAAATCGAATTAGTCGCCCATATTTTGTATACCGAGGTAAGTTGTACGTAAATAATACAACTCTATTGTTATTATGCATTAAACAATTGATATTGCAATAAATGTTTAATTATTGTTGTGAATATGCATGAGGAGAATTGATGTAGGAAAAACTCCCGGTTGAACCTTAGGAATAGATTGGATATCCATGCCATAACATTTGGGTGACATGTGTGCTAGTGTAAGACCATGTCTGGGACATGGCATCGGCCACATTATGAGAGCCAGTGTAAGACCATGTCTGGGTCATGGCATCGGTATTGAGACGAGAGCTAGTGTAAGACCATGTCTGGGACATGGCATCGGCCTCGACATGTGAGGCAGTGTAAGACCATGTCTGGGACATAGCATCGGCATTTTCCCCTTTCGTGTGAGGCTTATCAGATATCCTTTAGTATTTCAAACGATTCCACGGGTTATTTAAAGCTTATGATAAAGATATGAAAGGATATAACTATGTTGTAAGTGGTACAGGTTCTTACTCGAAACTCATGAGATATGAGCTTAGTTATGATGCCTTAATGGTAAGGATGACATTGAGTAAGTTCTATCTATGAGAATGATTTTGGGACGATCTTGTAATCTTTGGCTTATATTTGTGATGTGTAAATAGGTAGTAAATCTACCATTGCTAAATCAAGAATGATGTGCTGGTTTATATTATGCTATATGTTTAAAGATGCATGGTTGATGTTGTTACTTATTTACATGCAACTTACTCAGCTTTGTGCTTACTCCCTTTCCTTTCCATTTTCTTATAGTATCGCCAAGCTAGCTCGGGGATCAAAGGACGTCGGAGGCTCGATCACACTATCAATCTAAACATTTGGTATAGTTAGATTTATCATTTTGAGTATGGCATGTATAGGGACTTGGTCTTTTTTCAAGTGTCATATTGTTTTGGCCAAATGTGTTGGCTTGTCTTAAAGATTGATTCATTTTGTATAAAGCCATGGAAGATGGCTAATACTTGATATTGAAATATGTAAATGATGATGTTTTTCATGAATGTGCAATTTGCATGGTGAAATATGTGATAAGTTTTGCATGTGAATGGAGTGTAGTGGTCTTGATATGTGTATGTCTTGGTTGTGGCTTATGATGGTCCAAGTAAGGGTGGCAAAAGGGCTTGGTAAATAGCATTGTTTTTTTTCCACACGAGTAGACACACGGGCATGTGTCTAGGCCGTGTGTGACACACGGTCTGCCCCGTGTGTGTGTAGTCTGGCTGTGTGTTCCCTGCACCTTAATTTTGGTAAAACAGAATGCCCAGTAGTAACCACACGGGCTGAGGCACGGCTGTGTGTCTCAACCGTATGGAAGACACGGCCATTTTACATGGGCATGTGCCGAAGCTGTGTGAAGTCTGCACCTTAAATGCGAAATTAAATTCGCCACACGGCCTAGCACACGGGCGTGTGCCTTAGCCATGTGACCCTAAAATGTTGCTGACATCAGAAACAAAATGTCAAGGTTTTAACACACGAGCTGAGACACGGACGTGTCATGGCCGTGTGAGGGACACGGGCCATGGACACGGGCGTGTGCCAGGCCGTGTGAAAACCCCTGTGGGTTCGAATTGAGAAATAAATCCACACGGGCAAGGGACACGGGCGTGTCCCTATACGCTTATGCCGTGTGAGTTACACTGTCCTTCAACATGGCCATGTTATGAGATCACTCGGGCATGTCGCCCTTCCACACGGGCGTGTGCCCTTATCTTTAGTGACATTTTCCAAAGTTTTTCTAAAGAACTCGGTTTGGTCCCGAACTGTTTCTAAAGTGTGTTTTGGGCCTCGTAGGCTCATATTAGGGATTTTAAGACAAAGTTTGAAAAGTTTTGACTTTGAATGAACTTTTACGACTCAGAATTGTATGTTTGTATGCGTTTAAGTAAGGTAACGCCTCGTACCCTGTACCAGCGTCGGATACGGGTAAGGGGTGTTACATTTTTCCCGTTGAATTTATCTGAAATATCGATGGATACACAAGTAGTAAACTCAAGGGGTACAAATCAGGATCCGTCAATTCATATTTAGGGGTACCCGTTAGGGCACATAACCAGGGAGCACAGTCTCGAGCCACATATCAGGATGCTTAGATGAGCCATGTAATCATGTAACTAGACACTTATCCGGGCTAAACAGGAAAATCATAAGAGTTTTACTCATAGAGCTCATAGAGCTTATCAAATATCTCCGAATAGAAAATATCAGGGAGCACCGTGTAACACCCCTTACCCGTATTCAACGCCGAAACCGGGCACGAGGCGTTACCATATTAAAATCCTCAAGATCGCCACTTATGCTCAACATGACCACTCTCTTTGGCCATCACAACAACCTCAATCTCGACTTACGAGACCTCACTCAAACACTCGAGGGCTCTCGAGACCATATCGAAAACTCTTACGATCTTAATTTTTTTCTCTTTTATACAGGGCTCACACGCCCGTGTGTAGACGCACACGCCCATGCTCTCCAATCGTGGTAAACACTGACTTCACTTACACGGCCTAGAGTCTAGACACACGCCCATGTGGCTAACTCGTGGCCAACACTGAATAACCCACACGCCCTAGGCACACGGCCGTGTGGCTAGTCCGTGGTCCATTCTGATTAACCCACACGCCCTAGGCACACGCCCGTGTGGCTAGTACGTGGTCTATTCTGATTTAAAATACTAACATGCAGGGGACACACGGCCAAGTCACATGCCCATGGGCTGACCGTGTGTCACACATGGCCTAGACACACGTCTGTGTGTCTATCCACATGGACAAGAACAAAGCTATATGCCAAGTTCTTTTCACCCTTCTAGCATACACAACATGCACTCATTCAACACCTCCATAATCAACTCATATGAAGTACAATCTCACATAGATAACTACATCTTTTCACATAGTAAAGTGCCAACAACTATGGCATTATACAAAATAGATTATCCATCTAAAGGCCAACACATCATAACCATTTACAACAAAATTCACTAACTTGTCTAGCCCCTATACATGCCATATACAAAACATTGAGTCTCATGTACCATAGTGTGCTGATAGTGTGGGCGATCTTCCAATTGATCCTCGTATCTCGATTCAACACTTTTGCTCTATAAGACAAGGGAAAAGAAAGGGAGTAAGCTTTGAGCTTAGTAAGTTTACACATAAACAATTAAGCACCATAGTATAAGCTAAACAACAATTAGCATTATACTAACATATAATGTACAACTATGCTTACTCTTTCTATCCCTTACCACATTTCCAACACATCATGAGTCACTTACTCATAACCATTGACATGCACCCCTGCATCCAATGTCACATTTACACAATATACAACATATCATTATTTCTCGATAATACATCCACACAGCTAATCCACACAGCTAATCCACACAGCTAATCCACACAGCAAATCCACACAGCTAATGTCTCGGTGGTTCCGCACTTAGCCCACCACAATCAATAAATAAGGTAGTATCGCACTTAGCCTACCATAAAGGTAATCGTAGTGGTTTCACACATAGCCCACTAGACAATATACCCAACGATAGCATCGCACATAGCCAGCTCATCGTCATTATGCATTAAGATGGTATCGCACTTAGCCCATCTTTTAGCATTATCACTACACATTCACATATCTATTTACTCAATCATTCATCCATTCACAAAATCTATCACATTCGTTCCACTTGAACCACATAGGTTCTCAATCATTCTCAACCATGCTATACACTAGCTAGCATTAACAAACTGTAAGTATGAATGCATTATTTATACATAGACTTACCTCGATACTCAAAAGTATAGAAACGTCCAATTTAGTCCACCACTTTGCTCTTGCCTCAGTTTCGATCCGGGCTTTGTCTTTCTTGATCTATAATGATAATTCAACTCATCAATATACACATTGACTAAATTGACCCACATCTCATACTTTGGCAAATTTACCCTTTTGCCCCTAAACTCTCTCCTATTTACGCTATTGCCCCAAGGCTCGTAAAGTGATTTTTATTCAACTTTCTAGCCTTTCATGCTTAGCCAAATCACTTACTCAACTAAAGCAATCATCAATTCTCACTACATCACACATGTATGACCAAACTCAAGATTTTTACAAACTAGTCCCTACATGCATTTTCTATGGAAACTCATTTAGCAAAAGATGTTTCTACTACATCAAGCTTTCATAATCTTCCATAAAACATCAAAATACATGCATGTCATACATGGCCACATTTTTGAACATCCATCATAGCTCATCAAATAGCTAAAAATAGCTTACTCATGCTACAAGGACTTCAAAAATACAAAGAATATCAAAAACGGGGCTTAGATGCACTTACTAGCAAGCTTGAAAATTTTGAAGAACCCTAACAATGGCTCTCTCAATTTTATAAGACCTTGGAGAAGAAGATGAATGAATTTTGTCATCTTTTCTCCTATTTTAATCACTTAATTATTAAATGACCAAAATGCCCTTTTTGATAAACTTTCTATTTTAACTCATCCATGCCTAATTTTGTCCAAAAATTAGAAATTGGGAAAATTTCTATTTAAGGACCTCTAATTAATATTCTAAAGCTATTTCACACAAATAGCTTCTAGAATCTCACATTTTGCAACTTTTGCAATTTAGTGCTTTTGGACAATTCAACCGCAATTTCACAAAATTGCTTCATGAAACTTTCACAGTACCATGCATACATAGCATAAACCTCAAAAACTCATTCATAAACCTCAGATTTGTGGTCTCGCACCACTATTCTGACTAGGCCCTAAATCGAGATGTTACACACCGGATAAGGTAACAGGGAGTTCAAGCGAGCCATGTCAAGACGCTCATTAAGAGTTGCGTTTGTGTCCGCTACATAAGCAGGATCACAACCGATCAATAAGCAGGACGCTCACACAGAGCCGTGGTAGTGCGCAACACATGCCAAATCACTACCGATCAGGATGCTTGCAGGAACTATATATCAGGATGCTCGAGAGGGCTAAATCGGGATTACTCGTTCGAGCTAAATCCTGTCTGCAACATATGCATGTCCATATTCAAATATGGGAAATCACGTATCCATCGACTTTCATTTATTCAAACGGGATTCAACATTTTTCAGATATTATCAGGCATGTAATTATTTCATACATTTATAATATTCAAAATATTCAATTAAACATATTTCACATTCATTTCAAGCATAAAAGTAACATTTTTATCATTTATTATTTATCATTTATCAGGCATTATCTTTTATCAGGTTTTGTCGGATATGTTTTCAATGTCATATATATATGATATTTGTACAATTCACATACACAACATCTAATTCAAGTATATAAATATACACAATTTAGTTACACGAACTTACCTCGACAAATGTTCGTGTACATAAAATCTACTAATCTGACGTTTTATCTTTTCCTCGTTCTAACTCCGAATTCGGTCTATCCGGATCTATACGAGTAAATTTAACATCAATTCAATACAAATTAAACTCAATTCAGTCCAATTCACATCTTAGACAAAATTACAATTTTGTCCCTAAACTTTTAATTAATGACGATTTCGTCCCTAGGCTCGGAAAATAAATTCATGCAATTTAATCCTTGTTGCAAGCCTAGCCAATTTTTACATGTAATATTAACAGTACATGTATTTCATAAAATTCAAAATTTTTCCATGAATTTTACAACTTTTCAATTTAGTCTCTAACTCATGTTTTCATCAAAATTCACTTTGAAAAAGTTGTTTATCTATCAACAATCTTTCATTTTCTACCATAAATTTCAAAATTTCAGCATATTCATCCTTGGAAAAGTTTTCATACTTTGATAACTTTACAAATTAATCCCCAAAATAGCTAGATTAAGTTATCCCGATCTCAAAAATATAAAAATTACTAAAAACCGGACTTGAATACTTACCTAATTAGCCAAGAAAGCTTGCTTTCTCTTTCCTAGGGTTTCCATGCATTTTGGGGAAGGGGATGACATAAAATGATGATATTTTGTTATTTAATTAATTTATCACCTTTTATTTTTCATCTTTCCAATTTCATCCTTTTCTTTATTTTATTTTCCATGGATGAATCATCATCCTTAACAACTAAGCATTTTTAATGGTCTAATTACCATATAAGGACCTCCACTTTAAAGTTCTATAGCTATTTAATCCTTTTAGCTATTAGAACACAACTTTTGCACTTTGTGCAATTTGGTCCTTTATCAAATTAAACATGTAATCAGTAAAATTTCTTTACGAAATTTTCATACGACATTATTATCATACTATAGATCATAAAATAATACTAAAATAATTTTTCTTTCCGGACTCAGATCTATGATCCTGAAACCACTGTTCCAATTTTATCGAAAAATGGGCTGTTACAGTTCACCCTCTTCCTTTCCTCTTTTCCCTTCAATTTTCTTTCTTCCCTTGTGTGATATCGCCCAAGCCACCAAGATTCACCATCAATTTCTCTTGTTTTTGCAACGAGTTCTTGCATCATTCTTTTCCCTCCTTATTGTTTCCATTTTTCCTTATTTTTTCAACCATAAATCTAAAATTTTTGACCTCCAAGAACGGTCCCCATTGCTGCCCAAGAAGTGCCATTACCGCCCCTCTCTTCTAGCTTGTGTAAGTGCATGTATTTTTTAATTTTCTTGATGAATCCTTCAAGGTGATACCCATATCTAGAATTGGGGGAAATTTCAATGATTTTATGGGTATTTTCCAGCCTTTAAAAGTGCTTTCAATTGGCTTTTTTGAAAACAACCTCGATTTACCATCGTTGATGGTGGTGCACTACGCTTAGAGGCATCAAAAGAAGGCTGCCATTTTATTTAATTTTTTCCCATATCTTTCCAGCAATATTTTGGTCCCAAGAACCCTTTCTAATCAGCCTTTAATCATAAGTGTCTTAGGGAAATTCAATCTTGATCATTCGATGATTCAAATCTGATAATTTGGGAAGCATAAGTGAGGTAGTTTGTCAACTAGTGCATAGTTTTGACTTAATTGTTGGGGAAATTTATAATTGGTTGTATTAGAGAATTTTATGATTGTATAGCTACTGATTTTTCAATATTTAATGGTGTTAGGTGCCGACCCAAACTCCCAAACTGATAGTGTAACAAACTTGTGTAAGAGACCTAGTTAATTTGGATCCAAAAAGATCGTTATAAATATTTTGTTTGATTTGAACCCATAAGAGGGTGTTTTAGGGCTATTTAACTGGTGTATTAATTCGATAAAATATTTATTTTTAATTTAGGCTTGATTTAAGGTCCTAATGAGAAATTGCGAGTTTCATCAATGTGTTGCAGTAGTGCGAAAAAAAGGTGTGGGTCCTAACTTGTTAACTTGAATGTTTTGATAATATTATTTATGATCTAAATATGGATTAAGCTTTCTGGTCGAGCTTAGTTAATTGACTAAATGAATGTATTAAGTGGCTAAATCAGGTTCGTTACTGGCCTTGACTAAATGGCATTTTTGCAAAATAGTTTGGTTGACTGAATAGTTAATTGTTTGATATTGATATGAAAGGTTTGTTGATATGATGTGTGATTGATTGTATGTATAGCATGTTTTATTTTGGAAATAGATATTGAATTCCCGAAATCTTGTTGGATAAAATTCCATGAAAAGTATTGAATGGAAAAACTGTTATACATGCATTGAAATATTTTCCTAAAGCGTTAATGATTGATGATATGATTAAATGTCACTGTATTGATGGTGAAACTGAATGATTGATATGTGAACGTTATAATGATGGCTGCTACTGAAAAAATACGTATGAAATGTGCGTTTGATTGAAATATTGGATGACATATTGCATGTGCATGAGGTGCGATATTGTGGTTGACGGAGGAGTTCCGTGGAGTTCTAGCGGCATATTAAGTCCACATTTATATGTATTCAGTGCACTACACCGGGAGTAATGAGGAGATTCGCAATTATATCACATATTGATTGGCAGTTTAAACTGCAATTACTGACTTGGTGGCTTGCCCACGAAATTGGCAACTTGTCTACATATTGATTGGCAGTATAACTGCTTTGTTTATAATGGTGGTTTAACCACATCGAGCTCTGCTCACATTGTTCGAAGTTTGAAAGGCAGGTTCTAGAGAACACGTGGTGTGCAGCAGATGGATGGATAGGAACCTTTTTGCATTGCATCATGCTCATGACATACTCGAATTTATGCTATCTATTGTATTGTGTTGAATTGAATGGTATTGAATTAATGATTGGTTCTTGTATGAATGATTGTGTGATTATATTTTTATAGACTCACACTGAGCTAGTTTAGCTCACTCCATAGTTTCAAATTTCTCAGGTAATGCTCGAGACTAGGATTGGACCCGACATACAGAGTATCACCTCGAACATCAGATTATTTTTAAACAAGTATTTTTAATAAGTTCTTTATTGGTCTTTAGACTGTAATTTTTAATGTCATGGGTATGTGGCTTGATTATTTTTTATTTGGGGACTTTGTGCATTCATGGATCATTGAAGCTTAATAACCCAATATTTGCATTATATCTGGCTTAAGTAAAGTTGTCATTGATCATCAACTTTCTGTTGCATTACAAATTAATTATTTTTGAAAAAAATACAAATCGATAAGGCAACTAGATTTCCAAAATGACATGAATAATGGTTTTCCGCTGCATTTTAAAGATTCAGTTACTTTTAAAACAAAATTTCAAATAAATTAGTCTTCTAAAATATTACGACGATAATAAAATGGACTCTAAGTAAAGATGGCCTAACTAAATGAATGCTTTAATGTTATTTAATTTCAAGAGTGGTGACATTTCCTAAAGTTAGACAAGTTAGAGTTTCTCGTAAGATAACCCCCAATGTTTTATCTAACTTGGATCACCAATAACGGTTTTCTTCAAAATTTGTCGTGTTAAGGATTTTCAAAGGTCAAATGGTATGCTTAGCCATTTCAATGACTAATGTAGCCTTCTCAATCTGACCATAACGTTTAGGTCGGGTTAGGGAGGTTACAGACTTCCTTCAGTATATCTCTACGGATTCCTTAAACTTTAATGTCTATCATCCCGAAGGCGAAGATTAGGAAAATTTTCAGAAGAAATGAAAGCAATTAGTTGGCTTCTTCATTCCCACTATGCCTGAAGTAAAGGACGAAGAAGAGAAAGGTTCTATTGACTTAGAGAAAGCTCCAGAGGAATGCCCCCAAACTAAAGAGGTATTTGTTGAACCTACTGACCAACACGTCGAGGGTGGAAATTAAAATTTTCTTTTTGTTCTAACTTGTACTTTCTCTTTCTGCCATTTATGTAATATTTTCCAGATATTATTAATGAAATTATTATTTTATTTCTCCATTGTCTTTCTTATCACAATTTACCAATATAATAATGTATCCTTCACACAGACAAAAGTTTCAACATGCCTAAGAAACAAAGCCATTTTCGGCGGACTATGCATACAGGACTGACTCACACTTAACTGCCAGAGGATCGACTGAATCGAAAGCTCTGATACCAACTTGTAACACCCTCTACCTCACCCGAATAACCGGATCCAGATATCGAATGTTACCACTTACAAACACTTAAGATAAACTTTAACAAAGCTATGAATAAATTATTCTTCCACATTTTACTTTCTATTTTATTTAATTACATAAAATATAAAGAATAATATCCAAAAGTGCAACAAACACTTAAAGGTGATTTAAGACATTACAACACGACAATTTATTAAAAATAGACTCTCATGTTGTAGAGAGCTATACGCCACACTCCTAAGATAATTTTTTGTATACATAGTATCCTAGCTCGCCATTTCCCTGGCACAATCCTGCTTGGTCTGTCCTGGAGAATTCAATTATACCACCACACGTGAAACATGAACACAATGCTTATAAGTTCACATATACTTAGTGTTGCAATTAACTCCTTCACAGCTTCACTGAGTTTGGTTCATTTTTTAGTCAATAATTAGTAATTTTCTTCAAGCTTTTTTTAAGTATCTCGAGTTTTGTTAACATTAAATTATCATTAATCATTTGCACATTGGTCTTACATTCCTGATCCCACTTGTCAAGCATGGTCTTATAAATATCCATGAAGTAGTTTGTGGATTAACTGTCATTGTCACCACATTTGTCGAAGTAAAATGAAAATTCAATTACCTCTTTGGATGTGAAAGCTACATAATTGCTTGGGCATCATCTTCTTCATCCTTTTCACTGGCTAAGTCATTTTCACTAAACGTCATAGAAAAGTATTTTTTTCTTCTTTTTCAATGTGCTAGTAAACTCAACTTGTAAGTGGTCATACTCTTGACATTCGTGATATTGTATGTCTTTCTTCTTTTCTTTAGGTAGTTTACCATAAAAAATGTCATGCCCTAATAAATGGCTATGAAATTTTAATCACATGTGAAACAGTATAAATAGGCTTTAATATCACTCAATTCATGGAAAGCAAAAGGTTGAGTGAATAAGCAAACTAGTGAGCCATTTTTTTTTTTTTTTTAGGCATAATTTGGCTCTATAATTTTACAAAAAAAAATTATTTTAGCCCTCCATTTAATTTTTCATTTCTTTTAGCCATTAAACTTGTATTGCTTGTCAAAACACCTAAAATGGATGGAAAAGTTAACGTTTGTTAACTTTGTCACATGTATGCTACGTTAGCGATTAATTAATTTTTAAATATTAAAAATATTTTTTATATTTTATATTTTTTTAATATTTTTAATATTTTTTTGAATTTTTAAAATTTTAAAAATTTAATTAATTGCTAACGTGACATTCACGCCACATCATCAAGGTTAACAAATATTAACTTTTCAATGCATTTTAAAATTAATCCATTTTGAAATGATTTAACAGATAATATAAGTTTAAAGGTTAAGAAAAAATTAAAATAGATTGCTAAAATAGCTTTATTATTTTTTTATAAAATTGAAAGGTAAAATAAGTTATTATACCTTTCTTTTTAACACAAGTCGGCAAGAGAATTAATTCCAAAAAATATGTGTGCTTGAATTTTCAGTCCTTCAATATGTCCGCTTGAATATTGGAAAATATGGAGAGATCTTGGAAAATCTTTTGCTCACTAAAAAATCTCATGCCTTATTAATAGCTATGGACTTTTCATGGCATTAAAGACACTATAAATAGACCTTCATATCAGCTATGGAGAGTGAGTGCAGCAGCTAGCAAGTGATCGATTGTGTCCCCTTTTTTTTTTCCTATTTGTTCCATAGCAAATATATTTGTAATTATATTTCCGTGCTTCGATTGATTCATTTGCATCAAAATATCAAGGTGTTGAATAACAGACTAAAGCTAATAGAAACGAATTTCTTTCTTCATATTTCATCTGCTGAAAATACAAAGGGTATTTAATACAAGCAGATAATAACTACCTGTTAATTAACAATGTTTAACAAACTAACTAACTCTTTAACTAACTTCAACAACAAAGCTATTAATGAGATACAGATAACATTCCCCATTCTTGGTTAACATTTCCTTCCTCAAGTAATTTCATGTTCATAAGAGACAACTTTAAGCTGACTTCTAAATTTATTGAATAAGCCTCCAGATAATGGTTTTGTCAAAATGTCAGCAGTTTGATCTTGACTTGGCACATGATCGACTTGAAAATCTCCTACTGCCACCTTTTCCCTCACAAAGAACAAATGCAATTCAACATGCTTGAACTTGGAGTGCATGACAGGATTTCCTACTACTGCAACAGCAGCTGAGCTATCACACCATACTAACGCCTTGTTGTTAACTGGAACACATAACTCAGTTAACAGGGATCGAATCCAGACCATTTCTGCAGTGACATGAGCAAGACTCTTGTATTCTGCTTCTGCGGTAGACCTAGATACTACTTGCTATTTCCTGGAACTCTGGGAGACTGGATTCCTTCTAAGAAAAACACAGTAACCTGAGGTCGATCTTCGATCATCAGTATTTGATCCCCAGCTGGAATCAGAATAGCCTTCAAGCAAAAAATTTAGAGCTCGACTGAACCTTAGACCATAATCCAAAGTGCCTTGCAGATAACGCAATATCCTTTTGACAGCTCGAAAATGTAAATCCAATGGCCGATGCATGAACTGATAGACTTTGTTGACTGAAAAAGAAATGTCTGGTCTAGTAATCACCACATGTTGTAAAGCACCAACAATGCTCCTGAAAAAATGTTCATCTTCAACAGGACTGCCTTCATGTGCTGATAATCGACAGGTTGTAACCATTGGTGTAGGAGAACTATTGGACTTGTCCATTGATGCCTTTCTAAGTAGATCAAGAATGTACTTCCTCTGGCTAAGCAGAATACCATCAGGAGTGTAATTTACTTCAATCCCTAGAAAGTAACTTAGTTTTCCCAAGTCCTTCAAAGAGAACTGTTCATCGAGATTTTTAACAAACTGGTCTATAGCGTGAGAAGCAGAACTAGTGACAATAATGTCATCTACATAAACTAGAACATATAGTAACTGAGCCCCCGATCGACGAATAAACAGAAAATTGTCAGCTTTGGATACTTCAAACTCATTAGCTAAAAGAAACTCCCTCAACTTGTGAAACTAAGACCGAGGTGCTTGCTTAAGGCCATACAAGGCTTTCCTCAACTTGCATACCAACTGTTGGCCATTGTTTCCTTGCTGCTCGAAACTTGGTGGTTGCACCATATAAATTTCCTCATGCAAATCACCAGTCAAGAAGGCATTATTAATGTCTACCTACCTGAGAGACCAGCCCAAGGACACAGCAATTACTAACACTACTCTAATCGTTGTTGGTTTAACCACAGGACTAAAAGTCTCCTGAAAGTCAATACCTACCTCCTGAAGGTAACCTTTCACCACCAATCGACCTTTGTATCGAGCCACTGAACCATAAGCATTTCTTTTGATCTTAAAGACCCATTTGCACCCTACTGCCCTGCGCTTTGTAGGCAATGGCATAAGATCCCAAGTGTGATTTGAAAGTAAAGCTTGGTATTCAGTTTCTACAGCTGTTGTCCAGGCAAGGCTCTAAAATGCCTTTGTAATGGAAGTCGATTCCTTTTCAGTTAGCACAGAAGAAAACACATTTGGTTTGTAAATGCCACTCTTGGAGCGAGTCTGCATAGGGTGTAAATTGACAAGTGTGGTAGTCCTGGCAAAAGTAGCAGATTGATGACAGATGGTAGGAACACAAGCTGCAGCTAAGGAATCTGCTTGTTGTCTTGCATAAGGAGAATGATCATCAGGAGGGTTCATGCTAGAACGAGCTGAACAAGAACTTGCCATAGGAGACGAGCTGACAAACCCTGATGAAGGAGCAGAAACACGAGCTAGAGGAATAGGCATAGTGACTACAGGAATGTGCGACCGTTGATGAACAGCCCTGATGGAATCCAAGGTAGATTGTGAAGGAAAACCATGCTGAAATGGAAACTGGAACTCAGCAAAGACAACATGGCGAGATACAAAGATTTGACCTTCTTCATTAAGGCACTTGTAGCCTTTTTGGTTTGTTCCAACTCCAAGAAAAACACACTGCTTTGAACGATACTGTAATTTGTATGGATGAAATGGTCGCAAATAAGGAAAGCAAGTACACCCAAACACCCTTAGATGAGAATAGGCAGGCTTGGCTTTATAAATTCTCTAATAAGGACTACTATGCTGTAGAACAGGAGTAGGTAACATGTTAATCACATTAACAGCATGAGCGAATGCAAAAGACCAGAATTTCAAGGGCACGGAGACCTGAGCCAAGAGAGTGAACCCCATGTCAGCAATCTGTCGATGCCTCCTTTCAGCCACACCGTTTTGTTCTGAGGTATGAGGACAGGTAACTCGATGTTGAATACCAAGCTTGGAAAGCTCATTAGAAAGAGATCGATACTCTCCCCCCAGTCACTTTGAAACATTTTGATAGAATACCCAAATTGAACTTGTACCATTTGTTGGAAATGAAAGAAACAGTTCAAAACCTCAGACTTGGTCTTTAGAAAATATAGCCAAGTATACCTGCTGTGCATATCAATAAATGAAACATAATAGAAGAATCCATTGGATTGTACATGTGCTAGTCCCCAAACATCAAATACAACAAGTTAAAAAGGCAAAGAATACACTGTTTTAGAAGGACTAAATGGTAGTTTATGAGATTTGCCTAACTGACAAGCTGAACATATATGAGGCAAACAACTATGTTTGAAGGAAACATTACAATATCTCAAGACATGTGCAAGCGTGCTGTTACACGGATGGCCAAGCCTGTTATGCCATAATGCAGGAGAGGAAGAGAGTTGTGTATTGCACAAGACAGTTGAGTTGGATTGTGGAGCAGCAACAGAGTTGTTGGAAGAAGCCCGCGATACATCAAACCTGTAAATACCATTATGCATGTGGCCTACTAGAAGATTTTTCTTTGTCTGAGTGTCCTTCACAAAACATAGATATGGGTTAAACTCAAAATATACATCATTATCCCTTGCAAATTGTCCCACATATAGCAAATTCTTATAGACAGTAGGTACATGCAGAACATTTTTGAGGCGCAAAAGCCTAGGACCAACCAATAAAGAAGAAAAGCCTACATGAGCTATAGAAATAGATGCACCATTCCCCATAGACACTCGATTTGTACCTATGTAGGGAGAAGCTGATGAGAGTGTAGCCAAATCAGGAGTAATATGATTCGTGGCCCCAGAGTCAGGATACCAGGACTGATCAGGTGATGTTGAAGAAGAGGCTCGAGGAGATGGCTGAGGAGAAGAAAAAGGAGGCTGAGACTGGGAACTGCAGCAGTGGGACACAGAAGAACATGAAGGAGCAGGAGAGGAGTAATCCTGGCCATTAAAGTGATGATAGTTAATTGTCATCGAATGATTAGGACTCACACCAAAAAAATTCTCGTCAAATTTGTAATAACAAGACTGAACCACATGTCCAATTTTGCCACACAACTGGCACTGTGATCTAGATCGTGACCATCCCTGTCCATTACCACGAGCTCTACCACGAGACCAGCCTCGGCCTTCTCCTCTGTGTCCATTCTTAGACTCATGAGAATAGTTGTTAGAGGCTGCAGTGTTTTTCAAATTATCATGTTTGGAATGGGAGGACAAATTGACTTGTAAAGGAACCTCAGTCAACAAAGCAAGTTATCGTGCTTCACAATCAAGAAGCATTTCTGTCAACAAGTCAAGAGACATAGGAGTAGCAGAGGCAAGCACACGAATGGACTCATACTCAATTGAAAGACCAGCCAAGATAATGCTCACTTGTTCTTGTTCAGTAATCACACTACCAGCAGCAATAAGACTGTCAGTCAAACTTTTTACCTTGGACAAGTACTCTTTGACTGTAAGATTTGCTTTCTTGAGGGAGTATAGAGCATGGCGCATACTCGAAATCTTAATATTGGATTTTGCACCAAATTTCCTTTAAATAGTTGTCCAGATCTCAAAACTGGTCTTGGCTATTGTGAGATGAACCAAGACGTCATCTGTGACTGTAGAGAGCATCCAAGATGCTAAAAACTTGTCTTGTTTCTTATGAACAAGAAATGCAGGAGTAGCAACTAATTGGCCCTCATTTCCAGTGATGAAAGGAGAAGGAACAGGAATAGTGCCTAACACAAAACCTTCAAGATCATACCCTTCAAGAATCAACAAGAGCTGATGTTTCCAAAGGAGAAAGTTGTGCTCACCAAGTTTAATGGTGTCATGCTTGGAAAAATAATGAACTGTTTGTAGCGCAGCACTGTCTTGACCGTGTGAATGGACTGCGTCCCCAGTGTTGGAAGAGTGTCGAGGGGTATCAACTGCAGGCACAGTTTTAGTGGCCATGAAAAAGAAAACAAGAGATGAGAGAAAAAAATTATACCAAGAAAACCTTGGCTCTTGATACCATGTTGAATAACAGAATAAAGCCAATAGAAAAGAATTTCTTTCTTCATATTTCATCTGCTGAAAGTACAAAGGGCATTTAATACAAGCAGATAATAACTACCTGTTAACTAACAGTGTTTAACAAACTAACTAACTCTTTAACTAACTTCAACGGCAAAGCTATTAATGAGATACTGATAACACAAGGAAAAGATTGCGAAAATGTCATCTTTAATTGGTAAGCTTGAGACCGACATGGAGCTCAATGCTTCTGCCGAAAGGTTCATGATATGTTCTGCAACAGGCCTCCCCAAATTTCTAAGGCTTCTTATGATAAGATATGAGCATGTTCTTTACATGAAGGTGAATGGGGGAAAAGAGGGTTTTATCATCTCCTGGAACTATGATCATGCTAAGTTTGAATTTGAGGGCAAGATTTTTCTTTCTTTTGGTTTCATATATAAACTATGATTTACAGATGGGAAGTCTAAGGCTTTCAAAGAGAGTGGTTGAATGGATTGAAGTCAATCACCTCCATAGTAATTGAAGGGGACCTTTTGAAGGATTTCAAGAGCTTCTTATTCAAAAGTCAAGTTTCTCCAAAAAGCCAAGGTTGTATATTACACTGGACATTAGAGTACGAGAAATTGCATGAGGGTATTCCAAATCTAGAGACAATGTTACAGTTTGTAATCCAAATATGCAAAGATATGGATTCTCACATAATCCAAGGAAATTAACCAAACTATACAAGGCATCAAAGATGGTTGTGTAATACCCCGAAAATTTTTTACAGTAAGATATTATCTTTGATATAGTAATATAAGGAAATAAAGCGACAAAAAGGGGAATTTTGGAGTTATGACAACATTGAGAAGTATATTATGATATATTACAATATTAATTCGAGAAATAACTAAATTGTAAAAGTGAGAAAAGTTTTGTTGCCCAAGAGTAAATATTCAAAACTTTAGGGGTTAAAGTGTAAATATAAAAAAATTGAAGGACCAATAGTGAAAATATTTTAAGGGTGGAATGATCTAGAAACTAAGGAAATTGGATTAATTAGGACCAAATTGAATAGGTAAAGAATTATGAGGGACTAAATTATAATTTTACCAAATTATATGATGATTCAAGGATGGAATTTTAAAAGATCACAAAGGGCAAAATGGTCAATTAGAAGAGAGAGAAGTCTAGAAAGTAATGATGATGTTGATGATATTTTATATTTTTTTAATTAGATAAATATTATTTTATTAATATTTTGATAAGATATTTTATTATTTTATCATTATTTTATTATTATTTATGTAGTATATAAGGAAGGAAAGATGATGAATTATCATCATCTCTTTCCCATGCAATCCAACGTGAGAAGAAGAGAAAGAAAAGAAGTTTTCTTTTCTTTACAAATTGGTCCTTTTACAAAAAATTTACCATTTTCACTTGAAATTCAAAAGAATTTCCATAGCCATCAAGAGAGAAAGATGACAAGGAGACTATGGGGAGCAAGAATATCAAGTTAGATTCAAGAAATAGAAGCTGGAGGAGAGAGAAAATCAAGTTAAAGATTGAAATCAATAAAACAAGGTAAGAACATCAAGTTTCCAATATATTTTTAAGTTTGATATTGTGGAAAAAGCATGGAATTGATGTTAATGTAGAGTTTTATTATATAAGGTTTTATACTCTTGATATGTTAGAAATAAGAGAAAGTGATGGAAAATATTGTAGAGAAAGGAAATAAAGGTGTTATAAACTTGGTAATTAACATTTTGCACAAAAACAGTTTTGGATAGCAGCAGTAGTCTAACTTTAGAAAATTACCAAAAATTGTAGAAATCAAATTAGAGGATTAATAAAATATGGAATTAAATCTTATTGAGTCTAGTTTATTATAGAAGAAACTTTGTAAGTAATGTAATTTTAAATCACGAGATATAATAGGTTTTGTGAGGCAAGGTCAGAATGATTTCGGGTTCCCCTGTTCTGACTTTGTAAAATCATCAAAAATTGGAGAAACATGATTATGGGCTTAAATTTATATTTTTAAAATCCTGAATGAGTCTATTTTCAAGAAAAACAAACAGGAACATCATCCGAATCTCGTATGAGGAGATAATTAATTTTTAGTGAAGAAGGGTCGGAACTGTCAGACAGCAAAATAGGGGTGAATTTAAAGAATAAAATGTACTTATTGGCTAAACCAAAAATTATAAAAATTTTATGGTAAGAATATATGTGAGTCTAGTTTCATGTAAAATTAGCTGATCTTAATTTTGAGTTCTGTAGCTCAAGTTAAAAATAATTTAGCGACTGTGATACGGATGGACAGCTTGAATATCCATATAAGTAAATAGTGAAAATTATAGATAATGTTACTTACAAGTGTGTTATTTGTACTAAGGATGTGGTATGGAAGGAGGAGGAGGAAAAAATATATATGAATATTCAACTAGCATGGCTAATTTGCATGTTCTAAGCTTAGGGACTAAATTGAATAAAAGTAAAACTTTATGGGTAATTTTGTAAAAATGTCAGAAATGACCAAATTACATGAAATGGATTATTTTATTATTTAAATTACAAAATTGAATGAAATTATTAATTTAGATCAAGATCGGGTGAAAACATGTTTTAGGGATTAAATTGAAAAGTGTTGAAATTATGAAAAATTCTGATATTTCATAGAATTCATGGGCTATTATCAATATGTATGAGAATAATTAGGTTTGAAATAAGGATTAAATTACATGAATTTTATTTTTCTGAGCCTAAGGATGAAATTGTCATTAATTAAAAGTTTAGGGGCAAAATGGTAATTTTGCCTAGAGCATAAATTGAATGTATAAGAATATGAAAATGATGATCAAATTTATTTATAAAGATTCGGATAATTCAAATACGAGACTTGAACGTGGAAAAGAAAAGACATCGGATTGGTGAAATTATAAACGCGAACAAGCAACGAGGTAAGTTCGTGGAACTTGAATTATATTCTTAAATATTTGAAATATATTGATGTGAATATGATTTGGATGTTTATTGTATGATAATTGATGAAGCATTGATATTCTTGATGAAAATGGAAAATAAATCCCGTTGAATGAAAGGAAAATTCGATGGATCTCGAAAAGGGAATGACGGTAAAAAGGATCTAGCCCGGACGGGTGATCCTATCCCGATATAGCCCTCCCAAGAATATGTGTGAAAAGGATCTAGCCCGGACGGGTGATCCCGATATAGCCCTCTGAAGAATATGTGGAAAATGGATTTAGCCCGGACGGGTAATCCGAATTAGGATCCAATTTAGCTTTGGATCGTAATTCGGATCCAAGCTCATTAGAGTAATTGTCGTTGCGGGGATTTAGCTCGGGTGGTAATCCCGACAATACTCTTTGAGCATGCGTTCTGAGGATTTAGCTCGACTGGTAATCCCGCTGTAAGAAATGAGGTTCGCGAGAGTGTGCTCTCTTACAGGAGTTAGCTGGACCGTAATCCCGCCTGTAAGAGATGAGGTTCGCGAGTGTGCTCTCTGGAAAAAGGATATACCCATATGCGTCTTTAATTGTGGGATCCTAATTGTACACTATAAGTGTACTACTGGAAAATCCATCGAAATTTCGAGAAATTCAACGAGGATAAATATAGAAAATGGAAAGTACTTGAAATCATGAAATTAAACTTGAAATACATAGAAATGATAATTATTTGATATATTGAAATATGACATGGAAAATACATGTATGTGAAATTTGCTCGATAATTATGCATATTCAAGATTATGAATTGCTACTAGACTAAATATACACTAAACTCATGAAAATGATGGTACATGAAATATTGTCATAATAAATTGAATAATTTATATTTATGAAGAAACAAAGACAGAGAAGGATATGTATTATGACATGTAAATATAAGACTATCTTTGATACGTCGATACAAGGAAAATTGTGTATATTAGGACAAGTAGTAAATTCAAGTGAGACATGTTGAGAAAATAAGTTTGTTAATATTAAAGTACGCTAACCAATGTAGGAAAATTTTAGGATTTTGCGAAAAATTTTCTATAATCCCGATTTAATCTCGGTTGGTTCCTAATGTATGTTTTGGGCTTTGAGGACCCAACAGAGGGACGTTATGATTATTTTCAGAATATGAATAATAAATGACTTGGAATTATTCGAAAATGTTCAGTAAACTCTGGTAATGCCTCGTACCCTATTCCGGCAACGGATACGGGTAGGGGGTGTTACAGGTTGAGATTGAAAATCCCATCTGTTTGGTGTGTGTAAGAATAAATAAACGCTGGGAGACACCCGATTATTACCTTTTATTTCCCTTTGTAGGTTAAAAACGTCTCGCAGTTGAAATGTTACACTAGTAGCGTAATGGACACGAAATACTTTTAATATTAATAAAATTACTTATTACATAACAAACAACACAAACACATGTAAATATTTTTCTTATGTAGTTGTTGCTGCTACTATTTCTTTTAGGCTTAGTTTAGCAATGTTCTCAAAAATGTTTTTGAAAAAAAGTGTTTTGGAGAAGAAGTTAAAATTTCTAGCTTCTTAAAAAAATATTTTTGGGCTAATTTTTTACTTAGGAGAAGCATTTTTTTCTTTCAAAAAGTAACTTGTTTAGGAATGCTTTTATCTCAAAAATACTTTTTGTCCCAAAAGTGCTTCTTAAAAGCAATACTAAACACGCGACACTAAACTGAAATATGATAAATTAAAATATTCAAAGACCTGATAAGTAAATTACTCATTTAGATTGACTGTTGAAAAAAAACTTTAAGGTCCCGCCTGAGAGTGTGGCGACACTAAACCTTAAATAGGGATAATTGCTTCATAAACCTTCCTTATTTATTATTTTTTATTCTCTTTCAACACCAAAAATAGAGAAGTCTTATACGAATTAGTCCAAAAAGTTTTTTTACCAAAAAGTATTTTTGTAAAAAATTGATTCCAACTGGAAATAGGTTTTATTTATTTTTCGAAAAATAATTTCTTTTGTTCGAATTATGTCTGACATAACAGTTAACGGTATTCATAATAATTTTCTTTTGTTCACATTATATTTGGAAACTATAAATTTAACTAATAATTATAAATTATACATAATAAGATTTTTCTAAAGTTTTTATAATTAAAATTTTATACTGTATACGTAAATTAAATTGATATTAAGGATAATTATAAAAGCTTTAGAAAAATATTATTATGTATAAATTATAATTATTAGTTAATTTTATAGTTTCCAAATAAAACGTGAGCGAAAGAAAACTATTATGAATACCGCTAACTGCTATGTCAGACATAATTTAAATAGAAAAATTATTTTTCAAAAAGTAAATAAAATTTATTTGTTGTTGGAATCACCTTTTTTACAAAAATACTTTTAGGTAAAAAAAATTTTTTGGACTAATTGATAAGAGACCTCTCTATTTTTTGTGTTGAAGGGGAATAAAAAGAAAATAATAAACAATGGGAGTTTACAAAGCAATTAACCCTATTTAAGGTTTGTTGTTGTGACACTGTGAAATGACACACTTAAAGCTTTTTTGCAGAAGCCAATCTAAATGGAAAATTTACATATTAAATCCCTCAATAATTTAATTTATCACATTTTAGTTTGGTGTCGTTAATATGTCAAATAACACCAATAAAATACTATCTCAAATTCTTATTTTCATAATTAATTTGTTTCCTACATTATTTTCATAATTAATTACTTTTTATATTATATATGTAAAAAATGCTAATTCTCGCCCACTTGCTCTAACCCCAGCCAAACTTATTTATCACACTTTGCTTATGCACACACAACATTTACACTATGCACACTCCTATAAATTTATAGGCTTGACACACCGCCTAAGACCCTTCCAGCAAATCCAATTTGCTGCCATATTTATCCATTAATATTATTTATTATGGATAATGCTTCAATTAAATTCATGCCACGTGACCTTTGTAAAAACTTTGTAAACTAGCTTCTTCCTACCTTATTTCTGCCCATGAATTTTCAACTTAAATTCATCATACTTTTGCCACCTTGCAAGCCAACTCATATTCCTATTTCTATGCTTTATCAACTTAAAGTCTGTTTGACTCTAATAATCTCATTTAAGACAAGTTTTACATTTCAAGTTTTCTTTAAATTGATGGAATACATCCGTTTTCAATGATTGATAAAAATGTTTATCAATTGATATTTTGTCTGGCAATAAATTAATTTTACGTTTTTACTCTTCACTTGCTTGATATGCTTGCTTTAGTTGTAGGACACTAAATTCTTTGCAAGAGAATTTGGTGATTTGTTAACATAAATTGTAATTGAACTTTTTTTATATAAGAGATAATTTGTCTAAAATATTTTGTTGGAAACTGCCCTTAGAAACTTGAAAAGAAAACGAGTGATAACGTAAGTGATGGCTACAATGGCAACTAAAGGGACATGATGATAAGAACAGAAAAACAAGAAGAAAAAATATTATTTTCGCAATTTGGGTTCGTTATGTTTGCGGAGCCTAGCTTAATGAGTAAATCTGTTATCTTTAATCCTAATACAACAAGTGATTCAAGTCCCACCACACCTTGGCATAGCAACCTCACTTTCGTACCTAAAAATCTAAATTATTTACCTCTAAATTATCCCACTGAGAATTTTGGCAATAAACCAAGCAACAAACTTGTTTACTCTTTCAAATGCACTCACAAAAATACATCCCATAATGAACAAATAACTGTTCTCAATACTCAGTACAAAACCTATAAAAGTCTCTCAATTATATAAGAGTTTTGAAACTTGCTAACATACTAAATCAATTACAATCAATTCTCCTATTTACCGACAATTAAAATAGTAGGATACAGTATAATAATAACCAATTTAAAGTGGACTCTTAGAGATATATCTTTAATGCTATCCTGATCAAATCTCTATAATCCAAGGGATCCAATTGTTTGATCCAATCCAATCCAATTTTCAAGATAAGTTCCTTCAAATGGATTAACCTTCATTGTCGAGCCTTCATACTTCCACATTATCAACATCATCGAAAGCCCAATGATTTTGTTTCAAAATTGTCAACTTCAATATGGCAAGTTATGTTGTCTATTGTAATGCTAACCGTAGTGACCACTACCACTAGCACTGTGTGAGCAATTGCTCACATACTTGGCTCAATAATAAAATCACTATCAAGGTTGAACAAGCCTTCCATATGTAGAGCACGAATCCAACTTCACTAAATAAATTTCAATCCATAAATATTTGCCCAAATCTCATGAAATCAATTTCCTTTTATGCAAGGATACAAAGAATTGAGATAAATCTTCATAAAATCAGCCCATATCATCTTATAAATAAGGTAAGTAAATTACATAAAAATCCTTAAAAAATAATCTTACTTGATTCAATCTCTTTTCCAATAATAAACACAAGATCTTCTGTGCAAAATTCTCAAAAAGATGCATGCAAATAATCAAGATATTTTGGTCGAACATGCCAACAAATAAATCAAGTTATAAAACATGTAACACCCCAAACCCAGCCTCGACATTATGGTCGAATCTGGCGATGTCACATGATAGTGCTTTAGAAAACGTAACTGCGTTAAAAACCATTTCTAGGTATCTTCAGCTATCGTCAAAACGTGTCATTTATTTATTCATTATCCAGTTTCAAAACTTTATACGTTGCGGAAGCTTTTAAAGCGATTTGCAAGGTTGTACGTATTTTGATAAAACCTTTGTTTATTTTGAAAACTCGCGTCTTGCCCTACTGCTAACAGTTTATAAAGATCCCAAATTTTAAACAAAAATCCGAATGGCCTTATTACATAACATTTTTCCCAGATATAATCAAATCATAAATAAAAATAAAATCGTAAAATAGAAATCCAGAACCGTGGTCACCGCCGAGTCCTCCGCCGCACCGATCCGTCTACTGTTGGGGATTACCTGGACAGATTAAACAGAAAAGGGTGAGTTTTCGCAAACTCGGTGTGTAATCCCCACAGAAAACAAACACATAGAGATATCAGATAACAGACATGATTTTTGCAGTTCAGGTCTAAGCCCATTATAGAAACGGTGTGGGCCTTAGCCCACTCAGATACAGAATCAGACATATTTCAGGGCCTTAGCCCATTTCAGACAGAATATGCGGAAAACAGAGTCCTACCCACCAGCTTCTACACACCAACTCCGTCCAACCCTACACACCATGTGGGGATGAAATCAACCCACCCAGCCCTACACACCATGTTGTACCAAATGCGGCACTTAATCAGAAATTTGCGGTGAGTGCGCGGATATGAGCTTAAGAGCCTTTCAGATACTTCCTCCAATCATAATCAACCCACCCCGATGCAATGCAACATACAAGAATGACATGCTATTATGCAGATAAACTCATATATTTAGATCAGTATACATGCTTAGTATAGAAATCAGACAGACAGATCATTCTTTTAGGGGTCTAAGTATTGCTTACCAACCCTACGGTAGGTCCACAGTCGACTTGGGCGACCCGTGCAACCTTACAGAGTTTTTCAGAAAAATAGGCTCACACGCCCATGTGGCCCGCCCGTGTGGGCCCATACGCCCGTGTGGCCCACATGGCCCAATTGGTCGAGCCCGTGTGTCGCACACGGCCTCGCTCGGCTCAAGCGCACGGCCGGGCTCATCGATCACATGGTCGTGTGGTGACTTACAGTCTTGCACACGGCCTGCCACACGGGCGACCACACGCCTGTGTGGCGTCGACAGTAAGGTTTTCGGCTTTTGTCGAAACCTCGTTTTCTGCATTTCTGGGTACACACCTGGTTCGATTTCGACGCGTAACCACTCCCGAGCACTCCAAAACCTATATTCGACAATTGAAAGCCCAATTTCAGTCACTTAATCCAAGTTGTTATGAACAGGATATTTCCTGAAACTTACCGACCACCTTACCTTTAACGAGCAAAAAGTAGTGTCTTGCAACATGAGAACCCGATTAAAGCCTCCGAGCAGTACCTAAACATGAGTAAAGCGATTTCTCCATTAATCGCTTAATCAAAAATAACACTAACACTAAAACTATAGAGAAACCATTTACCGATCGCGCGTCCCGACTATAGATAACAGACACGGTTGAAAGGAAGGAGAACCGAAATAAGAGAGGGGAAAACCAGTATAATTTCGGCAGCCAAAGGAGATGATGGGAAGGGAAAACGATAGCAAAAAGAAAGGGGAAAAAGGAGGAAGGTTAGCCGAAATTTCCAAGCAGAGGAAGTAGTTCTGAATAGAAACTGTTAACCCCCAAACTTTTCCCTTAATTCTCTCCCTACTATCAGATTTTTAGTCTAATACAAACACTATGGACGTGACAAGCAAAAATAATGCTCATATCGCAACTCGAACACGAGACCTTTTCCATCCCCACACTCCTCTTAACCACCAGGACACAGCCCATTCTCATTGATACTTACACACTTTAATTTATAAGCCTATTAACCAGAGATAGGGCTTAATTCCTAAAAATACCAATTTTTTCCCAAGTTGTGACTTGAACTTGGGACCTCTTACACACACCTAGAACACATAACCACTGAAGCAGATAGACATTGTGTGTCAAAATTACAAAAGCCAAAATTAAGAAAAATGGGGCGTTACAAAACATGTGTAGTGCCAAGTGCAATGGTCACTGCTCGAGTCACTGCTCCCAAAGCTTGCCTCAACATATTCTTTAACCAAATTTCTTAACAAGTGCATGTTCCAACCACTATGTTTTTTGCTTCACATGTTGAGAGAGCTACCATTTGTTGCTTTTTCGATGACTATGAAAATGTTGTGGAGCCTAAATTAAATATACGGACGTGTTTTTGTGATCATCCATGTTCCCACCATAATAACTATTTGAATAACTAACCAATTTTGAATTTTGAAAGAGTGTATAAAGTAAACCATGATCCATAGCACCTTTGGCATATCTCAAGATTTCCTTTGTTGCAATCAAGTGACCTTATAACACCTCATTTTTTTATTTGTTGTATGATATGAATCCAAGAATTTTTTTCTCAATGTTGGAGCGAGATTTTTTTAATTATTTGAATTTATTGGAAGTTGGGCATTTTTAGAGTCATGAATTAGTTTAATAGTTTATTTTTAAAGTTTTGGACTTAATCGGGGAAGACTTTTGAAGGGGAAAATGGTAATTTTACTTTATAGGGGTATTTTTGACATTTGACATACATTATTACTAGAATATTAGAATTAATAAGTTTGTATGGTGATGTTTATTTTTAAATTTTTTATTAGTTTTAAAGTATTGATCAATTGTACATTCCTCTAACTACTAACGTAAGTGAATGATTATGAAATTGATCCAATTGAAATGAGTTTATATACTGACGTACTAACATTGTGGTGTACAAGTAATTTGAAGAGTATTTGTCAATTGTACATTTCTCTGATTACTAATGTAGTTGGAGTTATGACATTAATTGTACAACCATTGATCTAATTGAATGAATCTATGTATGAATGTAATGACATTGTAGTGTATATGTAACATCCTAGGAAGGGCCTATGCATTTTTCAAATCAATTGTATGAAATGACAAGTCTTAAGTTTTATGAATAAATTTTTGATACTTTTGGAAACCTAGAAATGAATGAAAATGAAGATGGAAATGAAAATGGAAATGGAAATGGACATTTTTGGAAACTTAGACATTTTTGGAAACTTAGACATTTTTGGAAACTTAGACATTTTTGGAAACCTAAACATTTTTGGAAATGATCCAAAAATGGAAACTTGAACATTTCGGGAAACTTGGATATATGAGATAAATAAAGGAGTTTTATTCACATAAATATGTGAATAATAAGAGATAAATAAAGGAGTTTTATTCACATAAATATGTGAATAATAAGAGATAAATAAAGGAGTTTTATTCACATAAATATGTGAATAATAAGAGAGAAATAAAGGAGTTTTATTCACATAAATATGTGAATAATAAGAGATAAATAAAGGAGTTTTATTCACATAAATATGTGAATAATAAGAGATAAATAAAGGATTATTTTCTAATGAGATAATTGAGGAGATAATTGATGGATTAAAGGCTTTTATCTTTTAAATAAAAGAGATAATATTATCAAAAGAGGAGTGGTGGCCAAGTAAAGGACTCCTAGGCTGATAACTTTGGCTATAAAAGGAGGACAGAGGGCTACTCATCAACATTTGCTCCTCTTCCTCTCTCACGAAAATTCTCCTAGGCAAAACCCTCTCTCTAGAATTTTCATTAAGCAAAAATCCCTCTCTTTTTCTTCTATTTTTCTTCTCCGTTCTCTTTGTTAAGTTGAATCTTTGTGGATTCTAAGAAAGAGGGCAATCATCCACAACATCAAAAGGGGATCTTTCGGAAATCTAAGGATCTAAGGTAAGGATTATAAATATAAATATGTGGTTAAAGATTATGATTCACGTTTTCAAAGTTAGATCTAATCTAACACGAAGTTATAGGATTTCAACAGGCTTATAAAGGAATCCTCTTCAGATTTGGAATCCCATCATAAGGTAAGGGATATTCGGCCAAGGCATAATTTGTTTAAGTGTTTTCCATTATTTCAAAAACCGAAAACTGACATGGTTACATACCTAGTATTAGCCGATTTCAAGGAAGAGGAATTCTAGCAACTGTTGGGACTTGATTAAATCAACTAGGTAAGTAATTCTACTTCTAGTAGGATTTGGTTTTAAGACCAAATAGGTTTATTTATATGTTTTAATTAATGGCCGAATATAGGAGTGAAAGATCTAGATCGGTGGATCGCTCTACGGGAATTCACGGAAACTATTAAGCGAAAAAGGTGTGTACTCTTACTAACTTTCAATAAATTGCATGGCAATCATTAAATATATAAATATGTAACAAAGTATGTGAATGTGGCTAAGCACCACAAATGTGGTAAGGAGTACCTGTGCGTTTCCTACTTTTGATAGGATTGTGAATGTGATATATTTTGAACATGTGATTAGTAACATGAATGAAAATTAAGTATGTGAAATATGTTATGAAATAATTGGGGCATTCGGGATATTTGTGGAGGAAGAAAGTGAAGGTGATGACTACGGTCTCACCAACGTAAAGTGGTGACTACGGTCACATAAAGTGAAAAGTTGTAACTTCGGTTACATCCAGTGAATACAATGTGTCTAATGACACAACATAAGTGTGGGCGATGAGCACGTCGATCGCAGCTGATCGCCTTGATGGTGTGTAGCGGATGGAGGGTCGACTTAGTAGTCCCCGCGGTGTGCAAGTTGGTACGGGTGGTGTGTAGCGGATGGACAAATAGGTTTGGATTTGGGTTGCATCATCCTTTATTTTGTATGAACATGGTATTGATATGACTTGTATGCCTGATTTGTTGGAAATTAGTACTATGTACACATTGAGTCTGTTGACTCACCCCGTTGGGGAATTATTTTTCAGGTGATGAGCAGTAATGGACCGGGTCGGTAGGATCTAAAGGTGGCCATGCATCGCTTGAAGAAATTATTTGGAATTTGGACTTTATGAAATTTTAGTACTTTATTTTGGGTTTGAATGATGTAATAAGGCCATAAGGCCCAGTTGGATTTTCTTTATTCCTGTTTATTTTTATTTAAATATGATACAAATTATGTTTGATTAAAGATAAGTAAATTTATTTCTTTTAAAATAATAAACCCAAAAATTATTTTGTCACCTTATTTAAGTTGGATTTCCGAATTTATTAAATAGGTTTCAAATTAAGCCCAACCCAAAACAATTTTTTTAAAATTACACAAATTTTCTCTAAGTCATTTAGAACATTGAAAACCGATTTATTTAAGGAACATACCAGATCCGGTTCAAGCTCGTGGGCGGGTGTGGGGTGTTTCGATTGGTATCGAGCCCGGTTTTAAAACTCTCTACTGTGGGCTCGAAATGCCCAAAACGTTTTCAATTCAAGCCCAAATGAATTTCTTTAAAATAAGCGGGTTTTATGGCATGGCACCTAAGTCTCCGACCATGATCCACCGTGTAAGTACCTTTAACCATCCAGTGTGATTATGTGAATTATGAATTGTAAAAGGGTAGAAAAGGCATGGAACGTAGAATAGTGTGATAGGAACTTGAACCCTAGGATTAGACTACTCAAACACTTGAAACTCATAAGACTTAATGAACTTAACAAACCTATGACTAAGTTATTAAGCTAGGGTGTGGCAACCCCATGCGCATGTCTAGGATTGGATCCTAAGAGCCTCGGTATTTAAGCGATCCTAGTGACTCACCTCCTCTTCGTAGGTATCCTACCCGGTGCGTAGCTTCGGTTCGCCTCTAACTTTCGGAAGGCTCAGTGGTGTGGCAACCTGCATGCGCATGTCTAGAAAGGTCGGTGAGAGCTTGGTATTTAAGCGATCCGCGTGACTCACCTCCTCTTCATTCGAATCCTGCACAGTGCGTAGCTTTGGTTCACCTGACCAAGAGGGCTCGGTCATAGGCTAAACACAAAGAATAAAACCCGAAAGGGACTTAGCCGTTTTTTTATATATAAAAAAAATACCCTTGGTTTATAAAATGACCAAACCACCCATAGTTTTAACAAAATTTCATTACTTTATCAAATGTTCAAAAAACCTAATTTGTAAAATATCAAACTATCTTGATTTTGGAAAATTACAAAATTGCTCTAACTTACAAAATTACCAAAACGCACCACGATTTCCAAAATTTTTACAATATCATTGCTTTGAAAAGTGTAACTCTCAAAGGAACCCTCAATGTTTTACAATCTTGGAAAATATCCCTAACTTAATAAATTTTACAAATTTACCCTATTTTTGGAAAAATTATCAAAATACCCACGAGATCAAAATTACCAAAATACCCTGGATTTCAAAATTCTTCCAAAATTTCCCGGAACTTTAGAAGTACCAAAATACTTTCGTCAAAATCACCAGGGAACTTTTTATTTTTGAAAATTTACGAAAATACCCACAGTAGGATAAAATTACGAAAATGCCCCTGGGTAGTGGAAAAGCAAAATAACGAAAACAACAACAAGAATTACAACGTTTCTTTGAATGAACGAAAGTTCATATTTGTTGATGGATGAATGAATGAATGCAAGATCGTATGCATGTATGAATACGAAAGAACCACTCTTAAACTCTTCTTCATAAGATATCATCGCGGGTAATAAGTGAAACAAGAATACTAATACATAAAATTCCTTAATCGAGATCTCGCGTCGATAATGAGCTCAAGAGGACGTGGTCGTCATGGAAGAGGTAGAGGAAGGATGACTGTTAGATCGGGACAAGGTTCGACAATGAGATACCACCACCACCATCACCCCAACCGTCAATGTTGAGCAAAGTGAGGCTCGCACGAGGAAGATGCCGTGTCGCAGTCAGTACTACGAGTTTTGGAATTGGTGGTGGTGCAGAAACAATTCAGAAATCGTAAGTCCGTGCTGAGCGGCTCGTGCTAATGGAGTGAAATGTTTAGAGGAGTATCGGGAGTGGCACCCAAGATACCGTGAGTCTTCGGTTGGAAGCAACTGAGCGCATCATGGATGAGCTCGACTTGACCCCCGAGGAGAAGTTGAAAGGGATGACGGTACTGTTACGCGATGAAGCGTATCAATGGTGGTTAACCGTTCGGGACGGTGCCACGGCGGAAGATCTGACCTGGGAATATGCTAAGGAAGCATTTCAGAAGAAGTATGTGGGAACCAGGTATATAGATGAGCAAAGGAAGGCTTTTCTGGGGTTGGTACAAGGAAGTAAGTCTGTCACCGAATATGAAGCGGAATTCTTGAGGTTGAGCCGATATGCCCGAGGAGTAGTGGCGACTGAGCATGAACGCTGTGTTCGTTTTGAGGACGGACTTAGGGACGATTTGAGACTTTTGATAACCGCATCGGGAGCGGGAATTCTCTCGCCTTGGTGGAAAAGGCTAAAGTGGTGAGGAATTAAGGACGCCACCAAGCAGGCTGTGGATAGAAATAAGCCCAAAAGAGGTTTTGGGCCATCTGGAAAAGGCCACAAGAGGCCTAGAGTTGACAGGCCACAAAGTCAACAGGCTGGTACGGGCTGGCAATTTCGCCCTTGTGAACATTGTGGAAGGAAGCACGGGGGAGAGTGTTGGAAAAAGGCGGGACGATGTCTCAAGTGTGGGTCCAAGGACCATATGATTAAGGATTGCCCCAAGCTATTAGATGAGAGCCAACCAGCAGCTCAGAATGCTAACCAGGCTGGTAGAGGCGGACAGCAGCCTCAAAGAGGTCGTGGGTCGACCAACGGAGGTAGTGGCGAGGCCGTGGAGCTCGGGGCGAGGTGCACTGCAACGCCGAAGCAAGGCAACCGGGTTTGGTTTACGCGGTTCGCCGGAGGGAAGAGGGAGACGCGCCGGATGTTATAACCGGTACGTTCTTTATTCATGACAAACCCTATTTTGCTCTTATTGATGTGGGCTCAACTCATTCCTATGTTGCATGTAGTGTGGTTGAAACACTAGGCCTAGACTCTGAACTTTCTGATAGGCAGATAAGCGTAGTAAGCCCTTTAGGCCAAATGGTGAGGATAGATAGGATCTTTCGGAATGTACCCCTAGAGATTCGGGAGCGAACTTTCGGGCTGACTTAATGGAATTACCCTTCGGAGAGTTTGAGCTTATACTTGGAATGGATTGGCTAGTAGAGCATCGAGCCGTGTTGGATTGTGCGGCTAAACGTATGGAACTAAGAACCCCGGAAGATGAGGTAGTAGTGATGATCGGAGAAAGGAGGAACTACTTGTCTAACGTAGTTTCGGCACTGAAGGCCGAGAAAATGGTTAAGAAAGGATGTAAGGCATTCTTAGCCTTCGTGAGTGCGTTAAGAGGAGAAGAGGAAGGTGTCAAGGGAGTTAGAACAGATGAGGATTTTGAGGATGTATTTCCGGAGGAGTTGCCTTAATACCCCGGATAGAGAAGTGGAATTTGGAATAGATTTGCTACCAGAACAGCTCCTGTGTCAATCGCTCCCCTACCGAATGGCACCAAAGGAGTTAGTGGAGCTCAAGGCTCAAATCCAAGAGTTGTTGGATCGTGGGTTCATTCGACCCGGTGTGTCTCCGTGGGAGCACAGGTTCTCTTTGTGAAGAAGAAGGATGGAACTATGCGGATGTGCATAGATTATCGTCGATTGAACAAACCGACCATCAAGAACAAGTATCCTTTGCCAAGGATAGATGACTTGTTCGACCAACCGAAAAGAGCATTTGTGTTCTCAAAGATCGACTTAAGGTCGGGGTATCATCAATGAAAGTGAAGGAGGCGATATTCATAAGACCGCTTTTAGGACAAGGTGCGGTCATTTTGAATTTGTGGTGATGCCGTTTGGTTGACGAACGCACCGGCGCGTTCATGGATATGATGAATAGGGTTTTCCAACCCTACTTGGATAGATTCGTCGTGGTGTTCATCGACGACATTTTGGTGTATTCCAAGGCGGAGGAGGAGCACGATGAGCATCTCCGAGTTGTGTTAGAAGTGTTAAGGGAAAAGAAGCTTTATGCCAAATTCAGCAAGTGTGAATTTTGGCTCAAGGAAGTGGCATTCCTAGGACATGTGGTATCCGCAGAAGGAATAAGAGTGGATCCTAGGAAGATCGAAGCGTTGTTGGATTGGAAATCACCTAGGTCGGTGGCTGAAATCGAAGTTTCTTAGGCTTGGCGTGCTATTACGTAAGGTTCGTGGAAGGATTCTCGTCAATAGCCGCACCTTTGACAAAGTTACTAAGGAAGGAAGTACCGTTTGTGTGGACGGATAAGCAACAGGAGAGCTTTGAAAAGCTTAAAAGGTCTTGACGAAGCTCGGTGTTAATTCAAATGGAGGCGTAAGGACTTCGTAGTATATTGTGATGCTTCGCACACGGGGTTAGGGTTGTGTGCTAATGCAAGAAGGAAAGGTAGTCGCTTATGCATCTCGACAGATTAAAGGCCGCATGAGGTGAACTACCCAACTCATGACTTGGAACTTCGCGGCGGTGGTTTTCGCCCTCAAAGTTTGGAGGCACTACCTTTATGGAGAAAGGTCGATGGTTTACACGGACCACAAAAGCCTTAAGTATTTGTTGACTCGAAGGAGTTGAACTTGAGGCAACGAAGGTGGGTGGAGTTATTGAAAGATTATGACTGTTTCGATAGAATACCATCCGGCAAGGCGAATGTGGTAGCCGATGCCCTAAGTAGGAAGGTTGTGTCGGATTTAAGGGCTTTGTTCGCTCACTTAAGTTTGTATGAATACGGAAGCTTTGTTGGCGAGTTACAAGTCAAGCCAACTTTGGTGAAGGAGGTGAAAGAGGGACAGTTGGCGAGATAAGGACTTAAGTACTAAGTTACACAAATCGGCAAGGAGGATTAAAGGATTATGGCGCAATGATGAAGGGGTACTGTGCTACAAGGAAAAGGTTTGTATGCCGAGGGATAAGGAGTTGAGACAAAGGATTCTTCGGGAAGCGCATGGTAGTCCTTATGCTATGCATCCCGGAGGCATCAAGTCAGATAGAGATCTAAGGGAACAATTTTGGTGGTCGGACACAAACGAGAGGTGACCGAATTTGTGGGGAAATGTTTGACATGTCGGCAAGTAAAGGTCTGAACACCAAGTCCCATCAGATTGCTTCAACCAATTGAGATTCCCCAATGGAAGTGGGAAAGAATTACCATGGACTTAGTTAGTGGGCTTCCCACGCCCACTAAGAAGGACTCGGTATGGGTGATAGTGGACCGTTTGACCAAGTCCGCACATTTTATCCTGTGAGGATCGACTATTCCCTTCAAAAGTTAGCCAAGTTATATGTGGCGGAGATCGTGAGGCTACACGTGTGCGATGTCGATCATCATCTCGATAGAGACCCAAGGTTTACGTCTCGATTTTGGAAAGCACTTCATCAAGCATTAGGCACTAAGCTAGACTTCACTACGGCTTTTCATCCACAATCGACGGCGATCAACAGGTTATACAAGTGTTGGAAGATATGCTAAGAGGTCGTGTGATGGATTTCCGAGGAAGTTGGGAAGATTACTTGCCTCTAGCCGAGTTCGCCTACAACAACGACTATCGTGCAAGCATTCGGATGGCACCATACGAAGCATTGTATGGAAGGAAATGTAGAACACCAACTTGTTGGACCGAGTTAGGAGAACGCCGCGTTTTGGGTCCAGAGTTAGTGGCGGAACTCGAGGAGAAGGTGGAATTAATTCGGACACGATTGAAAGAAGCTTCTAATAGACGTAAAGTCGACGCAGGACCTTAAGAGGAAAGAAATTGAGTTTGAAGTAGGAGACCAAGTGTTTCTAAAGGTCTCACCTTGGAAGAAGGTTATGCGGTTCGGTCGCAAAGGAAGCTAAGCCCAAGGTTTATAGGGCCCTATCAAATCTTGAAGCGAGTTGGGCGATGGCATACCAATTGGAGTTGCCACGAGTTGCATCAAATGCACGACGTATTTCATGTGTCCATGCTACGTCGCTATCGATCGGATCCGTCTCATGTGTACTGTTGAAGAAGTGGAGTTAAGGCGGATCTATCCTACGAGGAGGAGCCGATTCAGATCTTGGAACGTGACGTGAAAGCACTACGAAAGAAGTCGGTGCCTTTAGTCAAGGTGTTATGGCGCAATCATGGATCGGAAGAAGCTTCGTGGGAGCCAGAAGAGACAATGCGACAACAATACCCTCAATCTGTTTAGTTAGGAAATTTCGAGGACGAAATTTTATTTAAGAGGGTAGAATCGTAACATCCTAGGAAGGGCCTATGCATTTTTCAGATCAATTGTATGAAATGACAAGTCTTAAGTTTTATGAATAAATTTTTGATACTTTTGGAAACCTAGAAATGAATGAAAATGAAGATGGAAATGAAAATGGAAATGGAAATGGACATTTTTGGAAACTTAGACATTTTTGGAAACTTAGACATTTTTGGAAACCTAAACATTTTTGGAAATGATCCAAAAATGGAAACTTGAACATTTCGGGAAACTTGGATATATGAGAGAAATAAAGGAGTTTTATTCACATAAATATGTGAATAATAAGAGATAAATAAAGGAGTTTTATTCACATAAATATGTGAATAATAAGAGATAAATAAAGGAGTTTTATTCACATAAATATGTGAATAATAAGAGAGAAATAAAGGAGTTTTATTCACATAAATATGTGAATAATAAGAGATAAATAAAGGAGTTTTATTCACATAAATATGTGAATAATAAGAGATAAATAAAGGATTATTTTCTAATGAGATAATTGAGAGATAATTGATGGATTAAAGGCTTTTATCTTTTAAATAAAAGAGATAATATTATCAAAAGAGGAGTGGTGGCCAAGTAAAGGACTCCTAGGCTGATAACTTTGGCTATAAATGGAGGACAGGAGGGCTACTCATCAACATTTGCTCCTCTTCCTCTCTGCCAAATTCTCCTAGGCAAAAACCCTCTCTCTGTAATTTTCATTAAGCAAAAATCCTCTCTTTTCTTCTATTTTCTTCTCCGTTCTCTTGTTAAAATTTGAATCTTTGTGGATTCTAAGAAAGAGGGCAATCATCCACAACATCAAAAGGGGATCTTTCGGAAATCTAAGGATCTAAGGTAAGGATTATAAATATAAATATGTGGTTAAAGATTATGATTCACGTTTTCAAAGTTAGATCTAATCTAACACGAAGTTATAGGATTTCAACAGGCTTATAAAGGAATCCTCTTCAGATTTGGAATCCCATCATAAGGTAAGGGATATTCGGCCAAGTCATAATTTGTTTAAGTGTTTTCCATTATTTCAAAAACCAAAAACTGACATGGTTACATACCTAGTATTAGCCGATTTCAAGGAAGAGGAATTCTAGCAACTGTTGGGACTTGATTAAATCAACTAGGTAAGTAATTCTACTTCTAGTAGGATTTGGTTTTAAGACCAAATAGGTTTATTTATATGTTTTAATTAATGGCCGAATATAGGAGTGAAAGATCTAGATCGGTAGATCGCTCTACTGAGAATTCACGGAAACTATTAAGCGAAAAAGGTGTGTACTCTTACTAACTTTCAATAAATTGCATGGCAATCATTAAATATATAAATATGTAACAGTATGTGAATGTGGCTAAGCACCACAAATGTGGTAAGGAGTACCCAGGTACGTTTCCTACTTTTGATAGGATTGTGAATGTGATATATTTTGAACATGTGATTAGTAACATGAATGAAAATTAAGTATGTGAAATATGTTATGAAATAATTGGGGCATTCGGGATATTTGTGGAGGAAGAAAGTGAAGGTGATGACTACGGTCTCACCAACGTAAAGTGGTGACTACGGTCACATAAAGTGAAAAGTGGTAACCGGTTACATCCAGTGAATACAAGTGTCTAATGACACAACATAAGTGGGCGATGAGCACGTCGATTGCGTGATCGCCTTCGATGGTGTGTGTAGCGGATGGAGGGTCGACTTAGTAGTCCCCGCGGTGTGCAGGTTGGTACGGGTGGTGTGTAGCGGATGGACAAATAGGTTTGGATTTGGGTTGCATCATCCTTTATTTTGTATGAACATGGTATTGATATGACTTGTATGCCTGATTTGTTGGAAATTAGTACTATGTACACATTGAGTCTGTTGACTCACACCCGTTGGGGAATTATTTTTCAGTGATGAGCGATAATGGACCGGGTCGGCGGGGAGCTAAAGGTGGCCATGCATCGCTTGAAGAAATTATTTGGAATTTGGACTTTATGAAATTTTAGTACTTTATTTTGGGTTTGAATGATGTAATAAGGCCATAAGGCCCAGTTGGATTTTCTTTATTCTGTTTATTTTTATTTAAATATGATACAAATTATGTTTGATTAAAGATAAGTAAATTTATTTCTTTTAAAATAATAAACCCAAAAATTATTTTGTCACCTTATTTAAGTTGGATTTCCAGAATTTATTAAATAGGTTTCAAATTAAGCCCAACCCAAAACAATTTTTTTAAAATTACACAAATTTTCTCTAAGTCATTTAGAACATTGAAAACCGATTTATTTAAGGAACATACCAGATCCGGTTCAAGCTCGTGGGCCGGGTGTGGGGTGTTTCAGTATAAGTATTTGTAAAAGTATTGATCAATTGCATATTCCTCTAATTACTAGCGTAATCAAATGAATTGTGACATTAATCATACAACCATTGACCCAATTGAATAAATTGTATAATTACTTGTACAATCATTGATCCAATTGAATCGATACATGTAAATATTACATTGAGTATACATGTTTGGAATTCAATACCGTATTGTGAAATATATAAGAACTTTGGACCACCAATGTTTAGTTTTAATTTTTTTTATCCATTTAAGAGAAACGATCAATTATACAATCCTCTAGCAACAAATGTTATTGTATGATTATGACTTTAATTGTACAATCATTGATCCAATTTAATGAATTATACAATTACCATTGATCGAATTAAATGAATTATACAATTAATCAATCAACCATTTCATACAATTGAATAAGTCAATGTATAAATGTAATGACATTGTGGTGCACAAGCAATTCTGGTTGGATCGTTTTAGGTTTATGTCATACCAGGTTTTGGTCATTTCATGTTTAGTCATTCAGTTTTAATTTAATACAATGATTATGTTGAATCAGATAAATTGAGAATCAAGTTACTTGCATGATTTAGGTTTGACTATTAAAGTCGATAAAATTCAATTTATTAATTTTAAATACGATTAAATCGAATTTAGGTAAATTATTTAATCTATTTAAGTTTATTATAAAATTAATAATTATGAGAAACAGTTTTGAAATAAAATATAATAATTTTTTATATTAATCCATAATATATAAAACCATAAAAAGTAAACATTTTTTAATAGATGAAAATAATTATTGTTATTCTGATTATTTTTAAATGATGATTATAAATATTCTATTGTTAATAATATTTTTAAGCTAAAATTTTGGATTTTTGTATTGTTAATAACTTATTTAATCTAAAATTTTGATTTTTTTTTGTTAATAACATTATTTAATTAAACTTTTGAGGGATAAGTAAAAATCAATTTGATTTTAGAATTTAAAACATATGTAAAAACTAAAAGAAAAATTTTTCTAATATATTTTTAGGATTTTTAAATAAATTAGAACCAAAATCAAATGAAAATAAAATTTTAAATTTTTTAAAGTCAAGTAAAATTAAAATCAAAATTTTTTAAGATTTTGAAATATATATTTTTGGAACGTTACATCGTATTTTGGTAATTTCTCTTCACTTAATAATTTTATTTGAGAATAAATAGATAAAATATAATTTTTATTAGGTATTTATTGTATTTGAAAATTGCTATCAAGATTATAGAATATAAGCTGGAATTGCATTTTTTTTATATTAGACAATGTAATTACATATAAAAAGTTATACATTAAAACAAAATAATAGTTTAGTTTATAAGTATTATTTTATTAAATTTTTGAAAAAAAATATACTTAATTTAAGTTTCGGTCATTTCGAATTATTTATTCAATTTATTTTAAGTTCAGATTAAACGGATTCAAGTCGTTGACTTTTCATAATAAAATTAGATTGAATCAGATTCAAACTAATTGAGTTAAAATTGATAAGTCTATTTTTAGTAATCCATTTGTAACCAGAGACGGTAATAAATTAAAATAATGTTTATAATTTAATTTTTCGGGACAACTTTTCTTCATTTAGAAGATGGGCGGGAGATTTTTTTGGCGGGTGAATGGTGAGAAATAGCACAATTTCATCTCCCTACTAAATTATGGTTTTTAGAAAATGACTTCCGAAAAATGATTTTTGGAAAATGATTTATTTTTCTGAAGAAGTTAATATTTTTTGGTGTTTGGATGAATCTGTGTAAAATATTTTCTTTTGTTTGGTGGATTTCTTAAAAATATTTTATAAAAGTTGTTTTCAATTAAACAAACATACATTTGAGATTTTCTTATTTTTCATTGTTTAATTGAATTTATTTTTATCTATAATTTTATATTTTACATTGTTTTTGCATATATTAAAAATATTATGTTAAATTCAGATTCATTGCAACGTCATTTTTTAATTACATGACTACTAAGTGAGTATTTTTTATTTAAAAATGTGACATCAACAAAATTGACAAAAAAAATTAACGATGTCAACAATTGGACTTGATTTTCAAATTTAAAAACTAAAGGGACTAAATTCTTGAAAATAAAAGTACAAAGACTAAATTACAAATCTGTGAAGTGTACATAGACTTATGACATATTTTAACCTTTATACTACAAAACATTTATTATTAATATATTTATAATTGTAATAAATATTTATTATTAAAATATTAATATTGAATATTTTCAATAATATGTGAATAGTATTATTTAAAATTATTATTTTTAAAATTTACTATTAAAATAAAATTAAAATATTAAATAATTTATTAAAATAATAAATTATATTTATTATATGACGAAATATAAATAATTAAATATGTATGTTTAATAATATTGAAAAATATAATATTTTAAATATTTTTAAAAAAAATTGTTATCAATATAATAATATTAAGCTTGATTTAAGTTAATTTTTATATAAAAATAAAATTATCTATAGATGAGCTCTTTTCCGTAAAATGACTTACGCTTTTCAAAAGAGTAAGTCATTTTACAGGAAAAATGGCTTATTTTACCTTGACCTGTAAATCATTTTTCGTTGACCAAATTATTTTCTGTGAAACAAGCACAGAAAAATGCAGAAAACATTTTCCGTAAAATATTTTACATGTAAACAAACGGACCCTAAATGACTTCATTGCCATACGTCTACGTTTGTGCCACTTACAGCATGTTTGGTTGGTTGTAATGCTAAACCATTACAGCTGAATTCAGTGGCCCATCCCTATTCCATTGTTTGGTTGGCTGTAATGGGCTATTACAGCCCTATTCCATACAGCCTTATTCAAGGCAAAATTGCCGTTTACCATTCGCCACTCTATCCACAGAATACCCATTCAGCGTGTGTGAGTTTCAACTTTACCCTTCTCCCTCTTTTTCATTCTCACGTCTTAAGCATCTTCTTTTTTCATTCTTCTTCCCATTTCCTTCCAACCTTCTCCCTCTTTTTCATTCTCACGTCTGAAGCATCTTCTTTTTTTCATTATTCTTCCTATTTCCTTCCAACCTTCTCCCTCTTTTTCATGCTTCTATCCTCACCAACCCTTTGACAAACCCTATTGTTTAGTTTTATTTTTCCCTTTGCTCTCGTCTCGCTTCCTGTGAAGGCTAAAGCGGCTCCTTTCTTTCAGCTACCCACGCTTTCAAGCTTCCAACTTACCCAGAAGCTCCAAGGCTGAAATCGAGGAGAAGACGCTACAATTACTAATTTGGGATTCCATCCTCAGTTTTGGCTAATCCCCTTTCCAAGGTATAAAGCTCTCGGTATTAATTTCATCATTTTATTTCAAGCTTTATGTCCTTAGTTCTAATATGGGTTACTTTTATTCGACTCGTTCATGCTCAAAATTTTGTCCTTTTTGAGTAAATTAGTCAATGCTTTTGATTAGTTTGATAGTGGGTACCATACCTGTTACACCCCAAACCCGACCTAGACGGCATGGCCGAATCTGGCGATGTCACAGGATAGTGTTTTAGAAACATAATTACGGTAAAGCCATTTTTCGTTACCTTATACTACCTTCAATAACGTGTCGGTTGTTTCAATCATTAACCGTTTTCAAAACGTCGTCCAATTTTTTCCAAATTATTTATAGTTCGCGGAAGCATTTAAATCAGTTTGCGAAATCGTGGTGTTTTGGTAAAACATTTGTTTATTTTGAAAACTCGCGTCTTATCCTACTGCTAGCAGTTATAAATCAATATAAAAATCCCAAATTAAAGTAAAACCCATAAAGTCCATATACAGTAAAACTTTTTCCCGGATAAAATCAAAAGCCATAAATAAAAATAAGAATACCATAAAAGTCCAGAACCGTGGTCACCGCCGAGTCCTCCGCCGCACCGACCAAAATCTGCTTCATCGTTGGGGATTACCTAAACAGTTAAACAAAAAGGGTGAGTTTTCGCAAACTCGATGTGTAACCCCCACGTAAAAACATGCACACAAAGATAATCTCGAAAAATGACATAAATTCACAGTGCGGGTCTGAGCCCATTACAGAATTGATGTGGACCTTAGCCTACTCAAATACAGAATTAGATAAAATCTAGGGCCTTAGCCCATTTCAGACATAATATGCAGATCAGAACAGAATAGCAGAGTCCTACCCACCAGCCTCTACACACCAACTCCGTCCAACCCTACACACCATGTGGGGATAAAATCAACCCACCCATCCCTACACACCATATTGTACCGAATGCGGCACATAATCAGAAGTTTGCAGCTGAGCTGCCAGATATTAGGCTTAAGAGCCTTTCAGACACTTCCTCCAGTAAATCATCAACCCACCCCGATGCAATGCAACATACATAAAATGTCATGCTATTATGCAAATACAGTTCATACACTCAGATATCAGAATTCATGCTCGATGTAAATCGAAAAGTCGGTCACATAATTAGGGGTCTAGGTAATGCTTACCGACCCTACAGTAGGTCCACAGTCGACTAGGGCGACCCGTGCAACCTTACAGAACTTTTCAAAACAATGGGCTCAAACGCCCGTGTGGCCCACACGGCCCAAATTGACCTTGGCCCAGAATCACAAACACTCGTGTGGGCCCACACGGCCCATTTGGTCGAGGTCGTGTGTCGCACACGGCCTTGCCCAGCCGTCACACAATCGTGTCACTCGCGCACAGCCTAGCTCGTCAATCACACGGCCATATGGTGACTTACAGTCTTGCACACGGCCTACCACACGGGCGACCACACGCCCGTGTGGCGTCGACAGTGAAGTTTTTGGCTTTCGTCGAAACCTTTTTTTTTGCGTTTTCGGGTATACACCTGTATCGTTTTCGACGCGTAAGCTCCCCTAAGCCTCAAGAACCTAAAAATCAACCAACGTAACACTCATTTAACCACTTGTTTCATCATTCAATCAAAAGTCTATCGAAATCTATCATCGGTAATCTAACGAACCCTTACCGTTAAAAACTGAAATAGCAACTCTTAATTCTCTGTAGCAACACCGATCAATTATTGCCTTTCACCTAATCAAGAAGAGCACAACAGACCCCTCACCAGACGCCTAACCCAAAGCAAAAAGATTAAGCGAAGTAGGACTTACCGTAAGAGCACACCACCATTGAACAAGGAGGAAACAAATCGAAAAACTGAAGAAGAGGGGAAAACAAAGAAATTTCGACAGGGAATAGGCAGGAACACGTCAAAAAAAGAAAAGGAGAAAATTTTGGGGGAAACAGAGTGATAGCTGAAAATTCAAAAGGAAATATGCTAATCCCCTAATCTCTCCCCTTAATTCTCTCCACTAACCCACTACTCAGTTTTTGAAACCAACTCAAACTCTTCGTCACCAAAACGAGCAAAAATAATCTCCCTTGCCTATGCAGAGATTCGAACTCACAACCTCCAACCAATCAACACTCCACCTAGCCACCAGACCAGCAGGTCCATTCTGTTAATTACTTACACACTTTTACTTATAAGCCTACTAACCAGAGTTTGGGCTTTATTCATAAAAATACCAAAATTTATCAAAGCTTAGACTTGAACTTGAAATCTCTCACACACACCCAGAACACATAACCACTGAAGCAGATAGATATTGTGTCACAAGTACACGGAAACAGTTACACAAAAATTTGGGCGTTACAACTCTACCCCCTAAAAGAAAATTTTTTCCTCGAAATTTTACCTGATCAAAAAAGGTGAGGATACTGCTGGCGCATCGACTCCTCCGACTCCCAAGTGGCCTCTTCAGAGCTATGATTCCGCCACAGCACTTTCACTAAGGGGATAGACTTCCTTCGCAGAACTTTAGTGTCGCGATCCAGGATTTGGACCGACTTCTCCTCAAACGTCAGATCTGGTCTAATCTCAACGTCCTCAATGGGTACAACATGCGTGGGATCAGAGCGGTAGCGTCTCAACATTGAGACATGAAACACATCATGAATGCGATCCAACTCCGGAAAAAGCTCCAACTGATATGCGACTGGCCCCACTCGCTTCAGAATACAGTACGACCCAATTAACTGAGGGCTCAGCTTACCCTTGCGACCGAACCTCAAGACTTTCTTCCATGGCGAGACCTTAAGAAAAACTGAGTCCCCCACAGAATACTCGATATCCTTTCTCTTCAGATCAGCATAGGATCAGACGCCGCTTTCAGACAATCCTGAATTAATCAGACCTTATCTTCCGTTTCGAAAACTAATTCCGGACTTAGAACACGTCGCTCACCCAACTTAGTCCAGCACAAGAGAGTGCGACACCTACGACCGTACAAGGCTTCGTAAGGCGCCATCCAAATGCTAGACTGATAGCTATTGTTATAGGCGAACTCTGCCAACGGCAAGTACTCCTCCTAACTGCTTCGAAAATCTATAACATAGCTCATCAGCATATCCTCCAGTACTTGAATCACCCTCTCCGACTGGCCATTTGTCTAAGGATGGAAAGCAGTACTGAAGTCTAACCTTGAACCCAGAGCTTCGTACAAATTCTTCCAGAACCGAGGATCCCTATCGGAGATGATCGAGACAGGAACCCCATGCAGTCTCACTATTTCCGCTATATATAGCTTGGCCAATTTTTGGAGAGAAAAGTTCGTTCTGACCGGAATGAAGTGGGCAGACTTGGTCAATCGGTCCACGATGACCCAGACAGAATCCTTCTTAGTGGGTGTTAAAGGCAACCCACTAACAAAGTCTATCGTTACTCGCTCTCATTTCCACATCGGTATCTTTACCGACTGCAGTAACCCCGAAGGCAACTGATGCTCAGCCTTAACCTGCTGACAAGTCAGACAGCGGGCAACGAAGCCCGTGACCTCACGCTTCAACCCTGGCCACCAGTACAACTCTCGGAGATCTCGATACATATTGTTCCCACCGGGATGCATAGTATAGGAACTACTATGCACCTCCCTCAGAATCGACAGTCGTAACCCCTCATCACTCGGTACACAAATCCGACCGCGGAAACAAAGTACCCCATCACTGTTAATCCCAAAATCTGTAGTATCCCTCTTCTCAACCTGACGGAACCGCGACTCAAGCGCCTTATCCCCCGTCTGTTTACATCTAATCTAATCAATCCACGTGGGCTTAACCTGAAGTTCTGCTAACAGACTCCCATCGTCGAATAAGCTGAGTCGAGCGAACATCACTCTCAGATCGGTCATAGCCCTACGGCTCAAAGCATCTGCCACCACATTGGCCTTGCCATGATGGTACTCGATGGTGCAGTCATAATCCTTAAGCAGTTCAACCCATCTATGCTGCCTAAGATTTAACTCCTTTTGAGTGATGAGATACTTGAGGCTTTTATGATCAGTGTAGATAGTACACTTCTCACCGTACAGGTAGTGCCTCCAAATCTTTAGAGCGAAGACTACAATAGCCAGTTCCAAATCATGAGTAGGATAGTTTACCTCATGCGTCTTGAGCTAGCAAGACGCATAAGCTACCACTTTACCATCCTGCATCAGAATGCAACCCAGACCCACATGCGACGCATCACTGTATACCACGAAGTCTCTACCAGGCTCCGGCTGTATCAGAATAGGGGCCTGAGTCAGAACAGATTTGAGCTTCTCGAAGCTCTCTTGTTGCTTATCAGTCTAAACAAAGGGAATTCCCTTACGCAGAAGCTTGGTTAACGGTGCTGCGATCAAGGAGAACCCTTCTACGAAACGTCGATAATAACCCGCCAGCCCGACTAGCTACGATTTGGACACATTCTTCTACCGTTTCTAATCCAAAGACGACCTCAATCTTACGAGGATCAACACGAATCCCCTCCGCAGAAACCACTTGCCCCAAAAAGATTACTTTCCGGAGCCAGAACCCACACTTACTGAACTTCGCATACAGTTATTTCTCACGAAGAGTCTGTAATACCACTCGAAGATGCTCATCGTGCTCGTCCTCAGTCTTGGAGTACACCAGGATGTCATCGATGAATACCACTACAAACTGGTCCAGATAAGGCTGGAACACACGGTTCATCAAATCCATGAATGCCGATGGTGCATTGGTTAACCCAAAAGGCATAACCAGGAACTCGTAATGTCCATACCGAGTCCTAAATGCCGTCTTATGCACATCGGCCTTCTTAACCTTCAGTTGATGATATCCTGACTGGAGATCAATCTTGGAAAACACAGAAGCCCCTCTGAACTGGTCGAATAGATCATCAATTCTCGGTAGTGGGTACTTGTTCTTGATTGTTAGCTTGTTCAGCTGCCAGTAGTCGATACACATCCTCATTGTCCAATCTTTCTTCTTCACAACCAACACCGGTGCTCCCCATGGAGACATATTGGGACGAATGAATCCACGATCTAACAGTTCTTGAATTTGAGCCTTAAGCTCTGTAAGCTCCTTCGGTGCCATTCGGTAGGGCGCGATAGACACCGGAGCATTACCCGGAATGAGCTTAATCCCAAATTCTACTTCTCGGCTCGGAGGCAGACCCGGTAATTCCTCAGGAAAAACATCTGGAAAGTCCCTTACGGTTTTAATGTCCTTAACCGAAGAGTCCCCAGAATCAGAAACACTGATGTAGGCCAAGAATGCCTCACATCCCTTCCGTACCAACTTCTCTGCCACTAACGCAGAAATTACATTAGTCAGGTAGTCTCGATGTTCCCCAATCACCACTACCTCGTTGTCCTCTTCGGTTCTCAAAACGACCCTTTTTGTCGCATAGTCCAGACTTACCCGGTACTTGACCAGCCAGTCCATTCCCAGAATCAAATTGAACTCCCCGAATAGAAACTCCATCAGATCAGCTAGAAATACTATCCCTTGAACTTCTAACGGAACGTCTCTAAATAGTTTACCAACTCAGATAGACTGCCCCAATGGACTCACAATAGTTACCTCACTAGAAGTACTCTCAACCAGAAGTCCTAGAGTTTCAGACACAGCACTAGCTACGTAAGAGTGTGTAGAGCCTATGTCTATCAATGCCAAATATGGTACATCATAAATTTAAAACGTACCCGTAATGACGTCCGGAGTATCCCGATCCTCACGGCGACGGGCAGTATAAACCAATACAGGCTGCCTCGCCTTAGTCGGTCCAGCACCTCTTCCCGGTGCTCTCTGTCCTCGACCCATGCCGTTACCACCCCTTGCCTGACCTCGACCCCTAGGTGGCTGCTGAACTACTCTCGGCGGCTATGCAGTACCAGTACCCGCAGCTTGCATATGATCGGTTCTCAGCAGACAATCCCTGACACGATGCTCAGCTGACCCACATCTCAAACATGCCCCAGTCGTCTTCCAACACTCATTCGGATGGTGTCTACCACCATACCCACAAAGCGCCACCCATTAGGTGTAACAGGAGGCCCAACTCTCACTGGCCCATCAGACCTGGCCTTCTTCTTAGGCCTCATCACAGAATTTGAGGGCTCTGATTCCCTCTTATTCTTTCCTTTCTCACGGTTTTGGCACTCAGCGCGCTTAACCTCCTTGGCGATCTTCGCCTTCTCCACTAAAGCAGAAAAATCACGCTCCCTCTACGGAGCTATCAGAACCCATAAGCTGTCCCTGAGTCCATCCTCAAAATGGATGCATCGCTCATATTCGGTCGCCACTATGCCTCGGGCATACTGGATCAATCTCAGGAACTCGGCCTCATACTCAGCCACTGATCGGTCTCCCTGGGTGATATTAAGGAACTCACGTCTCCTAGCATCAATGTAGCTGGCTCCAACATACTTACTCTGGAACGCCGTCTTAAAATAGTTCCAAGTCAAACGGTCGGGCTGAGTGCCTTCCTTGACCGTCAGCCACCACTGGTAAACTTCATCGCGAAGTAGAGGGACAGCCTCCTTAAACTTCTGTTCCGCGGTAAAATCTAGGTCATCCATAATTCTTTCAGTGGCCTCCATCCAATATTCGGCCATGTTAGGGGCGACTCCACTGACACCCCTGAATAATTCCATCCCATTGGACCGAAGTCGTTCCGTAACCGACCCTCGGCCCCCAGATCCAGTGTTGGGCCCAGAGACCCTCTCTAAAATCCGTAGCATGGCTCGGGATAGTGCATTATCCCCAGCCTCACGATCATGAGACCCAGTCTCTGTAGCAGGTGAGATTGGTATCTCGCTCGTATCCAAATTAGGTAGGTTTTCAGATACAGAGGACCCAGCTCGAGCCCCCCTACGGCCTCTACCCCGGCCTCTAGTACCCCGTCCGCAGATACCTTGTGTACTCATCGTAAATTTAGAGTTTATCTGGATTAATAGTTTTATGCGTTAGTTACAGTTCCGATATTTATTAACAGATATTTTATGCAGAACAATATCATAAGTTCAGAGTTCGTTATCGCGAATCGTAGTCTCACTATGATTTTCAGTTTCGCTACAGTTTTTAGTTTACACTACCTAGAGTGTTTTAGTACAGTATACTACCTATTAGCTGTTTTAAGCATTCAAGTAGTATTTTCAGACAAATTTAAATAGAATTCAGAACACTTACAGGATCGGCGCCGGAGACTCGGTGTACCACATACTCAGTCCAAAAAAATATTTTAAATACTTTAAAACTCATTTCGGAAAAACCAATTTTAAAAATCCAAATCCACAACCGAGTTTTACAACCTGGCTCTGATACCACTAAATGTAACACCCCAAACCCGACCTAGACGGCATGGCCGAATCTGGCGATGTCACAGGATAGTGTTTTAGAAACATAGTTACGGTAAATCTATTTTTCGTTACCTTATACTACCTTCAATAATGTGCCGGTTGTTTCAATCATTAACCATTTTCAGAACGTCGTCCAATTTTTTCCAAATTATTTATAGTTCGCAGAAGCATTTAAATTAGTTTGTGAAATCTTGGTGTTTTGGTAAAACATTTGTTTATTTTGAAAACTCGCGTCTTATTCTACTGCTAGCAGTTATAAATCAAGATAAAAATCCCAAATTAAAGTAAAACCCATAAAGGCCATTTACAATAAAACATTTTCCCGGATAAAATCAAAAGTCCTAAATAAAAATAAGAATACCATAAAAGTCCAGAACCGTGGTCACCGCCGAGTCCTCCGCCGCACCGACCCGTCTACTGCTGGGGATTACCTAAACAGATTAAACAGAAAAGGGTGAGTTTTCGCAAACTCAGTGTGTAACCCCCACAAAAAACATGCACATAGTATAATCTCAGAAAACATAAATAAATTCACAGTGCGAGTCTGAGCCCATTACAGAATCAGTGTAGACCTTAGCCCACTCAGATACAGAATCAGATAAAATCTAGGGCCTTAGCCCATTTCAGACTTAATATACGGTCGATCGTAATGCATAGCGCAGTCCTACTACCCACCAGCCTCTACACACCAACTCCGTCCAACCCTATACACCATGTGGGGATAAAATCAACCCACCCATCCCTACATACCATATTGTACCGAATGCGGCACATAATCGGTTTACAAATGAGTATGCGATATCGAGCTTAAGAGCCTTTCAGACACTTCCTCCAGTAAATCATCAACCCACCCCGATGCAATGCAACATACATAAAATGTCATTCTATTATGCAAATACAGTTCATACACTCAGATATCAGAATTCATGCTCAGTACAGAAATCAGAAAGTCAAGTCACATAATTAGGGGTCTAGGTAATGCTTACCGACACTACAATAGGTCCACAGTCGACTAGGGCGACCCGTGTAACCTTACAGAACTTCTAGAAAAATGGGCTCGCACGCCCATGTGGCCTGCCCGTGTGGGCCCACACGCCTGTGTGGCCCACACGGCCCATTTGGTTGAGCCCGTGTGTCGCACACGGCCTTGCCCGGCCGTCACACGACCGTATCACTCGTACACGGCGTGGCTCGTCAATCACACGGCCGTGTGGTGACTTACAGTCTTGCACACAGCCTACCAAACAGGCGACCACACGCTCATGTGGCATCAACAGTGAGGTTTTTGGCTTTCACCGAAACCTCATTTTTTTGCTTTCGCTGAAACCTTATTTTCTGCGTTTTCGGGTGCACACCTGTATCTTTTTCGACGCGTAAACTCCCGTAAGCCTCCAAAACCTAAAAATCAACCAACGTAACACTCATTTAACCACTTGTTTCGTCATTCAATCAAAAGTCTATCGAAATCTATCATCGGTAATCTAACAAACCCTTATCGTTAACAACCGAAATCGCAACTCTTAATTCTCTGTAGCAACACCGATCAATTATTGCCTTTCACCTAATCAAAAATAGCACAACAGACCCTCATCAGATGCCTAACACAAAGTAAAACGATTAAGCGAAGTAGGACTTACCGTAAGAGCACACCACCGTTGAACAAGGAGGAAACAAATTGAAAAACCAAAGAAGAGGGGAAAACAAAGAAATTTCGGCAGGGAATAGGCAGCAACACGTCAAAAAAGAAAAAGAGAAAATTTTGGGGGAAACAGGGTGATAGCCGAAAATTCAAAAAGAAATCTGCTAATCCCCTAATCTCTCCCCTTAATTCTCTCCACTAACCCACTACTCAGTTTTTGAAACCAACTCAAAATCTTTGTCACCAAACCGAGCAAAAATAATCTCCCTTGCCTATACAGAGATCCGAACTCACAACCTCCAACCAATCAACACTCCACCTAGCCACCAGACCAGCAGGCCCATTCTGTTAATTACTTACACACTTTTTCTTATAAGCCTACTAACCAGAGTTTGGGCTTTATTCATAAAAATACCAAAATTTGCCAAAGCTTAGACTTGAACTTGGAACCTCACACACACACCCAGAACACATAACCACTGAAGCAGATAGATATTTTGTCAGAAATACACGGAAACAGTTATACAAATATTGGGGCGTTACAATACCATATGTTTCTTTTATGTGAAACACTGCTTTGCTCTTTTGAATTTGGAACTGGTAGACTGTTGTTTGCCTCCCAAGCTCGAGTTTTGGCAACCAAAGTGTCAACCATACCTGAACAGGCCAATAAAGGCAATTAATACAGAAAATGTCAGGCTATGCTAAATAGATCTAGAGTTGTAGCATCATTAAAGTTCTCCTCTACCATGTAGATGTTAAAGACAAATATGCCATGGATGCCTGGAAACTAGAACTTATTAGTTTCAGGAGATCATTTCATAATATTAGGGTGACCAAGTAACATTTTAAAAACCAAACTAGAATAAGAAATGACGAGTTACGTACAAAATTTCTGTAAAAAATACACTTGATTTATCCGTGAGATTAATTGTAACTGAGCTCCCAGCAGTAATATGATGCTTTCTGATTAAATTGTTGTTGTGATCATCAACAATCTGTTCTGTCCCTGTGGATTCTGGCAAAGGATAAAGCAATATATGTTGACAAATTTTGCTCTTCTCTTGGTTAGATGAGCGTTTTCTTGTGAGAATTAAGCCTCCAGATGATGGAGAATAGGCATTATTTGGAGTCGAAAGAGGAAATTTCTTGGCTTCTTCTCGTATATGGTCAAATATTGATTACTCAGTGATGATTTTACAATCATCATTTTCAATTCCAAAAGCAAGCTCTCCTACAGAATTTTTTTTAGGCGAAAATGCTGCGTGAAATAGGAAAAAAGATACTAGGATATCTAATGAAAATCACAGCATAATCCCATACCTTCTAGTTCTTCATCCAAGAGGTTCAAACTAGGCCCGCAATAAAAAAGGATTTAGGTGACAAGATAAAAGGGTGTAAATGAAATGAGCTACTTGAAATCCAGAAGAATTCTCTGGTTCTCACATTGAAGAACTTTCCCTTTTAGATTCAATCGAATCGAGAGGTCTTTGAGCAAAATATTTATGTTTGGCTTCATTGTCATCTTCTATAACATAAACTTCCTCAAGAGTAGGTTAAACTTATTAAAACTTATTAGCATGTTACGTAAACTAGTGATATTTTTCTTTTGCTTACCAATGATTTCATTAGCTATTTTGCATTTCACTTTGCTTTTCTTCTGGATTGTTATTCTAGGCTGCTAAAACGTCATCGCTTGATAATGATATTAACTGCAGTTTATTTCAGAAAAAAAAAGTATTCTTCAAAAACAATATATTTATCTTATGTATGGTAGATTGCTTATCAATATTTGTTGTAGTATGATTTTAAATTATGTTGGAAAATAAAATTTTATTAATTTTAAAAGTGAGTATTTAAGAATAATTAATCATATTGTTAATGTATTCCATCAATAGTACATAATTTTAATTAGTATAATAATTATTTTATACCTCAAAATTTACACATTCACGATTTAACAAATTTAGCCCGCAACATTTGTGTAAATATGTAAACGATAAAGCTAGATTTATTAACTTTTTTTAGAATCAAAACTAAATTTAAAAAATGATATATATAAAACATCAAGGACTACATTTGTCATTATACCAACCAAATCTAAGTACAATTGATGGAAGATATTAATACTGTAATAAATTATCCTAGTTGCTTATTTTCAAAATAGTCAGGGATTAAATTGTTTTGATTTTTTTAAAGGGATCAATTTGCTCAATATAAAAATAGAGAGGGACTAGAGAGGTTTTTTACCAATTATTTTTTAAATATAGATGAATTAATTTAATTTACTTTTTTTAAAAAAAAGATTATTGAACTTATTTATTTGAATATAATGTCTATCTCTATTTATAATTCACTCGAAATTTTAAATCCGAGTAAAAATGTGCATGTACTTAATACCAACTAAATTGAAGTTTAGTATATCATTGCACTGGAAAGATTTTCTTTTTCTTTGGTTTATATTGAGTTACAGGTATAAATGGCAAGGAAATGGTGGCACTAAAACTATATATATATGGTAATGGAGTGCATTAAATATAAAATAAATAACAAAAAATGAGCATCATTGCATGTGTATCAAGTATGCTTATTAAATGGTGCTTAGGCAAATCATATTCAACAATTGGGTACCAAAGCTCTAAAGTAAACACCTCCATTATCATTATTCATTAATTAATGTTTCCCCTATTTTCTTCTCTGTAACAATAGTTGGATACGGATTGATTCCTTTTTTAAAATCATTTTAAAACCTAATAAAAATACAATTGGGTTTATTTACTTATTTCATTTCCCCTTTTTGATTCTATTAAAACATTTAATATTAACTCAAGTATGTCATTAGGTATTGATTTAGTGTTAAAGCTCTCGTGTAAATAAAAATGATGTATGCTAATAAATGAAATGTTTCCTTTTGCCTGTCTTTTTGTAATACTAATAAACTACAAATAGTGTCTGCAAATATCTTTTGTCGCAATTATTTTTACCTCATTGTAATAAGTTAATGTAAACATCTTTGACAGGTTGTAATTTCTATTTTGTGCTTTGTAAATATTCTTAATATGTATGGTTCATTTTTCTTTGACAGGTTGTTATTGCTTCTTCTTCTTATTTGGCTTGTTTGATTGCTTCCTCCACCCAGGGTTGAGCATCTTGTATTCACTGAATCACTGTAAGTTATTTGGCAATTAAATTCTTTGATTTTGTTTTATCATTATTGAAATTAGTATTGGAGAAATGTGACCCTTTTACTACGATTTGAAGATATGTAACACTTTAATATCTTGCGATAATGGCTCAAATCGCTTTTAATTGTACAAAGTGAGAGGCGTAAAAGAATTGGTCTTGCTATTACAATATGGTTGCAAATGTGTACAGTTGCGAGTTGGTTCTTAGTTGCATTGGGTGCCATCCATAGCCTACATACTTATAGACCAAGGATTAGATCCTATATTTTAGATTTTTATGCAAAACGAGATTATGTGAAAAGACTTGTATATGCTAGTGACGAGACATGTATTGAACAAGTTAGGATGAATAGAATTACCTTTTTTAAACTATGTGAGATGTTACAAACTTTAGGGGGATTGAAGTCGTCAAGGAATATGCTTGTTGATGAGCAAGTGGCAATGTTTTTACATATCATTTCTCATCACCTTAAAAATAGAGTTACCAAGCATCACTTTAATAGGTCCGGGGAAACCGTTAGCAGATCATTTCACAATGTTTTAAATGTTGTCATACGCTTACAAGATATGTTATTTAAAAAGGCAGAGCCAATTACAGCTAATTCTACAGACCCAAGGTAGAAATGGTTCAAGGTATTGGAGTGAGTTCTATATATAGCTCGTACATAATTTAGTCCATTTAGATTTAAATATAGTATCCTAACTCAAGGTTTTATACATGTGATGTAGAATTGCTTAGGTGCTTTAGATGGAACCCACATCAAGATTAGGGTTCCAACAGTTGATAAATCTAGATATCGAACGCGAAAAGGTGACATAGCAACAAATATGTTAGGTGTTTGTACACCTGATATGCATTTTGTTTATGTTCTTCCTGGTTGGGAAGGTTCTGTTGTTGATGGATGAGTTCTTCGAGATGCCATTAGTAGGAGACATGGACTAAAAGTTCCTCATGGTAAAGTGTAAAATTAGAGGAATTTGAATTAATTTTTAAGATCATACTTTTTTGGGAAATTAACCATGACAAATAGTTTCTTTTTATAGGTTGTTATTATCTAGTTGATGCTGGATACACAAATTGTGAGGGATTTCTTGCGCCTTTTAGAGGACAAAGATATCATTTGAATGAGTGGCGTCAGGGTTACCAGCCAAGTACTACGGAAGAATTTTTCAATATGAAACATGCTTCAGTGCGTAATGTTATTGAAAGATGTTTTAGGTTATTAAAACTTAGATGGGGAATACTTAGGAGTCCATCATTCTATCCTATGAGGGTGCACAATAGAATCATTATTGCATGTTGTTTGCTCCATAATTTTATTCGAACCTATATGAGTCTTGATCCTATTGAACGGAGTTGGAAGAAGGATTACCTAGTAATGTGATAGATGATGATGAACCGAATATCGTAAATATTCATCCATCGGATGCATGGGCTACTTGGAGGATAGAACTAGCCAACCAAATGTTTGATGAATGGAAAACATCTAGAAATTAGTTAGGTTTAGGGTAAAAATAGTAAACGTTAAGTTGTTTATGTTATTTTATGTATCTAGTTTATGAAACTTTGGTGGTGTTTGAATTGTTTTTTTTTTTTTTGTATTGTACTAGACTTGTTGAATGATAATTTATTTTCTTTTGATTCATCATGTGTTATAATTTTATAAAGTGTTGATCTTTTGATGCATAATATTGAACTTAATTTTAATTTGCGTTTTTTTCTTAAGGTAATTATGTTAGGTTTTTCACAATCAAGTGTTTCTTCCCAAAATTCTCGAGGAACCAAAAGGAAATGGGTTCTAGAAGAAGATGCTGCGTTGGTTGCTTGTATGGTCGACTTGCACAATGTTGGAACCTTTAATGCAGATACGGGGTTCAAAGCCGGTTATTTAAATGAGTTGGAAAAAATGTTAGAAAAAGTTTTACCCCATGCCATGTTGAAGGCTAAACCTAATCTTGAATCGAGAATTAGGACATTGAAAAGGGATTGGTCAATCGTTTATGACATGCTTAGTGGAAAAAACAATAGCGGCTTTGGTTGGGATGAGCATAGGCAGCTTGTTGTTGCTGAAGATGCGATGTGGAACTCATATATAAATGTAAGAATTATTTCAAGTCTTTATTATCTTATTTTGACCAAAATTATATCTAATATGAATTTCTCATTTTTATAGAGTCATAAAGAAGCCACTCAATTCAAACATCGGAGTTTCCCTTATTATGACCAACTTACTGCCATCTACGCAAAAGATCGAGCCACTGGAAAAGATGCTCAAACAGCCGCTGATATTATTGAAGAAATAGATGTTGAGGATGTGGCTACTACAAATACTCATGAAGAAAGAAACGATTTTCATGGATGCGAAGCTGATGTTTTGTTGGATGACATGGATCTTTCAGCTACACAACCGCAACCAGGTAGAAACCAAGGTGATTCCACAATTTCAAAGAAGAAAAAAAATGATTTCTGATGCAAGTGATTCTTCTACTTCATTTAATGATGTTGCCACTTTATTGGCGGAAAATATACGGACCGTTGGCCTTGAAATCAGTAAGAGTATTGCCTCCGAAGTGCTAATTCAACAAAAGTCAGAAATGACCATTCAAGAAAGTGCTCTGAAATTATATCCAACATTATGTGAAGTAGAAGGTTTAACTGAGGATGAGCGCTATCGAGCATTGAGCAAAATTCCAGATCATCCAACGCAAATGCTCATTTTCTTTAGTTTACCTTCTGCTGTGCGATTGGAATGGGTCAGAAGATTTCTTGCTGACCATTAAAAATCATGGTTGTGTTGATGATATTTTGGTAACTTTTTGTGTTTGTAATATTTGGATGGTATAATGACATGATAGAATGTCATTACAATGTTGTAACTTTTTGATGTTGTAAAATTTTAAAACATATGGATTATGACATATAAACTAATGAAATCATGTAATTTTTTGTTAATATATGAATATTATGCTTGGATGTGAAAAATAATTCTCAAGTTATTTATTACTTCTAATATTTTGTTTTTTATTGTAGAATAATTAAATTATTTGTTTCACTAATGATATTTTAGCACATTAAATATGTATTGCAGTTTAAAAATAATAAAGTAGATTATATATTTTTTTATAGTATTATATATTTTGATTTTTTTTAAATTCATATAATAATAATTATATTAAGAATGTTATTAATTTATATTTTTTATTAAATTATATTTAATAATAATTATGTTAAAATATGGTTAAATTATTTATTATTTTTATTAAATTATTTTCAATAATAATCTTATTAAAATTTAATAACAATAACAATAATTATCTGTCTAAAAAAAATTTCTGCTAAGGGTATTGTGGTCATTTTAGTTTTTTTCCTTATGCTATTACAACATCATTCCATTCAACCAAACACAAGAATACTATTACAGTTCTATTCTATTCCATTCAACCAAATAGTTGAATTACTGATTGCAGTTCTATTCCATTACAGCTCTATTCAATTACAACCCTATTCCATTACAATGAACCAAACTAGGGGTGAGTATTCGATCGAGTCGAGTCGAATCGAGTAAAAAAATTTCGAGTTAGTCGAGTTAACAAATCCTATTTTAGTAACCGAACTCAATTTGAATTTTTTCGATTCAAATCGAATCGAGTCAAAAAATTTCGAGTCAAATCGAGTCGAGTTAACGAATCCTATTATTTATACTTAATGTTGCGATTAGATGGACCAATTATTTAACTAGTAGACGAAGTACAAGATTATTTAATTACATGAACAATATAATGATTCTGCCTATTAACTTAATGGGTAAATATTTATCAAAACAACGTAGTTTTGCCTTTTAACTTAATTATTTTGAATTTTAACTTTTAAAAAAGTAAACATTTATCAAAACGACGTAGTTTTGTCTTTTCTTATTCGGATTTTCGGATAACTCGAATTGTGTAATTCATATTCGAGTTAAACCGAAAAACTTAATTTTTTATTCGAGTTGATCCGAATAACTTGATTAACTCAAATAACTCGAACTATTTAATTCAAAATTTGAAATTTTTATCGAATTTTTCGAATCGAATCGAATTTTGCTCACCCTAAACCAAACGTACCCTTAATTTTAGTTCAAATATAAAATATATTTTTAAGCTTCGACAAAAACAATCATCTCATATTTCTCAAAAAATCTAGTGTAGCATCATTCAACGATCATAATATCTTATTTTTCTAAAATTTAATACTAGAATTGATATGTATTTCACTGTAATAAAATCTCATATACTCATTACCTTTTCTTTTTTATCCTTTTTTTTTTCAACATAAACATTTCATTCAACAAATATGGGATTACAATAGGTTCAACAAATCAAATGGAACACAGAACTGCTAACTGAGTGGACAAGAACCTTTTATTGTGCTTTTAGCTACCCAATCGGCAATTTGATTTCCATTACGGCGAATGTATCTAAAATAAATGGAGCTTATGATGTTAGAAGTACTCGACATAATATCTCCAATGGTCGTAGACACATTGCATGTCAAGCTTACCCAAGATCGCCTTGAGCAATCCCATTCAACGATAAAATTGTGTCATCCATTACAATTAATAATATCACAAATAGAGGTGAAATCTGAAATTTTTTTAGGAGATCAGAATTAAATTACATATTTTTATGATAGTAAAAATATAATTATATTATTTTAATAGTTTATATTTTTATAATTTTTAAATGATTAAATTATATTTTTAAAATTTTTAAAATTAAAATATAATTTTATTATTATTAATTTAAAATTTTATAAATTATAAAAAATTTAAATGAATTTTTTTTTTCATTTTTTCATTTTAAGAAACGTGGAAGCCTCTACCAGCCCATTACTCTGCCCTGACCACAAACTAACGTAATCCAACTCGTTTATGTGTTGATTCCATCAAGAATATCGCCATTAGTGTTTCAAACAAATACTACCTAAAACCTTAGACAACGTTTTCTTTTTGCCTCTCATTTCAGAGGTACTCTATTTAGAATTTTCCGCGTATTCAAAGTTGAAGCTTTCAAGAAGAAGCAATGTCTGGGCTGTGTAGTACGGTTGCGTGTGGAGTACGAAAGCTGCTGCAAATCCAGAGACAATGATGGAGCCGGCAGCCCAAATCTTAAAAGATGTGGATTCTCACATTAGCCCAGGAAATTAAATGATTAAGGCATCAAGGATGCTTTTGGATAGAAATCTTACCAGTGTAGACTTTGGAACTCGCCTGATCTTCTGTTTGGTTTAACATTGAATATTGTATGTTGGGTTTTTATTTTATTAAAATAAAATAGTCATTTTTGTTTATTTTAGATTATATTTTATTTATTTATATTTAAAATATTATATTTTAGTTACTAACGTTATCGCATTTTAACATTTTAATCATTGATCCATTAATTGTTATTAACGATGTAACGGTAAACTAATGCGACACGTTAAATATCATTTCAAACAAAAATTCTAGGTTAATTTATACAATCGGTCCCCATATTTTTTTTATTTTGAGCAATTTAATTTTTTTCTTTTATTTTTTTAACTTTCTTTTATTTTTTTATTTTCTTTTGCTTCTCCTTCTATTTTTCCTTCTTCTCCATTTCTTTTAACGTAATTTTCCTATATTTTTTGTAATACCCCAAACTCGGTCAACACGCTACGACCGAATCCAGCATGTCACAGGGAAAAACATTTTTAAAGAAGACAGGAGGTTGTTTTAATTTTGTAAAGAATCGTTATTGAAAACAAGTTGCCGTCTCTTATTTTAAGAAAACCTTTGATTTCCATGAAAAGCCGAATTAGTTTAAGTAATATTGCTAAAACCGGCCCAAATTTGGTCTTAAAGAAAACTCGCTTAACTTGTTGTTACTACTTGTTTGCCGTTACCCGATGGTAAAGTTTTAGAAAAACCCGACGAGTTGTGAAAGTTTGGAAAACATTCTTTTTATAGGTTATTTAGGCATGCCGTTTCGTTTAACTTATACAAATTTCCGTGAGAAATAAAGCGGATAAATAAACCCCAAAATGAAAGTTAGTGGCCTTATTACAACCCGAAAACCAGATTTAAAGTAAAGTAAACCAAAATAGTAATTTAAAACAAAACTCGAAAGAGAATGCGCATGGCCACCTCGAGTCCGCCCCGGCTCCGCATCCGCGATCTACGAATCATCTGCAAAATGTAAAGGAAGGGGTGAGTCACCGAGACCCATCAGTATACTTCCCCAACCCGAAAATGTTAATGCCCTTACACGCTTTCATAAGCCAACATGCATGTCATGCAACCCCAAAACCTAACCATCCGAAACTCTTGAATCTACCCCTGTGTGGTACCAAACCACCGGTGGTCAAAACCACCGTGACCGTAGTCACAAATAATATACATATGTGGTCAAAACCACTGGTGACCGTAGTCACAAATAATGTGTGTGGGGCCAACCCACATTGTGGTCACAACCACTGGTGATAATCCCGTATACCGTCATGTGGGGCCAACCCACTGTGGTACCAAACCACTGGGACGAGTCACAAAGATAAATATATGTGGTACCAAACCACTGGTGGTCAAAACCACTGAGACTTAGTCACAATAATATAGAAAGCAGGGCCAACCCACTGTGTGGTCAAAACCACTGGTGACAGTCTAGAATCATGCCTTCCCCCTCCTCTCATCATACCCATTTTTATGAACATGCTTTTAATGGCATAATAATCATGCTTAACATATAAAAATCACATGGCATGGCATATACAGATTTACATAGGCATTTAACATTAGCCAATCAAGTGGACTTACCCGGAGTCCTCGCTTTTACCCACAAGGGTAACATACCCATTTCAACGGTTATTCCGGCTTTTGACAATATACATGATAAACATATTAACTAATGAAGTGTGTAAGAGTTACACACTGATTACCGTGTCACGACGCTCTCTATGTCGATCTTCGTCATTAATCGACACTACCGCTTATCTGCTCTCTTGCTTTGCTCGATGCCGCCCACACCCCTGTGTGTCAATCGCGAAACGACCTTTTTTGAACTTAGGGGTCGGGGTCTCGGATCTAACCCCACCTACCGCTTGGTGACATTAGGGTCCATAATACCTAGATCGATGGATCTCAAGATCAAGATCCAAACTACGAACCGAGCAAGTTCCGAAATCCAAACTTATCGTCACCCCTTCCTATATTCGGCCAAACACATCACTATTAAACAAATAGCCATTCGGCTTTGGTCATGAAATCCCGAAAGAGATAACGTGAGAAATGACCGCCTCTTACTTCAACACCTTACCATCACCAAGCAAAAGTCAAGCAACGTGAAGACGAGCCCCCTTCAATCGGCCAAGAACCAACAATATAGGATTAATGCCTTGGCATCGCCAAAGAAGAAAAGAAGATTTAAAACTAGAGGGAGACACTTACCACGATTGAACATATATCCGATCAACAAGTTATGCCGCCAAATAAGAACGATCCGCAAGATGTGGGTTGAGATTCGGCTAGAGTAGATTCTTCGGGAAAGAGAAGCACATAAAATGCTCTTGGGATCCAAGAGGTTTCGGCTATGGTTCCAAAAGAAGAGAAAGAAACCGAAAGAGAAGGAGCGTAATGGTTTCGGCTCTTGCTTACACAAATAAAGGAAGAAAAAGAAGAGTGATATGGCTTTGGAGAGATTCGGCTACAAAGGGTTTCAAGAAGAAAGATGAAAACAAAAGTGAAAAGGAGATAGATATGGTGTTTTCGGCTTTTGAAGATGAGAAGGAAAGAATGCACCAAAGTGACCCTAATGGTCTTTTAATGTTTTGGCTAAGATGGAAAAAGAAGAAGAACCGAAATTGCCTAGACAACTTTTGGCAAAGAAGAAAATAGAGGGGTTTTTGAGAGAGTTCTAAGCACAACTCTACCTGCAGAAAAAAAAAGAATCGAAACCACTTGCACCTTAACCAAATTCGGCACACTCACTCCCTGCCAACACAAAACCGATTCCCCCTTCCCTATGCAGAGTTTAGAATTCGGCCAACTCTAGCTCCCATGTCCATCTCATCAATTTTCTCCTGGCCACTCATTCAAACCGATTTGAATGAGTCAAACTCCTACAATTTCTCTTCTCCACCCATTTGAATCTGTTGACTCTTTCAACATCTATCCATCAGAGTCCATCTTGAGCACATCTCCTCCAGGTCCTGGCGTCAAAAAGAATATGTAGAAAGGGATCTTCGCAGCTCGAACCAAAGCTCTCCTACTTGCATGTGGCGTCACTCTCCTTGTGCTTAAGTGGCGCCTCCCTTGCCACTTTACCATTGGGATACTTGTGTCAAAACACTCCAATAATTTCCCTTAACACCTAACTCACCCAGCTCCCCCCTTATTAGAAGCCCAAAACGAAAATTTTTTCTATGGCTCAGGCCTACCCCTGGCTCATGCCTGAACCCCAAAACACCCTAAACTAGCTCAACAACCATACCATCACATGCAAACACACATAAATGCAAAGACCCCGATTTAAGGATGTTACAGTTCTACCCCCCTTAAAAATAATTTCGGCCTCGAAATTGCCTGGTCAAAAGAGTTGAGGGTATTGCTGCCGCATCACATCCTTTGGTTCCCGCATGGCCTCTTCCGCTCCATGATTTTGCCATAACACTTTCACCAAAGGAACCGATTTCCTATGTAAGACTTTGACATCCTGATCCAGTATCTGCACTGGTTCTTCCTCAAAAGACAAATTCGGGCTCACCTCGATCTCCTCCACTAGCACAACATGCGACGGATCTGATCGATAGCGCCTAAGCATGGAGACATGAAACACGTTGTGAATCTGACTCAATTCTGATGGTAACTCGAGCTGATAAGCTACTGGTCCTACCCGCTTCAACACCGTATAAGGCCTGATAAACCTAGGGCTCAGCTTGCCCTTCTGACCAAACCTCAGCACCTTCTTCCATGGCGACACTTTCAGAAAGACCCTATCACCCACTGCAAACTCTATATCCCTTCGCTTGAGATCGGCATAGGACTTCTGCATGTTCGAAGCTTCCTTTAGACGAGCTCGAATCACCTTAACTTTATCCTCTGTTTCAGCAACCAACTCTGGACGCAACATCTGACGTTCACCCAACTCTGTCCAACACGTAGGGGTACGACACTTCTGTCCATATAATGCTTCATACGGTGCCATCCGGATACTACTTTGATAACTATTGTTGTACGCGAACTCGATAGCAACCAAATATTCCTCCTAACTACCAATGAAATCCAAAACACAACCCCTTAACATATCTTCCAAGATCTGAATCACCCTTTCTACGATTGCCCATCCGATCATGGATGAAATGCCGTCTTTGAAGTCCAACCTTGTACCTAACGCTTTGATGCAACGCTTTCCAAAACCTTGACGTGAATCGGGATCCTTATCTCGAGATAATTGACACCGCACTCCATGCGATCTCACTATTTCTCGCTACATACAACTTAGCTAACTTTTGGAGTGAGTAATCAACTGAACCGGTATAAAATGAGCTGATTTTGTCAAACGATCAACAATCACCCAGACCGAGTCTTTCTTGCTGGGCGTAAGGGGTAGCCCACTGACAAAATCCATTGTAATCCTTTCGCATTTCCATTGCGGAATCTTTATCGATCGCAATGAGACCGATGGTAATCGATGTTCGACTTTGACTTGGCGACACGCCGACACACTTACTTACAAATTCGGTTACTTCTCGCCGCACTTACCACCAGAACTATTCCCGCAAATCTCGGTACATCTTGCTACCTCCAGGATGCATAGCGTATGGACTGCTATGAGCTTCCTGAAGAATCCTCTGCCTTAACTCAACGTCCTTCGGCATACAAACTTTCCCTTGAAAATACAACACTCCATCGCTGCTCAAGCTATAACCCTCCATTCCACCATTCTGCACTTGTAAACATCGAGCACTTAAGACTTCATCCACTAGCTGTTTCTCTTTAACCAGATTCACCCAAGTCGGCTTCACCTGCAATTTTGCTAGCAGACTCCCGTCGTCATACAGGCTAAGGTGGGAAAACATTGCTCTCAGGTCCGCTACCACCTTGCGGCTCAACGCGTCAGCCACTACGTTAGCCTTACCCGGATGGTATTCAATCGAGCAGTCGTAGTCCTTCAACAACTCGATCCACCTCCGCTGCCTCAAATTCAATTCCTTCTGAGTCAAGAGGTACTTCAAACTCTTGTGATCCATGTAGACTATAGACTTCTCCCCATACAAGTAATGCCTTCAAATTTTTAGGGCGAAAACAACTGCAGCCAACTCCAGATCATGTGTCGAGTAGTTCGCCCGTGGGGTCTCAATCTGCCGAGACGCATACGCCACTACTTTCCCCTCTTGCATCAAAGACACATCCTAATCCAAGATGCGACACATCACAATACACCGTAAACTCTTTCCCGCTTCAGTGAATCAAAACCGAGCTTCACAAATTTTTTTAACTTGTCAAAACTTCCTGTTGTTTATCTCGACCACACAAATGGAACCCCTTTCTCAAAGAACTTGGTCAACGGCGCAATCAAGGAAAACCCTTCCACAAATCTTCTATAATATCCTGCCAAACCCAGAAAACTCCGAATCTCTGCCATAGACTTAGGTGGTTTCCAGTCCAAAACTGCTTCTATCTTCCGAGGGTCCACTCTAATCCCCTCAGCTGACACCACATGCCCCAAGAAGGTTACTTCCTTCAGCCAGAACTCGCACTTACTAAACTTTGCGAATAGTTACTTCTCCCTCAAAATATGCAAAACCATACGTAGATGCGCGTCATGCTCCTCCTCAGATTTTGAGTACACCAATATGTCGTCTATAAACACTACGACGAACCGGTCCAAGTACGGCTGAAACACCCGATTCATTATGTCCATGAACACTGCCGGCGTATTGGTCAACCCGAACGGCATTACCAAGAACTCGTAGTGCCCGTATCGAGTGCGAAACGCCGTCTTATGGATATCGGCCTCCTTTACCTTAAGCTGATGATACCCCAACCTTAAATCAATCTTAGAGAAGACTGATGCACCCTTAAGTTGATCGAACAGATCGTCTATCCTCGGCAACGGGTACTTATTCTTGATCGTCAACTTATTCAGCTGTCGGTAATCTATACACATCCGCATTGTACCATCTTTCTTCTTAACAAAAAGCACAGGCACTCCCCAAGGTGATACACTCGGTCGGATGAAACCCCGGTCCAACAATTCCTGAATCTGTGCTTTCAGTTCCACCAACTCCTTCGGCGCCATCCTATATGGAGCAATAGACACTGGCGCGATTCCGGGTAACAGATCTATACCAAACTCAACTTCACGGTCCGGAGGCAGACCCAGAAGTTCTCCTAGGAATACATTAGTAAATTCCTTCTCCGTTCGGACATTCCCTACAGTTGATTCCTTGGCCTCCAATGCACAAACATGAACCATGAACGCCTCACAACCCTTCCTCACCATTTTCTCGGCCTTCAGAGCAGATACTACATTGGATAGATAATCCCTTCTATTACCTATCATCACCACCTCTTCGCCCTCAACAGTTTTCAATACCATGCGCTTAGCTGCTCAGTCCAAACTTGCTTGGTACCTCACTAGCCAGTCCATCCCAAGGATCAAATCGAACTCCCTGAATGGCAGTTCCATCAGATCGGCCAAAAATACTACCCCCTGAAGTTCTAGGGGTACATCCCTATACAGTTTGTTTACTTCTACAGAGTGACCTAGAGGGCTAATTACTGTCATCTCATTAGAAGAAATCTCAAAGGCTAAATTCATAGTTCCCACTATACTACTGGCAATATAAGAGTGCGTCGAACCAACGTCTATCAAAACAGTATAAGACAGTCCAAAAATTAAGAACGTACCTGTTATGACGTCCGGTGCGTCGCCCTCCTCTTGACGCCTCGCTGCATAGACCAACCCAGGCTGTCTTGCCTCTGTGCTCCCAGCACCTCTGCCTGGTATTCTGCGGCCTCGTCCAGAACCATTACCTCCCCTGGCCGAATCGCGACCCCTTTGTGGTTGCTGACCATCCCTCCTGAACTGTGTACGGCCTTGACCCTCAGACTGGATCCTGGCTGACCTCTGCGGACAGTCTCTTACCCGATGCCCCATTGACCCACACTCGAAGCACCCTTTGTTTTCGGTCCAACACTCTCCCGAATGAGACTTCCCACACTGAGCACACCGTGATTTTGCCATCGAGTAGTAGCAAAGAAGCCTTGCGGCTTGATTCGCCCCACCATATCTAGCCCTTTCTCGCGAATTCCCGCACCACGATGACCTGCAATTCCTCTTAGTCTAATTCCTATCCTCGGTTCCGTCTCACCGATCAAGCTTTCACCTCCTCGGCAATCTTGGCCTTCTCTACCAAGACCGCAAATTCTCTCTCCTGCTGTGGAGCAATCAACATTCGCAGCTCATCTCTCAACCCGTCCTCAAATTTGACACAGCACTCGTGTTCTGTAGCCACGATACCCCGAGCATAACGACTTAACCGAAGAAACTCGCCTCATACTCCGACAATCGACTTATTCCCCGGACCAAATTCAAGAACGCCTTGCGCTGCATCATCAATGTAATCGCCCCAACGTATTTCCTCTCACGATAAGTCGCCTTAAAGAAATCCCAAGTGATGTCGCTCGGCCATTGCTCTATCCCCGACCGTGAGCCACCATCGATAAGACTCATCCCGGAGAAGATACACTATCCCCTTCAGCTTCTCCTCAGCCGACAAATCTAAATCATCCATTATACGTTCTGTCGCCTCCAGCCAATACTCAGCTATATTGGGAGCCACACCAGATACACCCCTAAATACCTCTGCTCCATTCGCCTGAGTCGTTCGGACACGATTTCCGAGCTCCCGTTCCAACGCCTGCACACCGCGACTCTCTCCGTAACCCGCAGCGATCGCTCGCGACACTCTGCGTCGTCACCACCCGTCTGATCCTGAAACTCCGCGCCCACAGCTAGCGGCGGTGGTACCTCATTCTCCAACCCATGACCAGACCCTACCGGTTTCGACACAGTCATACTACCTCTACCACGACCACGCCAGACACGTCCCACGCCCCTCGGTGCTCATGACTACCGCTCACGAATTAACTGATTTCGTAATTTTATGCATTAGATTCGTTCCACTCATTATTACAAAGACGCTTTTTATGAACAATTTATTATAGGGATCGTTCTCGTAAGTTCACACAATCCTATAAGTTTCAGTCTCTAAAGTAATTTCCTATTACTACCAGTCATATCACAATCATCACAATCATATAAACAGCAGTTAGGGGTACTTACCTGTGCGGATCGGTGCCGGAGACTCGGTGCCATGCTTTCCCCAAATCAAGCATTTTTCATCAAGATCATTTCGTAACCCATTACTAAAAATATTTTGGGCATCGGGCCCATAGCTGAGCTTTTAAACTTGGCTCTGATACCAAAATTGTAACACCCCAAACCCGGTCAACACGCTACGACCGAATCCAGTATCTCACAGGGAAAAACATTTTTAAAGAAGACAGGAGGTTGTTTTAATTTTGTAAAGAATCGTTATTGAAAACAAGTTGCCATCTCTTATTTTAAGAAAACCTTTGATTTTCATGAAAAGCCGAATTAGTTTAAGTAATATCGCTAAAACCGTCTAAATTTGGTCTTAAAGAAAAACTCAGTTAACTTGTTGTTACTACTTGTTTGCCGTTACCCGATGGTAAAGTTTTAGAAAAACCCGACGAGTTGTGAAAGTTTGGAAAACATTCTTTTTATAGGTTATTTAGGCATGCCGTTTCGTTTAACTTATACAAATTTTCGTGAGAAATAAAGCAGATAAATAAACCCCAAAATAAAAGTTAGTGGCCTTATTACAACCCGAAAACCAGATTTAAAGTAAAGTAAACCAAAATAGTAATTTAAAACAAAACCCGAAAGAGAATGCGTATGGCCACCTCGAGTCCGCCCCGGCTCCGCATCCGCGATCTACGAATCATCTGCAAAATGTAAAGGAAGGGGTGAGTCACCGAGGCCCAGTGTATACTTCCCCAACCCGAAAATGTTAATGCCCTTACACGCTTTCATAAGCCAACATGCATGTCATGCACCCAAAACCTAACCATCCGAAACTCCTGAATCTACCCCGTGTGGTACCAAACCACTGGTGGTCAAAACCACTGGTGACCGTAGTCACAAATAATATACATATATGGTCAAAACCACTGGTGACCGTAGTCACAAATAATATGTGTGGGGCCAACCCACATTGTGGTCACAACCACTGGTGATAATCCCGTATATCGTCATGTGGGGCCAACCCACTGTGGTACCAAACCACTGGGACGAGTCACAAAGATAAATATATGTGGTACCAAACCACTGGTGGTCAAAACCACTCGAGACTTAGTCACAATAATATAGAAAGCGGGGCCAACCCACTGTGTGGTCAAAACCACTGGTGACAGTCTAGAATCATGCCTTCCCCCTCCTCTCATCGTACCCATTTTTATGAACATGCTTTTAATGGAATAATAATCATGCTTAACAAACAAAAATCACATGGCATGGCATATACAGATTTACATAGGCATTTAACGTTAGCCAATCAAGTGGACTTACCCAGAGTCCTCGCTTTTACCCACAAGGGTAACATACCCATTTCAACGGTTATTCCGGCTTTTGACAATATACATGATAAACATATTAACTAATGAAGTGTGTAAGAGTTACACACCTGATTACCCGTAATACGAGGCTCTCTACATCGGTACTGTCGTTAATCGGCACTACCGCTATCTGTCTACTACTTTACTCTGATACCGGCCCACACCCCGGTGGCCAATCGCGAACAGTCGACACTGCCCTCCTTTTGAACTTAGGGGCTGGAGTCTCAGATCTAACCCCACCTACCGCTTGGCTGACATTAGGGTCCATAATACCTAGATCGACAGATCTCAAGATCAAGATCCAAACTACGAACCGAGCAAGTTCCGAGAATTTAAACTTATGCGTCACCCCCTTCCTATATTCGGCCAAACACATCACTATTAAACAAATAGCCATTCGGCTTTGGTCATGAAATCCCGAAAGAGATAACGTGAGAAAACGACCGCCCCCTTACCTCAACACCTTACCATCACCAAACAAAAGTCGAAGCAACGCGAAGATGAGCCCCCTTCAATCGGCCAAGAACCAACAATATAGGATTAATGCCTTCGGCATCAGCAAGAAGAAAAGAAGATTTAAAACTAGAGGGAGACACTTACCACGATTGAACAGATATTCGATCAACAAGTTATGCCGCCAAATAAGAACGATCCGCAAGATGTGGGTTGAGATTCGGCTAGAGTAGATTCTTCGGGAAAGAGAAGCACATAGAATGCTCTTGGGATCCAAGAGGTTTCGGCTATGGTTCTAAAAGAATAGAAAGAAACCGAAAGAGAAGGAGGGTAATGGTTTCGGCTCTTGCTTACACAAATAAAAGAAGAAAAAGAAGAGTGATATGGCTTTGGAGAGATTCGGCTACAAAGGGTTTCAAGAAGAAAGATGAAAACAAAAGTGAAAAGGAGATAGATATGGTGTTTTCGGCTTTTGAAGATGAGAAGGAAAGAATGCACCAAAGTGACCCTAATGGTCTTTTAATGTTTCGGCTAAGATGGAAAAAGAAGAAGAACCGAAATTGCCTAGACAACTTTCAGCAAAGAAAAAAATAGAGGGGTTTTTGAGAGAGAGTTCTAAGCACAACTCTACCTGCCGAAAAAAAAAGAACCGAAACCACTTGCACCTTAACCAAATTCGGCACACTCACTCCCTGCCAACACAAAACTGATTCCCCCTTCTCTATGCAGAGTTTAGAATTCGGCCAACTCTAGCTCCCATGTCCATCTCCTCAATTTTCTCCTGGCCACTCATTCAAACTGATTTGAATGAGTCAAACTCCTACAATTTCTCTTCTCCACCCATTTGAATCTGTTGACTCTTTCAACATCTATCCATCAGAGTCCATCTTGAGCACATCTCCTCCAGGTCCTGGCGTCAAAAAGAATATGCAGAAAGGGATCTTCGCAGCTCGAACCAAAGCTCTCCCACTTGCATGTGGCGTCACTCTACTTGTGCTTAAGTGGCGCCTCCCTTGCCACTTTACCACTGGGATACTTGTGTCAAAACACTCCAATAATTTCCCTTAACACCTAACTCACCCAGCTCCCTCCTTCTTAGAAGCCCAAAACGAAAATTTTTGCTATGGCTCAGGCCTACCCCTGGCTCATGCCTGAACCCCAAAACACCCTAAACTAGCTCAACAACCATACCATCACATGCAAACACACATAAATGCAAAGACCTCGATTTAAGGATGTTACATTTTTTAATTGTTAAAACTGGTTCTTATACTTTTATTTTTTTTGAACAATTTAATTTTTTTCAAGTGAGGTGAGTTTGTGGACTAGTTTTAACAAATGGAAAACATAGAAAAACTACGTTAAAAGAAATGAAGAAGGGAGGAAAACAAAGGGAGAAGCAGAAGAGAATTAGAAAAAAAAGTTAAAAGAACATAAAAGGAAAAAATAAATTGCTCAAAATAAAAAAATAAGGACCAATTGTATAATTTAACCTAAATTTTTTGTTTGACATGATGATTTAACGTGCCACGTCAGCTTACCGTTACACCATTTATGGCAATTAACGGCTCAGTGACTAAAATGTTACAATACAATAATGTAAGTGACTAAAACGTAACATTTCAAACATAAGTAACTAAAATGTAACCTGAGGTAAACAAAAGTGACTACTTTAGTAGTTTACCCATTTTAATGTAGTTGATATTATTATTTTTCAATGTAAAAGATATAAATTTGAATAAGTTTAAGAGTATAATATCTTTCAATTTAAAATTTTAGGGGATTATGAGCAATTTAAATATTGTATAAATAAATTATATTCAAGTAACTTCTTTTTTTAAGGATATTTGGGTAACTTTTTGTTAGAATTGTGTAACCTGAATCCCGTCACTTGTTAAAAAAATAAAATAGAGAGGAAAAAAAAAGGGGGATCTGTGGGGGTAAAGGATTGAGGGCCGAAGGCCCGAGACTGTAGCCCGTCATAGATCCCCATTAAGCCCCAAACTGGACTGCGGTTGCGACCGAGTGTGTGGGGGCGAAGCCCACGCGGTACGGACGATGCCGCACAAGTTGAATCCATATAAGATTATACTTCTATTATACATTAATTATAACATGGTTGTTTAACCCTTAAATAGATGTAGTTGAACTCCTATTGTATTATGTGTTTTTCAACATAGTGTATTTCTCCTCCTCTACTCATAGTTTTTCCTGATAAGAGTTTTCCACGTAAAAATCTGTATATTCTTTTTTTTTTCTTTTGTATTACTTTGTGATAATTCCTACCGTCATTATCGATGTTGATTATAACACTTTTTTAATTAATGTAGCAGTTACAATTATTACAAAACAATTACAATTATAATCAATCATCAAAAGCATATTTCACTAAATAAATAATTGAATTGTTGTAAAAAAGTTAAACCCTTCTAGTGATCTATATACTATGTATAAAGTGGGGTAAAATATCCAAATATACCAAAAAAAATAAAAATTTACGGAATTGGGCCAATTTCTAGAAAATTTACGGAAAATGGCCATTTCCCCTCAAAACGCGTCCACGTCAGCGCGTTTTGAGGGGAAATGCCAGCAAAGCGCTCCCCTAGGGACGCGCTTTGCTGGCACCTCAAATATTGGATATTTATTTTTAAAATTAAATTTAAAAAAATTAAACAAATTCTATTTTATAAAAGATATTAAAATTAAATTACAAAAACATATAAGCAACTATTATTTTATTAAAAAAATAAAAAAAAATTATTATTTATTAAATATATTAAAACTAAATTACAAAAATAAAAATAAAAAAAAACTTCTTATTTTATTAAATATATTAAAACTAAATTGCAAAAAAATAAAAAATAAAAAATAACTTCTTATTTTATTACATATATTAAAATTAAATTACAATAAAATAAAAAATAAAGAAAACGTCTTATTTATTTAATATATTAAAACTAAACTACAGAAAAATAAAAAAAAATAAAACTTCTTTGCTTGTAAATAATCATTCTTTGTTTTTCTTGTAAATAATCATTCTTTGCTTTTCCTTGTAAATAATCATTAGAATATTACAAATTCTATTTTACAAAAGATATTAGAATATTAAAACTAAATTACAAAAAAATAAAAATAAAGAAAACTTCTTATTTATTTAATATATTAAAACTAAATTACAATAAAATAAAAAATAAAAAACAACTTCTTATTTTATTACATATATTAAAATTAAATTACAATAAAAAAAGTAAACAATTTCTATTTTATTAAATATATTAAAATTAAAGTACAATAAAAAAATTAAACAACTATTATTTTATTAAATATATTAAAACTAAATTACAAAAATAAAAATAAAAAATAAATTTTTATTTTATTAAAAAATTTCAAATTAAATTATATACAAAAAAATAAACAACTTCTATTTTAGTGAAGATATTAAAATTAAATTACAAACACAAATAAAAAATAACTTTTTTTATTAAAAAAATAAAAAAAATTTATTACAATTTAAAAAATAAAAAAGTCGATCCGAATCAATGTTGATGCTTGGTCGAATCGCTGCCACACACGGGGCGGTCGGTGGTTACGCTACTGGATTCCTCCTTCTTCTAGCTTTCTACGGGGGGTCGTGGAACCTCGGGCGGGGATTCCGCTCCTCCCACACTGGTCTGGTTGTGGGTGTTGCGAGGATGACCCACCTTGATAAAATAACGACCCGAGGTGTTTGCATAAACCACGGCGGGGTGTCTCAATCCCGTATGGCGAAGGAGACGGTAGAAAGAAGTGCTCCTCGACGGCGCCTCCCCGTGATCCTCACGCGATGACGGCCTCAAGATCGGTGGCCACCGAGTAGTCGAACGGACTCGAACCCGCCATGCATTCCAACTCTGGCCGGGGCTGGGAAAAGGAAACATATATGGGTTAGGATACATATAAGGGGTAGGGTACGCACGCATATAAAGGGTAAAGGCTTGTGATGTCGGTGTCGCTTACCGAACCGATGGGCTCGGATCGTGTGGGCGCCGTTGATGGGCTCGGTGATCGTGTCGGTCTTTGTTGATGGCCCCGCCTCATCACCCATTCTTCTTGGATTTAAGGGGGCCCGACGTTCCCTTTGTTGGACGGTTGCCGTCGCCTCTTCTTCCGGACAACAAATACGGCATACCATGGATCCTAAACCATGGCATGTATTCCGCATGCACGCTAACTCAAACGACGATCGATTCTCGGTCAGGTAAATAGTCATACCGGTTCTCCCACGTCTCGATATATGCTGACCAAAATCTTGGCCAATCCATGTGCAACTGCCGTAAATCCACTTTGTGCTCATCATCGAGCACCTCAGGTGGCACGGGAATCGCTGCGAAATCCAAATTGTCGCAGAATCCGATCCGACCGTGCATCTCCACGGTCGCATAGGTGATCAATGGGACCTTCACGTGCCAACCGCTCGGATTTTGCAAGAACTCCTCCTAATTACTACCCGAATTTACGGATCCTCGTGATTTGTCCATTGAAACTTTATTAACATTACCAAAATATTAGTTATATACATAATACTAGACACTAAATACGAAATACTAAATTATAAATACGAAATTCGAAACTTACTTGTGATTCCGATAGTTGGTCCAATAGAAGTCGTATATCTTCAAGCGAGGTAGGTATTCCAAAGATGACTCACTTAATGGTTCCACGTAATTAAATAAATTTTTAGCATACAATTATACTATAAATCTACGTAATAATTGTAAAATATAACATTAAATTTACCTCGTTATCAGTGGGAATGAATATGGGTGGTCGAGTCGAGGACGTAAATGGAAATCAAAACCATGCCCATGACTGCAGTAGTGATAGGCAACCTCCGATTTTCGCTTTACTCGGCCGCGTCGCCCCGCACATCTCCCGATACAACCTCGATAGCACGGCAGACCCCCAACTCAATTCACCGGCTGCTCTAAAATCAACAAATTTCAGCAGCCATCTCAAGTGTACGAGGTTTCTAGAAAGGTCCGGCATCAGATAGCCTCCAATTATCTAAAGAATGTATGCCCGAGCATGCCGTATTCGCTCAATTTCGGTCGAACCCTCATTCGGCTCCGGGAATGTGTCTCGTAACCAGGCCATCTCGATCCGACCTCCCTGAATTTTATCCGGAATGGCACCTAGAAGCTCGTAGCATACGGCCATCCAATCACCAGAAGTTGCGGACCCGGTGACTACCGACCCGTCCACCGGCAATCCCAACTGCAACTGCACATCTTCCGGAGTGATGGTACACTCTCCGCATGGAAGATGGAAAGTGTGCGTCTCGGGTCTCCACCTCTCTATCAACGCACTGATCAAAGGCGGCTCCAACTTGAACCCCGACCTATCGTGGCCCACGTGCCAAAAACCCGCTTCCGCGGTAATTTCGATCAACGGCGATGGGGACCATGCATATTGCGAATATAACATTGCAACACCCGATCTACAGATCGTTTAAAAAATTATAAAATAAAAAGTAATTAAAATTGCATAGACCTAAAAAATATTAAATAATATTGAAAAATTAAAATTAAAACTTACCATTTGCATTTGCTCGACGGAGATGTGCTTGTTGTCCTTGTTGTCTAGACGAAGTAATTCCCCGGCCATTGTAATACGATCGAAAATTTTAAAATTTTTCAAAAAAATATATTAAAAAAAATTAAAAAGGGCTTTTTTGTAAATAGTAAAGGACTATTTTAAAATTTGAGAGTAAATTTCAAGGATTTTGAGAGAAAATTGAGAGAAAATTGAGAGAAGGATTAAAGTGTGAAAAAAATAAAAGGGTTGGGGGGTTTTTTATAGGGAAAATTTTGACCGTTGGGCCTTTTGACCGTTGGGCCCAACGGTCAAAAAAATTTGGACCGTTGGAGGGCGCGCTTTGCTGGCATCTCCCCTCAAAACGCGCTGACGTGGACGCATTTTGATGGAAAATGGCCCTTTTCCGTAAATTTTCTAAAAATCGGCCCAATTCCGTAAATTTTTAATTTTTTTGGTATATTTGGGTAATTTACCCTATAAAGTGTGGATTTAATTCATTTACTTTAATTTAGTTAATTTAAGTCTATTTACTTATCGAATTGGTTATTTTTTGTTCGAGTATGTTTCAAATTGTAAAATTTCAATCCATACCCAAACTTTAGCACTTAAATCCCTTAGGTTAAATTTTATTATTAGTATTATTCTACACATTAAGTTATAAATTTAATCTATATTTTTCTAATTTGATCATTCTTGGTTCTTATACCATCAAATTTTGGAATACTAGTATTGATGCAAATAACAATTGTTAAATCTATTAATAAGGTTTTTTTTTTAGAAGTAATATGTAAAAAAATAGCATTTGACATAACATTACACATATGATAATATGTTTATGGCATAAAATTTTGAAAATAACATAATATAATAAATTTAATAATACCATTTGGTCATGATTGAAATTTTAAAATCCAAAAATTATAAAAATTAAAATAACCAAATTAAAATACAAAAATTATATTCACAACTTAAAAAACTCCAATAAATCTATCTTTATATATGATTTGACTTGAACGTTAGAATTTTCCTCCAAAGTTTATTGTCATTTTATTAATTTAACATTAATAATTGATGGGATAAAATTTTATCTACCATGATTTTTTCTGGAATGTCTTTAGTGGTTGAGATTAACTTTTACGTATGTTTTATAATTGATGAAAAGCTAATTTTTTTTTTTTTTTTATGAATGCTTTATGAGGTGGGATCTTTTAAAAATAAAATTCGTATCATAATTTTTAAATTATGATAAAATATTTTATAAAAATTAGAAAACACATAAAGTTCTAAAAGTTTATCGAAAGACGTATAATGTATATTTTAACTTTAATATATTAATTATGAATCAAAATCAAGCTTACTTCCTTATGTATAATGTATATTTTAACTTTAATATATTAATTATGAATCAAAATCAAGCTTACTTCCTTATATATAATTGAATTGTCATATGACACGAGTTTCCCATTTCTGCTTTTTTTCTTTTTTTAATTCCATAGTTGGATTAGCTCAAGCTGATGATGATTGCAGCATTCTTTTTCTTTTTTTAAAGTAGATTAGAGTTGTTGAAATAAGTCGTAGAGTCAGAAATTTTTTTTGAGAGTTGAAATTAAATTATATATTTTTACGATAGTAAAAATATAATTTCATCATTTTAATAGTCTATATCTTTATAATATTTAAAGGATTAAATCAATTTTAATTTTATTATTTCTGGAGGGCCAAAGTACAATTTTACTATTATTAATTTTAAATTTTATAAACTATAAAGGGCCTAAATGGAAAATTTTCCATTTTAGGGGGGGCCAAGGCCCTTGCTTGCCCCCTCGCTCCGCCACTGGTTGAAACGCTTGTGTTGTTTTATTGCATTTTAAACTAAGAAACACATATAAATAGACTCAATACAAGTTAAGACTAAATCCCCTCATATTACATGAGAGGGCAACAACCTTAGTGTTATTCTTTAGGGTGTGTCACTCCCTCGCCCTTTCTCTCCTAGTTGGATTAGGGGGTGTTTTCTATTAAATAAATAATATTTGTGTTATTCTTATTCAACCAGTATTCTCCTATCTCGCTTCATAAATAGACACTTTTGGTAGAGAAAAATATATTTGATCAATACATTGTTATTCTGCTAAAAGAATAGGGAGAATTCATTCCTAAGCATAAATTCTATTTTTCAGAATAATAAACATTTTTTGTTTATAGAGAGAGAAATTACTTTCCCCCTAAAAGTAATAATTCAATTTCTTGTTTTGTGCTTGGTTCGTGTTGTTCAGGCCCATAATTGGCACAATTCGGGATATGAGGATAGCGGAGAAGGTTGTTCGGTTATAAGTTGGGAATTATTTAAATCTATCTCGCTCAAAGCACAAATACTTTTCGGGAAAATTTATTGCTATAAATATAACAAACCAACTCGGTTTTCAAAATTTTAAACTTCCACTGTAACTGAAAATCGTTTTCTTAATCAGATTTTTCCAACAATATCACTAATCATATCACTAATTGCATGACTTTTCCTGACTCTGAAAAATGGTTATAACTGATAAACATTATTATTTGAGTAGTCTTTTCCACTTGATTCCTCGATCGTATGAAATTCTCCTTTAGGTTTATCAATTGCTTGTAGAATGCCTAAAGGAGTAGGCATTAGTTCAAGCACTGGTTGTGCCACTTCCCCATCTTCAAAAGTAGCATCCTTTTGAATATATTCATCATTAATAACAACATTAATAGACTCCATTACCTTCTAAGTTCACTTGTTGTAAACACAAAATGCCTTACTAGAATTTGAGTAGCCTAGGAAAATTCCTTCATCACTCTTGGAATTGGACTTCCTTTGATACTTTCTATCTTTAAAAGTGTAACAGATACTCCCAAAGACATGAAAGTACTTCACATTTGGTTTCCTTCCTTTTCACATTTCATAGTGAGTCATACGTATCTTTGTTCTCAAGCGAACTCTATTGATGACACAAACAGTTTTGTTGACAACCTCAGCCCAGAACTTAAGTGAAATGTTCTCACTATTCAACAAAACTCGTGTCATTTCTTGAATAGTCTTGTTCTTCCTCTCAACTACACCATTTTTCTATGGCGTCTTTGCAATTGAAAATTCCCAGTTTATACCTTATTCATTACAGAATTCTGAGAACTCCTCATTCTCAAATTCTCGCCTATGATCACTTCTGATTATCACAAATGTGTCAATAGTACTCCCCTTCTTATTCACCAGTCTTCTACATAGCTTTTTTAATTTTCCAAAAGCATATAATTTTTCTATGAGAAACCTCACCCAAGTAAATTTAGAATAATCATCAACATAGACAAGAATGTATCTCTTACTTCCAATACTCTCGATTTGCATTAGCCTAATTAGATCTATATGGAGTAACTTTAATGGAGCACTGGTTTGGACCAATTGTAACTGCTTGCGTGACTCCTTGTGTTTCTTTCCTCTGAGTCAATTTCCATAGACCTTAGGCACTACTCCCCTTAACTTGGGCATTCCTCTCACAACCTCATATTTGACTAGTCATTTCAGACCTTTGTAATAATGTGCCCAAGCTTTTCATGCCACAAGTCTAGTTCAATTATCATAGCTTTATTGCACCAAGATGGTTGAATGACCATGTAGTAATTGTCAAGGGTTCTTGCTACTTCCATGACACTATCTTCCAACTTAGAAATAACACAACACCTGTCTTTAGTGAAATTAACAAGTATACCCTGGTCACATAACTAATGGATACTAATTAGATTAGCCTTCAATCCATTAACAAGAAAAAAAACATTATTTAATTTAAGTAAACCAAGAACATTCAAAATTCATTTTTCCAAGAATTCTACTTTCTTGCCATCACCAAAGGTTACATAACTACCATGGTTTTTCATCAAAATAAGATAAACAATTAGCATTACCAATCATGTGGTGAGAATATCCACTGTCAAAATACCAAACATGATCTGCAGTAGTATTCAAGGATTGATGAGCAAAAAGTAAAAAAAAAAATTATCCTTCTTTCTCTAAACAAGATTTTGCTTCTTACCCGGTGTAGATTTGGAACCAGTAGACACTGATGCTAGCACTACCTACTTCCATGTCACACCCGGTAATGTTAAAGGTTTCGTATAACAAAAATTTTGAGTATTAAATTTGAAAACTTTTCTGTTATGCGGGCTCTACTATGATTATGAGAATCTTGCGGACTGATTGGAAAATAGTTAGAAATTCAAGTTTAGTTTCGTGACATTTGAACCAAGAGTTTTCTTTTAGTGGGAAACATTATGATTAAGGGTATTAATAGTACTGACAAACTTGGGACTAATGGAAATGGTAGTGGAAAGATTATATATGAGATGATTCTTTCATTCTGGTATTTATTTTCTTTCTTCCATCTTCTTCTCTGGTTTGTTCTATAATATAGAAAAGTTATGAAGCGATCTGCATGGAGGGAGAAAATAATGTATCAGCTTAAGTGATTGAGGATTTACTAAAATGAGAAGGAGGAGGCTCAGGTGATATGAAAGTCTAAGCAGGTGTAATCGGTACTAGCTTTTAGGTATTTTGCTGGTGAGTTTTTAAACTCAAACTCTCTGTGGTTATTATATATATATGAGTATTGTGTTATTGTGTTGTCTTTGACTTCATGTTCTGCTGATGATGAGTTGAACTATTTTGGGTTGTTTGTTGTTGGTTGAAGTATGCAAAGTAATGATTTATAGATGCATGTTTAATTGTACGTTTTAGTTCTTTGTTTTTGATAAACTTTCACTGGTAAAATAATTATTGAAGAAGTTACCATTGAAAAGATTCAATAGGTTATATGTTTGGCATGATCTGTGTTGTGTTATTATCAGTATGATTAGTTGAATGCTTGTTATCAATCATAAATATGAATGATATGTGGAGTATGGAGGGATGTTTTGATGAATGAAAGATGACGAAATGACATGTTGTGCAATTTGTACCACATGATGCTGGTTTTGCAGAGGTTTGGGTGGATTGTATGGAGAATGTGTACGCATGGTATTTGGCTTTACAGAGGTTTGGTTGGATTGTATGAATTTATGCGCATATATATATGATAACCCTACATAGGTTCTTTCACGTATGAAACTTTACGGAGTCTAAGGCTTAAACCCCGATATGCATAAGCAAGTTCATGGCCATGACATATGTAAGTTATGAAAGTTCATCGGACTTGATTTTTAAGTTTTACATCAGTTATATGTGAGATTTCACCATCCAAAGTCCGTGACATGAATCCGCATGTATCCGCATATCTGAATCTTCCATATTTTGAAGTTTCTTCTATGAATTTGCATTAATATGTAAGTATTCGCCTACGAATCCGCATGCATGAGTCGGCCATATATGAGTTCGCATCCATGAATCTTTTATATGAATCTATATGTATGACAGTCCACTAGACTTATCTTTATGATTCAAGCTATGGCAATCTGTTGATCTTATATTCATGTTTCAACGTTAAGATATCAATGAGACCATCCTTCATAAGAGTCAACAATGACTATTATCCAAGTAAGAGACTGCATAGGCTTATTCTTATGTTCAAGCTACGAGAGTTTGTATGAACTAGTTATATCAAGCCAAAATCGCAAGGATATTTTTCACGTAAGAGTCCGCCAAGGACTATTTTTAAGTCGAGAATTCGTAGTGACTATTTTCCAAAAAAGAGTTTGGCAACAACTATTATTTAAGATGGAGTTCACAAGTAAGAACCCGTATTTATGAATCTACGATTATGACTTTGTTTATAAAGGTTTGTAAGTAACGTTTGCAGGTATGTGTTCACCAAGCTCGAGTCTGTGTATATAAGACTTTAAGTGTAAATCCGTATGTAAAAGAAATTCTCCAAGTATGAATCTCCATGCATGAGCTTTCTGGAATTAATCTATCGTACGTTAATCTGCAATGATAAAAATTGCTAAAATAATACGCATATGTTTTACTGGCAAAAGAGGTAATGATTCATCTTGTATGAAACCGGAGCAAGTGGGTAAGCGAAACCATTTCGCATTGTAGCCTATAGCACGGGCGATTGAAATAGAGGATTGTACGAATGTCGAAAGTGTAAAAATTTTCAAAATGAGACAATGTAAGGGAGGACAAGAGTATGCCAGGAGGAATGTGTGAACTCTAATTGTGCAACCGACATCAAACAAGAGATCAGACCCATTGAGTTCTAATTTATAAATTATAAGTGGTGCGTTCTATTAGTACTCACTAAGTTCATTTAAACTTTCTTAGTCTTTGTTTTGTTTTCCAAGTATGATGATCTTTATAAGGAGCTAAAGAGGGATCAAGCTCGAACTCGTTTAACCTTACGCGAACTTAAGTTCTTATCCGTGACATGCATATAGTGGGGCAACCTAGAGGTCGAACCCCAGGGTGTAAATTTTTATAACTATGTATGAACTTGATATATTCAATTCCTTGATGAGTAATCATTTAAATGTAGCAAAACCATTATTGTTAATCTTCTCATAAGTTTGCATGTTAATAACACTAAGCTAAGAATTTATAACTGTAACGTTTTAGTTTGGCGAATCAATCAGTCAAATATGTTAAGTTGTTTCTAATGATATGTGAACTTTTATGAAAGAAAAATTGGTTGATTTAATTATGTTAGTTTTATAATTTAGTTGAAATTTGTTTGCTATTTTGTTTCAGAGTTGATGATACGATCCTGCCTCGAAAATGAGTCGAGTCGTATTTGTGCTGCCCGATCATCTACGATGAAGTAAGGATCGTATCATTTGGTATCAGAGCCGTTAAAACGAGAAGTACGGACTTTCGAAGACAATCCCGAATTAGTACGTGAAGAACCGAAGTAAGTTTGAAAAAAAATATTAAAAAAAAATTGAGTTGAAAATTTGTATTCATTCTTGTATTCCCCGATCAAGAAAATTTCCATTTTCAACTATTCCTACCCATTTCACGCCACACTTAAAGCCCTTTCCATCTTTTCTTTTAGCCTACCCTACCCCTTTTCATTATTTTCCTTGTTTCCCAATTTGTGACCAACCCCTAAGCCTACGATTAAGCCTTGGCAAGTCTGCTTACGAAGTCACAAGAAAAGAAGGAGTGGAAAAAGGCACGAGAGTGTGAGCAAAATAGAGAGGAGATAAAAGCCAACATACGAGTGCAAACACGAGCATGAGTGTTATCAATTTCTTTCTTTCCGAGTGAACATAAGGTTTGTTGTGAGGTTTCAATTATTATCTTTCTTCAGTTTTGATTTGTTTTAATTTTTTTTATGTCACAAAATTCTGATCGAAATATGGAGGAGTGACAAGAACGACAACCTATTAGAAATGTTCTGGACCTTAATCTTCAAGCCATGCTTCGAGAGGTGGAGCGACTCTTTGATCGGAAGCTCGAGCCTATACAAGAAAGGTTGGAATTAGTTGAAGAGAGAGCACGTCGGAGAAGGACACCTCAAAGTCCCCCTAGAAACTGTGGCCGACAACAACTTAACGAAGATGATCTGTTTGATCCTAGTGAGGCCGAGAGTGACCAAGGGTCCAATGTGGGTGTTCAACGAAAGGAACAACGGAATCGTGGCCAAAGAGATCGGAGACGAGAAGATGATGATCTCAAGAATATAAAGATGTCAATACCTCCCTTCCAAGGCAAATTTGACCCGGAGGCGTACCTAGAGTGGGAGAAAAAGATTGAATTAGTTTTCGATTGCCACAACTATTTCGAGAATAAGAAGGTCAAACTAGCCGCAATCAAGTTTTCCGATTACGCGATGATCTGGTGGGATCAATTCACCACTAGTCGAAGGCGCAACGGAGAAAGGCCTATTACTACTTGGGTTGAGATGAAAGCGGCAATGCGACGACGATTCATTTCTTCGTATTATCATCGGGAACTTCATCAGAAACTCCAAAATCTTACTCAATGAACTAAGAGCGTAGAAGATTATTACAAGGAGATGGAGGTGGCGATGATTCGCGCGGATGTGCAAGAAGACCGCGAGGCGACGATGGCTCGTTATCTAGCTGGTCTCAATCGTGATATTGCTAATGTCGTCGAACTTCAACATTACATCGAGGTGGTGGACATGGTACACATGGCCATCAAAGTGGAAAAACAAATAAAGCGAAAAGGTGCTACCCGAGACTATTCCACCACAAATCCTTCAAGATGGGGACAAGGCGTTAGCAAAAGCTTTCCATCAAACCGAGTGAAGGAGTCCACAGTGTTGCCCAAGACAAACCGAATCAAGCAAAGGTAAAGCCATTGAGAGTTTGTCCAACCGTTCTAGAGATATCAAATGCTTTAAATGTTTTGGAAGAGGACATATCGCGAGTCAGTGCCCAAACCGGAGCACCATGGTGTTGCGTGTCGATGGTGACATTGAAACGGAGGATGAAGAGGAAGATGAGGCCGAATTAAATTCTGACGAAGAAGAGGATTTGGAACACCCTGTCGAAGGTGAGTTGCTTGTAGTCAAACGAATTTTAAGCCTTCAAGGAGTGGAGAACGAGCAACAACGAGAGAATATTTTCCATTCGAGATGCCAAATCTAAGGAAAATTTTATAGCATTATCATAGATGGTGGAAGTTGCACGAATGTGGCAAGTACTTTCATGGTGGAGAAGTTAGGACTGCCGGCCACCAAACATTCGAGCCCGTACAAGCTTCAATGGCTCAACGATGGTGGTGAGCTCAAAGTCATGAAACAAGTCCTTGTTTCTTTCAGTATTAGAAAGTATTCCGACGAAGTTCTATGCGACGTGGTGCCAATGCACGCGGGCCATTTACTGTTGGACGACCATGGCAGTTCGATCGGAGAGTGGTTTATGATGGCTATACCAATAGGTATACCTTCAAGCATTGTGGCAAGAATGTGACACTTACACCCTTAACCCCAAAGCAAGTATACGAAAACCAACTCAAACTCAAAACTTCTGTGGGACAAATGCAAGAAAAAGAAAAAAAGAGTGCGAGTGGAAAAGAAAAGAAAAATGAGAGAGCTAGAGGTAAAATTTTAAAAGACGAGAGAGAACAAGAAAAAGCGAGGAATGTTTTAACTAACCAACGAGTGAGTTGTCCTCGTGTTGTTTCTTCTTTTCAGGTTTCTCAAGATTCGAATGACAAGTTTTAACTTCATTACCTTCCCAACGAGAGACTGTTTCAATTGATCGAGAAAGGTAAGGTTGAAGGTGAAATGAGCCCACAAGTGCTTAAAGGTAAGCAAGGTAAAGAATCTTTAGCAATCGAGTCACGACAATCTAATTCGAATGATGTTGTTAAAATTACCGGTGACTTAGTTGTTGAAAGGTTTCCTCATTTTGATTGGGATACTTGCCATTCTATGATTGTTGTTAATGATTTTGTCTCAAGAAGTGTTATGAAAAGTTTTTCTCATGTTGTTTACTGTGTTGGTAAGTTTGTTGATGAGGATATATTAAATCAATGTATACAAAATTTGAATGTGAGTGGTAAAGAATTTTCATGTAAAAATCCCAATTTGTTTGATTGTGATGGTTATGTGAAGTCGTTACATCTTTGTGCGAAATCCTCAAGTATGTGCAAGCCTATTCAAATGAATTTTAAGATGTTTGATTGTTTGAATTTATTTATGCCTAAATCTTATTTATTTGGCATGTGCGATTTATTGGTGACAACAACATTCTTGCTGCATTATGATCGAAACCAAGTTTTTAAGCCCGGAACATGTTTTCATAAGTTGTTGATAAATGAAGGTAAGCATCATGAATTTATTCTGCATAAATGTGTTAAAACCTTTCATTTACTCTGAATTTTATCATTATGTTCGAAAATAAAGCACGTGAATTCTGATGGCTTGCGAAGTCAAAATCAAATCTTTGATTCCGAAGGTTGTACTATATTATGGTTTAAAGGATTTGAGCATGTTTTGCATGGTTATGACTTTCCATTGCTTCATGTTCTTTCTATGATGCCGGTCAAGAAACTTTCAAGTCAAAGTGAAATGGTAAGAGAAAACCTCATTTTTGATCCCAGTGATTATTGTTTTTTATTATTGTTCAAGGGATTTGAACCATGGAATTTTGATTGCCGAGAATATAATCATCGAATGCTTTGTGATTCTGGTATATTACCATCGAAGAAATTTTTGATTCATCAAGAAATGGTAAAGCAAACTCATGTTTTTGATCCCGGCATTGTTTCATTTGTTCAATTTTTGAATGAGATTTCAGAAAATTCTTTTGAGCTTATAATTTCGAGTGTCACTAACCTATTTCATTCTTGTGTAGGTGACACTTTGGAATGGTTTCCTCCTAAAGAGGGAGGGCATGAAAATAACATGTTTCCTTTTCGAACCATCTGTGGTTCTCAGGTTTTTGGAAACGAATCTTTCAGGTTCATAAGCAAAAGGGTTCGTGACCTTGAAAGATTTTTCTCGAGCAAATGGCCTGATTTGAGGATAAATCGTCTTCAAGAGGGAGAGTATGATGCGATCCCGGCCGCATCATGTTACGACACAACTCGATGCCACCGAGATTGGCCCAAACTCGAGGGGCCTAAGTGCAAAATGAAGCTTTTAATTTTAGTTTGTTAATTTGGTTGCTGGAATAATGACTTTGATTTATTTATTTTAGTTACTTTAGTTATTATAATATGAGTCTTTAATTATGTCTTGTTTATTAAATGCATCTTTAATTAATGTCTTGCATTATTGATCTACATCTTTTAATTATGACATGCATTATGTGTTATGCATTTAATAAAGTCATGCATTATGTAACTCTCATGTTAGTTAAGTTTGCATCATAAATTCTATCATGCATTATGTAACTCCCATGTTAGTTTAAGTCTGCATCATTAAATTAAGTCATGCATTAAGTAACTCATTTGTTCATTTAGTTTGCATCTTAATTAAATCATGCATTTAAGCATCATAGTTGTTTGAGTTAGTTTATAAGCGTGTTATTTAATTTGGCTATTTTTTTTTAATGCATGAGTTATAGTGTGTTTAATTTTTTTTCTTAAATAAATTGAATGTGTGTTTGCTGTAGGAAAGTTCAAAAGGCTGGTCACATATTTTAAAGCTACAATAGGGTTGTTCGTTTGCCAAGAAGAATCAAATGCTGTCACATTCAATTGGCTGTTCAGTTTTGGCATAAAAGAGTGTGCATTTGGTCACTTAATTGCTGGTGCATATTTGGAACGTTTTTGGTGGATATTGAAACACTCAAAGCTCATTATGGTGGCTTTTCAAATGGACCAAAAGTGACTCTTCAAGTCTGATCGGTTTCATGCACTCAAAGCTAGTTATGGTGCCAATTAAAGATATGAATACACAAGCATTAAGGCATTTGGTTAAGGGGAAAATGAAGGGACATCAAGCAAAGACATTTAAAGGACCATTAAGCCTTCATCAAGTGAAAAGGCATGACTTTTCAGCTATGCATGAATCAAGTGAAAATACATGACTCTTTGGCTACCCATTAAGAGTTATAACCGAATTTAAATATTTTAATAACTTTAGTTAAATGCTAAAGGTGAAAGGTCACAAATAGGCATTTGAACAGTCATAATAATGCCTATAAATAGATTGTAAGAAGACATTATTTTGGTTAGACAATACACTTTGACATTTTATGAATTTTAATTCATTTGTGAGTTTATTCAACTCTCTAAATTTGTTTAAGACTCAAGCTGACTTATCTAGCATAGCTAGTGGCGTCTTCCTTGTTTCTTTGAACTTATCACTCAAACCCGAGTGTGGCGTTCACCCATTTTGATACCTTTGGTTCCTAACTCTCTATAGTTAGCGGGTCAAGGTCCTTTGTTTCTTTTCCAGCATCTTAAGTGACTTATAAGTTTCGGGTCAATACTCTTAATAGTATTGGTTCACTCTTGTCCTTAAGCTCAACTATATGTTTTATCCAACATTCTGATTTGTTTGCTTCAAACCTTAGCCGAATTTTCACCATCATTCACTTAGCCATTTCCATCATCATTTCATTTAGCCAATTCAACCCTTCTCTTTATTCCCCTTTGTTTCAACACCCAGCCGAGCCTGTCCTAATCCATCCTAAAACTTTTTTGAAAACCATTCCTTTAAGCCTACACTTAGCCAAATTCCTTCAAACTCTGAATTGAATGAAGCTTCTCCATTTTACGATTGGGCACATCTACGACTCGAATCACAACCCACGAGACGAGTTCGTATCAGTTGAGGTGACACTTTATATCTGGACCCGTCTACTGGGTCGGGTATAGAGTGTTACATTCCATCTTAAATCATGAAGCATCTTGAAGCATCTAAGTCAAATGTGACAGAGTGCTATACAATAATGACAAATAGTATTGTATTTGATATACACCTTCTTATTAACCTTGATCATAGTAGATTGTTTTGACATTTCACCATGATAATCATTTGCAACTTTGACAAAGATAGTGGGACCTTTAGCAACAACTTTACTTTTTTCTTCTACATACTCCAATCTTTCTTTTCAAGGGCTTCATCTTCTTGCATATGGAATTTCATCAAGTTTTCCACTGCTAACATTGAACTTTTGGAGCATCTGCTTCATTGACTCAAGCTCTTTTTAAGTTTTCTCAAGATTTTCTATTTTAATAGTAAGTTGAGACTCATTTGCTTCCTCTTGTTAGCTTTAGATTTTCTTAATCAATCTATTATTTTCAACCACCAATATCGAGTTTACATTACATACCATTTCCCACTTGACATGCATAGTCTTGTAAGTCCTTAAGAACTTAACATTTGATTCTTCTTTAGAGGCTTCAATAGTGTCACCCTAAGACCCAGTCATGTTCATCTTGGAAGTAAAAGCAACATAGTTACTTAGGTGTTCTTCATCAAACTCTAAACAACTAGTGGAGTCCTCATCACTCTAGTTGACTCAGAATGCCTTCTTGTTCTTTTTCAAGGTGTTTGCACACTCTGCCTGAACGTGCCAAAACCATGACATTCATGGAACTGGATTCCTTTCTTCTTATCTTAGGCAACTTCCTCATTGATGAAAACTCCTTTAAATCTTCCCTGTTGAGAATTCTTGAACTTTTCAAACCTTTGACTTCTAGATCGACTTTTGAAAGCCATGTTGAAGTTTTAAGTCAACAAAGCTATCTATTCCCCCAGCTCTTCTATAGCAGTGCTATAATCAGTAGGCATTGATCTAGCCACTTGTAACGCAATACCCTTTTCTCCTTTACTCTTGTTTCTTTTTGTTTCATCCAAATTTAGCTCAAAGGTTTGAATGGATCTAATCAACTCATCAATACACATAGTATCAATGTTTTTGGCTTCCTTGATAGTTGTAACTTTGATGTTGAATCTTTCAGGAAATGATCGAAGAACCTTCCTGGCAAGCTTCGAATTCAAATACTCATCTTCAAGGGCGAAAGTCTAATTGGGTAAATCATAGAGTTTGACATAAAACTTAACAATTGTCTCATTCTCATGTATCCTTAAGGTTTCAAATTTGGTTGTCACATCCCAAAAATAGGGTTAGAAGAATTGGGTTTATGGTTGATTGATTGATTGGATTTAAGTCTGAATATGCACGATTGTTAAAGTGTGCTAATGTATGTTTTAGTGTAATTAAGCATGATTTGTATGACTATGATATGTTAGAATAGGAAAATTGGCATGAAAACACGAAATAGTATGTGTGTCACATGTAGGTTGGGCATGTTTTGTTATATTTGCAATTGAGTCTTGATTTTTATGCTATGCAATTGGAGTCCCTAAATTCTATGAAATGACTTGAAAATTTGCATAATTAAGTCTTATTTGGATAATTCCATAATTTTACTCTCAATTTTACAAAAAGGTTTTACTAAAAAAATTTACTAAATTTTTTTACTAAAATTATGATTTAGTCCTTAAACTTTGCTTTAAATAATTAATTAAAGTATTAAAATAATATAATCAGGTTGTATTTTATTAATCTAAAATGAAACTTGATTATGAGGTTTAATTTGAAAATAGTGTGTTTTAATTGAGTTAGGACATAATTGGAAAATGGGTAAAATGAATTAAAATATCAATAATGAGACTTGATTATGAGTATTAATTATTGTATATAAACTAAAATAGGAATGTGTTAAAAACTATAAAATTAAAAAAAAAAGAAAAAAAATTGAGTAAATGTGTAAGCTAATAAAGAATATGTAAGTTGAGCTCGAAATAAATATATACAATTAAGTGACTAAAATAAGTAAGAAATAAGAAATATATTAAGTGGTTAGGCATTAGTGCCTCCATCTTAGAGAGCCTAGGTTCAAACCCCACTTCTTTCATTTTTTTTCCTTTAAATTTTCAGCAACTTAGGATAGAAGCCACACTAAAACAAATATTATTTGAGGTAAAAATTGAATAAGAAATCGGCTTAGGCTTAATGGTTAGCACGTTAGTTCCTTTCCCAATTGACCTAGGTTCAAATCCCTTCTTCCCTTTTTATTTCATAATTTCACCCTTACCCTTGCTTAAAATTCCAATAGAATTAGAATTCTACCATCTTTTTCTAATTATAATTTCAATTTGCCCCCCTTTATCTTCTTTATCTAATTGTAGGTGTGTGTTCTTTACAACTGAATCTGAGCAAATCGTGCCTTAAAATAGGGCCACACGGGCGTATGGGTCATCCGTGTGGTCCATACAATCCCCTCACACGACCATGTTCCCCTTGAAACCCTAGGATATTCGATTCTTACATGACATAGGACCCTCCACACGGCCTAACCACATGGTCATATACCCCTGTCACACGATCCAGGGCTTCCCGCAAGATCCAGTCGCACGGTCGTGTTTCCCTTGTTTCTCAAATTTTATAGTTTTGACCCAAAATTTTATATTTTGTTTAGTTTAGTCCTTGAATGATTTCTAAACTATTTTTAGTGCTTTAATTTATTCAATTGAGCCCCGATGATATGAATTATGTTAAAAACCATGAATTGATGGACTAATTTAGTATGACATCTATATATATATTTGCATGAGTTGAGAACAATATATTTATATGTTTATTTTTTCAAAGTAGTAATCGTATGTATGGTATGCCTTATGTCACCGTTAAACCGAACACTCAAAAATTATGATTTTAGCTACTGAATTAATTTGTCACAAGCATATTAATTGCTACTAAATTGAATCGTTATGGGCATACTGTATGGTACTCTATTGTTTTGCTAAAAAAACATATTAAAAGCTACTGTATTGATCTGTGAAGCATGCCATATTACATTGCATGGGGTATTTTGACAGTTTATCTGCATTTATTTGTTTTGTTGTGCATTTACAACCAGATGCAAATTCCATCTGCTATTACTTGCTGTGTATCCACAATGAAAGACAGATTCCATTTAAGGGTTATTTGTTGTGTATACCACAGCCAAAAACAGGTTTCATCTACAGGACTTTTTCCTGTGAACCCACAGCCAAAAACAGATTCCATCTGCGGGGATTTGTTGTGTGTCCACAGCCAATGGCAATTATTATCTGCAAACCAGTAGTGGTTTATCCATATCCAGGTGTGTTGGAGGATGGAGTTTTGGGGAACTCTCATTGTGGTGTGTAGCGGTGGGGTAGGATCAATTCTATTAAAACCGAAACTATATGGCATCTATAAAATCATGTGCATACAAATATGAAATTTTCTATTATGTCATATATGTATATATATTGTGGGCAATCTGGAAAATTTTTTATTCTGAAATTACTGATGTGAGTTATGTGATATTAATGATGGTTAAGCTCAAAAACCAATACTCTAAACTGCTGTTTGATTGTGATTATTTTATGTGATATTATTTAAATGTGTCTCATTGGCTATTAGCACTAATTTTCTTGTGAATGAACTCACACTGAGCATCATAGCTTACTCTCCCTTAAATTTTAATCCTTACAGATAACCCACTAGGTTAGGATGCGAATGCGACATCCGAAAGGTCTCGGCTTAGAATACTTTATTTTTATTAAATTATTTTAAGATTATTACTTGATATTTTTATTCAGAGATGTATTATTTTATTTCAACTTGTGGCATGGGACTTAGGATTTGAGTTTTTATGTTGCATGACATTTAATTTTTAGGATAACAAGTTATGATCATTAATGAGTTGTAACACCCCTTACCCGGGTTCTACGCCGGGAACCGGGCCCGAGGCGTTACCGAACTCAAACCGCTTAATCACCACTTAGGCTCAACGACATTACTCGCTATAACCTCATTCTCGACTTACGAGGCCTCACTCATACACACGAGGACTCTCGAGACTAATCCGGAACTTTTACGATCCTTAAATTTTTTCTCTTTTATACAGGTCTCACACACCCGTGCAAGATTAGACACGCCCGTGCATGAGCACACACGCCCATGTCCCCACACCATGCCTAAAAACCCAAGCATTCTCGCCAAATGCCCCAAGGCCATGGCACGCCTGTGCTCCCCAACCGTGGTGAACATTGACTTCCCTCGCACGGCCTAGAGTCTAGACACACGCCCGTGTGGCTGGCCCGTGGCCAACACTGATGAATCCCACACGCCCTAGGCACACGCCCGTGTGACTAGTCCGGGGTCTATTCTGCTTTCAAATATTAACATGCGGGGGCGACGCGCACAAAGACACGCCCGTGGATGACCAGGTGTGTCACTCATGGTCTAGACACACGCCCGTGTGTCTATCCACATGGTCAAGAACAAGACTAAGTGTCAAGTTCTTTTCACCCTTCTAACATACACAACATATACTCATTTAACACCATCATAATCAACTCAAATTGAAGTGCATTCTCACATAGAAAACTACATCTTTCTTTCATATAATGTAATAGCCAACAACCATGGCATTATACAAAATAAGCTCTCCATCTAAAGGCCAACACATCTTAGCCATTTACAACAAAATTTACTAACTTATCTAGCCCCTATACATGCCATATACAAAACATTAAGTTTCATGTACCAAAGTGTGCTTTGATATGTGGGCTATCTTCTAATGATCCTCGTATCTCGATTCAACGCTTTAAATCTATAAGATAAGGGAAAAGAAAGAGAGTAAGCTTTGAGCTTAGTAAGTTTACACATAAACAATTAAGCATCATAGTATAAGCCCAACCACAATTAGCATTATACCAACAAATAATATACAACTATGCTTACTCTTTCTATCCCTTACCATATTACCAACACATCATGAGTCACATGCTCATAATTATTGAAATGCACCCCTGCATTCAATATCACATTTACACAATATACAACACATCATTATTGCTCAATAATACATCCACGTAGCTAACTCACATAGCTAATCCACACAGCTAATCCACATATCTTATCCACACAGCTATTACACACAGCTAATATATATATACAATTAATCCACACAACCAATATCTCGGTGGTTTCGCACTTAGCACACCATAATCAATTTATAAGGTGGTATCGCACTTAGCCTACCACAAAGGTAATCATCGTGATCTCGCACATAGCCACTAAATGATATACCTAACGATAGCATCACACATAGCCAACTCATCGTCAATATGCATTCTGATGGTATCGCACTTAGCCCACCATCTAGCATTATCACAACACATGCACAAGTCTATTTACCCAATTACTCATCCATTCACATCTATACTACATTCATTCTACTTGGACCACATAGGTTCCCAATCATTCTCATTCATGCTACACCCTAGCTAGCATTTACAAATTGTAAGTATGAATGCATTGTTTATGCATAGACTTACCTCGATACTCAAAAGTACAAAAATATGCAATTTAGTCCACCACCTTGGTTTTGCCTCGGTTTCGATCCGGACTTTGTCTTTCTTGATCTATAATGAATAAATCAGCTTATTCAATACACACATTGACTAAATTGACCCACATCTCATACTTTAGCAAAATTACTATTTTTCCCCTAAACTTTCTCATATTTACACTTTAGTCCCGAAGGCTCGTAAAGTGATTTTTATTCAACTTTCTACTCTTTCATGCTTAGCCAAACCACTTACTCAACTAAAGCATTCATCAAATCTCACTAAATCACCCATGTATGACCAAACTTAAGATTTTCACAACTAAGTCCCTACATGCATTTTCATGGAAAATCACTTAGCAAAAGATGTTTCTACTACATCAAGCTTTCATATTCTTCCATAAAACATCAAAATACATGCATGTCATACATATATACATTTTTGAACATCCATAATAGCTCACCAAATAGCTATAAATAGCTTACTCATGCTACCGAGGCTTCAAAAATACGAAGAATATCAAAAACCGGGCTTAGGAGCACTTACTAGCAAGCTTGAAAAATTGAAAGAACCCTAACAATGGCTTCTCAAATTTTCGGCAGCTATGGGAAGAAGATGAATGAATTTCTATCATCTTTTCACCTATTTTAATCACTTAATTGATAAATGACCAAAATGCCCTTTTTGATAAACTTTCAATTTTAACTCATCCATTTCCATTTTTGTCCAAAAATTAGAATTTGGATAAATTGCTATTTAAGGACCTCTAATTAATAATCTAAAGCTATTTCACACATATAGCTTCTAGAAACACACATTTTGCAACTTTTGCAATTTAGTCCTTTTGGACAATTCCACCACAATTTCGCAAAATTGCTTCATGAAACTTTCACACTAGCATGCATACATAATATAAGCCTCAAAAACTCATTCATGACCCTCAGATTTATGGTCTCGAACCACTATTCCGACTAGGCCCTAAATCGGGATGTTATAACTCTCCCCCCTTTAGAGATTTTCGCCCCCGAAAATCTTACCAGAAAAGAGGTTTGGATGTTGCTCTCTCATAGCTTCTTCCGTTTCCCACGTAGCCTCTTCCATGCCATGTTTCTGCCATAACACTTTCACTAGTGCTATGCTCTTATTTCTCAACTGTTTTACTTCTCGAGCCAAGATCTTAATCGGCTCCTCTTCATAAGACATATCCGGTCTTATCTCAATTTTCGTTGAAGGAATCACATGTGATGGATCGGAGCGATACCGTCGCAACATCGACACATGGAACACATTATGAATCTTTTCCAACTCTACCGGCAAAGCCAACTGGTAAGCTACAGGCCCAATTCTGTCTATAATCTCATACGGCCCTATGAACCTTGGACTCAATTTCCCTTGCCATCCAAATCTCATAATCTTCTTCCACGGCGATACTTTCAAAAATACTTTGTCGCCTATCTCAAACTCAATTTCTTTTCTTTTCAAATCCGCATACGACTTCTGTCGGTCCGAAGCAACTTTCAGACTATTACGGATTACTTTCACTTTCTCTTCGGTCTCTTTTACTAGATCGACCCCATGGATCCGTTTCTCGCTAAGCTCGGTCCAATACAAAGGAGTCCGACACTTACGGCCATACAAAGCCTCATACGGTGCCATCTGTATACTCAACTGATAACTATTGTTATAGGCGAATTCGACCAAAGGTAGATATCTCTCCCAACTACCTTCGAATTCTAACACACAACGATCGAAGCATATCCTCAAGAACTTGAATTACTCTTTCGGATCGACCATCGATTGCGGATGGAACGCAATCTTCAAATTCAATCTCGTACCCATGGCCTCTTGCAACTTCTTCCAAAATCTCGAAGTAAACCTCGGATCTCTATCCGATATAATAGACACAGGTACACCATGCAATCTCACTATCTCTGCCACGTACAACTCAGCTAACTTATCCAATGAATAATCAACACGTACTGGAATAAAGTGAGCTGACTTCGTCAATCTATCCATAACAACCCACACAACATCTCTCTTTCTTGGAGTCGTCGGCAACCCCGTCACAAAATCCATGGTAACCCGATCCCACTTCCATTCGGGAACCATCACTGGCTGAAGCAATCCCGAAGGCACTTGATGCTCAGCTTTCACTTGTTGGCAAATCAGACACTTTGCCACAAACTCTAAAATATTTCTTTTCATACCCGGTCACCAATACAACTTCCTCAAATCGTTGTACATTTTCGTACTGCCCGGATGTACTGACAAGCATCCACTGTGGGCCTCATACAAAACCTTTCGAATCAACTCCTCATTTTTAGGAACACAAATTCTGTCACGATACATCGACAACCATTCAAATCCACTCAAAAATCAGAATCACTTCCTGATCCGCACTTAGCTATCTTAGCTTGCATCTCGCTGTCATTTCTCTGAGCCTCACATATTTGTTGAACAAATAGTGGCCTAGCTCTCAACTCTGCCAAAATATCACCATCACCAGACAATGTTAAACTCGATCTCATAACTCTTAGAGCATACAGGGATTTCCTAATTAAGGCATCCGCAACTACATTCGCTTTTCCCGGGTGGTAATCAATGACTAACTCATAGTCTTTCAACAATTCAAGCCACCGTCTCTGTCTCCGATTCAGATCCTTCTGATCCATCAAATACTTTAAACTCTTGTGATACGTAAAGATTCGACACTTTTCGCCATACAAATAATGTCGCCAAATCTTTAACGCAAACACAATCGCAGCCAACTCCAAATCGTGAGTCAGTTAATTCTTCTCGTGCGGTTTTAACTGCCTCGAGGCGTAAGCGGCTACTTTACCCTCTTGCATCAACACGCAACCGAGACCATTAAACGACGCATCACTATATACCACGAACTCCTTCCTCGATTCTGGTTGAACCAAAATCGGTGCCTCAATCAACATTGTTTTTAGTCTCTCGAAGCTCTGTTGACATGTCTCAGTCCATTCAAACTTGACATCTTTATGCAATAGTTTCGTCATCGGGGTAGCAATCACAGAGAACCCCTTTACGAAACGTCTGTAATATCCCGCTAATCCCAAGAAACTTCTGATTTTTGACACGTTCCTCCGCGGTTTCCAATCCATAACAGTCGATATCTTAATCGGGTCAACTCTGACACCATCACCTGACACCATGTGTCCTAGAAATCCGACCTCTCGGAGCCAAAACTCACTCTTGCTAAACTTAGCATACAACTGCTTATCTCTCAAAGTTTGTAAGACAATTCTCAAGTGCTCTTCATGATCGTTCTCATCCCGAGAATAGATCAATATGTCGTCAATAAAGACAACCACAAACTTGTCCACATATGGTCTGAAAACACGGTTCATCAGATCCATAAAAATCGCAGGTGCATTCGTCAAACCAAACGGCATAACCAAAAACTCATAATGGCCATACCTTGTCCGAAATGCAGTTTTCAACACATCTTGCTTTTTCACTCTGAGTGATAATAACCGGACCTCAAGTCTATCTTGGAGAACATCAGTAGCTCCCTTCGCTTGATCGAAAAGATCATCAATCCTTGGTAAAGGATACTTATTCTTAATCAGAACCTTGTTCAGGTGTCTATACTCTATACACAACCTCATAGACCCATCTTTCTTCTTCACAAACAATACCGAGCACCCCACTACGAGTAGCTCGGTCTTGCAAAACCCTTATCTATCAACTCTTGTAATCGAACCTTGATTCTTTTTCAACTCTACAGTGCCATTCTCATGCGGGTAATCGAAATAGGTGCCGTTCCCGGAACCAATTCAATTCCAAACTCGACCTCTCTCACTGGAGGTAATCCGAGTAACTCTTTCGGAAACACATCTGGGTACTCACATACCACTGGCACTATTTCAAACCCTACTCCAACCTCTTGAGTATTCAACACAAACGCAAGATAGGACTCACACCATTTTCTTAAACATTTCTCAGCCACTAAGGAAGAAAATATCACGGGTAGACTGTCCGATCCACCTGATTCAACCCAAACTACATCTCCACTCTCACATTTCAATTCAAAAAACTTACTACCACGGTTCACTAAGACACTATGGGTAGTCAACCAATCCATGCCTGGGATTAAATCGAACTCATCAAACGGCAACAACATAAGGTTTTCCGGAAAACAATGATTCTCAATCAACAAAGGACAATTCTTACACACTTTGTCCACTAACACATGCTTTCCTAACGGGTTTGACACCTTAATCACAATGTCCGTAGACTCAACGGTCATACTCAAACTAGATGCTAATCTCATGCAAATATAAGAGTGAGTAGACCCTGGATCTATTAAAGCAATAACAGAGGTGTCAAAGAGAGAAAAAGTACCCGTTATCACATCAGGGGAGGATGCCTCTTCGCAAGTGCAAATGGCGTACGTCCTCGCAGGTGCCCGACCCTCCGGTCTCACAAAGAGTCCCCGGACGCACCTCTACCACTAGCCCCACCTCTTGGGTTCCTTGGTGGTCTACCCTCGTAGACACATCACTAGGTCTCACTTCTTGCCTCTCTTCCTTATCATCCCTCTCGGGACGATTCTGGATAAAGTGGTCGGGGAACCACATTTGTAACATTTCCGATCTGTTTCCTCAACACTCTCCTGGTGTGATACCTACCACAACTTGGACACTCCTGTTTACTCTTTGTATTGCCCACACTTTCCATCGAGGGGCTCGGACTCTCGAACCCTGACGAGTATTGTCCAAGTCTCGATGCGAATATCCCACTGAGGCTGACGTCCGAGGATTCACTTCCTTGGATCTTTTCGACTTGGCTTGATATGACTTGCCCATCGATCTCTTTCTCGCATCTCGGGCTTCACTCACAGCCCTCCTCTTATCTGAACTCAACTCTTCGGCCTTACTTGCCTTCTCAACTAATACCACGAATTCTTTCAACTCCAAAATGCCAACTAGGAGTTTGATATCCTCATTCAGCCCATCTTCGAACCTCTTGCACAAGATGGTCTCTGTCGACACACATTCTTGAGCGTATTTGCTAAGCCTAACAAACTCACGCTCGTATTCAGCTACTGTCATCCTTCCTTGCTTCAGTTCAAGGAATTTTTTCCTTTTTCGGTCAGTAAACCTCTGGCTTATGTACTTCTTCTCGGAACTCTTCCAGAAAGAAGTCCCACGTTACCCGCTCTCTCGGGACCACTAATGTCAGCGTCTTCCACCAATGGTATGCCGAGTCTCTTAGCAAAGATACGGCACACTTCAAACTTTCCTCAGGTGTACATGAGAGCTCATCGAACACCCTCATCGAGTTTTCTAACCAGAACTCTGCCCTCTCAGGGTCGTCATCTATTTTAGCTCTAAACTCCTCAGCCCGGTGTTTCCTAATCTTATCCACCGGGGGTTTTGATATCCTCACTACATCCATACCTTGAGGAGCCATAGGATTTGGATGAGGTATAGGAGGAGGTGGAGGAGGTTGAGCAGTAGGGTTCGCTCGGACATAATCCGAGTACCAATTACTCATCATATGGAGAAAGGCCTCTCGTGCCTCTTCCCCTTGACCCCTCGCCTCGTGTCCACTTTGCACCGCAAGACGGCCTCATGCAGAGCCAGCGTATTACTAGCTGCTTCATCAGCAGTCAATGGATCGGAATCCATATTCTATATAAAACAAGATTTAAAATCATCAGAAACCACCACACTATCATCGTACACTTATGGCATGTATAGCTAGACTCTTACACCCGCTACAAAGAGTCCTAGAACCGACTAAACCATAGCTTTGATACCACTAAATGTAACACCCCTTACTCGGGTTCTACACCGGGAACCGGGCCTGAGGCATTACCAAACTCAAACCGCTTAATCACCACTTAGGCTCAACATCATTACTCGCTATAACCTCATTGTCCACTTACGAGGCCTCACTCATACACGCGAGGACTCTCGAGACTAATCCGGAACTTTTATGATCCTTAAAATTTTTCTCTTTTATACAGGTCTCACACGCCCGTGCAAGATTAGACACGCCCGTGCATGAGCACACACGCCCATGTCCCAAGACCATGCCTAAAAACCTAAGCATTCTGCCAAATGCCCCACGGCCATGGCACGCCCGTGCTCCCCAACTGTGGTGAACACTGACTTCCCTCGTACGGCCTAGAGTCTAGACACACGCCCGTGTGGCTAGCCCATGGCCAACACTGATGAATCCCACACGCCCTAGGCACACGCCCGTGTGACTAGTTCGGGGTCTATTCTATTTTCAAATATTAACATGCAGGGGACACACGACCACAGCACATGCCCGTGGGCTGACCGTGTGTCACACATGGTCTAGACACACGCCCGTGTGTCAATCCACATAGTCAAGAACAAGACTAAGTGTCAAGTTCTTTTCACCCTTCTAACATACACAACATATACTTATCTAACACCATCATAATCAACTCAAATTGAAGTGCATTCTCACATAGAAAACTACATCTTTCTTTCATATAATGTAATAGCCAACAACCATGGCATTATACAAAATAAGCTATCCATCTAAAGGCCAACACATCTTAGCCATTTACCACAAAATTTACTAACTTATCTAGCCCCTATACATGCCATATACAAAACATTAAGTTTCATGTACCAAAGTGTGCTGATATGTGGGCTATCTTCTGACGATCCTTGTATCTCGATTCAACGCTTTAAATCTATAAGACAAGGGAAAAGAAAGAGAGTAAGCTTTGAGCTTAGTAAGTTTACACATAAACAATTAAGCATCATAGTATAAGCCCAACCACAATTAGCATTATACCAACAAATAATATACAACTATGCTTACTCTTTCTATCCCTTACCATATTACCAACACATCATGAGTCACATGCTCATAATTATTGAAATGCACCCCTGCATTCAATATCACATTTACACAATATACAACACATCATTATTGCTCAATAATACATCCACGTAGCTAACTCACATAGCTAATCCACACAGCTAATCCACATATCTTATCCACACAACTATTACACACAGCTAATATATATATACAATTAATCCACACAACCAATATATCGGTGGTTTCGCACTTAGCACACCACAATCAATTTATAAGGTGGTATCGCACTTAGCCTACCACAAAGGTAATCATCGTGATCTCGCACATAGCTACTAAATGATATACCTAACGATAGCATCACACATAGCCAGCTCATCGTCAATATGCATTCGGATGGTATCGCACTTAGCCCACCATCTAGCATTATCACAACACATGCACAAGTCTATTTACCCAATTACTTATCCATTCACATCTATACTACATTCATTCTACTTGAACCACATAGGTTCCCAATCATTCTCATTCATTCTCATTCATGCTACACCCTAGCTAGCATTTACAAATTGTAAGTATGAATGCATTGTTTATGCATAGACTTACCTCGATACTCAAAAGTACAGAAATATGCAATTTAGTCCACCACCTTGGTTTTGCCTCGGTTTCGATCCGGGCTTCGTCTTTCTTGATATATAATGAATAAATCAGCTTATTCAATACACAAATTGACTAAATTGACCCACATCTCATACTTTAGCAAAATTACTATTTTGCCCCTAAACTTTCTCATATTTACACTTTAGTCCCAAAGGCTCGTAAAGTGATTTTTATTCAACTTTCTACTCTTTCATGCTTAGCCGAACCACTTACTCAACTAAAGCATTCATCAAATCTCACTAAATCACCCATGTATGACCAAACTTAAGATTTTCACAACTAAGTCCCTACATGTATTTTCATGGAAAATCACTTAGCAAAAGATGTTTCTACTACATCACGCTTTCATATTCTTCCATAAAACATCAAAATACATGCATTTCATACATATATACATTTTTTAACATCCATAATAGCTCACCAAATAGCTATAAATAGCTTACTCATGCTATCGGAGCTTCAAAAATGTGTCTCATTGGCTATTAGCACTAATTTTCTTGTGAATGAACTCACACTGAGCATCATAGCTTACTCTCCCTTAAATTTTAATCCTTACAGATAACCCACTAGGTTAGGATGCGAATGCGACATCCGAAAGGTCTCGGCTTAGAATACTTTATTTTTATTAAATTATTTTAAGATTATTACTTGATATTTTTATTCAGAGATGTATTATTTTATTTCAACTTGTGGCATGGGACTTAGGATTTGAGTTTTTATGTTGCATGACATTTAATTTTTAGGATAACAAGTTATGATCATTAATGAGTTGTAACACCCCTTACCCGGGTTCTACGCCGGGAACCGGGCCCGAGGCGTTACCGAACTCAAACCGCTTAATCACCACTTAGGCTCAACGACATTACTCGCTATAACCTCATTCTCGACTTACGAGGCCTCACTCATACACACGAGGACTCTCGAGACTAATCCGGAACTTTTACGATCCTTAAAATTTTTCTCTTTTATACAGGTCTCACACGCCCGTGCAAGATTAGACACGCCCGTGCATGAGCACACACGCCCATGTCCCCAGACCATGCCTAAAAACCCAAGCATTCTGCCAAATGCCCCAAGGCCATGGCATGCCCGTGCTCCCCAACCGTGGTGAACACTGACTTCCCTCGCACGGCCTAGAGTCTAGACACACGCCCGTGTGGCTAGCCCGTGGCCAACACTGATGAATCCCACACGCCCTAGGCACACGCCCGTGTGACTAGTCTGGGGTCTATTCTATTTTCAAATATTAACATGCGGGGGCGCGGCGCCACAAAGACACGCCCGTGGATGGACTGTGTGTCACTCATGGTCTAGACACACGCCCGCAGTGTCTATCCACATGGTCAAGAACAAGACTAAGTGTCAAGTTCTTTTCACCCTTCTAACATACACAACATATACTCATTTAACACCATCATAATCAACTCAAATTGAAGTGCATTCTCACATAGAAAACTACATCTTTCTTTCATATAATGTAATAGCCAACAACCATGGCATTATACAAAATAAGCTCTCCATCTAAAGGCCAACACATCTTAGCCATTTACAACAAAATTTACTAACTTATCTAGCCCCTATACATGCCATATACAAAACATTAAGTTTCATGTACCAAAGTGTGCTGATATGTGGGCTATCTTCTAATGATCCTCGTATCTCGATTCAACGCTTTAAATCTATAAGATAAGGGAAAAGAAAGAGAGTAAGCTTTGAGCTTAGTAAGTTTACACATAAACAATTAAGCATCATAGTATAAGCCCAACCACAATTAGCATTATACCAACAAATAATATACAACTATGCTTACTCTTTCTATCCCTTACCATATTACCAACACATCATGAGTCACATGCTCATAATTATTGAAATGCACCCCTGCATTCAATATCACATTTACACAATATACAACACATCATTATTGCTCAATAATACATCCACGTAGCTAACTCACATAGCTAATCCACACAGCTAATCCACATATCTTATCCACACAGCTATTACACACAGCTAATATATATACAATTAATCCACACAACCAATATCTCGGTGGTTTCGCACTTAGCACACCATAATCAATTTATAAGGTGGTATCGCACTTAGCCTACCACAAAGGTAATCATCGTGATCTCGCACATAGCCACTAAATGATATACCTAACGATAGCATCACACATAGCCACTCATCGTCAATATGCATTCGATGGTATCGCACTTAGCCCACCATCTAGCATTATCACAACACATGCACAAGTCTATTTACCCAATTACTCATCCATTCACATCTATACTACATTCATTCTACTTGGACCACATAGGTTCCCAATCATTCTCATTCATGCTACACCCTAGCTAGCATTTACAAATTGTAAGTATGAATGCAATGTTTATGCATAGACTTACCTCGATACTCAAAAGTACAAAAATATGCAATTTAGTCCACCACCTTGGTTTTGCCTCGGTTTCGATCCGGACTTTGTCTTTCTTGATCTATAATGAATAAATCAGCTTATTCAATACACAAATTGACTAAATTGACCCACATCTCATACTTTAGCAAAATTACTATTTTTTCCCTAAACTTTCTCATATTTACACTTTAGTCCCGAAGGCTCGTAAAGTGATTTTTATTCAACTTTCTACTCTTTCATGCTTAGCCAAACCACTTACTCAACTAAAGCATTCATCAAATCTCACTAAATCACCCATGTATGACCAAACTTAAGATTTTCACAATTAAGTCCCTACATGCATTTTCATGGAAAATCACTTAGCAAAAGATGTTTCTACTACATCAAGCTTTCATATTCTTCCATAAAACATCAAAATACATGCATGTCATACATATATACATTTTTGAACATCCATAATAGCTCACCAAATAGCTATAAATAGCTTACTCATGCTACCGGGGCTTCAAAAATACGAAGAATATCAAAAACCGGGCTTAGGAGCACTTACTAGCAAGCTTGAAAAATTGAAAGAACCCTAACAATGGCTTCTCAAATTTTCGGCAGCTATGGGAAGAAGATGAATGAATTTCTATCATCTTTTCACCTATTTTAATCACTTAATTGATAAATGACCAAAATGCCCTTTTTGATAAACTTTCAATTTTAACTCATCCATTTCCATTTTTGTCCAAAAATTAGAATTTGGATAAATTGCTATTTAAGGACCTCTAATTAATAATCTAAAGCTATTTCACACATATAGCTTCTAGAAACACACATTTTGCAACTTTTGCAATTTAGTCCTTTTGGACAATTCCACCACAATTTCACAAAATTGCTTCATGAAACTTTCACACTAGCATGCATACATAATATAAGCCTCAAAAACTCATTCATGACCCTCAGATTTATGGTCTCGAACCACTATTCCGACTAGGCCCTAAATCGGGATGTTATAACTCTCCCCCTTTAGAGATTTTCGCCCCCGAAAATCTTACCAGAAAAGAGGTTTGGATGTTGCTCTCTCATAGCTTCTTCCGTTTCCCACGTAGCCTCTTCCATGCCATGTTTCTGCCATAACACTTTCACTAGTGCTATGCTCTTATTTCTCAATTGTTTCACTTCTCGAGCCAAGATCTTAATCGGCTTCTCTTCATAAGACATATCCGGTCTTATCTCAATTTTCGTTGAAGGAATCACATGTGATGGATCGGAGCGATACCGTCGCAACATCAACACATGGAACACATTATGAATCTTTTCCAACTCTACCGGCAAAGCCAACTGGTAAGCTACAGGCCCAATTCTGTCTATAATCTCATACGGCCCTATGAACCTTGGACTCAATTTCCCTTGCCATCCAAATCTCATAATCTTCTTCCACGGCGATACTTTCAAAAATACTTTGTCGCCTATCTCAAACTCAATTTCTTTTCTTTTCAAATCCATATACGACTTACAGCCGGTCCGGCGACTTTCAGACTATTACGGATTACTTTCACTTTCTCTTCGGTCTCTTTTACTAGATCGACCCCATGGATCCGTTTCTCGCTAAGCTCGGTCCAATACAAAGGAGTCCGACACTTACGGCCATACAAAGCCTCATACGGTGCCATCTGTATACTCAACTGATAACTATTGTTATAGGCGAATTCGACCAAAGGTAGATATCTCTCCCAACTACCTTCGAATTCTAACACACAGCATCGAAGCATATCCTCAAGAACTTGAATTACTCTTTCAGACTGACCATCAGATTGCGGATGGAACGCAGTACTGAAATTCAATCTCGTACCCATGGCCTCTTGCAACTTCTTCCAAAATCTCGAAGTAAACCTCGGATCTCTATCCGATATAATGAGACACACAGTACACCATGCAATCTCACTATCTCGCCACGCATAACTCAGCTAACTTATCCAATGAATAATCAACACGTACTGGAGTAAAGTGAGCTGACTTCGTCAATCTATCCATAACAACCCACACAACATCTCTCTTTCTTGGAGTCGTCGGCAACCCCGTCACAAAATCCATGGTAACCCGATCCCACTTCCATTCGGGAACCATCACTGGCTGAAGCAATCCCGAAGGCACTTGATGCTCAGCTTTCACTTGTTGGCAAATCAGACACTTTGCCACAAACTCTAAAATATTTCTTTTCATACCCGGTCACCAATACAACTTCCTCAAATCGTTGTACATTTTAATCTTTGCCGGATGTCTTGACAAGCATCCACCGTGGGCCTCATACAAAACCTTTCGAATCAACTCCTCATTTTTAGGAACACAAATTCTCATCACGATACATCGACAACCATTCAAATCCACTCAAAAATCGAATCACTTCTGATCCGCACTTAGCTATCTTAGCTTGCATCTCGCTGTCATTTCTCTGAGCCTCACATATTTGTTGAACAAATAGTGGCCTAGCTCTCAACTCTGCCAAAATAGCACCATCACCAGACAATGTTAAACTCGATCTCATAACTCTTAGAGCATACAGGGATTTCCTACTTAAGGCATCCGCAACTACATTCGCTTTTCCCGGGTGGTAATCAATGACTAACTCATAGTCTTTCAACAATTCAAGCCACCGTCTCTGTCTCAGATTCAGATCCTTCTGATCCATCAAATACTTTAAACTCTTGTGATACGTAAAGATTCGACACTTTTCGCCATACAAATAATGTCGCCAAATCTTTAACGCAAACACAATCGCAGCCAACTCCAAATCGTGAGTCAGTTAATTCTTCTCGTGCGGTTTTAACTGCCTCGAGGCGTAAGCGGCTACTTTACCCTCTTGCATCAACACGCAACCGAGACCATTAAACGACGCATCACTATATACCACGAACTCCTTCCCGATTCTGGTTGAACCAAAATCGGTGCCTCAATCAACATTGTTTTTAGTCTCTCGAAGCTCATGACATGTCTCACCCATTCAAACTTGACATCTTTATGCAATAGTTTCGCGTCATCGGGGTAGCAATCACGAGAGAACCCTTTACGAAACGTCTGTAATATCCCGCTAATCCCAAGAAACTTCTGATTTTTGACACGTCCTCCTCGCGGTTTCCAATCCATAACGATCGATATCTTAATCGGGTCAACTCGACACCATCACCGACACCATGTGTCCTAGAAATCCGACCTCTCGGAGCCAAAACTCACTCTTGCTAAACTTAGCATACAACTGCTTATCTCTCAAAGTTTGTAAGACAATTCTCAAGTGCTCTTCATGATCGTTCTCATCCCGAGAATAGATCAATATGTCGTCAATAAAGACAACCACAAACTTGTCCACATATGGTTACGAAAACACGGTTCATCGGATCCATAAAAATCGCAGGTGCATTCGTCAAACCAAACGGCATAACCAAAAACTCATAATGGCCATACCTTGTCCGAAATGCAGTTTTCAACACATCTTGCTTTTTCACTCTGAGCTGATAATAACCAGACCTCAAGTCTATCTTGGAGAACACTTGTAGCTCCCTTGGTTGATCGAAAAGATCATCAATCCTTAGTAAAGGATACTTATTCTTAACTGTAACCTTGTTCAGTTGTCTATACTCTATACACAACCTCATAGACCCATCTTTCTTCTTCACAAACAATACCGGAGCACCCCACGGCGAGTAGCTCGGTCTTGCAAAACCCTTATCTATCAACTCTTGTAACTGAACCTTCAGTTCTTTCAACTCTACAGGTGCCATTCTGTACGGGGTAATCGAAATAGGTGCCGTTCCCGGAACCAATTCAATTCCAAACTCGACCTCTCTCACTGGAGGTAATCCGGGTAACTCTTTCGGAAACACATCTGGGTACTCACATACCACTGGCACTATTTCAAACCCTACTCCAACCTCTTGAGTATTCAACACAAACGCAAGATAGGACTCACACCATTTTCTTAAACATTTCTCAGCCACTAAGGAAGAAAATATCACGGGTAGACTGTCCGATCCACCTGATTCAACCCAAACTACATCTCCACTCTCACATTTCAATTCAAAAAACTTACTACCACAGTTCACTAAGACACTATGGGTAGTCAACCAATCCATGCCTGGGATTAAATCGAACTCATCAAACGGCAACAACATAAGGTTTGCCGGAAAACAATGATTCTCAATCAACAAAGGACAATTCTTACACACTTTGTCCACTAACACATGCTTTCCTAACGGGTTTGACACCTTAATCACAATGTCCGTAGACTCAACGGTCATACTCAAACTAGATGCTAATCTCATGCAAATATAAGAGTGAGTAGACCCTGGATCTATTAAAGCAATAACAGAGGTGTCAAAGAGAGAAAAAGTACCCGTTATCACATCGGGGAGGATGCCTCTTCGCAAGTGCAAATGGCGTGCGTCCTCGCAGTGCCCGACCCTCCGGTCTCTCACGTGAGAGTCCCGGACGCACCTCTACCACTAGCCCCACCTCTTGGGTTCCTTAGTGGTCTACCCTCGTAGACACATCACTAGGTCTCACTTCTTGCCTCTCTTCCTTATCATCCCTCTCGGGGCCGATTCACGGATAAAGTGGTCGGGGAACCACATTTGTAACATTTCCATTGTTTCCCCAACACTCTCCTGTGTGATACCTACCACAACTTGGACACTCCGGTTTTACTCTTTGTATTGCCCACACTTTCCATCGAGGGGGCTCGGACTCTCGAACCCTGACGAGTATTGTCCAAGTCTCGATGCGAATATCCCACTGAGGCTGACGTCCGAGGATTCACTTCCTTGGATCTTTTCGACTTGGCTTGATATGACTTGCCCATCGATCTCTTTCTCGCATCTCGGGCTTCACTCACAGCCCTCCTCTTATCTGAACTCAACTCTTGGCCTTACTTGCCTTCTCAACTAATACCACGAATTCTTTCAACTCCAAAATGCCAACTAGGAGTTTGATATCCTCATTCAGCCCATCTTCGAACCTCTTGGACAAGATGGTCTCTGTCGACACACATTCTTGAGCGTATTTGCTAAGCCTAACAAACTCACGCTCGTATTCACTCTTCATCATCCTTCCTTGCTTGATTCAAGGAATTTTTTCTTTTTCGGTCAAGAAAACCTGCGCTTATGTACTTCTTCCGAAACTCTTCCAGAAAGAAGTCCCACATTACCCGCTCTCTCGGGACCACTAATGTCAGCGTCTTCCACCAATGGTATACCGAGTCTCTTAGCAAAGATACGGCACACTTCAAACTTTCCTCAGGTGTACATAAGAGCTCATCGAACACCCTCATTGAGTTTTCTAACCAGAACTCCGCCCTCTCAGGGTCGTCATCTATTTTAGCTCTAAACTCCTCAGCCCCGTGTTTCCTAATCTTATCCACCGGGGGTTTTGATATCCTCACTACATCCATACCTTGAGGAGCCATAGGATTTGGATGAGGTATAGGAGGAGGTGGAGGAGGTTGAGCATTAGGGTTCGCTCGGACATAATCCGAGTACCAATTACTCATCATATGGAGAAAGGCTTCTCGTGCCTCTTCCCTTGACCCCTCGCCTCGGGTCCACTTTGCACCGCAAGACGGTTCCTTGCGCGCAGAGCCAGCAGATTACTAGTCGCTTCATCAATGAGTCAATGGATCGGAATCCATATTCTATATAAAACAAGATTTAAAATCATCAGAAACCACCACACTATCATCGTACACTTATGGCATGTATAGCTAGACTCTTACACCCGCTACAGTAGTCCTAGAACTGACTAAACCATAGCTTTGATACCACTAAATGTAACACCCCTTACTCGGGTTCTACACCGGGAACCGGGCCTGAGGCATTACCAAACTCAAACCGCTTAATCACCACTTAGGCTCAACATCATTACTCGCTATAACCTCATTCTCCACTTACGAGGCCTCACTCATACACGCGAGGACTCTCGAGACTAATCCGGAACTTTTACGATCCTTAAAATTTTTCTCTTTTATACAGGTCTCACACGCCCGTGCAAGATTAGACACGCCCGTGCATGAGCACACACTCCCATGTCCCAAGACCATGCCTAAAAACCTAAGCATTCTACCAAATACCCCACGGCCATGGCACGCCCGTGCTCCCCAACTGTGGTGAACACTGACTTCCCTCGTACGGCCTAGAGTCTAGACACACGCCCGTGTGGCTAGCCCATGGCCAACACTGATGAATCCCACACGCCCTAGGCACACGCCCGTGTGACTAGTTCGGGGTCTATTCTATTTTCAAATATTAACATGCAGGGGACACACGACCACAGCACACGCCCGTGGGCTGACCGTGTGTCACACATGGTCTAGACACACGCCCGTGTGTCTATCCACATAGTCAAGAACAAGACTAAGTGTCAAGTTCTTTTCACCCTTCTAACATACACAACATATACTCATCTAACACCATCATAATCAACTCAAATTGAAGTGCATTCTCACATAGAAAACTACATCTTTCTTTCATATAATGTAATAGCCAACAACCATGGCATTATACAAAATAAGCTATCCATCTAAAGGCCAACACATCTTAGCCATTTACCACAAAATTTACTAACTTATCTAGCCCCTATACATGCCATATACAAAACATTAAGTTTCATGTACCAAAGTGTGCTGATATGTGGGCTATCTTCTGACGATCCTTGTATCTCGATTCAACGCTTTAAATCTATAAGACAAGGGAAAAGAAAGAGAGTAAGCTTTGAGCTTAGTAAGTTTACACATAAACAATTAAGCATCATAGTATAAGCCCAACCACAATTAGCATTATACCAACAAATAATATACAACTATGCTTACTCTTTCTATCCCTTACCATATTACCAACACATCATGAGTCACATGCTCATAATTATTGAAATGCACCCCTGCATTCAATATCACATTTACACAATATACAACACATCATTATTGCTCAATAATACATCCACGTAGCTAACTCACATAGCTAATCCACACAGCTAATCCACATATCTTATCCACACAACTATTACACACACAATAATATATATATACAATTAATCCACACAACCAATATATCGATGGTTTCGCACTTAGCACACCACAATCAATTTATAAGGTGGTATCGCACTTAGCCTACCACAAAGGTAATCATCGTGATCTCGCACATAGCTACTAAATGATATACCTAACGATAGCATCACACATAGCCAGCTCATCGTCAATATGCATTCGGATGGTATCGCACTTAGCCCACCATCTAGCATTATCACAACACATGCACAAGTCTATTTACCCAATTACTTATCCATTCACATCTATACTACATTCATTCTACTTGAACCACATAGGTTCCCAATCATTCTCATTCATTCTCATTCATGCTACACCCTAGCTAGCATTTACAAATTGTAAGTATGAATGCATTGTTTATGCATAGACTTACCTCGATACTCAAAAGTACAGAAATATGCAATTTAGTCCACCACCTTGGTTTTGCCTCGGTTTTGATCCGGGCTTCGTCTTTCTTGATCTATAATGAATAAATCAGCTTATTCAATACACAAATTGACTAAATTGACCCACATCTCATACTTTAGCAAAATTACTATTTTGCCTCTAAACTTTCTCATATTTACACTTTAGTCCCAAAGGCTCGTAAAGTGATTTTTATTCAACTTTCTACTCTTTCATGCTTAGCCGAACCACTTACTCAACTAAAGCATTCATCAAATCTCACTAAATCACCCATGTATGACCAAACTTAAGATTTTCACAACTAAGTCCCTACATGTATTTTCATGGAAAATCACTTAGCAAAAGATGTTTCTACTACATCACGCTTTCATATTCTTCCATAAAACATCAAAATACATGCATTTCATACATATATACATTTTTTAACATCCATAATAGCTCACCAAATAGCTATAAATAGCTTACTCATGCTATCGGAGCTTCAAAAATACGAAGAATATCAAAAACCGGACTTAGGAGCACTTACTAGCAAGCTTGAAAAATTGAAAGAACCCTAACAATGGCTTCTCAAATTTTAGGCAGCTATGGGAAGAAGATGAATGAATTTCTATCATCTTTTCACCTATTTTAATCACTTAATTGATAAATGACCAAAATGCCCTTTTTGATAAACTTTCAATTTTAACTCATCCATGCCCATTTTTGTCCAAAAATTAGAATTTGGATAAATTGCTATTTAAGGACCTCTAATTAATAATCTAAAGCTATTTCACACATATAGCTTCTAGAAACACACATTTTGCAACTTTTGCAATTTAGTCCTTTTGGACAATTCCACCACAATTTCACAAAATTGCTTCATGAAACTTTCACACTAGCATGCATACATAATATAAGCCTCAAAAACTCATTCATGACCCTCGGATTTGTGGTCTCGAACCACTATTCCGACTAGGCCCTAAACTGTGATGTTACATGAGTTATGCATTAATTCCTGGGTTTTATTTAAAACAAATAAATATCACTTTTCTACTGCTAGATTGTAGATAAATTTTGGGTAATAAATAAATGAAAAATTAATTAAATTTTCTTAAAAGTAGTCACCATTACATAGCAAAGTTAAATTAAATTGATTTTTGATAACTCATGAGTTTTTTTTGAAAATAGACTAAGTTTTCTTCCAAAATAAATGTTTTAAATTAACTATTTTATAAATCTCAATCACTACTAGGCCATTTCAGTGGCCGATGTAATCTCCCAAATTTGGGTCTAACATATTGGCTGGGTTGGGGAGGTTACATTGGTTGTGAGCATTTGCAGCTTAGACTGCTTCACCATATTCATGCCTTCATGAGTTGTTTCAAGAATATCACAGGCTTTCTTAGCAACTATAGATTTAGGTATTCTCTTGAACCTTAAGGATCCACTACACAGAAAAATGCATAGAGAGCGTTGAAGTTAGGATTGGCAAGCTTCCCCTCTTCAGTGATCTAAGTCAATTCTGAATTTGGCATCTTGAATCCATCAACTTCAGTGATTGGAAGCTCCTATCTATTTATAACTGAGCTTCAAGCTTTTTCATCAGATGACTTGATAAATGCCATCATTCTCGCCTTCTAGTACGCGTAATCAGCACCATCGAGCATAAAGGTCGTGTCACTGGTGAACCTTCCATTACAAAAAAATATCAATATCAGAAAATCCACTATATGTGTTAAGTAGGAGGCTTTGATACCAATTGAAAGTTCTTAAATGATATTTGCAAGAAAATTCAAACAGTGCCAGAAGCAGTGCTTAAGACCAGTACAAACTACTTTAGGCACTGAGTATTGTTATATAATAATAATAAAAACCCGACCCGGAATCCAATCCAATTACTCAACCTATATAATAAAATTCTAAGGCACGAGACTAGGGGGCTTCTTCTTCTTCTTCCTCTCTATGGTCCTTGATCCAGGACACCATCCTCTCCCATTCTTGACCACCATCTTGACTTTTGTTGATCCAATGCATCAATAATGGGTGTGGTGAGCGTGGATCAAACCCACCAAAGAGTTTGTCGTTCGCTGAGATGTTGAGGTTCCTGTCACCATCTTCTCCAATGCAGGCAAACTTTTTGGTTTCTCTAACATTAGTCCAAAGATAGTAGATGAGAAGCTGTCATACTTGATGGTGACAGGAGATATTGAGAGGAAGCAAGTAGCATTGGCAAAGAAGACATGCATCGACTGTAGTTTTATGATTTTTTTCTAATCCCCTTTTAGGCTCCCATGCCCCTAATTTTTTTATTTCCTTCTCTTTTTTTTTGTAGTTGTTTAAATTGATAATTGTTTTATTAAATTGGGTTATTAATGAGAGCACCAAACATGAAAACAATCACAGAATCATTGGAGAGCTCTTCTTTGAACCATAAAAGAAACAACCAAGATGGGGTTGAAAAAGGGATAATAGAGAGGTCTTTCACACCAGGTGAAAGTAATTGGTTAAATTTAGGTGAGCGAAAGGCGACTAAATTAAGCCATTTGGTTTGGAGTGGCTATCTTTTTCTGGTTTTCTTCATTTTTGGTTATCATCTCCGATCGAACAAGTTAGTGAGGAGAGACTTGATCAGTCTTGGGTTGTGACTTAAGTCATTTCATCATGTTTTCAAAGGTAAGATTCCTAGTTCTTGTCGAATATAACATCCATTTTAGTTTTTCAGAGATAATGTTCTAATATTTCATGTATATGTTTTGTCTGAACTCTTTCATGCTCTACTTTCAAACTCGATTATGTCTAAACTCTAAACTGTCAAAAAAATATTCTTTTTTTTCCTTTCTTCAAGTTCCTGTTTTAAGTAACTGTCTATGGCAAAAGTATTGAAACTTTGGTATTTTAGTTGAGTCCTCTAAGATCTTGCTTCAAAAGGTTGTCCTGTTTAAGAATGATTATAACCTTTGTCAAATCTAAACTCAAATGTGTGTGTGTTTTGCAACAAATTTAAAGGGCTCACTTTAAATTTTTTAAGAATTGGGATTTGACTATATGAGCTAGTTTGCTACCTTAATATGTTCATCAACTGCTCATTTATTCATTTGCATTTTGTATTTCATTTCATTTAAATTTCATCTATAAATAATACCAGTTATGCTCTGTCTTTATATCTGCCAATGAGAATTTCCACCTTAGATATTTTAGTGGATTTGTCCCTTTTATGGAGCTAATACAGTTGTACTTGTTCTTTAGTACAAAAAACCAATATGGATATTAGTGAAAAACATGGTTGGTGGTTCAATATAGTTATTTTTTAATGCTTGCAATGGCATATAGTTTCTTTTGCTCCCTGCTCATTAACTACATATGTTGCCCACTTGAAGAGTGATCTTATATCTGAATACATTTGTGTTAGAATATAGAAAAAGCAAGACTTTTTAACATAGGTCACTAAGATGTTGATACAAATTGTTTGTGAATTTTTTTTTAGCTTGTTACAACTACAGTTCATGTGCTTCCAAGATCCCATTAGGCACATTTTACTGTAGACGAGTAAAAGAAGGAGGATTATCCTGGCATTGGAAATGAAATTTGGATTTGCTTTCTAAGGTATAATTTACAAATTTGTGATGTTATATTTCAGAGGGGAAACAGGGAGCTTAATAACAGTATGCAGATAATTTAGCATGTGAACATACTATGAAAACTGGCACTAAAAACAAAAGTTGTTATTGCATTTAAAATAAAGTAATAACATTTTAAAATTCCTTAAGGTAATTTATTTGGATTGACTCTAGATATCTATTTTGTATTATTTTCATGTCATCATTTGTGAGGGAAAATTTATTGATTACATCTTTATAACTTGTGAAAATTCTTTTGGAATCTGTTAAAAAGATTATGTTATTTTTTAGGCATGATTAGATACATACAGCTGACTATGTATTATTATTTAGTTATAACATATTACATGTTATGCAGTTCTTGTAACATCCCTAACCCGTATCCGTTACTGGAATAGGGTTACGGAGCATTATAGGAACTTTCAGAACATTTACAAATAAGTCATGTAAATTTCTATTCATTAACAATGATTATTCATATCGTCCCTTAAATGGACCCTTGAGGCCCAATACGAGCATTAGAATCAAGTCGGGACTTAATCGGAAACTCTAAGAATTTTTCGCGAAATTACAATATTTTTCCAAGTTGTAGGGCTCACACGCCCGTGTGGTCCGAGGGACACGCCCGTGTGACCCTGGGACACGCTCGTGCTACAGGCCGTGTTCGACCCCGTGTAACTCTCTGACTTGTGCACACGGCCATGCCACACGCCCGTGTGCTAGGCCGTGTGGTTAATTTAATTCTTTCGAAATTAGGTGCTGGTTTCACATGGCCAAGACACACGCCCGTGTTCTAGGCCGTGTAGCACACACGGCTGAGACACACGCCCGTGTCTCTGCCCGTGTGCTCAATTTTGAGCATTCTGTTTCTCAAAATTAAGGTGCAAGGGACACACGGCCTAACTACACGCCCATGTACCCGGCCGTGTGTCACACATGGTCTAGACACATGCCCGTGGGTTTTCCCATGTGGACAAAACAAAACCATGCCTAGCTTCATTTCTCACCCAAAATCATACCAAAATCCTGCACCAAACTTACATCCAAATACCAACCATTCCAAGCATTGAATTCAAGCAATTTGTAACATCTAACATGATATATTGTTACATGGATTCATGCTTTTAATCTTACCCTTTAGTAAGCATACTCATTTAACCTTTCTCAATCAATCAATAACAAACACTTATGTTATCTCCATAAAATAAACCTAATACATATATATACATATACCAAAACATAATCATCACTAGCCATTCCAATGTCTAGATTACAATAATCATTTACATTTACATGCCAATATGGCCAATATAACCTATACATTCCATTATAACCATAATTGCTTTACCATATTTACCGAAATAGGCCGATGGATAGTGTGAGTGACCTCCGCCAAGTTTCCAATCCAACGAGCTTCTGATCTACTCTAAAACAGGGAAATAAAACTAAGTAAGCATTAAATGCTTAGTAAGTTCATATAACATGGTACTTAACTTACCATTCATTCTATTTTGAGGTAACTATGTAAGGTATATTCAATCAATTTGCCCTCAAGCCCTACACATATCCTTATTGCCCTTGTTAGTCATATATTCCATAATAACATCACAAACATATATGGGCTCAACAACAATCAAGTTTCCATGCACATATGCTTTCTACAACATGTATTCATTTAACATGTATAAATCATCTCATTATATTACAAGTATAATTTCATAATAGTTCATCTCGAGTTCAGATCATTTGATATCAAAACTTTACCCATATTACTCGGAATATCAAGGTCACGATTAGTACACTCAAGGTGTACAAGTCTATAATCAAGGACGTACATACTCATCAAATAAATTCCATGTACAATATCATCATTTTATATTTCCATAAATCAGTTATCACGTATCATCATTTTCACGTATTTCATGCCGATATGTGTAATAACTCATTTCTTATTCATATCTTCCAATGTCAAGAACTTTTACCTGTTGAATTTATCTGAAATATCGATGGATACACAGGTAGTACATTCGTGGTGTACAAATCAGGATCCGTCAATTCATATTCAAAGATACCCATAGGGTACTATTTTAGAATGTACACTCTCGAGCCACATATATATAAACAACAGGGTTACCAGTCCAGGCTAAATCCTTTTTATGACATATACTCTAAAGTGCTTGATCTGGATTACCCGTCTGGGCTAAATCCAATACATAACATATGCTCGAGAGGACTTATATCAGGATTACCCATCCGGGCTAAATCCATTCATAAATGAGGTCAATAGGATTACTCGTCCGAGCTAAATCCCGTTAGCAACAAATGCAAGACCTCATTCATTTCGGGAAATCACATTTATCCATCGATTTTCATTTATTTAAACGAAATTTAACATTTTTCAAGCATTATCGGGCATGTGATTATTTCATACATCTATAATCATCCATATAATTCAAATGATCACATTCCACAATCATTCCAAGCATAAAAGCAACATTTTCATCGTTTATCCTTTATCATCTATCGGGCATTATCATTTAATTTAAACATTTTTATTTATCGGGCTTGATCGGATATGTAATCATTTAACATATTTATGACATTTATACAATTTACATAAACACAATCAATGCAGGCATGTAAATAAACACAATTTAGTTATACGAACTTACCTCGACAAATGTTCGTGTACATAACATCTATTAATCCGACATTTTCCTCTTTTCCTTGTTCTAGCTCCGAATTTGGTCTATCCAAATATATACGAGTAAATTTTACATAAATTTATCACATTTCACATTCAAGTGGACTCAATTTTCATCCTAGGCAAAATTACTATCTTGCCCCTAACTTTTCCGTAAATTCCCATTTCGTCCCTAGGCTCGAAAAATGAAACTTGTGCAATTTACTCCTATTCCAAGCCTAACCAAAATTCCATCATAAAATTTACAGCACATGTTTTCTATAAATTTTAGAATTTTTCATCAATTTTCACAACTTTACATTTTAGTCCCTAAATCATGTTTTCATCAAAAATCACTTTGTAAAAGTTGTTTATCTATCAACAACCTTTCATTTTCTACCACAAATTTCTAATTTTCAGCATATACATCCATGACCCATTTTCCATACTTTGATAACTTCTCAAATTCGTCCCCCAAATAGATAGATTAAGCTATCCCGATTTCAAAAATATCAAAATTACTAAAAACTTGATAAGAAAACTTACCCAATTTGGCCATGAAAGTTTCTTCTCTCTCTCCTAGGGTTTCCATGTATTTTTGGGGAAGAAGATGATAAAAATAAGATGATATTTCTTTTTATCATCTTTTAATTAATTAAAATATTTCACTTTCCAATTTAGCCCTTGCCCTTTTTCTAAATTTCCATGGATGAGTCACCATAATATCTACATACTTTTCTTTAATGGTCTAATTACCATATAAGGACCTTAAGTTTTGAATTCCATAGCTATTTAATCCTTATAGCTACTAGAATTCAACTTTTCATTTTATGCGATTTAGTCCTCGTAATTAAGCACATAATCGGTAAAATTTTCTTATCAAAATTGTCACATGACTTTTCTAACATAATATGGTCCATATAATAAAATAAAAATAAATTTTATTTTCGGCTTGGATTTGTGGTCTTGAAACCATTGTTCCGATTTCACCAAAATTGGGCTGTTACAATTCTTTTTAACTTACAGCCATGGAATTTGTTCTGAATAAGATTGATAAACACTTGGACAATAATGAAACCCTTAACCAGCATGTGAATAACCTGAAAATGAAAGTAATGGAATTGAATGATGTTGATACTGGCTTAAAAAAGTGTTAATTTTTAAAAACAAATTTCTTATTAGTAATTTATATTCTAATTTTCTAAGTAAGATAGAGTTCACAGGTAGGACTCTTTAGTCAATCATCCCCAAGAGTGCTAGTAAGCGGTTAAACAACTTAGACTTTCTTAGCGCTGCAGTCTTAGCTTGTTTTGTCCAGTGCATTCACATTACCATTGTCCTAACTGTTGATAGCCTTAGGCTTGGTTGAAAGGAGAAAGACATAAAGAATAAAATATTTAACCCTCAATTGAAGAACTTTCAAGGTGAACCATTGAAAATGGAAGAAGTAGATGTTGAAGATTTGAAAGATACCCTATTGGTTGCTTGGACTCAAAATGTGCAATCACAACCGTGTGAGCTCAACCATGTGAGCTCAATCTTCAAGGTAATTATCCTGACGAGAAATCCATTTTATATTCCTGGAAGTTAAGGTTGGTGAAGAATATGAGGTTATCATCATAAGCTTTGCAGGTACCTTAAAATTTTCACCTTGTGATTTAGGTTAAGTTTTTGCTTTATTTGTGTATAGCCATTTTGAAGACAGTGCATTCTTAAGGCTCGCAGGTTAAATACCGCATCCTCCAAAATAGTTATCACAAGCTTACGCTCCCAACTATAATCTTAAGGCTCGTAGGTTCAATACCCTAGCCTTCAAAATAGTTAGCGCGAGCCTACGCTCCCAGTTGTAATCTTAAGGCTCGCAAGTTCAATACCACAACCTCCAAAATAGTTAGCGCAAGCCTACACTCCCAGCTCTAATATTAAGGCTCGTAGGTTCAATACCACAGCCTCTAAAACAGTTAATGCCAGCCTACACTCCCAGCTGTAATCTTAAGGTTCGCAGGTTCAATACAACAGCCTCCAAAATAGTTAGTGCAAGCCTATGCTCCCAACTGGAATCTTTAGGCTCGCAGGTTCAATACCTTAACCTCTAAAATAGTTAGCGCGAGCTTACGCTCCCAACTGGAATCTTAAGGTTCGCAGGTTCAATACTGTAGCCTCCAAAAGAGTTAGCGCGAGCCTACGCTCCCAGTTGTAGTATTAAGACTCGCAGGTTCAATATCGTAGCCTCCAAAATAGTTAGCGCGAACCTACGCTCCCAGCTAGAATCTTAAGGCTCGTAAGTTCAATACCACAGCCTCCAAAACAATTAGCGCAAGCTTACGCTCCCAGTTAGAACCTTAAGTCTTACAGGTTCAATAACGCAGCCTCCAAAATAGTTAGCGCGAGCTTACGCTCTCAGCTAGAATCTTAAGGCTCGTAGGTTCAATACCGCACCCTCCAAAATAGTTAGGGCGAGCCTACAGTCCCAACTGGAATCTTAAGGCTCGCAGGTTCAATACTAGTTAGCGCGAGCCTACTCTCCCAGCTAGAATCTTAAGGCTCACAAGTTCAATACCATAGCCGCGAAAAAAGTTAGCGCTAGTTTACGCTCCCAGCTGGAATCTAAAGGCTCGTTGGTTTGATATTGCGACATCAAAAATAGCTGGCGGACCTACCTTTCTGGCTCATATTATAGAGGTTAGCTGATTTAAGATCGCAACCTCCAATTATTTGAGTTAGTTGATTTAAGATCGCAACTTCACATAGCTCGTTGATTTAATATTGCAATTGATATTACTAAGGCTCGCAGGTTCAATAACGCAGACTCCAAACAACTGCCTGATTTAAGATCGCAACTTCACACAGCTCACTGATTTAATATCATATTTGGTATTACTAAGGCTCATAGGTTCAATACTGCAGCCTCCAAATAGTTCGATGATTTAAGATAGCAACTAATGTCGAGCAATTTCCTCTAAGTCCATTGATTTACAATTTTTTTCTTACGGGAAATAGATTTCGCAATATTCTGCATTACAATTCTTGACTCCTATTCCATACTATTAGACAACAAAATTTGTTCAATAAAGTTTCAAGTTAAAACTTATATAATAAACCCTAAATCACACACATCATAAGTGTAAGTTTGTCTCAAAATAGTCACTTTATAACTCTTCTACGACAAGATGGGGGACAAATTGTTATATAATAATAAAACAACCGGACCCGGGATCCAACCCCATTACCTGACCTATATAACAAAATTTAAAGGCACAGGACTAGGGGGCTTCTTCTTCCTCCTCCTTTCTATGGTCCCTAAACCACGACACCATCATCTCCTATTCTTGACCACCATCTTGACTTCTGTTGATCTAATGCATCAATAAGTATAAATAAGATAGAAAAATAAGGAACACACGATAGTCTACGCAAGTTGGTTTCCTTACATCTACGGGGCCTTATCTAGAGAGATAATCCACTATCTTAGCAACTCATACAACAAGTGATTTCAACCTCTAACACTCACCAGATTAGACTCCTCACTTTTGTACCTAAGATCTCAACAACTCTCCTTTAAGTTTTCCCATGAAAACTTAAGACATTAACCAAGTAACACATTTTATTTCACTCAATGCACTCATAGGAAATGTTCCTCAATGAACAAGAATAAGTGCTCTCAAATCAAATCACCTATGCAAGTCTCCTCAATTTATAAGGAATCAAGACTTGCTAACATACTACATCAATTACAATCAATCTTCACTTGAAACTACCAAGATAATAAGCATAAAGAACATCTTCAATGAGCACAAGATAAGTCTTGAATCTCCAAGATATACTTCTAAGTTTTACCCAATTTGATATAATCCAACAAACTTGGGAAGTCGATTGCCTTTGATTCCATCAAAACCAATCTCAAGGATATATTGCTATAAACAATTTTGATATAAAAAAATAGGCTTGTGGTAGACCAAAGTATCAGCTAGAATTAAAGCCCATGGATTTTGTAGCCAAAATTTACCAACACAAACATTGCAAGTTTCTAAGTTGAGTTGTGCCAGACACCATTAAGTAGGCACTGCTCAAAAATTGCTTCAACATTTTACATATTTTAATGATAACTAAATTTTTAATAAAATTAATAGTTTTATATATTTTAGGAAATTATTATAAGTAGTTATTTTGAGGAGGATCATAATGAATAATAAATAGTTGAATTTGCACAAGAGAGAATGATTGTGAAACAGCCTCCATAAAAAATTGTTGGTGTTGATTTGAGACGATCTCCTCGAATGAAATGATTGGCAACTTCTACTAATTATAAAATGTACCTAAATGAGTTTGACTATGATGTATTGTTGAAGATAGCCTAGATACATTTTTACAAGCTATTGAAAGTAGTAAATCTAAATTGTAATATGATGCTATGAATGATGAGATGATTTACATTCCACTATATTTAGATTTGACTTAAAGATTTCTTTTACATTACAATTATATTAATAATCTTAATCAAAATCAATCCTTATTAATACAAAACAAAATAATTAAATTGACTCAAATTAATTGGAGAAGGATTCATGCAACATGATTTACTCATAATAAATCGAATTTAATATCTCAAAAGTTTAAAACCTCAACTATTATCGACCAGAAAAAAACTATTTTAGCTAGACATGAGAATATTGAAAACCAACCCACACTATTGTACTATACTTACACCAAAACAATAATTAATGTTAAAAACAACTTATTAAAATAGTGAAACATACAAAACAACGCAGAAGTTAAAAATACAAAATTTGAGTAAAAATTAAAAGTTATCACATTAAAACAATTACTCAATTGAAAGGTTGCTCGTGATTGATCAATCCAATGACTTATTTCTAATGTGGATTTTTATAAACTTTGAGTCTTTTTTTTTTGAAGAATGATAGCTGGAAATTTTATTGAAAATACTTGCAAAAGCCCAAACAAAATAGTCATAAAAAGGCCAAGAACAAAACCCAAATCCAACCAACAATATGGAGCTTGCTCTAGAAGGTTTCTTAGCCTCAACCTAATTAATTAATGTGGCACAAGTCCTGATAACCAACAAGCGCATTGGAAAAATCCTTGGTACAAGTTCTTTTCATTTCCAATCTTCTGTTGACCTTTCATAGGCTCATTCAATTTTCTTCCTTAGGCTCTTCCTCTCCCAAAATCATTCATATCAAAACAGAGAAAAAAATCAGCAACCCTCTTCTCTTCCATCCCTTTCCACGTTTCCTCTAGCAAACTTAAGAACCCCATCTCGCAGGCACCAATGTTCCCCCACCTTTATGCCCTCGGTAGCCAATAAGTGGGCAACCCTATTCGTCGATCTAGGGCTATATTTGAATTTACAGGTGTGGAAACTTTTGCCAAGGCCTTTCCCAACTCTAATGTATGCCTCGATTTTTTATTTGTCCTCATCTTCTCTTTGTAGCTTTCTAATAACAGAGAGAGCATCCCCTTCCATTTCAACCTCCAAAAATCCCAGATCCAGTCCTAGTTGACTACTTTGAACACATACAAATACTTCTATCGCAAAAGATGAAGGTACGTTTTCATTTATTACCACTTTCGAACTCAACACTTGTCCCCCATTATCTCTGATTACAATCCCTGAACAAGATTTATTCTCTTGTTTTTTGAAATTTGTGTCAAAGTTTACTTTCATGAACAGGTACTCCGACAGCTGCCATTTTTCCAACTCTATCCTTTGAACAGTTATGGAACTTTTCAACCCATCAAGCTCCCAAACATAATTCCTTATAGATTCTGGTATGACTAACCCTAATCTCTTTTTCCCCTTACGCATCCATTTATTTCGTTCTGTCCAAATAGCCCATAAGGCACATGCAAACAATTGACTCTAGATAATAGAACTGTGTTAGAAAAACTAGGTAACGCAGTCTATTAGCTCTATGTGAATCACAGCATCTGACCAATTCCAATTCAAATGATGCCATATATCCTCTATCACAAGGCAATAATGCAAAGCATGTACACTAGTTTCAGCCTCACCTGCATATCTCGAACAAAGGCCTGAGTTGGTGATTCTCTTATACTGTAGATTGTATAGAGTAGGCAGAAAATTCTTTGTAATGCGCCAAATTGTAATTTTTAGTTTGGATGGAAAATTCAACCCCTACAATTTCTTGTAAAAATTTGCATGCTCTATCTGGTTGTATAATTTGATAGTCGCGGTAGAAAGTTGTAATAGAGATTTATAGGTAGTACGAATTGTAAACTCCCCAGATGCCTCACCTCTCCATACCTAGTAGTCATCATGCTGGAATTTTGACAATGGGATGTTTAGGATTCTTTTAGCATCAGGATCACTAAAGGTATCCCTTATACAATCCACTTTCCAACTTCTAGTAGCATTATCAATTAGATCTACCACCAAGATATATTCATGACATCTCTCACTATTTTGAATTCTGTAATTCGCAGCTCTTGGTACCCACACCGAGTCACGTATCGAGATTTTTGTTTCAATCCCTACTCGCCAACATAACCCTTCTTGGAGAATTCCTTTGGCAACCTAGATACTCTTCTAGGTATAGGAAGGCATTGCACTCAAAAAACATGTATCCGAATAGTATTCGCTTTCAAATTACATGCAAGTAACGAATTAGGATAATTAAGTAACCTCCAACCTTGTTTAGCAAGTAAAGATAAATTAAATTAAGCTAAACTGCGAAAACTCAAGCCTCCATTCTCCTTTAATTCACATAGTTGCTTCCATTCACATTAATGAATCCCTCTTTTTTCTGTGACGTTTTTGTCACCAAAAGTTCTCACAAATATTCTCCATATCATGACACAACGATTTTGGCAGTAAAGAATAGGCCATTGAATATGTCGAGATTGCCTGAAGAACTGATTTTATGAAAATCTCTTTCCCTCCTCGCGATAATTATTTTGTACTCCAACTGTCAATCTTTTGTCTCATGCGATCTGTTAATACTTGGAACGCCAACTTCTTTCCCCGACCAATCATATTAGGCAAACCAAGATATTTTTCAGGGTTTGTAGATGTAACACTCCAAACCCCGCCCAGTCGTTATGGCCAAATTCGGAAAGCTACATTGGCCACCGGAATGGCTCAGAAAAACTTTCTTGATTTCAAACGTACTTTTTTAAAACCATTTACGCAGTTCATTCAAAACTAGTAAAATTGAATGTTCAACTTTATTTTCAATCTCATTTCAAAAACCATTTGTCCACGAAAATGGCCAAAATAAACTTTCAGAAGTTAAAAAAAAATATTTTAAAACTATTGGCTTATCAATTCAAAACAAATTAAATAAAAAAATTTATTTAATTTCATAAAACCATGCAAATTTCAGGAATCGAAATAAATCATATCTCAATTGTAAACATTCAATCATTTATTCAAAACTATTTCAGATTTTCAATTATACTTTTAAATCATTTTTCTTTTTATTCAAAATTGGAGAACTTGGTTATTCGTTATTATTTCGGAAATAAAAACATATTAACTTCATAAATCAAATGTCTTTAGAAAACTCATTTGTAAACATTAATAATTTTGAAACTAAGTCTAATTTTATTAAAAACTCATTTTTCAGAAATGCAGCGGAAAAATGTGTTATTGGCATATTCTATTTTAAAAATCGAGTTTCAAGCGAAATCTTATCAAATACTAATTTAAGTAATTAAAAAAAAAACTTAATGTCATGCAAGCAATTTATGCAAATCAGAATGAAAAATCCCCAAAATAAAGTCTAATGCCATAGTTCATACTCAATCTTATTACAAACCTAAAATATCAAAATAAAATTTAATTACTTTAATTTAAAAAGACTTCTCAGAAACTCCTCCAAATTCCTTCATCGAATCCTAACCTCGGGATTATCTATAAAATCAAAAAAATTAAAGGGGTGAGCTATAAAGCTCAGTGTGAGATTAACATAAACACAATCACATGCATACAAGCATATACATTATACAACCATAATAATCATATCAATTTCATATAACTCAATATTTCACACTTATACTATGCATGATCATGTCAATGCACATTTCATAAAACGATGTAGATTTTATGAAAACGGTCCTACCCATCTCTGCTACCAAACTCGAGTTCCCCAGAACTCGTCCATCCAACACATCAAATTGTGAACAGTGTCACCAAAATTGCAGATAAACTACCAATAATCAATATCGTGGACAAGCCACCAAAATCGCAGATATACTGTCACATAATCAAAATCGTGAACAGTGTCACATTAATTCAAATAAACTGCCACATACTTTCACCTTTCACTTATCCCACCCCATGCATGTGATATGGCCAAAATCACTCAAATCATATAGGCATATTTAACATGCAAATCTGATATGTACACATGGTACCAAAATTTAACAATTTATTTTCATGTGAACATTAAGTATGCCATATAATCACGTAACATGAGAATGAGATGTACATATTTTTCAAATCAATAATAAGCATCAACATCACACAATATGTTTTTCACAACATATACGATTTGGGGAAATACTTACTTGACAAAATCCATATCGATGGTTTATCTATCTTTATGGATACATAAAGTATCCTTATCAATAACATTATTTAAGTAACAACATTTTTATCAATATAAAATAAAGACTTAATTTAGTTTAGTGTTAAAACCCACACCTAATCGTAGATCCAATGTGCAACAAATCTCTACGAATGCCCACACGTGGATCTAACGATTAGATTACCTAATCAATCAACAAATGGTGATCTTACGTTAATAACGAACGTCAATAAGGCTGATACATTAGTGGTGTCAATTTTTCCATTATCACTTACCGTTAAAATAACCTCTCGAAAAAGCAATTTAAATCCCAACGTTCAGTGGTCTCTCGGGTTGATGTCGATCGACTCTTAAACAATACATGACATAAGAGATGTTAATACAAGAGGAAAATAATTTACTAAGGCTCTCTAAAGTATTTGGCCAAGGGAAGAAAAATAAGGAGAAGAAAATATTTCTTCACAACCCTTACGCTTACATTATCATGATTAGAACGAAAGGATCAATAGATTGTCTTGAACACAAATTGGAGAGGAAAGAAGGATCTAAAGAGGAGGACTATTTTTGAAAATAAGTCCATAAAAAAGTTTAGAATTAAGAATTAATTAAAAAAAATAATGCAAAATTTTTATGACTTAAAAGAATAACAAAGGTTGAAAATTGAAGAAGAAATGAGGAAGAATCTCAACCATCGGCGGTGGTGTTACGGCAGTGACGGCGAGAGTCTAGCGACAGAGGCAATGATTCGATGGAGGAGGAGAAAAGAATATGGGTTCAGTCACTCACTTAAAAAGAGGAGAAATGAGAAGAGAGAAAAATAATAAAAAAAGAGAGGAGTTGCGCGGTAGTTGACGCGGTGGTGGTGGGTGGCATTAAGGGCGGCGATGGAACAAAAAGAAGAAGAGAAGAGGAGGATGGGTGATGAAGTGGTGGTGTTTAGGTTGAATGGTGGTGGCTAACGGTGGAGAAAATGAGACCAAAATCAATATAATGGTGGTTCAAGGTGGTGCAAAAGGGGAGGATGAGAGAAAGTAGAGGAGCAAAGGAAGGGAATGACAATGAAAATGAAAAGAATGAAAAGATGTAACAAAAGGGTGTTCTTTATCTTGTCTAAGTTTAATGAACATCACACAAGGTAAGGGTGAAGAGAATGGTATGTTAAGGGGACAAAGGAGAAAAAAAGGGATCATGGGAGTAAAAGGGGGGCTTAATGAGGGAAGGTTGACTCACACATAAGGAAATAATCTTTTCCCATGCATGGTAACTAGGTTAGACGGCAAGGAGTGTTCACACTAGCTAAAGTTGTCAAAAAAAAATTAAATAAAAATTTGGAAGTGGAGAATTGAACATAGGACCTTTAGGAAATTATCTAAGCACTTAACAACTTGACCACATTACTCTTTTTCATCATTTTAATAGAAAATATTGAAAAACATGGGATGACAAAGGGTTTAAAACAAATTTGCACCAAAAAGAAATTAATGAGAAGGAAGGGATTCGAACCCAAATCATCAAGGACAGCTCCAGCACTACTCAATCACTATAATTGATATTTATTTATTATCAAATGAGCAAAATATTATCTAAATAAAAATTCGGTCCTGACCACTATCGGTTCATTAACCCAATTTCTACTAACCCGATTTTTGGGATGTGAAAGAAGAATTTCGGACATTCAAGATTTGCATAATGGAATTTATCATCTAATTAGTTGTATTTGTACTATAAAAAAGTCGTAGACTTTTCATAATTAACACACTGACTAGAAACATCTTCGTACTCTTTAAGAATCGTCTTTAACATTTGTGCCCCCTTCTTGAAGCCTCCCCAAATAATATACTATCATCAACAAATAGTAATGGGAGATCTACGGGCCTCTTCTACTTACTCGAGCCCCCTTCACCAACCCTTCTCATTCAGCCAATCACATTAAAATCGATAGACCCTCACTACACACCAGAAATATATAAGGACTTAATGGGTCCCCTTACCTTAATCCTCTAGTAGGATGAAATTTCTCTCCCTCTCTGCCACTAACCACAATTGAGTACGTTATTGAACTTATGTAATGCATAATGAAATCCACCCACGAGCTAGCAAAACCCATCTTTAATAACATTTGACGTAAAAAGGACCATTCAACTCAATCACACGCCTTGCTCATATCCAATTTTAACATCAAAAAGCCTTTTCTTCCTATTCTTTTTTGCTTGAACGCATGTAAAACTTCATAAGCGATGAGAACATTATCAGTAATAAGCCTTCCAGGAACAAAGGCACTTTGAGCCACATGAATACAACATTATAAAACTTTTTGACATCGATTCGCCACAGTTTTAGAAATAATTTTGTAGAGAACCGTACAAAGACTTATAGGCCTAAAGTTTGACAAATTCGTAGGCTGAGCAATTTTTGGAATAACAGTAATATTTTTAACATTGTATAATTCCAAAGACATACCTTTATTCAGTATATTCAGACAAAAAGTGCTCACATCCCTTCCGATAATATGCCAAAATTGCTGGAAAAAATCGTTGAAAAACCATCACTTCCAGCTGCTTTAGTTGGTCTCATTCCTTTCAGAGCAACGAACACCTCCTCAGCCATATACTTTGCTAATAACATCTAATTCATATCCTCTGTTATTCATCGCTCCACTCTAAACAAGATATGCTACATATTTCCAACACCTTTAGTGGTGAACAAATCATTAAAATAATTTCGAGCAATTTCCTCCATTTCATCCTCTTTATTAGTTATCGCTCCTAACTCATTCTCCAATCCCCTGATTTGATTCATATGTCTCTTTTGGGAAGAAAATTTTTGGGAAAACGCAGTATTTCTATCTCCCATTCTCAGCCAATTTGCTCGAGCCCTCTATTCCCAATACACTTCTTGTTTCTCCATCTCCCAATTTAATTGTAACTTGACATCAATAATTTCTGCAAGTGACTCATCCTCCCTTTCTGCTTCTGTAAGTAGTTCCAATCTATTATTCAACTTTTTTGTTATATCACCTCGTTTCTTCTTAATATTCTTTTCCCATTCTTGTAAGGCATTTCTGATAGAGTCCATTTTTAACAAGACGTTACTCATCATGGCCTCCCATAATTGGTGAATTACTTCTTCACAAGAATCCTCTAAAACCCACCAGGCTTCAAATCTGAATTTTCTTCGCTTCCCCTATTTCGCAACCTGGTCTGTTTGGACTAAAAGTGGGTAGTGATTTGGAAAGGAGTGAGATATATGTTCAATTAAGAAATTAGGGAACGAGTTCAACCATTCTGAATTAACCACTCCCCTATCCAGTCGTTCTCTTATGTTAGTTTCTGGTAAATTCCCTCTTTCCCAAGTGAACCAAGGTCCCAAAAAACCTCCATCCACCAACTAGCATTCCTCTAACTCCTTTCAGAAATTCTCCATTCGCCTCTCGTCCCTTGGAATTCCTCAAATATTTTCATGGGAGTACAAGTTCTCATTAAAGTCTCCACAAAATATCCATGAAAGATCGCAATTTCTCCTTAATCGTCGAAGCAAATCCTAACTTTCCTCCCTATTTCTAACATCCGAGGCTCCATTGAAACCTGTAAATCTCTAGTTCAAACTATCATTGTAACACCCTGATAAACTTATTTCTGTATCTGTGAATTCTGACACAAATGTGTATCTTCTTTAGTGGTCAAGTGTTTTAAATGTGTGTTTGAGGTCTTGGGTTCAAGTCTCACCTTTGCCAAATTTTGTTATTTTTCTGATCCTAACCTTACCCTTGTTGAGTGGGTTTATACTAAACTGTTTGTTAATTCATATCAGAATGAGCCTGCTGGTTTGAGTGGTAAGGGGGTTGTTATGTTGGACATATTGTGTTCGAATCCCTGCGTGAGCGAAGGAGTTTATTTTTACTCGGTTGCCTGTTAGAGTTTCGGTTGAACAGAAATTCTGATGAAGTTGAGAGTTAGTGGGTTAGTGGATTTAGTGGTTAGTGGGAGGTTAATGTAGATATTATTAGATTTAATTATATTTTATTTGTTTTTTCAAATTTCGGCTCTCTTCCTCCTTTCCAAATTTTTGACGTTCTTTTTGCTTCCTCTCCTATTCTCCTTTTCTGTTATTTTCTCTTTAATCTGAATCCTCTCTTTATTCTTCCAAATTGCGATTTTTTGGTTCACAGTGTTTGTACGTGTTGGTAAGTGGTGGTAGTATTTTTGTTCGATAAGGAGTTTTTCCTTTTAAGTCGTTTTGAGCGATGTTACTTTTTTTATTAATATTGAAATGGTGTTTTTGGCAGCAGAGAATCGTGGGGTACAGAGTTCTTCTCTTGCGGAATCGTAAGCGAAATCATTCCGGGAATCGGGTAAGCCTGAACACTCGAATTTCACCGTTGTCAGTTTTGTTAGCCCAGTTTATTCGAGAATTTAGACTGATGTTGGGAATTTGTTATATCAATTTTAGGTTCTGGTGGTCTCAGGTGTGTTCTCGCATCAAAACCGAACCAGGTGTGTTCCCAAAACGTAAAAAATTGAGGTTCGATGAAAGCCGAAAAACCAGTCTGTAACATCCTGAAAATGGGCCTATGCATTTTTGATTTAATTATACGAAATGGCATGTCTTATGTGTTATGAATGTATAGTGAACATTTTTGGAAACTTGGAAATGTAAGGAAATGCTTTGGAAATGTTAAGTTTAAAAGAGGAAAGTGAACATTTTTGGAAACTTGGAAATGTAAGGAAATGCTTTGGAAATGTTAAGTTTAAAAGAGGAAACTGAACATTTTTGGAAATTTGGAAATGTAAGGAAATGCTTTGGAAATGTTAAGTTTAAAAGAGGAAAGTGAACATTTTTGGAAACTTGGAAATGTAAGGAAATGCTTTGGAAATGTTAAGTTTAAAAGAGGAAACTAAGGCAAGGTGGCCTTAAGAAAATTAATAGAGGAAATTTAACACAAGAACGGGCTTGGAAAAGTGGCTTGGAGGCGCCACTTAAGGCCTCTGGAAATGACGCCACCAGCATGTGTGCAAGGCCAAGGTTCAAGCTACAAGGGAAGTGAAATAAAAGTTTTATTTTGCTGCAAGGATAAGCAGTGATGGACGGCACAGGGACTGTCAGTGGATGAGGTCTAATCCTTTTAAAATTCGGCTAGATAAGGGGATAAATGTTGGATTAATTTTATTAATTTGAATAAGGTGATAATTGAGAGATAAAGCTATCAGAATAGGGAGAGTTGGCCGAATAAGGGCTCTAGGTAGACTAATTTCGGCAGAAAGGGGAAAACAAGGCCATTATTCTTTTTCTCTTTGAAGCCTCTGCCGAATTCTCTCTACAACTATTCTCTTTTCTTTTCAATTCTCCAAAAGCCGAAAATAGGATTCCCCTAGTCTTGCCAAATTTCCCTAAGTCCTATACCTTTCTTTTCTTTCTTTGTTAAAACCGAATCTTTCTAAGTGATCATCAAAAGCCAAACTTGTGATCAACACTCGATCCTATAGCCGAATTCCACAAAGGGTGTCAAGCAAGTGTGCAATCAACTACTGATATTAAGGGTAAGACCGATTGTTCTCTGCTTGTCAATCTCTCTTTTAAGCCGAAAGTTTAATCTAATCCTCCTAATCTTTTTGGCCAAAAACATGGAAGGTGAATTTCAGGGATTTCCATTGTAGCCGACTTCAAGGAGATCATCCGGGATTTCAGATCTAAGGTATTTCGGCAACTTCATAAGCCGAGACCACTTTCTGGATTTAAAACGCGCAAGGTAAGTGTACATGTACATTCGGCCAAGGCCCTATTTAGCAACTAGATCTATTTCTTACATATTCAAAAGCCGAAAACTAACCTAGTCAATTGATCTACTCATTGCCGATTACAAGGAGGAAGGACTACAACGTTTCGGATTTGATTAGTAATCAAATCGGCACAAGGTAAGAGTTTTGGGTGCAATAATCCTTCAGATTTGATCGTATAGCCGAATAGGCTTTTTCTAAATATTAAGCGATTGACCAAATGTAGGAACTTGAGATTTAAAGGATTGGATCGGGTTTTCGGATTTCAATAAAGTGTTAATATCGTGTGTACTCCACACTAAATCTTAGTAGATTACGACTTTAAGTTAATGTATGTGTTATAATAGTATGAATGTGGCCGAAAGGTACCATGTTATGGTACAAAGTACTCAGGTACGTAACTTTAACTCTATGTTAATAAAATATATGCAATTTGGAATATGGCACATATGTGACTATTGATGAGAATGTGAAATAAGCTACAAGGGATGATTTTGTATGTGTTGTAATGTGCATGGGCATAAGGGTGATATTGAAAGGGGAAGTGATTGGTGGTTTTATACCCCAATAAATGAATGTGGTGACTTCGGTCACAATATATGAATGTGGTGACTTCGGTCACATAATATATTATGTGGTGGCTCTGCCACGAATTTATAAGGGCGATGAGCACGTCGACTGCAGCGACTGCCTTCGATGATGTGTAGCGGATGGAGGGTTGACTTAGTAGTCCCCACGGTGTGACGATTGGTATGGGGTGATGTGTAGCGGATGGCATCTAGGTTTGGGTCCGGGAGTGCATCATTACTTGTAAATTGTAATATGTATATGTATGATTTGATATGCCAAAAATCATTAGGGCTTAGTGTGGTTGCTATACACTGAGTCTGTTTGACTCACCCCGCTGTGGGAATATTTTTCAGTGACGCCGCATGATGGACCGGGTCGGCAGGAGCTTAGTGGTGGCCATGCTCAGTTCGGGACTTTATTTTGGACTTGTTTCATTATAAGTATTTTGGGTTTAATTTTTGATGTAATAAGGCCGTTAATATGAACTGTTTTATGCATGCTTTTTATTGGATTTTATTACTAAACGATTAAGTTTAAATCAAGGTTAAATGGTTTACTAACAAAAAATAAATACTAAGTGTTTTTGACCACCTAATTACAAATAAATTTCCAATTTAAAATAAAAAAATATATATATATACAAGGTTTTTAATTGAACCCAACACAAGCAAATCCTTCTTCAAAACCACACGAATTTTTCCTAAGTAACAAACGGATTTTCAAATGTTTTCTCGAGGAACATACCAGATCCGGTCAAGGCTCGTGGGCCGGGTTTGGGGGTGTTTCAATTTGGTATCAGAGCCCGGTTCAAAACTCGGCTCTGGGGTTTTTGGGCTCCAAAACGTTTTCTAAAAATGGGCTTTTTAAAGGATAACCCGGTCTGTTAGCTCAACGATGGCACTGCGTCTCCGACCCAAGTCCGCTAGGTAAGTACCCTAAACCATTGTGTGTTATACATGTGGGCTTTATGGGCTTTGTGGGACGTAGACTAGTTTAAGTAGACTCTGATGGACTATAGGCTTAGTTTAAACCACTTCTTAAGCTTTCATAAGACTTAAATTCACTAAACAAACCCGTTAACGAGCCACAAGACTAGGGTGTGGTAACCGTCGTACGCATGTCTAGGATTGGATCCTAAGAGCTTGGTATTTAAGCGAATCCTAGTGACTCACCTCCTCTTCACTGAATCCTACCTAGTGCGTAGTGACTGCTCACCTTAGTCGAGTTAGGGGTGTGGCAATAGGCGACGCATGCCTAGGAGTGGATTCAGGGAGAGCTTGGTATTTAAGCAGTCATAGCGACTCACCTCCTCTTCGCTGGAATCCTACCTGGTGTGTGGTGACTATTCACCCTAGTTATGAGGACTCGTTGATAGGCTAAACCCTATAATTAAAACTCAAAAGGGACCAACCACCCTAGTTTGGAAAAAAAATTACCGAAATACCCTTATTTCATAAAATCACCAAGGAACCCTGAATTGGAAAATTTACGAAATTACCCCTGATTTACAAATTTTTAAATTAACCCCGATTTATTACCAAAATACCCTCAGAGGTGAAATGACGAAAATACCCCTGGGATAGGAATAGGACGAAAATGTTTGAATGATGAATGTGTGTTGAATGACTGTGCTCCTTTAAATTAGGATAGAAGACTTGAAACTTTGATCGATCGAAAGAACTACTTCTAAACTTCTTTCATAAATTTCTTCGCGAATAATCGCGGAACAAAATACTAATGCATAAAATTTCTTAACCGTTGATTAAAGCGCGATCGTAGACATGAGTTTTAGGGGACGTGGTCGTAATGTGCAAGGACGTGGTAGAGGCAGAATGGCCGTATCGGAACCCGTTAGGTCTGGACAAGGGTCCAAAAATGAGGTACCAGCACCACCACCACCGGTTCTCGGGCGTTGGAGCAGCAAGATCGATCGACGGGGATGATACAGTATCGTAGGCAATGCTGCGAGTTCTTGAAATGGTGGCTGGAGCAGGAGGAAATATGGGAGCTCGAAAATCTATACCCGAGCGACTCCGAGCCAATGGGGCTGAGGTGTTCCGTGGTGTATTTGGTGTGGCACCCAGTACAGCTGAGTATTGGTTGGAGGCAACCGAACGAATTATGGATGAGTTGGGTCTGACCCCTGAGGAGAAATTGAAAGGGATGGTGGCATTACTCCGCGACGAAGCCTATCAATGGTGGCTCACAGTTTGGGATGGTGCCATAGCGGAGGATCTTACTTGGGAGTATGTCAAGACGGCGTATCAGAAGAAGTATGTTGGTACTCATTATGTTGATGCACAAAGGAAAGCATTTTTGGGGCTGGTTCAAGGGAATAAGTCCGTAGCGGAGTATGAGGCTGAATTCTTAAGGCTGAGCCGATATGCTCGAGGAGTGGTGGCTACGAAACATGAACGGTGTGTCCGGTTTGAGGACAGATTGAGAGATGATCTGAGGTTATTGATAGCTCCGCAGCAAGAGCAGGAATTTGCTGTTTTGGTGGAGAAGGCTAAAGTGGCCGAAGGAGTTAAAGACTCTGTAAGGCAGAACTCTGATCGGAACAGGCAAAAGAGAGGATTCGGATCATCTGGGTCGTCTGGAAATGCTCAAAAGAAGCCTAGAGTTGATGGGCCGCGAGGTCAGCAGGTTGCCACTGGAGGGCAGTATCGTACTTGTGATCAGTGTGGGAAGAGGCACCTAGGAGAGTGTTGGAAAAAGACAGGAGGATGTTTCAAGTGTGGATATAAGGATCATATGATTAAGGACTGTCCAATAATGATAGACGGAGTCGACCAACAGTCAAGGTTCTAATCAGCCGAAGAGTGGGACTACACCTTCAATGAGGTCGTGGTCCAATGGTAGGGGTAACGGTGTTGGAAGAGGACGTGGAACACCTGACAGAGGTGTTGGTAATGCAGAGGCAAGACAGCCGGGTCTAGTGTATGCGGTTCGTCGAAGGGAGGACGGAGACGCACCGGACGTCATAACCGGTACGTTCATTATATCTGGCAAGCCTTATTTTACTTTGATTGATGTGGGCTCGACCCATTCTTATGTTGCTAGTAGTGTAGTTGAAACACTAGGCATAGACTCTGAACTTTCTAGTAAGGAGATGACCGTAGTGAGCCCACTAGGTCAAACTGTAGTGGTGAATAAGATCTTTCGGAGTGTACCTCTAGAGATTTAAGGAGTGATTTTCCCTGCCGACTTAATGGAACTACCCTTCGGAGAATTTGACCTCATACTTGGCATGGACTGGCTTGTAGAACACCGAGCTATATTGGATTGTGCAGCTAAACGAATGGAGTTAAAGACGCCAGAGGATGAGGCGATAATTATGATAGGAGAAAGAAGAAACTACTTGTCTAACGTAGTTTCAGCACTGAAAGCTGATAAGATGGTTCGAAAAGGGTGCAAGGCATTTTTGACTTTCGTCAGTGCGTTGGATGCAAATGAAGAGGGTGTTAGTGGAGTTAGAACAGTAAGGGAGTTTGTGGATGTCTTTCCGGATGAGTTACCTGGAATACCCCCGGATAGGGAGGTGGAGTTTGGAATTGATTTGCTGCCTGGAACGGCGCCAGTATCTATCTCTCCGTATAGAATGGCACCGAAGGAGTTGGTTGAGCTCAAGGCTCAAATCCAAGAGTTGCTTGATCGTGGGTTCATTCGACCCAGTGTGTCTCCATGGGGAGCACCGGTCTTGTTTGTGAAGAAGAAAGATGGGACTATGCGTATGTGCATAGATTATCGTCAGCTGAATAAGCTGACCATCAAGAACAAGTACCTTTTGCCAAGGATAGACGACTTGTTCGATCAGCTTAAAGGGGCTGCGGTATTCTCAAAGATAGACCTAAGGTCTGGATATCATCAGCTTAAGGTGAATGAAGCGGATATCCATAAGACGATTTTTCGGACAAGATATGGGCATTATGAGTTCGTAGTGATGCCGTTTGGGTTGACGAACGCCCCAGCCGAGTTCATGGATATGATGAATTGGGTTTTTCAACCTTACTTGGATCGGTTCGTCGTTGTGTTCATCGACGATATCCTAGTATACTCCCAGTCTGAGGAAGAACATGACGAGCATCTCCGGAAAGTGTTGCAAGTGTTAAGGGAGAAGAAGCTATATGCCAAATTCAGCAAGTGCGAGTTTTGGCTTAAGGAGGTTGCATTCTTAGGGCATGTGGTGTCTCGCAGAAGGAATAAGGGTGGACCCTAAGAAGATTGAGGCAAGATTAGATTGGAAACCACCTAAGTCCGTGGCTAAGATTCAAGTTTATTGGGATTGGCGTGCTACTACTGTAAGGTTTGTGGAAGGATTTTCTTCAATAGTTGCACCTTTGACGGTTGTTGAGAAAGGAAGTACCTTTCGCTTGGACGGATAAGCAACAGGAGAGCTTTGAGAGGCTTAAGAGGGTGTTGACTAAGCTCCAGTGTTGATTCACTGAGGCAGAAATGATTTCGTGGTGTATTGCGACGCTTCCCATACAAAGCTTGGGTTGCGTCATCGATGCAAGATGGGAAGGTTGTAGCTTATGCGTCCTCGACAACTAAGGCCTCACGAGGTTAACTACCCAACGCATGACTTAGAAGGGGCGGGCAAAGTGGTTTTGCTCTTAAGGTGTGGAGGCACTACCTTTGTGGAGAAAAGTCGCTGATCTACACGGACCACAAGAGCCTTAAGTATCTCACGACTCGTAAGGAGTTGAACTTGAGGCAATGAAGGTGGGTGGAGTTACTCAAGGATTATGATTGTTCCATAGAGTATCATCCGGCAAGGCAAATGTAGTGGCGTATGCCCTAAGTCGTAAAGTAGTGTCGGATCCGAGGGCATTGTTTGCACATCTTAGCTTGTATGATGATGGAAGTTTATTACGAGTTGCAAGTTAAACCGACATGGTTGAATGAGGTGAAGGAAAGTCGCTTAATGGATGATGATCTAAGTGCTAAGCTACGGCAAGTGCGTAATAGAGAGTTGGAAGATTATAGTATTAATGACGAGGAGTATTGTGTTTCAAGGGTAAGGTCCAGATGCCAAGAACAAGGAGTTAAGGCGCAGAGGATTCTTCAGAATCGCATGGTAGCCTCTATGCTATGCATCCCGGAGGTACTAAATTGTACAGGATCTAAAAGAACAGCTTTTGGTGGCCTGGTCTCAAGAAGGAAGTTACGTAATTTGTCGGCAAGTGCTTAACGTGTCGCAAGTTAAGGCCGAACACCAAGTTCTCGTCAGATTGCTTCACCGATAAAGATCCCGCAGTGGGAAGTGGGAGAGAATCACCATGGACTTCGTTAGTGGGCTTCCCCTTACGCCTACTAAGAAGGACACGGTATGGGTAATAGTGGATCGCTTGACCAAGTCCGCGCACTTCATTCCGTGAAGAGTTGATTATTCTCTTCGTGTTGGCCAAATTATATGTGGCGGAAATTGTGAGGTTACATAGAGTGCCGTGTCAATCATTTCTGGATAGAGACCCAAGATTTACGTCTCGGTTTTGGAAGGCACTTCATCAAGCTTTAGGCACTAAGTTGGATTTCACTACGCCTTTCATCCACAATGGACGGGCGATCCGAACGGGTAATCCAAGTGTTAGAGGATATCTTTGAGGGGTCAGGTGATGGACTTCAGAGGAAGTTGGGAGGAGTATTTGCCTTTAGCGAGTTTGCGTACAACAACGACTATCAAGCCAAGATTCGGATGGCACCGTATGAAGCGTTGTGCGGGCCGGAAGTGTCGAACTCCTACGTGTTGGACCGAATTAGGAGAACGCCGAGTTTTGGGTCCAGAGTTAGTGGCGTAATCAAGAGAAGGTTGAGATAATTCGCACGGTTGAAGGAGGCATCCGATAGACAAAAGTCGTGACGCAGACCTCAAACGGAAGGAAATAGAGTTTGAAGTGGGGGATCAAGTGTTTCTGAAAGTCTCGCCTTGGAAGAAGGTGATGAGGTTTGGTCGCAAAGGGAAGTTAAGCCCAAGGTTTATAGGGCCCTATCGAGTGTTGAAGCGAGTTGGACCAGTGGCATATCAGTTAGAGTTGCCACCGGAGTTGAAATAGATGCACGACGTATTCCATGTTTCCATGCTACGTCGATATCGATAGGATCCATCTCACGTAGTACCGGTTGAAGAGGTGGAGCTAAGGCCAGACTTATCCTACGAGGAAGAGCCGATTCAGATCTTGGAACGAGAAGTGAAAGTGTTACGGAGGAAGTTAGTTCCTCTAGTCAAAGTGTTATGGCGCAACCACGGATCGGAGGAAGTTTCGTAGGAGCCAGAAGAGGCAATGTGACAGCAATACCCTCATTTATTTTAGCCAGGCAATTTCGAGGACAAAATTATTTTAAGGGGGGTAGATCTGTAACATCCTAAAAATGGGCCTATGCATTTTTTATTTAATTATACGAAATGGCATGTCTTATGTGTTATGAATGTATAGTGAACATTTTTGGAAACTTGGAAATGGAAGGAAATGCTTTGGAAATGTTAAGTTTAAAAGAGGAAAGTGAACATTTTTGGAAACTTGGAAATGTAAGGAAATGCTTTGGAAATGTTAAGTTTAAAAGAGGAAAGTGATCATTTTTGGAAACTTGGAAATGTAAGGAAATGCTTTGGAAATGTTAAGTTTAAAAGAGGAAAGTGAACATTTTTGGAAACTTGGAAATGTAAGGAAATGCTTTGGAAATGTTAAGTTTAAAAGAGGAAACTAAGGCAATGTGGCCTTAAAAAAATTAATAGAGGAAATTTGACACAAGAACGGGCTTGGAAAAGTGGCTTGGAGGCGCCACTTAAGGCCTCTGAAATGACGCCACCAAAGATGTGTGCAGGCCAAGGTTCGAGCTACAAGGGAAGCGAAATAAAAGTTTTATTTTACCGCAAGGATAAGCAAAGTGATGGATGGCACAGGGACTATCAGTGGATGAGGTCTAATCCTTTTAAAATTCGGCTAGATAAGGGGATAAATGTTGGATTAATTTTATTAATTTGAATAAGGTGATAATTGAGAGATAAAGCTATCGTAATAGGGAGAGTTGGCCAAATAAGGGTCTTTAGGTAGACTAATTTCAGCAGAGAAAGGGAAAACAAGGCCATTATTCTTTTCTCTTTGAAGCCTCTGCGAATTCTCTCTACAACTATTCTCTTTTCTTTTCAATTCTCCAAAAGCGGAAAATAGGATTCCCCTAGTCTTGCCGAATTTCCCTAAGTCCTATACCTTTCTTTTCTTTCTTTGTTAAAACCGAATCTTTCTAAGTGATCATCAAAAGCCAAAACTTGTGATCAACACTCAGTCTATAGCTGAATTCCACAGTGGTGTCAAGCAAGTGTGCAATCAACTACATTATTAAGGGTAAGACCGATTGTTCTTTGTTTGTCAATCTCTCTTTTAAGCCGAAAGTTTAATCAAATCCCTCATAATCTTGTTGGCCGAAACATGGAAGGTGAATTTCGGGATTTCCATTGTAGCCGACTTCTAGGGAGATCATCCGGGATTTCAGATCTAAGGTATTTCGGCAACTTCATAAGCCAGAGACCACTTTCGGGATTTAAAAACGCAAGTTAAGTGTACATGTACATTCGGCCAAGGCCCTATTTAGCAACTAGATCTATTTCTTACCTATTCAAAAGCCGGAAACTAACCTAGTCAATTGATCTAGTGTTAGCCGATTACAAGGAGGAAGGACTACAACGTTTCGGGATTTGATTAGTAATCAAATCGGCACAAGGTAAGAGTTTTGGGTGCAATAATCCTTCGGGATTTGATCGTATAGCCGAATAGGCTTTTTTCTAAATATTAAGCGATTGACCAAATGTAGGAACTTGAGATTTAAAGGATTGGATCGGGTTTTCGGGATTTCAATAAAGCGTTAATATCAGGTGTGTACTCCACACTAAATCTTAGTAGATTACGGCTTTAAGTTAATGTATGTGTTATAATAGTATGAATGTGGCCGAAAGGTACCATGTTATGGTACAAAGTACTCAGGTACGTAACTTTAACTCTATGTTAATAAAATATATGCAATTTGGAATATGGCACATATGTGACTATTGATGAGAATGTGAAATAAGCTACAATGGATGATTTTGTTTGTGTTGTAATGTGCATGGGCATAAGGGTGATATTGAAAGGGGAAGTGATTGGTGGTTTTATACCCCAATATATGAATGTGGTGACTTCAGTCACAATATATGAATGTGGTGACTTCGGTCACATAATATATTATGTGGTGGCTCTGCCACGAATTTATAAGGGCGATGAGCACGTTGATCGAGCGATCGCTTCGATGATGTGTAGCGGATGGAGGGTTGACTTAGTAGTCCCACGGTGTGACGGTTGGTACGGGGTGATGTGTAGCGGATGGCATCTAGGTTTGGGTTCGGGAGTGCATCATTACTTGTAAATTGTAATATGTATATGTATGATTTGATATGCCAAAAATCATTAGGGCTTAGTGTGGTTGCTATACACTGAGTCTGTTTGACTCACCCAGTTGTGGGAATATTTTTCAGTGACGCCGGTGATGGACCGGGTCGGAAGGAGCTTAGTGGTGGCCATGCTCAGTTCGGGACTTTATTTTGGACTTGTTTCATTATAAGTATTTTGGGTTTAATTTTTGATGTAATAAGGCCGTTAATATGAACTATTTTATGCATGCTTTTTATTGGATTTTATTACTATACGATTAAGTTTAAATCAAGGTTAAATGGTTTACTAACAAAAAATAAATACTAAGTGTTTTTGACCACCTAATTACAAATAAATTTCCAATTTAAAGTAAAAAAAAAAAATATATATATATATATATACAAGGTTTTCAATTGAACCCAACACAAGCAAATCCTTCTTCAAAACCACACGAATTTTTCCTAAGTAACAAACGGATTTTCAAATGTTTGCTCGAGGAACATACCAGATCCGGTCAAGGCTCGTGGGCCGGGTTTGGGGGTGTTTCACAGTCTGTCGATGCCACATGGGCGTGTGCCTGGCCGTGTGGTTGGCCATGTACGAGACACGAGCGTGTGGTGGTGTGAGTGTGGCCGTGTGGGCCACACGGGTGTGTGGGTTTTGGGCCAGGCTGTGTGGGTCACACGGGTAAGGCCAATCTGAGCGTGTGGGCCACACGGGCATGTGGGTTCATAATTCTGAAATTTTCCCTAGGGCCGCATCGGTCATTTCGATCGAATGTGGGCCTACTGTAGGGTCGGTAAGGGCTAACCAAACCCTAGGTTATGTGATCCGATATTTTGATAGTTTACTCTAAGTAGAACACTGATATGCATGTCTGATTATTCTGCTGCTTATATATATATATGATATCTGAATGCGAGCATGTCAAGCATGATATTTCTGTATTGGTATACTGTATCTGTATTTTGTATCTAAATTTGGGGTGGTATTTGTATATATGGAGGAAGTGATCTATATAGCGACATTTCGCCTATATTCTGGCAGCTTGACTGCATATTATCTGTAATGTGTCACATCGACACTATGTGGTGTGTAAGGATGGGTGGATGTTTTTAACCCCACATGGTGTGATGGGATGGTCAGAGATAGTGTGTAGAGGATGGGGGTAGGACTCATTATATCTGTTCTGTTTATCTACTATTTGTATCTGTATTTGTATCTGTAAAGGACTTTAGTCCGAGTCTGAATCTGAATCTGACCGTGTATGTGATATCTGTTTGTAACGCATATCTATTTCTGTTGGGTTACACACTGAGTTTTTGAAAACTCACTGTTTGTCTGTTCTGTTCAGGTAATCTACAGACTTGGCAGATCAGTGCGACAAAGTCTCACGGTGACCACGAGATCGTAAACTGACCTTAAATATTGGTTTTAATTAAACTAAGGACTGTTTCTGGGAGTTTTGTATTTATTGAAAGTTTTGTATTTATTGGACTCTCCGGTCTGTTGGTTTTTAATTTGGTTTTGGATGCATTTTTATTCTTTTATTGCGATATCTGACTGAAATCTCAGTTTTACGAAAACAAATATTTTTCTGATAATACGAGTTGGATTTCCAAAACATAATGATTTTAAGACTTCCGCCGTGAATTATGATTTGGCAAGTAAATTAATTAAATAACGTTTTCAATAAAAGTTGTAACAATGGTAATGGGTTACAAAGCTTCAATGAATTTGCACTGTTTTCAAAACCCCTCTATTGTAACATTACCAGATTTGGCCATAACGTCTAGGCCGGGTTTAGGGTATTACAATCATCCCCCTCTTGAATGTCTTCATCAATATGGTTTTCTGAGAAGCTACGAACATTGACTAGATCATTACCATTCCATGCTAGACTGAACCCCCCTTTAAAGCCTTCCGCCTGAACATCAATCCCATTCTTAAATCCACAACTCATGCGTACCTTCTCCATATGCACACCATTTAATTTAATCTCCATCAAGAAGACAATTTGAGGATTAATAGACTTCAGCATGAACCGAAGCCTTCGATTTGCCTGCGTACTCCCCAATTCGCGAGTATTCCAAGATAAGATTTTCATAGCTCCCAGTCAGCTTGCACATTGGCAGTCGTCGATATCTGATGAAGGTGAGCATTATGTTGCTCAGCTAGGATTCCTAATGAATCAGAGAATTCAGAAACATTAGGAACCGATACGTCGATCCTGGGCCTTTTCTTCCTTTCGACATTCTCTATTTTATCATCTTCAAAATCGTGCTCCATATTAATTTGACTCATTTCACTAGATCCATTTCGATTCAAATCAACATTAATTTAAGATCCTTCCAAATTTAAAACCAAAATCAAATTGATATGACTCCCCAAATCGTTCCTCCATTCATCCCTTAAATTACTCCCCAAACTATGCATACTCAGATTTGTTTCCCTAGAATCATCATCTCCTTCCTCACAAAGCCAAACATTGTTCGCTGTATTAGCCCTCCTCACTTTCTCTTTTAAGATATATTCCACCCAAAATCCATAATAACTCCTCTTCGATTCAATGTAACAGGGCAAAACTTATCATTAGGGCCCAAGCAACCACATAAGAAACAGAACAAAGTGAGCCTTTCATACCGAAAATTCACATAAGTAAATTTCGATAATAGGAGTACAATTTTCTTCCTCCTCTTCGAAGGTTTTTTAACATCTAACTCTACTCGAATTCTGAGACGATTCTTTAACCCTCTATTTAACTGTTTCAAGTCATATTCTAGAAACCTTCCAATAAAGTTTCCCAATTGCTTAGCCACCATTTCCAAGAAAAAGCCTAGGGGTAAATCATGAACTTGTACCCAAAAAGCCGAAGAAAATAGTGTTACCTGCATCGGGTCTTCGTCATTCTCCAATCGATGGATGATCAATAGATGATTATTAAACGTCCAAGGATTTCCATTAACCACCCGATCTATATCCATCTCATGAAAGAATTTGAATAGGTATCTCCTTCCCCCAAGATTCAATATCTGAACACCCCTTAAAGGATGCCACAGAATTTCCATTATATTCTTCATTGTCAAAAAATGGACAACACTCACTATCAGAAAACACCCTACCAAACAGTACTCATACGTCGCTCTCTATAAACCCGGATCGATCGGCAAAAGCAGTGCTTCCTCTTCCCCATCCTCGATGTTGAGCCCCACCATTTCCTTTTCCAAAATGAAAATCCACTTTCAAAAACACCCAATATAGACTTTTTGGAGGAAAAAACTGTGAAAAAACTTCAAACAAAGACAAAATAAAATAACAATACTATGCTACAGAGAGCAAACAAATCGTACTTTGATTACTTTGAGTCTTTTTTTTAGTCATCAACTAACCATTATTTTGATATTCATTAATAATATATGGATACAATATGTAATTTTAATTTGAATAAAAATGGTTTTAATATTTAAAAAGTTAATAACCAAAAATATTATTGTAATCTCAATTTAATAATATAATAGATAAAAAATATTTTGTCAGCTTAAAAAATATTTTTTATATTCGTAGTTTTATATATATTACAAACTATAAATAATTAAAAATCGAATAATGAAATTCCTTTTTTTTTCAAATTTAATGACGTTCTTTTGGTAAAATAGAAGTTGCAATATGAAATAAAAAATATCTCAAATATATTAATTCTCTCTTTAAAATTAGGATACATAAATAGTCACTCAATTATACAAAATTTTTATTTTAGGTATCTAACATAAAATGTTTATAATTTAAGCACCCACGTTATATAGTTCGATCCTGTTAAAATCATAAACGGAAGTGACGTGGCAGTTAAAAAAATTAGTATAATAACAAATTTGACCCTCAACTTTTATATATTATATCAATTTAGTCATAATTTTAAAAAAATTATATCAACTTATAAATTTAAAAAAATTAGTCATAAATTTTTATTTTATTTAATATTAATATAATTATATTTATTTAATATTAAGATTAATATATTTATTTAATATTAATATTAATATAAAAATTTAAACTTATTATTATATTTTTAAAAATATTTATGTATTTTTTATATATTTCTTTGAATTTTTTAGAATTAAGATCAAATTGAAATCATTTGTAAATTTTGAGGATTACTTTTTAAAAATTATGACTAAATTGATATAATATGTAAAAATTGAGGAGTAAACTTTGTTATTACGTCGATTTTTTTACCTGTCACGTCATCTTATCATTTATAATTATAACAGGAGTGACTCAAATGTCCGAATTATGTAACGTGAATGTTTAAATTATAATTTTTTTATTTTAAATACTTAATTTTTTTAACTGAGTCAATCTTAGAATTATTGTGTGAATCATGGAATTACATCTGAAATTTGTCTTTTCCAAATCCAAAGAAATTTTAGAATCGCTTTATTCATTATCGTCTTTTGTCGTCTCGTCTCTCCTTCTACTTAGCTCACCCGACAAATTGTCGTGCGAGTCGTTGGATTAGGTTAGGGAGCTGAGCTCTTAGTTTCTACCTATCTTTTTCCCTAGAATGCTTTTAAATTTATAGTTTTTAAATTCTTTTATGTAAGAATTAAAATATTTCAAATACTTTTTTATTGTTTAGATACCTCAAATTTATACTTAAGCATAATTTAAGAATCCTTTTCAAAGGTAGTTTTTTGTGAAAAAAATATTTTTAGGAAGAAGTTAAAAATTTTCATCTTTTAAAAAAGTATTTTGGGGTCAATTTTTTACTTAGGAGAAATACTTTTTCTTTCAAAAAGTAGCTTATTTAGGATTATTTTTGTCTCAAAAATGTTTCTTAAAAACAATACTAAACTAGCTCTTAGATATCAAGTAGTTTTAAGGTGTAACTTTTTTAATATGATATTAGTTAATGAATTTTCATAGAATTTGAGATTTAATTTATTTATTTAAAAGTTAAAATTTCAATTTTTTTTACTTTTTTATTTAAAAATCTTAATTCAATCATTATTGTCGCTAGTAATTTTCATTAAAATTTATCAACTTAACATTATTATTTTTCGTCAATCATATGTCACATCACAAGAGGACAGCTTAACCAACATGCCAAGTTGATAAATTTTAATCGAAAATACTTATGATTTTAATACTTAGATTGAGATTTGTAAATAAAAAAAGTTGAAGAACTTAATTTTTAACTTTTTTAAATAAAATGACTAAATTTCAAATATTGTTCAAATACAAGAATTAACAACATAATTTAACTTTTTTCAAAAATAAATTATTTATAATCTATAAGTGAAAAATACTATAACGATGATAATGTATATTAAATTTATCTCAAGTCCAAGCTCTAAAATCCATCATTAAATTAAGATTTGGATTTAAATTACTTAAAAAAATTAAATCAACTAATAATAATTAAAAAAACTATTTTTGCTCATTTTTATATTTTGAGGAGTAAACTAAAATAATTTAGATCTATATTAAAAACTAAAAAAATAGTCAGAGGGTATTCATTAAATCAATGAAAGATAGCCCTTCCAAGTTAACATGTACCCCATAACTGGTAAAAGAGAAACATATTTTAATTTTATTTAGTTAATTCAACATGATTTAAACGTTGTTATAAAATATATATATATATATATATATATATATAATAAAAAGAATAGTGGTCTATATACTGGAAATAACAATTTTGACATAGATCAATTAATTGCTGAGTGCCGACAGAATATACAGTAAGAAAAGTACTAATTTCTATGCATAAGTCAATTCCACGGATATATTTTTTTTTACAATAATTAAATTCACGTGTTATTATATATATTATATTTTAAACTAAAAATATAATATATATAATAACACGCAAACTTAATTATTATCAAAAAATATAATTTTTCTCATAGAAATTTAAAATAAATTTTATTTTTATTATTTATAAAAAACATAAAATAAAATTAAAAAATAAAATCTTAAAAAATTAAAATATATAAACTAATTCTTAATTTATCTCATAAATTCTAAATTCCATATCAATGGTCTCATATTTTACCTACATAAAAAATAAAAAAATAATATTAAAATAATCAAAAAAATAACATGCCAAATAAATTTCAGGGGGAAAATATACTAGGTGTGCTGCCTATCAGATAGGCACCTACAACTGGTGCCGCCTATCTGACACCCTCCACCCATCTAAATGTACCATTTTGGTACTTAATTTTAGCAACATACCATTTTGGTATTTTATTTTATTTTTTATATGATTAAGGTAAAAAACCAGATATATGATAAAAGAATAAAAATTTATGAAAATGACCTTAATACTAGATTATTAAGAAAAATAGCATAGTTTCTATAGTAAAAGTGGGTTCCTCCACCTCCCACTGCGGCACCACCCCAAAATTATTGCGTCATCATTACAAAAATGATAGGAAGAAAAAAAATAATTTTTTTGTGCCGCCCCTTCCCAAGATGACACTTATATAAAATGTTGTATTTTCAATCGTATTTCCAGAGTTAAACGAAAAATATATATTTTTTAATATTTATGGTGCCGCCGTATTATTTGGAGGAACCAAAATGAAATAAAAAATTATTTTTTGGTGCTCCCTTCTTACAAGGAGGCACCCAAATTGAATTAATTTTTTTATAATTTATTGATGCCGCCGCTACTTCATATGTTGTATCCAAAATTTAAATTTTTGGTCCCACCACTTCATGTGGTGTTACCAAAAACGGTAAAAAAAATTCCCAGACCCTAGTAGAGATGTGGCGGCACTAGTATATTTTTTTGAATTTTTTCCCACCACTTCATATAAAGTCACCAGAATGGGAAATAAATTTATTTTTCTTGTTCCTACACTAGACATGGCGGCAACAGGTAATTTTTTTTTGGGTGCCGCCTGTAAATGTGGCAGCATTAAAATCATGTTATATAAGCCCCCATTCTAGGCACAATTCATTATATGTGTTTATTGCTAATTGTTAAAGAGAAGGAAAAAAAAAAAAAACAGGCCGTCTTGTTTTTTTAGTTGGAGTGTGCAGCACAAAAATTGCATAAAACATGAATAACCAAATTATCGTTTATGTTCATTTTGATGGAGTCATTTTAGAAAGAGCGGTTGGTTACGTATTTGAATCTTGTCAGAAGGTTGGAATGAGGTTCAATAAAAGTGTAGTGGTGCAAGAAATGAAAGAAAGGATTAGTACCACAATAGCTCAACGTTGTGGGAGGAAAATGTCCAAACTATTCTACAGATTTCCAATTTCCTTCAATCCGTTGAAATTTCAACAGATAGAACTTGTAGACAAATAAGACTTGGGCACAATGGTGAGAATTTATTGCTCGAATGGATACAACAACACTGAACCAATTCCATTGTTTGCCGAGTTAGTCGAACCTGAGCCCGTTGAAAATGACGTTCCATTAGCTCAACAACACGAGTTTGACTTTGATCTCAATGTCAAATGGAAAGAACAATCGTGTTATGGAAGGCCATCAACTGGGGCTAAAAATACACAGCATGGGTCGACAACGTATAATAACTTAATCCCGACCCGTCGTTTAGAGATACATCCCGAGTTGAAGGGCATCGATGCAAATGATGAAGAAGGGTTCGATAATTGTAACATCCCGATTTAGGGCCTAGTCGAAATAGTGGTGTGAGACCACAAATCCGAGGTATATGTATGAGTTTTGAGGTTTATGCTATGTTTGCATGTTAGTGTGAAAGTTTCATGAAGTAATTTTGTTAAATTGCGGTTGAATTTTCCAAAAGGACTAAATTGCAAAAGTTGCAAAATGTGAAATTCTAGAAGCTAATTGTATGAAATAGCTTTGGATTATCAATTAGAGGTCCTTAAATAGTAATTTTCCCAAATTTTAATTTTTGGACAAAAATGGGCATGAGTGGATGGTATTGGAAAAGTTTGACTAAGGGGCATTTTGGTCATTTGTCAATTAAGTGATTAAAAAGGGAAAAAGATGATAGAATTTCATTCATCTTCTTCTCCAAGCTACCGAAATTTGAAGGGAGCCATTGTTAGGGTTCTTCAATTTTTCAAGCTTGCTAGTAAGTGCATCCAAGCCCTGCTTTTAATATTCTTCAGATTTTTGAAGTCCTAGTAACATGAGTAAGCTATTTTTAGCTATATGTTGAGCTAGGATTGATGTTCAAAAATGTAACCATGTATGACATGCATGTATTTTGATGTTTTATGGAAGAATATGAAAGCTTGATGTAGTAGAAACATCTTTTGCTAAGTGAATTCCATGAAAAATGCATGTAGGGGCTAGTTTGTGAAAGTCTTGAGATTGGTCATACATGAGTGATTTAGTGAGAATTGATGATTGCTTTAGTTGAGTAAATGATTCGACTAAGCATGAAAGGCTAGAAAGTTGAATGAAAATCACTTTACGAGCCTTGGGACAAAAGTGTAAATATGAGAAAGTTTAGGGGCAAAATGGTAATTTTGCTAAAGTATGAGATAAGGGTCAATTTAGTCAATGTGTGTATTGAACGGGTTGATTTATCATTTTAGATCAAGAAAGACGAAGCCCAGATCATAACCGAGGCAAGGGCAAGGTCGTGGACTAAATTGCACAACTCCATACTTTTTGAGTACCGAGGTAAGTTTACGTATGAACGATGCATTTATGCGTATACATTGTTAATGCTAGATAATGTGTAGCATGATTGAGAACCTATTCGATTCTAGTGGAATGAATGAGATAGTAGTTGTGAATGGATGAATGTATTACAAAGTAGACATGTGAATGTGTAGTGATAATGCTTGATAGTGGGCTAAGTGCGATACCACCTTGATACTTAACAATGATGGACTGTGTGCGATACTATTGTTAAGCATATTATTTAGTGAGCTATGTGCGGAATCACTATAATTATCCTTTGTGGTAGGCTATGTGCGATACTACCCTATGATCTGATTGTGGTGGGCTAAGTGCGAAACCACCGAGTAATTTAGCTGTGTGGATGTATTATTGAGAAATAATGATGTGTTGTATTTTGAGTAAATGTGCTATTGAGTGAAGGGGTGCATGTCAATGATTATGAGTATGTACTCATGATGTGTTGGAGATGTGGTAAGGGATAGAAAGAGTAAGCATAGTAGTGGATGTGAATTACATATGTTAGTATAATGCTAATTGTTGTTTAGCTTATACTAGAATGCTTAAATAGTTTATGTGTAAACTTACTAAGCTCAAAGCTTACTCCTTTCTTTTCCCTTGTCTTATAGAGAACAAGGATTGAATCGTGATACGCGGATTAATCGAAAGATCGCCCACACTATCAACACACACTGGTACATTGGACTTAATGTTTTGTATATGGCATGTATAGAGGCTAGACACGTTAGGGTATTTTGTTGTTTTGACTAAGATGTGTTGGCCTTTAGATGGATAATCTATTTTGTATAATGCCATAGTTGATGGCTACATTATTATATGGAAAGATATATTTATCCATGTAAGATTATGTTCATTATGAGTTGGTTATGGATGTGTTGAATGAGTACTTGTTGTGTATGTTAGAGGGGTGAGAAGGGCATGACAAATAGCTTTGTTCTTGTCCATGTGGGTAGACACACGGGCGTGTGTCTAGGCCATGTGTGACACACGGTTAGCCCATGGGCGTGTGACTTGGCCGTGTGTCCCCTGCATGTTAGCATTTCAAGTCAGAATAGACCACGGACTAGCCACACGGGCGTGTGCCTAGGTCGTGTAAAGTGGTCAATGTTCACCACGGGTGGAGAACACGGGCGTGTCCAGGCCATGTGAATTTAGTGAGTGTTGACCACGGGTGGAAGACACGGGCATGTCTTGAGGGTGCACGGGCGTGTCCCATTCCACATGGGCGTGCGACCCTTGTTTGAGTGAAAGAAATTTTAAGATCGATAAAGTTTCTGTGAGAGCCTCGTGAGCTCGTCAGATGTATGTTTAAGACCTCGTAGGTCCTTAATGAGGTAGTTGTGGTAGCTTTTGAGAGTAGTCACGTTGAGCCTAAGTGGCGATCAAGTGGTTTTAATTCGGTAATGCCTCGGGCCCGGTTTCGGTGTATAATACGGGTAAGGGGTGTTACAATAATGATGTTTATTCTCACCGTGATGGTGAAGAATATAATAGCCCTAATCAAGATGAAGTCCCGGATAATATCAACAATGAAGGTGCAAAGGATGGTGAAAATCTACAACCCCCTTTAGTAGGGCACTCGAGTCGTGGGATTATTTTACGAAATGACCCTGGGGTAGACATGTTAAGTGTTGAATCTGATGCCGCAGATGCACTTGAGTTCCCCGAGTATAAAGATATACTTCCTGCTCATCGGTTGATGACATCTTCAGAAACAGAAGATTTTTTCATAGGGCAGTGATTCCCAAATAAGCAAGACTGCTTACATGCCATCAAGCGGTACAACATGAAGGTGTCGATGGACTACAAAGTCACCAAGTCTACACCGATATTATATGTTGGACAATGTTGGAAGTTTAGGGAAGGTTGCCAATGGCGGATTTGAGCTGCATTGGGACAAAGGACTCAACAACGGTACAACATGCATTTCCGCACCTATGACGCAAGACCATCGCAAACTAGATGCGAAATCAATTTGAAACTGCATCATGCCGATTGTGAAGGACAAGCCCACCATACAAGTGTCGGCCATCATTGCTGCAATGCAAGCCCGATTCTAGTACCTTGTGTCGTATAGCAAAGTATGGTGGGTGAAACAAATGGCAATGAAGCAGTTGTACGATGATTAGGATGCATCGTACAATGAACTTCAAGGATGGATAGTCGCGATGAGGCAGTACGTGCCAGGTACAGTCGTGGAGTTGCAGACGCGGCCTTATTATAGCCCGGATGACCAACATCAACCGGGGAGAAGAGTTTTCCACCAGATGTTTTGGACATTTGATCCATGCGTTCAGGCCTTTGCATACTGCAAGCCGCTTGTGTAAGTTGACGGTACTTGGTTATACGGGAAATATACCCAGATACTTCTTATTGCGATTGTACAAGATGGGAATAGGAATGTCTTACCGATCGCGTTTACGATCATGGAAAAGGAAAACATGGAATCATGGGAATTTTTCTTAACGAACTTGCGGAGTCATATTGTTAGAGAAGACAACATTTGTATTATCTCTGACAGATTGAGGGGGCTGGTTGCTGCGATTCGACTAACCGGGGTTCCGTGGAGATCCATCTATTGCATCCGCCACATCGCGGTTAATTTTCACCGGGAATTCAAGAATGTGGACTAACGTAGATATTTGGTGAAAATGGGTAAATTCCTGAATCACAATATTATTTAAATATCTTGAATACATTTTGGGTATATAATGAAAACGTAACATGTCATATCTTAATACATACACGACGTACGAGCTAGAACCACACCGTTTCAGGAAAATGATGGCTAAGCTTGAGGCTGATATGTACGGTGTGATTAATCATTCTCTCCAGGAATTTTGAGTACCATGGAGCCTTGGAAGTGGGCTCAAAGTTTCAATAATGGGTCTTGATATGGTCATATTGTAACACCCCTTACCCGTGTTCGACGCTGGAACATGGTATGAGGCATTATCGGACTTAAACACAAACAAACGTACATTTCCGAGTCATAAATTCCCATTCAAATTTAAAACCTTTCATACACATTCATGTCGTCCCTAAAACGAGCCTACGAGGCTCAAAACACGCTTTAGAAGTGGTTCGGGACTAAACCGAGAACTTTAGAAAATTTTACAAAACTTAGAAAAAAAATTCATGTTACAGGGCTCACACGCCCATGTGATCCAAGGGACACACCCGTGTGACCCTTAGACATGCCCGTGCTACAGGCCGTGTTCAAAATAGGGTGCTCTCTGACTTGTGCCACACGGCTGTGCCACACGCCCGTGTGCTAGGCCGTGTGGTCGATTTAATTTCCTTAATTTTTCATAAAATAGGTGCAGACTTCACACGGCCGAGACACACGCCCGTGTTTCTGCCCGTGTGCTATATTCTGAACATTCTATTTTGCAACAATTAAGGTGCAGGGGACACACGGCCATGGAGCAAGCCGTGTGCGAGACACACGCCCGTGTGTCTACCCGTGTGGACAAAAATAAGGCTATTTACCAAGCCATTTTGTCACCCTTCCATGCACAAACCTACACAACAAACATAGAACCATTCCAAGCATATACCATCAACCAAATCAGCCACAAGTAAGGCATCAACACCCCATTCACATGCTATCATATATCATACACAAACATCACATATATCTCAACTCAAATCATGCAATTTCCCATATCCATGAAAAGCATCATCATTTGCAAATATATATATACTTAAACCAATATTAGCCAATTTCAATGGCCATTTACAAAATGAATTATCAACCAACATAAGCCAACACATTTGGCTAAATCAATTATGACACATAACAAAATGACCAAGTCCCTACACATGCCATAACTCAAAATATTAAAATCAATGGTACCCAAAATATTAAGTTGATAGTGTGGATGGATCTCCGACAGTTTACGATCCTCGAGCTGGCTTGGTGACACTGTAAGACAAGGGAAAAGAAAGGGGAGTAAGCTATATAGCTTAGTAAGTTCCTATGCAAATAGTAAGCATTATAATCACACACGTATCATACAAATAAATATGATGAACTTGGCATAAATAGTATCAAGATCTTCTAATCATAATTTACTCATTCATAACCTTACCGAGGGATTCATCACATATTGAGCTCATTAGTAAATGAGTTTTACGTATGTACCTGTACCAACTCGCAACATAATCATAACCTTTCACAACTTTGACATACTCGTTGAATTTCCCGTTGAACCACTTGGAATACTAAAGGATACTCGGGAATCTCGCACACACAATACCATACCAATGCCATATCCCAGATATGGTCTTACATGGGATCTCTTATCGATGCCAATAGCCCAGCTATGGTCTTATACGAAATCTCATATCGATGCCATATCCCAGATATGGCCTTACACGTAATCTCAAATAACCCTAATGTCATGACATTCGTATCCTACCTATTCCTAAGGTTCAACCGGGATTTCTCACTTGTCAAACTTTATCGATTACATCCAAGGAGTCAATCATAATTCATACAATATTAAAGCATTTAAAACATAAATAAAACAATGAATTATTTACATACGAACTTACCTCGGTACAAAAATAGTAGAAATGGACCTAATCGTCAAACACCTTGTTTTTCCCCCGATCTAGGTCCGAACCTCGTTTCTCTTGATCTATAATAGCAAATTTAACTCATTTATTATCCACATTTCTCAATTCAGTCCAAAAATTACATTATGGAAATATTACATTTTTGCCCCTAAACTTTGACATTTTTACATTTTGCTCCCTAGGCTCGTAAAATGAAATCTATTCAATTTCTTCAAGTTCCAGGCCTAGCCGAACCTTTTTCATGCTTATAACAGCCCACATTTTCCATTAAATTATATTTTTACTACCCATTTTACAACTTTTTACAAATAGGTCCTTTTTAGGTATTTTCATGAAAAATCACTTAGTAAAAGTTGTCTATCACACATCAAACATGCATAACCTACCATTAGCCATCAAAACACATACATGTCTAACATGGTTCAAACTCTAAACATCAACCATAACTCAAATTAATGGTAGAAATAGATAGATCGAGTGATAACGACTTCAAAAATGTAAAGAGCATTAAAAACGGTGTTAGGATGTACTTACAATCAAGCTTGGAAGTTGAAAAAACCCTAGCTATGGTGACCTTCTAATTTTCGGCACATGGAGAAGAAGATGGACTAAATATTGGCTTGATTTTTGGTTTTTAATTCATTTAATTACTAAATTACTAAAATATCCTTCACTTAAAACTTTGAAATTTTATCTCACCATGTCCATTTTTGTCCACTAACTCAACAAATGGTCTAATTACCATCTAAGGACCTTCAATTTAAAATTTCATAGCAATTAGACACCTCTAGCATGTAGAACTCAACTTTTGCACTTTTTACAATTTAGTCTTTTTTGCTAAGTTGAGTGCTCAAACGTCAAAATTTTCGAACGAAATTTTCACGAAATCATTTCATAAAACTGTAAACCATAAAAGTATAATAAAAACAAATTTTACTGTGTCGAATTTGTGGTCCCGAAACCACTGTTTTGACTTGACCCAAAATTGGGCTGTTACAACTTTCCCCCCTTAGGGATTTTCGTCCCCGAAAAGCTTACCAGAAAATAGGTTTGGGTACTGTTCGTCCCCCCTCAGGTTCACACGTAGCCTCTTCGACTCCATGTCGTTGCCACAAAACTTTAACTAGGGCTATGCCTTTATTTCTCAACTGTTTAACTTCCCGAGCCAAAATCTTAATCGGTTCTTCACCATAAGTCATATCGGGTCGAATCTCAACCTCTGTCGGAGAAATCACATGTGAAGGGTCTGATTGGTAACGGCGTAACCTAGACACATGAAACACGTTGTGGATCCTTTTTAACTCTGTCGATAAAGCTAACCGATATGCCACTGGCCCTATTCTTTTAATAACTTCATACGGCCCGATGAAACGTGGACTCAACTTGCCTTTACGGCCAAATCTCAGAATCTTCTTCCATGGAGATACTTTCAGAAATACTTTGTCACCAATCTGAAATTCGATCTCTTTTCTTTTCAAATCTGCGTACGAATTTTGTCGATCTGAAGCTACTTTCAAGCAATCGTGGATTACCTTTACCTTTTCTTTGGTTTCCCTAACCAAATCAACCCCGTGAATCTGTTTCTCACTAAGCTTGGTCCAATACAAAGGTGTTCGGCACTTGCGGCCATACAATGCCTCATAAGGCACCATCTTTATACTCGATTGAAAACTTTTGTTATAGGCAAATTCGACCAATGGTAGATATTTTTCCCAACTACCTTCGAATTCGAAAACACAATAACGAAGCATATCTTTGAGAACCTGAATCGTTCTCTCTGATTGGCTGTCGATTTGCGGATGAAATGCGGTACTAAAGTTCAACTTTGTACCCAAAGCTTCTTGCAACTTTTTCCAAAATCGAGACGTAAACCTCAGATATTTATCCGAAATAATAGAAATAGGCACTCCGTGCAATCTCACAATTTCAGCAATGTCCAATTCAGCTAGCTTGTCAAGTGAGTAATCGGTACGTACCGATATAAAATGAGCCGATTTCGTCAACTTATCGACAATGACCCAAACATCTTTCTTTTTCAGAGTCAAAGGCAAACCCGTTACGAAATCCATCGTAATTTTGTCCCATTTCCACTCGGGTAACATCACTGGTTGAAGTAAGCCCGAAGGTACTTGGTGTTTGGCCTTTACTTGTTGAAAAACTAAGCATCTCAAAACAAACTCTGAAATATCCCGTTTCATACCTAACCACCAATACAATTTCTTCAAATCATTATACATTTTTGTACTACCCGGATGAACAGATAAACAACCATTATGCGTCTCATGAAGAATTTTCTGAATAAGTTCATCATTTTTTGGTACACAACTTCTACCTCAGAACATCAAACACTCATCAGATTCGATATGAAAATCTGAATCACTACTCGATTCACAATGAACTCTTTTGGTTTGCAAATCACTGTCACATTTCTGAGCTTCACAAATTTGTTGAAGGAATAACGGTCTAGCTCTCAACTCGACTAGGATCAAACCATTATCGAACAAAGTCAACCGTGTATTCATCGCTCTCAAAGCAAACAGAGTCTTTCTACTCAACGCATCTGCGACTACATTTGCCTTACTCGGGTGATAGTCAACCACTAGCTCATAATCCTTCAATAACTCGAGCCATCTCCGTTGCCGCAAGTTTAAATCTTTCTGAGTCATCAAGTACTTTAAACTTTTAAGATTCAAAAATACATGACATTTCTCACCATACAAGTGATGCCTCCAAATTTTAAATGCAAACACTATGGCCGCCAATTCTAGATCGTGCGTCGGATAATTCTTCTCGTCTGATTTCAACTGTCTCGAGGCATAGGCTATCACTTTGTCCTCTTGCATCAACACACATCCTAATCCATTCAGTGACGCGTCACTATAAATTACGAACTCTTTTCGCGGTTCAGGTTGCACTAAAACTGGCGCCTCAATCAATAATGTTTTCAACTTCTCAAAGCTTTGCTAACATTTTTCTGACCATTCGAACTTAACATCATTTTGCAACAGCTTAGTTATAGGAGTAGCAATCATTGAAAATCCTTTGACAAAACGTCGGTAATAACCGGCTAAGCCCAAAAAGCTTCTGACCTCCGATACATTCTTCGGCGGTTTCCAATCAACAATTGCCGATATCTTACTCGGACCAACTTGAATACCGTCTCCAGAGACAATATGTCCCAAAAATCCGACTTCTCGGAGTCAAAACTCACTTTTGCTGAACTTAGCAAATAATTTCTTATCTCTCAAAGTCTGCAACACAATTCTTAAATGTTCGGCATGTTCAAACTCATCCCAAGAAAAAATCAAAATGTCATCGTGTAAACGGAAAAATATATAGGATTTTCCTATGTAATTTATCACCTTTTTACTAAAATCTGTTGTTAAAACTAAGTAATTATTTAATAAATTAATGAAATATTTGAAATATGAAATTAGGACATAGAAATTATTAAAATGTGATTTTATGCTTTATTATATAGTTTTCATGCAATAAATGGCTTATTTTATATTACTTTGAATATATTATATTTTTTTAAGACATAAAGTGGGCCATGCATGATTAAATTAAATAATAAAATTTAAAATTATATTTAATAATTCATTTTAAAATATTTCATTAATAATTTGGGTTTTAATTAATTAATTAAATTGGATAAATTTTATTCTTTGGTCCTCTAACTTGTTGATTTATTCTGGACAGGTCTGATAGCTTTGCTGGATTACAAAACCGTCCAAATTGGAGACCAAATCAACCCAATATTCGGCTACACATGGATGTCCCTTTAAACCATTCTTTGGTTTAATTACACAAGGTCCTTGCAGTGTTGAAGAAATTAGAGATTTGCTCGAAGATTTACGATTGATCGAGTCTCAGTCCTGAGTTGTGTGGCATCCAAAATTGCTTAAAAATCAAGCAAAAATCAAGTTAAAAGCCACTAAGCATGGCCGACCACAATTTGAAGAGATTTGAAGAGGTTAACATCCACTATTTTTAGAAAACTATCCCCCTCTCCTCACCTATAAATAAGACCCTCTCAATCCCCTCAAACATCCCTCATTCATTCTCATCATTCATCATTCTCTCTTCTCTCCAAATTATCTTAGCCTTTTCCATTCCCACACCTAGCATCATCTCTTCATATAGATTTTAGCAATTAAGCCTCTTAAAAAACCCTTGGTTGGCCACCTTGGAGAGCCATCAGCAAAGGAGCAAAGCAAAGGAACGAAGGAGCCTCACCAGTCAGAGTCTTGGGTGACAGCCACTCTAAATTGGGTTTAATCTTTCTTTTCTTTAATTTAATCTAAAGATGTTTGCTATGTGTTCTTTGTTCTTGTTTACAACAATGTTAGCTTAATTTTATTTAAGCTAGGATGATTGCTTTGATTAAATAATATTTATTTGATTCATGCTTATAATGTTTGTGCCTCAATCGATCATGTTTTCAATTAAAATCTAGTTTGTATTTCATTCATACGTGATTGAAATGCACCTGAATTAACTGAGCGATCCTGACCAGACAACGGCTAATGGACACATAATTGAAATGTGCATGCTCAATTTAGATCCTGACCCGATTAAATTGTAGGTTGCATAACAACTCTGACCAAGCTCTGTTATCTGCATAGTGTTTAGATTTGTGTGATTAAACAATTTCAAACCTAACACGTTCCTGTTACCTCACACGAATGCTAAGAAACCCTTTGTAAATAAGGATCAGTAAAATGCGTATTTACTAAGTAAAGGATTCCGAAAGGACCTAATGTGTTTTCCAAACTCATGAAAGATCGAGTTGCCATAGAATGTTTTTCCGAATGTTATTAAGCATGTTGATAATAAATTGAGTTTAATTAAAGTAATTATCCTAGTTTATTTATGTTATAATTGTTGCAAATTACGTTTAATTTTACTAAAATCTATTTCATTCATATAGTTGCATACTTAGGATAATTTGCATTAGGGATCATTGCATTTAGTTTAATACATTTTAATCACCACTTCTCAACTATATTGTGTTTTTATTTACCAAATTGTTAATATATTTTTACAAATTAAGTGACTTAGCACAAATACAATCCCTATGGAGACGATAACTCGATACTTACTTATCACTTGATAACGATTGTGTACACTTGCACAAACCTACGCGTTACAAGTTTTTGGCGCCGTTGCCGGGGATTGTCAACTGTTCCCATAGTCATTTTTTTTCGTGAAATTATTTATTTTCAATTTGATTCATTTCTAACATTACTAACTTATTCTTTTTTATTTTTGTGACTTTCTTTTCAAGTGTTTATGAGCATAGATCGAATTATTGATTTACTCCCTGTAGACTTTGAAATTGAGCGAACTTTCAGACAAAGAAGACGTGAACGAATAGCTCAAAGTCAAGTCGAGATGGACCTTGGAAATTAGAATCAAGACCAAGGTAATGAAGCCGATCATGTACGAAATCCCATCCTCATTGCCGATGGTAGGGATCGATGCATCAGATAATATGTTGTGCCACTTTTCAGTGAGTTAAATCCAAGAATTAGAAGGCCAGATATTGATGCAACCCAATTTGAGTTGAAACCAATGATGTTTCAAATGCTACAAACGGTGGGCCAATTTAGTGGTATGCCCACGGAAGATCCACATCTCCACCTTCGATTGTTTATGGAGGTGAGTGATTTATTCAAGATAGCCGATGTGACTGAAGACGCACTGAGGTTGAAGTTTTTTTCGTACTCGTTGCGAGATCAAGCACGAGCATGGCTCGATTCATTTCCACCAAGTTCCATATCTACATGGAAAGAATTAGCAGAGAGATTTTTGGTTAAGTATTTCCCACCTAGCAAAAACGCTAAGTTGAGGAACGAGATCACAACTTTCCAACAATTGGATGACGAGTCTTTGTATGAGGCTTGGGAGCGATTCAAGGAGTTACTTCGTAAGTGTCCTCATCATGGGATTCCTTATTGTATCCAGTTGGAGACATTCTATAATGGTCTCAATGCACATACAAGATTATGGCAGATGCTACCACGAATGGTGCAATTTTGTCTAAGTCTTATAATGAGGCTTTTGAGATCATCGAGAGGATCGCGAGTAATAACTATTAATGGCCAACAAATCGAACAGCTTCAGGAAGACGTGTAGCTGGAGTTTATGAAGTTGACACCCTCACTTTGTTATCAGCTCATGTATCGTCTATTTCCTCTATGTTAAAATAGGTTACCGCTAATAGTGCTAATAATTTTGCAGCTTAGCCACCAAGTCCGTTTGAAGTAGTTTCCTGTGTGTACTATGGGGAAGGTCATTCTTTTGAGAATTGTCCATCAAATCCCAAGTCAGTGTACTATGTGGGGAACCAATATCAAAATAGGAGTGGACAAGGACCCCAGTCGAACTTCTACAATCCTTCATGGCGTAATCATCCTAACTTTTCTTGGAGCAACCAAGGAAATGGACCGAATAATAACTTATTGCAGCAAAGACCTAACCAATCTCAAGGGTTTAATCAGCAAGCTCCAAAACCACCTCAAGATGAGGCATCAAACAGTTTGGAGAACTTGTTGAAAGCATACATGGCAAAGAATGATGCTTTGATCTAAAGCCAAGTAGCAACACTGAAAAATTTGGAAACCAAATGGGTCAGTTAGCTACGGAGCTTCGTAATAGACCGCAAGGAACCTTGCTGAGCGATACTTAGAATCCAAGAAATTTGGGTAAAGAACATATCAAGGCAGTGGCATTGCGAAGTGGTAAAATTCTGGAACCCCGATTGATTGATGTCGAAGATAAGCCCGTTGAGAAGAATCAACCAGCTGTTAAAATTCCTACACCAAAGGAATCAAAATCTGCAAAGTCTGACAAGGTAAACCCTGACTTAGTGAATTCAGATATTTTAACATTTTCTTTGGATGCAGATTTACCTACTCAAAAAAGTTGTCCGGTTCAACCGAAAGTTCCATCACCTCCATATCCGCAAAGATTGCAGCAACACAAGCAGAAACAGGAGGTGCAATTCAAGAAGTTTTTGGATGTTCTGAAGCAGTTACACATCAATATTCCGTTGGTGGAGGCTTTAGAAAAAATGTCGAATTATGTGAAGTTTATGAAGGATATACTGTCCAAGAAGAAACGGCTGAGTGAGTATGAGACTGTTGCCTTGAAAAAGGAATGCAGTACGTTTGTAACACCCTAAAATTCAAGTATCGATTTATTGCATGTTTTGGTGTTTAGATTATGAAGGAAAATTTTCTTATTTCTTTTCGTGCCTATTATAGTCATGAAGAAGAGTATAGAATTATTCGGGTATGGAATAATTTTTAGTTTTAGAATTTATTGAAGTGGAGCAAGTGGCATTGACACTTAAGTTAAATTAAGTGTTAAAAAGTAGCATAAGATGATTAAATGGCAAGGTGGTGTTGGCGCATGAGATATTGCATGAGGGGAGTGGTTCGAATCCCTTGTATAACATTTGGACAACTTTTATTTTGCTCTTCTATGGTAAGTGTCGGCCAAGCTTATTTATGGTAAGTGTTGACCTTGTTATTTTTGGTTAGTATATCAAAGGAATAAGGTAAGAGTGAAATTATGGTAGGGAATCAAGAAAATATGGAAAGATATGGAGACATAGGGCAAGTATCAAGGAAAGTGTTTTGGAAACAAATTCATGGTCATTTGACCAATGAATTTGGACGGCAATATGGCTAGGGGGAAGGTTGGCCGAATATGCTAGTAGTTGGCTAGGATTAGGAGTTTGTTTTGGTCATTCCTAGCATTTTGTGCAAAGGTTTGCAATTCTCTTTTCAACCTCTTTTCCTTTGGCCGAATTTGATCTTTTGGTAAGCCTAATTCTTTTGACCATTTGGTCATTTTTGCTCATCACTTTAGTATTCTTTTTGTGCCTCTTCATAGTGCCGAAATTTGCTAGTACCAAAAAGGCCATTCCTTTCTTTTTGTTTTCTTTCTCCATTGCCGAATGTACTTTGCTCCTAAGCACATTTTTTTTTCTTTCTCTTTTCTCCTCTTTGAAAACCGAAACATCATCATCATCTCTTCTCTTATATTTTATTTCTTTTCACTCATACCTTCTCCATTAATTTTCTCATGGCCGAATGTTAGTGAGCCATAGCCGAACCATTTTCTCTTTTATTTGGTTAATCATAGCCGAATCTTTCACTATTCATAAACATCTTTCTCAATCGTCTCTTTTCAACCGTGGACAATAGGTAAGAATTCTTTTAGTTCATGTTAGTTAATAGTTGTCATGGCCGAATCTTGATAGTGGTATAAAGGCTTTCATAGATCGAAATAAACGTTCACTCTATTAACGTTTTTATTTGTTATACTTTAGTGCGATAGTGGAAGACCGGAACTCAAGTGTTCGTGAGTATCATAGAAACGATTTGCTCAATTCTCTTATTTTGGAACAAGGATCTTTGTGGTAGCGAAATTTCACCCTTAAACCCTTAGTCATATTTCGATGTAATATTAGATTGGATTAACGATCTCTTGTCTTTGAAGACAATCAAAATAGGGAAGAAAAGGGCGGTGAATAGTGTTCGGAAGAGGGGTGGTTCTGTTATTCCCCCTAAGTATAAACAAAGGATCTGTTTCAAAGAATCCGGGATTTCCCACCGGGTTGTGGACGTTCATCCGAGGAGAATCAATTGTTTGAAGTAGTTCGTACTCCGAACCATTATTTGTTCGTGGATTTGATTCGGTTAATGAACCATCAATCGGGAGAAACCGCAAGTAGAAGTAGTTCAAAAATCGAGGGTAAAAGTTAGATCGTTAATTTCTAAGATTGATTTCGTTAATAAAATATAGTGATTCTAATTTATCGTGATACGTATAGGTGTTGTGGCGGGAAAGTCTAGTTCTCACTATAACCAGTGTGTAACTTCACACTTATCTTTCGGGTTAGATACTAAACCGTAAGAAATTTGATAAATCGTAAAAATGGCCAAATCGGAAATGTTGTAGTAATTAGTACTTTTGTGTAAATGCATGAAAACGGCTAAATCGAGAAATTTGCATAAATCAGTTAGATCGATAAATTGGGCCATAAAACTGCTAGATCGATAAATTGGGCCATAAAAGCGCTAGATCGATAAATTGGGCCATAAAATCGCTAGATCGATAAATTGGGCCATAAAATCGCTAGATCGATAAATTGGGCCATAAAACGCTAGATCGATAAATTGGGCCATAAAGCGCTAGATCGATAAAATGGGCCAAAACCTTCTAGTTCGAATATGGGTCAAAAGTTCATTGGATTGCCTTACGGGCTAAATACTATTTTGTTTAATAGGCCCAAATGAAAAGTTTAATTAAAAACTCATTTGTATTATGGGTTACTTGATAAATTATTTATGATTAAAGTTTGTTATTCATACATAATTGCATGGGATGGGATACATGATGAAGAGAAGTAAGGCTGTGGCCATGAATCTAGTTCGGTGGCTCACCACAAAATTTGGCTTAATGCCTCTAGTTCGGTGACTATGTCACAATCTAGTTCGATAGTGCACTACAATATTATTTTAAAGGCTAAATGCCTACGATTGGTGTGTTTGGCGGGGTGGGTTGACTTGATCCCCACAGTGTCTTTGGTTGGTACGGGGTGTGTAGCGGATGGAAATTAGGCTTGGTTGGGAAATTCATTTTACATGCATTTTATATATTTTATTTCATTTTATATTGTTAAAATTTGTAATTGGGCTCAAGCCCAAATTAATGCCTTGATGGTCTGGCCCAATAATGGTGGTAAGTGAGTTACACACTGAGTTTTTTGTAACTCACCCCGTTTTATTATCCATCTCAGGTAATGGAAATTGATGTGGACTTGGGTTGGGGATGACTTGGTGGAGGCCATACTACGAGCTTGGGTTTTATAAACTATGAACTTTATTTAAGTTACTTATTTTAATTACTATTTTGGGTATGATGTAATAAGGCCTCTAATTATATTTTTATGGATTTTTATGTGTGGATGGATTTAATTTTATTTTAAGACTCTTAATATGGGCTTATGTTAAATCTATAAAGTTTTCTTAAAAATATTGTGTTTTATAACAATTTTGGACACCTAAATTACTTTTCAATTTCTTTCAAATTCTTTTAAAACTACGTTAAGGTTTTGACTAATATATATATATAAGATTTAGTATTTTTCTAAATTCATAATCATTGTAATTAGTTTTTATTAAACCTTATTTCTAAAGGTCTTGCATTACTGTTTTACTTAAATCATTAGAGAAATTTTGGATGTTCGTTCGGTGTGACAAACCAAATCTCGTCTTAATGCATAGACCTGGTTTGGGGTGTTACATTTAATGGTATCAGAGCCAGGTTTCAAAACTCGGCTGTGGTTTGGGTTCAACAAAGATATTTGTTTGAGAAACAACTCAAATTTCTAGACTTTTTGATTTAAAGGTAGTATGGCACCATGAGCATCCCGCGCCAAGTCAAGTAAGTATCTGTATATTGATTGTTTATTATCATTGTGATATGATCATAAGAAAAACTCTAGAACTTCTAGTTTTAGGTGTTGAAAATCGTAGAGATTGAGACAATAGGATATGGTTGCGAAAACAACTCTATCTCTTTCATATCATAAAACATCGTTAATAAACACCGAAATAGTATTACGATTCATAAAACTCTTAATCGAGTTAAATCGGTCACTATGAGCACTAGAGGGCGTGGTCGTGGGCGCGCGTGAGACGTGGCCGTGGTAGAGGACGAGGTGTTAGAGGTGCAATCAAGCGACGGATCATATGCCGAAATGGATGCACCTGCGTCACTCGAAAGTGAGACGGGATCACATGATCATATGGAAGAAGATAATGCAGTGACACGAGAAATGCTGCGAGTACTTGAAAGGGTCTCTGGAGCTAGAATCGGGCCAACGGCTCGTGGGTCGATATCGAACGATTGAAATCAAGTGGTGCCGAGGTTTTCGAGAGGTGTCTCGGTGTAGCTCCAAATGTCGCTGAATATTGGCTTGAGGCGATGGAGCGAATTATGGGCGATCTTGAGTGCAATCGTGGAACAAAAACTAAGGGAGCGGTGTCCTTGTTAAGGGACGAAGCATACCAATGGTGGCTTATCGTCCGAGAAGGCAATCAAGCATTAGTTAATTGGGAATTCTTTAAAGTTTCCTTCCAAGGGAAATATGTAGGAACGAGTTATGTTGATGCGAGAAGGAAGGAATTCCTGAATCTGGTCCAAGGGAATAAGACAGTGGCAGCATATGAAGCTGAATTTTTGCGTTTGAGTCGCTATGCTCGAACAATAGTGGCAACGGATCATGAGCGTTGTGTACGCTTTGAGGATGGCTTGAACGATGAATTGCGGGTTTTGATAGCCCCACAACAAGTTAGAACTTTTGCCACGCTTGTGGAAAAGGCCAAGATAGCCAAGAGGCTAAGAACTCGGAATGTCAAGAATCGGGAACGAGCTAGAGGCAAGAGAGATATGAAGTATTCGGGTTCTTCAAGAAGGTTTCAAAGAGGCCTCGGAATGATGAACCGGCTCAAGGTAGAACACACAGAATCGTGAATCGAGTCGAGATTGTCTTGATTGTGGGAAAAGGCATTCGGAGAGTCTTTGGAAGAAAACGGGTGCTTGCTATAAATGCGGGTCGATGGATCATCAATATAGGAATTGCCCTCGTCGAATGGATACAACTCGTAAAGCTCGTATCTTGATGCACCACCGCAAGAGGAATTCGGCAAACCACCGAGAGGCCGTGGACCAGTCGTGGTGGTAATCGGGCGGGCGTGGTCAAGGCGCGCTGGTCGAGGCAATGGTCCTAGAGGCAACGCAGATGCAAGACGGCCAGATTGGTATATGCGATTAGACGCCGTGAGGATGGCAATGCACCGATGTGATAACTGATACGTTCTTCATCTTTGATGTACATGTTATTGCTTTGATAGATATTGGTTCTACCCATTCGTATGTTGCTAGCACCATATCTAGAAACTTGAATTTAGACTCAAAATTTCCGATAGTGAGATGAAGGTAATTAGTCCTTTAGGATGATCGGTATTGGTAAATAAACTGCTTTAGAGATGTGCCCTTAGAAATTCAAGGAGAAATATTTTTGGCGAATTTGATGGAATTGCCTTCTAGTGAGTTCGATATCATTTTGGGCATGGATTGGTTGGTTAAGCACCGGCGAAATTGGATTGTCTTTGAAAAGCGGATATCAATAAGGACGGTGGAGGATAAAGAAATAGTTATGATAGGCGAACGAAGGAATTACTTGGCAAATGTGGTATCCGTGTTAAAGCGCGTAAAAGTTGATGCGGAAGGGTATGGAGCATTTCTAGCTTTTATTAGTGCTTTAGATGCCAAAGAGTTGTCGATGGAAGATGTGAGAACAAAGTGAAGGAATTTCCGGATGTATTTCTGAAGAACTTCTTGGCATACCTCCAGATCGGGAAGTGGAATTTGGTATTGAGCTCTTGCAGGACGGCTCCAGTGTCCATTGCTCCTTATAGAATGGCACCGAAGAAGTTGGCGAGCTTAAAGCTCAAATTCAAGAATTGTTGGATCGGGGTTTTATTCGACCGAGTGTGTGTCTCGTGGGGAGCACCGGTTTTGTTTGTTAAGAAGAAAGATGGGTCAATGCGTATGTGTATTGACTACGAGCAATTAAATAAATTGACGATCAAGAATAGGTACCTCTGCCGAGAATTGATGACCGTTTGATCAATTGAAGGGAGCTTCGCTTTCTCCAAAATTGATTTGAGATCGAGATATCACCAAATTAAGGTGAAAGAAGCGGATATTCACAAGACGGCTTTCCGAACTCGCTATGGACATTATGAGTTTTTGGTGATGCCGCTTGGGTTGACCAATGCACCAAACGCATTTATGGATATGATGAACCGGGTCTTTTAATCATATTTAGACCGGTTTGTGGTGGTATTCATAGATGACATTCGGTATATTCAAGGAATGAAGAGGAGCATGACTCGCATTTGCGAATCGTATTGCGATTACTTGAAATAATCAATCGTATGCCAAATTCGATAAATGTGAATTACGTTAAGGGAAGTGGCGTTCTTGGGTCATGTGGTATCACCAGAAGAATAAGAGTGGATCCTCGGAAGATTGAGGTCAGTATTGGATTGGAAACCACCAAAGTCGATGGTGAGATTCGGTGTTTCTTAGGTTTGGTTGGTTACTATAGACGCTTTGTTGAGGGTTTTCGTTGATTGCCGCACCCCTAACTAAGCTATTGCGGAAGGGAGTACCATATATATGGACCGATAAACAACAAAGAAAGTTTCGAGAAATTAAAGAAGATTTTAACAGGCGCCGATCTTGATTCAACTCGAGGTGGAAAGGAGTTTATAGTTTCTTCGCGATACGTCACACACGGGCTTAGGATGTGTATTGATGCAAAGTGGGAAAGTGGTGGCTTATGCTTCTCGTCACCGAGACCGCACGAAGTAAACTACCCTACTCATGACTTGGAGTTAGGCTGCATAGAGTGTTTGCTCTAAAGATTTGGAGGCATTACCTCTACGGTGAAAAGTCTATCATCTATACGGATCACAAGAGTCTTAAGTATTTTCTTACTCGAAGGAATTAAACTTGAGACAACGAAGATGGGTGGAGTCATTAAAGGACTATGATTTCTCAATCGAGTATCATCCTGGAAAAGCTAATGCGAGCGACGCGTTAAGTCGTAAGGTGGTATCTCGATTTGAGAACAATGTTTGCCCATTTGAGTTTGTACGAGGATGGTAGTTTGATAGCGGAACTTCGGTGAAGCCTCTGCGTGGTTAGAGCAAATCAAGGAAAAAATGCAGATATCGATAAGAAGTTGGGACTTTTAATTCAACAAGTTGAAAATGGTGGAATAGAGGATTTTAGCATAAACACGAGAAGGTGTGTTATGTTTTCGTGGGAGAGTTTGTATGCCTAAGGACTCGAGATCTGAGACAAATGATTCTACGGAGGCGCATAGTAGCCCTTATGCTATGCACCCTGAGGAAATAAGATGTATCGGGATCTTCGTGAACAATATTGGTGGTCGTGGTTGAAGCGTGAGATTTCGAATTTGTGGGAAAATGTTTAACTTGTCGCCAAGTGAAGGCGGAGCATCAATTGCCGTCGTGATTATTACAACCGGTAAAGATTCCTCTTTGGAAATGGGAGCGGATAACAATGGATTTTGTTAGTGGGTTACCTTTAACACCTACTAAGAAAAATTCCGTTTGGGTAATTGTTGATCGTTTGACGAAGACCGCTCATTTTCTACCAATTAGATGCGGATTACTCGTTCTGAGAGTTGGCTAAGGTATGCGTATCCAAATCGTGAGGTTGCATGGGGTACCGTGTGTCTATTATATCGAGATAGGGATCCTAGGTTTACGCCACGGTTTTGGAAAGCTTTGCATGAAGCCTTGGGAACAAAGCTAAACTTCAGTCACGGCTTTTCATCCTCGATCGATGGTCAATCGAAAGAGTAATTCGATTCGGAAGACATGTTAAGGGGATGTGTAATCGACTTCAAAGGTAGTTGGGAGGATTTTCTACCGCTTGGCGAAATTTGCTTACAACAATAGCTATCGATCTAGCATTCGGATGGCACCCTACGAGGCATTATATGGTCGTGAGGTGTCGTTCTCCTAGTTGTTGGACCGAATTGGACGAACGACGATGTTAGGTCCCGAGCTGATCTCTCTCAAACGGAAGAAAAAGTAAAAGCTATTCGAGCACGGTTAAAGGAAGCTTTGATAGACAAAAGTCGTATGCGAGATCCAAGCGTAGAAATATCGAGTATGCCGTGTGGGGATCAAGTTTTCTTGAAGGTCTCACCTTGGAAGAAGATTTTCGTGTTTGGGAAGAAGGGCAAATTGAGTCCTAGATACATTGGACCATATCGTGTGGTGAAGCGTGTTGGTCCAGTGGCCTATCGATCGAATTACCTCCGGAGTTGAGCCAAATTCATAATGTTTTTCATGTCTCCATCTTTGAGGCACTATAGATCGGATCCTTCGCACATAGTGCCTAGGAGAAGTGGAGTTGAAGTCGACTTGTCTTTTGAGGAAGAACAAGTGGAAATCTTAGACCGAGATGTTAAGGTGCTAAGAAAGAAAACCGTGCCGTTGGTCAAAGTTTTATGGCATAATCACGGAGCGGAGGAAGCTACGTGGGAGCCTGAGGATGCAATTCGGCAACAATACCCTCACCTCGTTCAACCAGGTAAATTTCGAGGACGAAATTTTCTTTAAGGAGGGTAGAGTTGTAACACCCTAAAATTCAAGTATCGATTTATTGCATGTTTTGGTGTTTAGATTATGAAGGAAAATTTTCTTATTTCTTTTCGTGCCTATTATAGTCATGAAGAAGAGTATAGAATTATTCGGGTATGGAATAATTTTTAGTTTGAGAATTTATTGAAGTGGAGCAAGTTGCATTGACACTTAAGTTAAATTAAGTGTTAAAAAGTAGCATAAGATGAGTAAATGGCAAGGTGGTGTTGGCGCATGAGATATTGCATGAGGGGAGTGGTTCGAATCCCTTGTATAAAATTTGGACAACTTTTATTTTGCTCTTCTATGGTAAGTGTCGGCCAAGCTTATTTATGGTAAGTGTTGACCTTGTTATTTTTGGTTAGTATATCAAAGGAATAAGGTAAGAGTGAAATTATGGTAGGGAATCAAGAAAATATGGAAAGATATGGAGACATAGGGCAAGTATCAAGGAAAGTGTTTTGGAAACAAATTCATGGTCATTTGACCAATGAATTTGGACTGACAATATGGCTAGGGGAAGGTTGGCGAATATGCTAGTAGTTGGCTAGGATTAGGAGTTTGTTTTGGTCATTCCTAGCATTTTGTGCAAAGGTTTGCAATTCTCTTTTCAACCTCTTTTCCTTTGGCCGAAATTGATCTTTTGGTAAGCCTAATTCTTTTGACCATTTGGTCATTTTTGCTCATCACTTTAGTATTCTTTTTGTGCCTCTTCATAGTGCCAAAATTTGCTAGTACCAAAAAGGCCATTCCTTTCTTTTTGTTTTCTTTCTCCATTGCCGAATGTACTTTGCTCCTAAGAACATTTTTTTTTCTTTCTCTTTTCTCCTCTTTGAAAACCGAAACATCATCATCATCTCTTCTCTTATATTTTATTTATTTTCACTCATACCTTCTCCATTAATTTTCTCATGGCCGAATGTTAGTGAGCCATAGCCGAACCATTTTCTCATTTCTTTGGTTAATCATAGCCGAATCTTTCACTATTCATAAACATCTTTCTCAATCGTCTCTTTTCAACCGTGGACAATAGGTAAGAATTCTTTTAGTTCATGTTAGTTAATAGTTGTCATGGCGAATCTTGATAGTGGTATAAAGGCTTTCATAGATCGAAATAAACGTTCAATCTATTAACGTTTTTATTTGTTATACTTCAAAGTCGATAGTGGAAGACCTAAACTCAAGTGTTCGTGAGTATCATAGAACGATTTGCTCGATTCTCTTATTTTGGAACAAGGATCTTTGTGGTGTTTAATTTCACCCTTAAACCCTTAGTCATATTTCGATGTAATATTAGATTGGATTAACGATCTCTTGTCTTTGAAGACAATCAAAATAGGGAAGAAAAGGGCGGTGAATAGTGTTCGGAAGAGGGTGGTTCCGTTATTCCCCTAAGTATAAACAAAGGACTATTTCAAACAATCCGGATTTCCCACCGGGTTGTGGGCGTTCATCCGAGGAGAATCAATTGTTTGAAGTAGTTCGTACTCCCGAACCATTATTTGTTCGTGGATTTGATTCGGTTAATGAACCATCAATCGGGGAGAAACTGCAAGTAGAAGTAGTTCAAAAATCCGAGGGTAAAAGTTAGATCGTTAATTTCTAATATTGATTTCGTTAATAAAATATAGTGATTCTAATTTATCGTGATACGTATAGGTGTTGACGAGCAGGAAAGTCTAGTTCTCACTATAACCAGGTGTGTAACTTCACACTTATCTTTCGGGTTAGATACTAAACCGTAAGAAATTTGATAAATCGTAAAAATGGCCAAATCGGAAATGTTGTAGTAATTAGTACTTTTGTGTAAATGCATGAAAACGGCTAAACCGAGAAATTTGCATAAAACTGCTAGATCGATAAATTGGGCCATAAAACTGCTAGATCGATAAATTAGGCCATAAAACTGCTAGATCGATAAATTGGGCCATAAAATTGCTAGATCGATAAATTGGGCCATAAAACTGCTAGATCGATAAATTGGGCCATAAAACTGCTAGATCGATAAATTGGGCCATAAAACTGCTAGATCGATAAATTGGGCCATAAAACTGCTAGATCGATAAAATGGGCCAAAAACCTTCTAGTTCAAAATATGGGTCAAAGTTCGCTGGATTGCCTTACGGGCTAAATACTATTTTGTTTAATAGGCCCAAATGAAAAGTTTAATTAAAAACTCATTTGTATTATGGGTTACTTGATAAATTATTTATGATTAAAGTTTGTTATTCATACATAATTGCATGGGATGGGATACATGATGAAGAGAAGTAAGGCATGTGGCCATGAATCTAGTTCGGGGCTCGCCACAAAATTTGGCTTAATGCCTCTAGTTCGGTGACTATGTCACAATCTAGTTCGTGAGTGCACTACAATATTATTTTAAAGGCTAAATGCCTACGATTGGTGTGTTTGGCGGGGTGGGTTGACTTGATCCCCACAGGTGTGCTGGTTGGTACGGGGGTGTGTAGCGGATGGAAATTAGGCTTGGTTGGGAAATTCATTTTACATGCATTTTATATATTTTATTTCATTTTATATTGTTAAAATTTGTAATTGGGCTCAAGCCCAAATTAATGCCTTGATGGTCCGCCCAATAATGGTGGTAAGTGAGTTACACACTGAGTTCTTTGTAACTCACCCCGCTTTATTATCCATCTCGTAATGGAAATTGATGTGGACTTGGGTGGGGATGACTTGGTGGAGGCCATACTACGAGCTTGGGTTTTATAAACTATGAACTTTATTTAAGTTACTTATTTTAATTACTATTTTGGGTATGATGTAATAAGGCCTCTAATTATATTTTTATGGATTTTTATGTGTGGATGGATTTAATTTTATTTTAAGACTCTTAATATGGGCTTATGTTAAATCTATAAAGTTTTCTTTAAAATATTGTGTTTTATAACAATTTTGGACACCTAAATTACTTTTCAATTTCTTTCAAATTCTTTTAAAACTACGTTAAGGTTTTGACTAATATATATATATAAGATTTAGTATTTTTCTAAATTCATAATCATTGTAATTAGTTTTTATTAAACCTTATTTCTAAAGGTTTTGCATTACTGTTTTACTTAAATCATTAGAGAAATTTTGGATGTTCGTTCGGTGTGACAAACCAAATCTCGTCTAAACGCATAGACCTGGTTTGGGGTGTTACAGCGTTCCAGTAGAACAAACTGCCACCGAAATTGAAAGACCCATGAAGCTTTACTATACCCTGTAACATTGGTGAATCTTATTGTGGTAAAGCTTTGTGTGACTTAGGAGCGAGTATCAAATTGATGCCTAAGTCTATTTTCAAGATGTTAGGGATAGGTGAAGTAAGACCTACAACTGTGACGCTTCAGCTAGCTGATCGATCTTTAACATATCCCGAAGGAAAGATCGAGGATGTTTTGGTAAGAGTCGATAAATTTATTTTTCCTGCTGATTTCATTGTCTTAAATTTTGAAGCAGACAAGGAATTTCCGTTCATCCTTGGGAGACCTTTCTTAGCCACGAGAAGAATGTTAATTGATGTGTAGAAAGGTAAACTCACCATGCAATTCCAAGACGATCAGGTAACCTTTAACATTCTTAAAGCGATGAAATTTCCCGATCCGGTAGAAGAGTGTTCAGTTATGGAAGAGATAGAAACCTTGGTTTCTATGGAAAGCAATTTTGAAGAAGATCTATTGGAGAAAGCCTTAGATCTTGACCCTTTGGAGGATGAAGAAGGTGAAGAAAACATGGCTTTGATGGAAGCCAATCCGAGAAATTTTATTCAATCCACACGGGTTGAACCGTTAGAGTTGGAAGTCAGAGAATTTGTGCAACCTAAGTTTTCAATTGAAGAACCACCTAAACTCAAACTAAAGGTACTTCTTTCTCATTTGAAATATGTTTATTTAGGTGACTGTTCTACTTTGCCTGTGATTATTTCAGCGGAGTTGACGAAAGATCAAGAGGAGCAACTAATTGATGTTCTAAAGAAATTTAAGAAAGTAATTGGTTGGTCCATAGCTGATATTCGAGGTATAAGCCCTTCTTTTTGCATGCATAAAATCATTTTAGAAGAAGGTGAAAGAGCTCGAATTGATGGGCAAAGGAGGCTCAATCCTATTATGAAAGAAGTTGTGAGAAAGGAAGTGATCAAATGGTTAGATGCAGGAATCATCTATCCTATTTCAGATAGTTCGTGGGTAAGTCTGGTGCAGTGTGTGCCGAAGAAAGGTGGAATCACGATTTTTGAAAATAAGTGTAACGAGTTAATTCCAAAGAGAACTGTTACCGGTTGGAGAATCTGTATTGATTGCAGAAAGTTGAACAAAGCCACTCGGAAGGACCATTTTCCGTTGCCTTTTATGGATCAGATGTTAGATCGACTGGCAGGTAATGAATTCTATTATTTTTTAGATGGCTATTCGGGATATAACCAAATAGTTGTAGCCTCGGAGGATCAACATAAAACAACCTTTACTTGTCCATACGGTACGTTTGCTTTTAGGCGAATGCCTTTTGGTTTATGCAATGCACCTACAACTTTTCAACGATGCATGATGGCAATATTTACTAATATGGTTGAAAATTTTGTTGAGGTTTTCATGGATGATTTTTCTGTTTCTGGTAAAACTTATGATATCTATTTGAGTAATTTGGCTAAGGTACTGAAGAGATGCGAAGAGACAAATCTTGTCCTTAATTGGGAAAAATGCCATTTTATGGTCAAGGAAGGGATTGTCTTAGGTCATAAGATCTCAAAGAAAGGAATTGAAGTTGATAAAGCAAAGGTGGACATAATTGAAAGATTACCGGCCCCAATGAATGTGAAAGGAGTCAGAAGTTTCTTAGGCCATGCTGGTTTTTACTAAAGGTTTATCAAAGATTTCTCGAAAATTTCTAAACCGTTGTGTTTGTTGTTAGCGAAAGATACAGTGTTTGATTTCAACAAAGCATGTTTGGAAGCTTTTGAAGATCTAAAGAAGCGGTTAATCTAAGCCCCAATAATCATTACACCTGATTGGAACTCACCTTTTGAGTTGATGTGCGATGCAAGTGACTATGCCGTTGGAGCTGTGATAGGTTAAAGAAGAAACAAAGTGTTTCACCCTATTTACTATGCAAGTAGAACTTTGACAGGAGCCCAACTCAATTATACGGTAACCGAAAAGGAACTCTTCGCTATAGTTTTTGCTTTTGACAAATTCCGTTCATATCTTATAGGTACCAAAGTTACAGTATTTACTGACCATGCGACCATTAAATACTTGCTCACGAAGAAAGATGCAAAATTGAGGCTCATTCGTTGGATACTTTTACTCCAAGAATTTGACCTTGAGATCCAAGACAGAAAAGGTGTCGAAAATCAAATAGCTGATCATCTGTCGAGGTTGGAGCAAGATGAGGTAACTCGATCATGTGTGCCTATCAACAAGAATTTCCCAGATGAACACTTATTTAAGGTAAATCGAATTCATGAAATACCTTGGTTTGCTGATTTTGCCAATTATCTTGCATGTGGAATAATTCCTCGAGAAATGACACACCAACAAAGAAAAAAATTCTTTCATGATAGTCGGTATTATCTTTGTGAGGATTAGTTTTTGTTTAAACAATGTGCAGATAATATAATCCGAAAGTGTTTAGTTGAAAGAGAGATTGCTGAGATCTTGTATCATTGCCATTCATCTCCAAGTGGGGGACACTTTGGTGGTTCACGTACTGCCGCAAAGATTTTACAAGAAGGTTTCTTTTGGCCTACACTATTTAAAGATGCTTATGCTTATGTGAAGAACTGTGATAAATGCCAAAGGACGGGAAATATATCAAGGAGGAATGAGATGCCCTTGACAAACATTTTGGAGATTGAATTGTTCGACGTATAGGGCATTGACTTCTTAGGCCCGTTTCCTTCTTTGTATGGGAACAATTACATCTTAGTTGCTGTGGACTATGTATCCAAGTGGGTTGAAGCTGAAGCATACCCTACAAATGATGCTAAGGTAGTCATACGATTCCTACATAAGCATGTGTTTACACGATTTAGGACACCAAGAGCTATTATTAGTGATGAAGGTTCTCACTTTGTGAACAAATGGCTTAAGTGGTTGCTTGACAAATATGATATGAAGCATAAGATTGCTACTGTCTATCACCCCCAGTCTAATGGGCAAGTTGAAAGAGTGAATTGTGAAATCAAAGGTATCCTTGAAAAGGTAGTACGCCCTAGCAAAAAATATTGGTCTCGAAGGCTCGATGATGCATTATAGGCCTATCGAACAACATTTAAGACACCGTTAGGAATGACTCATTATCGGTTAGTTTTGGAAAGGCATGTCATTTGCCATTAGAGTTGGAGAATAAAGCTCACTGGGCTTTGAAGCAGTTGAACTTTGATCTTAAGCAAGCCGGTGAGAGAAGGATGTTACAACTTGATGAGTTGGAATAGCTGAGGTTGTTTTCCAATGAGAATGCCAAAATGTGTAAAGAAAGATCAAAGAGATGGCATGATAGTCATATACAACCTCGCGAGTTTAAAGAAGGTCAGAAGGTTTTGTTGTTTAATTCAAGGTTGAAGTTATTTCCTGGGAAGCTTAAATCCTGATGGAAAGGACCTTATACCATCTACCGAGTTTATCCTTATGGAGCTATTGAATTATACAACAATTACGGAGGTACGTTTAAAGTTAATGGTCAATGTCTTAAACACTACTGGGATGGTGAAGTTGAGCGAGTTGAATCCTCGTTCAAATTAACAGACCCTTAATTTTTCATGATCTCATTTTGTAAATAAATAAATAATTAGAACTTATTTTCTTAACTTATTACATTTAATTAATTCTGTCTAAGGAGATTGGAACTTAAGCGGGACCGCTGTGACCCCTCCAACCTTTCCTAGGAATTAATTTAATGTAATTTGTTAAGAAGAAATTTTCTAATTAAGATTTAAAATTTTTAAGCTTCATTTGTTTTGTTTAAATTTTAAATTTTTATGTTAATAAAGGGGGTCTAATTTGGCCCAAGTACTAATAAGTTTTTTTAGTAAGATACTGTCTGAGTTTGAGGCCCAATACAGTAAAAAGGAGGGAAAAATCCATGCCTTGATGTCACACCCATTGCTTGCCGCCCAAGTAACCCTAATGTAGCTAAATTTTTGCTACATGTTGCCCTAATTTTTCCCTATATAAACCCCTCTCCATTCTACTAATTTTCATATCCCTCAAAGCAATTTGCTTACACCCTAAAAATCCCTAAATCTCTCTTTTGTGCCGTCAACCTCAAATCCTGAAAGAAACCCTAGTTCTCTTCCCTTTCTGCTGATATTCCCTATTGCCGCCGCAAAAAGATTGCTAAAACCTCGCTGTTGCTGTTACACGTCGTCGTTGCTGCCACACCATCCTTGCTGTCGCAAGATTTTTTCCGCAGCAAGTTCTACCCACTTTGCCAATTTCTTTTTTCTCTCTTGTGCAGAAACTTTGCCAAATTTTCGGGAAAATATACCATGTCTCGCAAAAGAACCAGATCTTCAAAGACTACTCCTTAAAACCCGATTTTGATCGATGAAGAAGTGAAAGAGAGATTTGATTCAATCTTCAAGCATCAACCTATGATGCCGAAAAAAGGTTTTGACTTGAAGAGTAATGATTTGATGGTTGTTCCTATACTGATTAGAAAGAAAATCAATGCTTTCAAGTGGGAACGATTTTGTGATGCTCGTTCACTTCCCGATGATGAACTAGTTCGAGAATTCTATGCTAGTTTTACTATGCAAGATGCTACTGAAGTCATCATTCGAAAGAAAAAGGTACCTCTTACTTCTAAGTCCATCAATTATTTTTTTAATTTACCTGATGTTGAAGAAGATGAGTACTACCCAATGATGAACAATATCAATTGGGATTTTCTTCAACAAGTGCTTGATGTTGTGACAAATCCGGGATCCCAATGGATTATAAGAAAGTATGGGAGCATTCTTGTCGAAGAGAATACTTAAAACCAGTAGAAAAGGTATGGTTTTATTTCATTCGCTACAGTTTTATGCCTATCTCACATAGTTCCACCATCTCGATGGAATGGATGCTTTTGCTATATGCAATTTTGACAGAACATTCCATTAATGTTGGGAAAATTATCTTCAAGGAGATTCACAATTGTGCTAAAAAGAAGGCAGGAAGTGCTTATTTCCCATCATTAATCACTTCATTTTGCTTAAAGGCCTGTGTTAAAACATAAGCAAATCTGAAGGGGCGATATGTTTAAGGATACATTACAAATTATGATCTTGAAAGATTAGTAAAGAGGGTGCATGAGCTGAATCAAGGCGAGCAAGAAGAGCCAACTGAGCCGAATACCGAGGAGTCAATAGATGACACTGAAACTGAAGCTAATTTAGTTACAGACACTGAAGAGGAAGAATCTGATAAGGAACCGAACATTCCTGAACCAAGGGTTGAGCCAGAAGAAGAACCAGTCAAGCTAAGTGTTGAACCTGAATATACAACTCCCATGCCGACTTCTGCAAGTACTTCAAGGAAATCAGAGTTGTCAAATTTGATGGATATGTGCAAGTTCATGCACAATCAACAACAAACTTACTGGAAATATGTAAAAATTAGAGATTGTAACATCCCGATTTAGGGCCTAGTCAGAATAGTGGTGCGAGACCACAAATCCGAGGTTTATGAATGAGTTTTTGAAGTTTATGCTATGTATGCATGCTAGTGCGAAAGTTTCATGAAGCAATTTTGTGAAATTGCGGTTGAATTGTCCAAAAGGACTAAATTGCAAAAGTTACAAAATGTGAGATTCTAGAAGCTATTTGTGTGAAATAGCTTTAGAATATTAATTAGAGGTCCTTATATAGAAATTTTCCCAATTTCTAATTTTTGAACAAAATTGGGCATGGATGAGTTAAAATAGAAAGTTTATCAAAAAGAGCATTTTGGTCATTTAACAATTAAGTGATTAAAATAGGAGAAAAGATGACAAAATTCATTCATTTTCTTCTCCAAGGTCAGAAAAATTGAGAGAGCCATTGTTAGGGTTCTTCAAAATTTTCAAGCTTGCTAGTAAGTGCATCTAAGCCCCGTTTTTTTATATTCTTTGTATTTTTGAAGTCCTTGTAGCATGAGTAAGCTATTTTTAGCTATTTGATGAGCTATGATGGATGTTCAAAAATGTTTCCATGTATGACATGCATGTATTTTGATGTTTTATGGAAGATTATGAAAGCTTGATGTAGTAGAAACATCTTTTGCTAAATGAGTTTCCATAAAAAATGCATGTAGGGACTAGTTTGTAAAAATCTTGAGTTTTGTCATACATGTGTGATGTAGTGAGAATTGATGATTGATTTAGTTGAGTAAGTGATTCGGCTAAGCATGAAAGTCTAGAAAGTTGAATAAAAATCACTTTACAAGCCTTGGGGCAATAGCGTAAATAGGAGAAAGTTTAGGGGCAAAAGGGTAATTTTGCCAAAGTATGAGATGTGGGTCAATTTAGTCAATGTGTATATTGATGAGTTGAATTATCATTATAGATCAAGAAAGAAAAATCCCGGATCGAAACCGAGGCAAGAGCAAAGTGGTGGACTAAATTGCACGTTTCTATACTTTGAGTATCGAGGTAAGTCTATGCATAAACAATGCATTCATACTTACAATTTGTTAATGCTAGCTAGTGTATAGCATGGTTGAGAATGATTGAGAACCTATGTGATTCAAGTGGAATGAATGTGATAGATTTAGTAAATAGATATGTGAATGTGTAGTGATAATGCTAAAAGATGGGCTAAGTGCGATACCATCCTAATACATAATGACGATGAGCTGGCTATGTGCGATGCTATCGTTAGGTATATTGTCTAGTGGGCTATGTGAAAAACCACTACAATTACCTTTATGGTAGGCTAAGTGCGATACTACCTTATTAATTGATTGTGGTGGGCTAAGTGCGGAACCACCGAGACATTAGCTGTGTGGATTTGCTGTGTTGATTAGCTGTGTGGATTAGCTGTGTGGATGTATTATCGAGAAATAATGATGTGTTGTATATTGGATAAATGTGATATTGAATGCAGGGGTGCATGTCAATAGTTATGAGTAAGTGACTCATGATGTGTTGGAAATGTGGTAAGGGATAGAAAGAGTAAGCATAGTTGTACATTATATATTAGTATAATGCTAATTGTTGTTTAGCTTATACTATGGTGCTTAATTGTTTATGTGTAAACTTACTAAGCTCAAAGCTTACTCCCTTTCTTTTCCCTTGTCTTATAGAGCAAAAGTGTTGAATCGAGATACGAGGATCAATTGGAAGATCGCCCACACTATCAGCACACTCTGGTACATGAGACTCAATGTTTTGTATATGGCATGTATAGGGGCTAGACAAGTTAGTGAATTTTGTTGTATATGGCTATGATGTGTTGGCCTTTAGATGGATAATCTATTTTGTATAATGCCATAGTTGTTGGCACTTTATTATATGAAAAGATGTAGTTATCTATGTGAGATTGTAAGCTTTTGAGTTGATTAAGGATGTGTTGATGAGTGCATGTTGTGTATGCTAGAAGGGTGAAAAGAACTTGGCAAATAGCTTTGTTCTTGTCCATGTGGGTAGACACACGGGCGTGTGTCTAGGCCATGTGTGACACACGGTCAGCCCATGGGCATGTGACTTGGCTGTGTGTCCCCTGCATGTTAGTATTTTAAATCAGTGTTGGCCACAGGCTAGCCACACGGGCGTGTGTCTAGACTCTAGGCCGTGTTAAGGTAGTCAGTGTGCACCACGGGTGGAGAGCACGGGCATGTGCCCTAACCGTGGGGCATTGGTAGAATGCTTGAGTTTTCATGCACGGGTAGTGACTATGGGCGTGTGTGACCTCCGCAGGCGTGCCAAATCTTACACGGGCGTGTGAGCACTGTATAGATGGAAAAGTTTTAAAACTCGTAGAAGTTTCGATATGGTCTTGAGAGCCCTCGTGAGTATGGGTGAGGCCTCGTAAGTCGAGGATAAGGTGACTTAAGAGAGTAGTCACAATGAGCCTAAGTGGCGATCTTGAGGATTTTATTATGGTAACGCCTCGGGCCTTGTTCCGGCGTAGAACCTGGGTAAGGGGTGTTACAGAGATGACTTAATTCGAAATACTTTTAAGAATATCTCTAATACTTTTGTTCCTGAGTTCCCAGATGCTATCTTTAAGACATGGACGGAACATACTGACGATGCAAGCAGAGATGGAGCTAAAGAAGACAAGGGGAATGAGTCAGAAAAATAAAAGGGGAGATTCTTGTCTTATTATTTATTTAATTATTTTTAGGTCATTAGGAATTTATTTCTTTCGTAATTAGGATTTAATTTCTGCAGAATAAAACATAGCAAGCATGAACAAAGTTAACACTTCTTTAGAAAGAATAAGACTAAGTGATGTGGTAATGGGAATGAACATGTCTAGGATTGGGTTATTAGGGAAGACTTGGTATTTAAGCAGACTTAATGACTCACCTCTCTTTCTTTACAACCCTACACGTGTCTTGGCCATTCATTACTTTGTTCTTGCAATGAGGACATTGCTTCTTTTTAAAGGGGATAAGGCAAATAAATTGCTCAAACTTTTAAAAGTTTTTTAGTATGTTTCAATCATTTCTTTCATAAGTATGTTTTAATAAATGAATGTTTAGAGATTTTTTTGTTACTGAGATAGTTTGTATGCAAGTATGAATGATGATTTTATCTAAGTGAAAGTGTGTTATCATGAAGAATGGAATGCTTGTATGATCTTAGCCTTGGTAATGTTTTCCATGAAAACTTGGTTTCTTTTGAGATTAGACATGCATGAAGGTTTATATCTTTAGAATTGACTTAGTAACTTTCTTGAGGCAAAATCCTAGGGGACATAAAAATCTAAAATGATATAGGCGCTATTTCTTTGGACCGTTTGAGCCTTTTCAAGCCAACCCTATGATATTAGACCCTTGAAACTGTAATTTTGAGCTTAAAGGCTTGTTTTTTGCAATGAACCTACATTATAAGCCAATTACCATCTTTTTAAAGTTATCCTAATTTTGTGCACCTATCTTAACTAAAGTTGTCTTGGGAATCAACATATGAGGAAATTTTCATAAAGATGTATGTGCTCATGCTTAAAAAAAAAGCGAAGAAAAGTTTGCTCAGTCTCCAAAAAGGAAAAATGTATGAGCTTGAGTTCAAAATAAGTTTGGGGGTGTTCCAAAGGATCACTTAAAGAAAAAGGTTGTATTACGAGAAAACCATGACAAAGTTAAAGGTTAAGATTTTTAAAACTGAAATGTCCCATCTCTTAAAATCCCTACCTTTAACCGAGCCCCATTACAACCTTATAAAAGACCTATTGATTTGATGATTATGTCACCTACATTAGAGGAGAGGAAGTCCTGAGTTCAACATATGAAGATCATAAATAAGCCTTGTGATTGTTTGCTTGATTGATAGGAAATTATGTTGAATGAAGAATGTTATCTATGGATGTGACATACATGCAAACTATGATTCATGTGGGCATATTTTGAAGCTTAGTATAATCTTAAGGAATGTTTGCATATGAATTACTTGATAATAAAGAAGATCGATAAGCATGAAGTTATTAATGCATGATTATGGGACAAAGATTGATGCTGCTTACACAATTAGCAATTTTGCCTTAGCAAAACCTTTTGCTGTGCATAAACATTACTCGGGACGAGCAATGATTTAGGTTTGGGGGTGTGTAAACGGAAAAATATATAGGTTTTTTCCTATATAATTTATCACCTTTTTACTTAAATCCGTTGTTAAAACTAAGTAATTGTTTAATAAATTAATGAAATATGTGAAAATATGAAATTAGGACATAGAAATTATTAAAATGTGATTTTATGCTTTATTATATAGTTTTCATGCAATAAATGGCTTATTTTATATTAATTTGAATATATTATATTTTTTAAGATATAAAGTGGGCCATGCATGATTAAATTAAATAATAAAATACAAAATTATAGTTAATAATTTATTTTAAAATATTTCATTAATAATTTGGGTTTTAATTAATTAATTAAATTGGATAAATTTTATTCTTTGGTCCTCTAACTTGTTGATTTATTCTGGACAGGTCTGATAGCTTTGCTGGATTACAAAACCGTCCAAATTGGAGACCAAGTCGACCCAATATTCGGCTACACATGGCTGTCCATTTAAACCATTCTTTGGTTTAATTACACAAGGTCCTTGCAGTGTTGAAGAAATTAGAGATTTGCCCGAAGATTTACGATTGACCGAGTCTCAGTCCTAAGTTGTGTGGCATCCAAAATTGCTTAAAAATCAAGCAGAAATCAAGTCAAAAGCCACTAAGCATGGCTGGCCACAATTTGAGGAGATTTGAAGAGGTTAACATCCACTATTTTTAGCAAACTATCCCCCTCTCCTCACTTATAAATAAGACCCTCTCAATCCCTCAATCATTCATCATTCATTCTCATCATTCATCATTCTCTCTTCTCTCCAAATTCTCTTAGCCTTTTCCATTCCCACGCCTAGCATCATCTCTTCATAGAGATTTTAGCAATTAAGCCTCTTAAAGAACCCTTGGTCGGCCACCTTGGAGAGCCATCAGCAAAGGAGCAAAGCAAAGGAACGAAGGAGCCTCGTCAGTCAGAGTCTTGGGTGTGTGACCACTCTGAATTGGGTTTAATCTTTCTTTTCTTTAATTTAATCTAAAGATGTTTGCTATGTGTTCTTTGTTATTGTTTACAACAATGTTAGCTTAAATTTATTTAAGCTAGGATGATTGCTTTGATTAAATAATATTTATTTGATTCATGCTTATAATGTTTGTGCCTCAATCGATCATGTTTTCAATTAAAATCAAGTCTGTCTTTCGTTCATACGTGATTGAAGTGCACCTGAATTAGTTGAGCGATCCTGACCAGACGACGGCTAATTGACACATAATTGAAATGTACATGCTCTATTTAGATCCTGACCCGATTAAATTGTAGGTTGCATAACAACTCTGACCAAGCTCTGTTATCTACATAGTTTTTAGATTTGTGTGATTAAACTGTTTCAAACCTGACACGTCCTTATTACCTCACACGAATGCTAAGAAACCTTTAGTAAATAAGGATCAGAAAATGCGTATTTACTAAGTAAAGGATTCCAAAAGGACCTAATGTGATTTCCAAACTCATGAAAGATCGAGTTACCATGGAATGTTTTTCCGAATGTTATTAAGCATGTTTATAATAAATTGAGTTTAATTAAAGTAATTGTCCTAGTTTATTTATGTTATAATTGTTGCAAATTGTGTTTAATTTTACTAAAATCTATTTCATTCATATAGTTTGCATACTTAGGATAATTTGCATTAGGGATCATTGCATTTAGTTTAATATATTTTAATCACCACTTCTCAACTATATTGTGTTTTTATTTACCAAATTGTTAATATAATTTTACAAATTGACTTAGCACAAATACAATCCCTATGGAGACGATAACTCGATACTTACTTATTACTTGATAACGACTGTGTGCACTTGCACAAACCTACGCGTTACACATCGATGAACACAACCACAAACTTATCTAAGTACAGTCAAAAAAATTGATTCATCAAGTCCATAAAAATAGCAGGGGTATTAGTTAATCCAAAAGGCATAACAAGAAATTCATAATGGCCGTACCTTGTCCTGAATGCTGTTTTCGGCACATGCGCCTCTTTAACTCTCAACTGATAGTAGCCAGATCTCAAATCAATCTTCGAAAATACTGTTGCCCCTTTCAACTGATAAAACAAGTCATCAAATCTTGGCAAAGGATACTTGTTCTTTATAGTCACCTTGTTGAGCTGTCAGTAATCAATACAAAGTCTCATGGATCCATCTTTCTTCTTGACAAATAACACTGGTGCACCCCATGGTGAAAAACTCGGTCTCACAAAACCCTTATCTGTCAACTCTTGCGATTGAGTTTTTAATTCTTTCAATTCAGTCGGAGCCATTCTATACGGAGTAATAGATATCGGCGAAGTCCTTGTTACTAAATCAATACCAAACTCAACTTCTCTGACCGGTGGCAACCTTGGCAACTCTTCCGGGAACACATCCGGATATTCACAAACTATCGGCACTGATTCAATTTTCAACTCAGACACTTTTGTATTCAACACATAAGCAAGATAAGCTTCACAACCTTTCCTTACACACCTCTGGGTAGACATCGAAGAAATCACAATAGGTAACTCACCCGACTCATCTGAATCAATCCGAAGAATTTCACTATTTTCACATTTTAGTTCAATAATCTTTCTTTTACAATTTACTACGGCATCATGCAGTGTCAACCAATCCATACCCAAAATAACATCGAATTCATCAAATGGAAACAACATTAAATCAGCCGGAAAATAGTGACCTTGAATCATCAAGGGACAATTCTTGCAAACTCTATCAACTAATACATGTTTGCCTAGGGGGTTTGACACTCTAACCACAAACTCAGTAAACTCAACTAGCAAGCTCTTACTAGCTACTAATTTCACCACAAACATAAGAATGAGTCGATCCAGGATCAATCGATGCAATTACATTAGTATTATAGAGAGAAAAAGTACCAGTGATAACATCGGGAGATGTCGCTTCTTCGCGAGCACGGATGGCATAGGCTCTAGCAAGTGCTCAAGCTTCGGATCTCACAGCTGTATCTTTCGTCAATCCTTTACTACTAGCTCCATTTCTGGTATTTCTCGATGGTCTACCCCTATTAGTAGTATTACTCGGCCTCGCACTCTGAATTTTTTCTTTCTCAGCCATTTCAAGACAATCTCGAATAAAATGCTCTTGAGAACCACACTTAAAGCAAGCCCAGTCATTCATTCTACACTCGCCGGGATGTCTTCTTCCACAATGTTGACATTTGGGTTTATTAGACTTTACATTACCCACACTTGCCATTGAAGTAGCTTGAGATTTAAAACTCAGATGTTGCTTCCCACGATCTCTGTGTGATTACCTTGCTGAAACATTCGAACGGGAATACATTTATTTAGATTTCTTTGACTGAGATGGAATTGACTTACTCATCGGTCTTTTCCTTGAATCTCTAGCTTCAAGATCAGCTTTCCTCTTCTCTTTATTCAACTCTTCGACCTTACAAGCCTGTTTAACCAATACCACAAATTCTTTCAGCTCTAAGATCCTAACTAACACACGAATATCCTCATTCAATCCATCCTCAAATCTCTTGCACATAATAGCCTCGGTGGAAACACACTCTCGAGCATATTTACTAAGTCTGACAAGTTCTCGCTTATACTCTGTCACTGTCATACGACCCTATTTTAGCTCAAGAAATTCCTTACATTTTTGATCGATGAACCGCTGACTAATATATTTCTTTTGGAACTTCTCTTGAAAGAATTCCCATGTAACCCTCTCTCTTGGTACCATCGATACCATTGTATTCCACCAGTGATATGCAGAATTACTCAGAAGTGAGATGGCACACTTTAAACACTCATCCGGTGTGCAGGACAACTCATCAAATACCCTGATGGAGTTTTCGAGCCAAAACTCAGCTCTCTCGGGATCATCATGTAAAAGCCCGATTTTGGGGCTAGTCGGAAGAGTGGTTTTGGGACCACAAATCTGACATATAAAAATTTGTTTTTATTATATTTCTATGGTCTATAGTTTTACAAAATGATTTTGTGAAAATTTCGTTCGAAAATTTTGACGTTTGAGCACTCAATTTAGCAAAAAGGACTAAATTATAAAAAGTGTAAAAGTTGAGTTCTACATGCTAGAGGTGTCTAATTGCTATGAAATTTTAAATTGAAGGTCCTTAGATGGTGATTAGACCATTTGTTAAGATAGTGGACAAAAATGGACATGGAGAGATAAAATTTCAAAGTTTTAAGTGAAGGGCATTTTGGTCATTTGGTAAATAAAAGAATAAAAAGGAAAAATCAAGCTAAAATCTTGTCCATCTTCTCCCCCAAGTGCCAAAATTTATAAGGTCACCATAGCTAGGGTTTTCTTAACTTCCAAGCTTGATTGTAAGTACATCCTAGCCCCGTTTTTAATGCTCTTTATGTTTTTGAAGTCGTTATCACTCGATCTACCTATTTCTACCACTAATTTAAGGAATAATCAAGGTCTAGGGTTTGACCCATGTTGGATATTTGTGTATTTTGATGTCTAATGGTAGATTAATATGCATGTTTGATGTGTGATAAACAACTTTTGCTAGGTGGTTTTTGATGAAAATGTCAAAAGGACCTATTTGTAAAAAGACTATAAAATGTGTGTAAAAGTGTGATTAAATGAAAAATATGGACTGCTATAAGTATAAAAGAGGATCGGCTAGGCTTTTGAATCGAAGAAATTGAACAGAGTTCATTTTTCGAGCCTAGGGGAAAAAGTGTAAATATGTCAAAGTTTAGGGGAAAAAATGTAATTTTGCCATAGTGTGATTTTCGAACCGACTTGAGCAATGTAATAATTAAATAAGTTAATTTTGCTATTATATATCAAGAAAGACGGGGTTCGGACCTTGATCGGGGGAAAAACAAGGTTATTGACGATTAGGTCCATTTATGCTATTTGTGTACCGATGTAAGTTCGTATGTAAATAATACATTGTTATTCTTGCTTTAATTGCTATATTATTATATGAATTGTAATTTAATCTTTAACGAAATCGACAAAGTTCGACAAACGAGAAATCCCAATTGAACCTTAGGAATAGGTAAGATACAAATGTCATGACATTAGGGTTAATTAAGATTACGTGTAAGACCATATATGGGATACGGCATCAATATGAGATTTTGTGTAAGACCATAGCTGGGCTATTGGCTTCGATATGAGATACCATGTAAGACCATATCTGGGATATGGCATTGGTATGGTACTATACGTGTGAGATTCCCCGAGTATCTTTTAGTATTCCAAGTGGTTCAACAGGAAACGTAACGGAAATGTTAACGTTGCGAAAGACCATGCTGTGTTGCCAATTGGTACAGGTATGTACGTAGAACTTATGCCTAATGAGCTCGATATGTGAAGAGTCTCTTGGTAAGGTTATGATTGTTCAAGATAAGATACTAAGGTTTCTAATAATATCCATGCCAAGTTGGACTATGAGATTTTTAATGACATCTATGTTAATTCATTTCATGTTAGTTGCATGATAAATGTGTGTTTATGATGCTTATTATTTGCATAGGAACTTACTAAGCTTTAAAGCTTACCCCCTTTTCTTTTCCATTGTCTTATAGTGTCACCAAGCCAGCTCGAGGATCGGATATTGTCGGAGATCCATTCACACTATCAAATTATCATTTTGGGTACTTATGATTACAATATTTTGAGTTATGGCATGTATAGGGACTTGGTCTTTTTGTCATGTGTCATAATTGATTTGGCCTTATGTGTTGGCTTCAATAGTTGATAATTCATTTTGTAAGTGGCCATTTGATATTGGCTAATATTGGTTAAGTATATATACATACGATGATGTTTTCATGAATGTGCGAAATTGCATGGTTTGAGATGCTAAGTATGTGATGTTTGTATGTGATAAATGATAGCATGTAAATGATATGTGGATGCCTTGTGTGTGGCTGATTGGGTTGAATGTATATGCTTGGATTGGTGCTATGTTCTATTGTGTAGGTTGGTGCATGGAAGGGTGGCAAAAAGGCTTGGTAAATAGCCTTAAATTTGTCCACACGGGTAGACACACGGGCGTGTATCTAGGCCGTGTGCGACACACGGTCTGCCCCACGGGCATGTGTTTCGGCCGTGTGTCCCCTACACCTTAATTGTTGCAAAATAGAATACTCAGTAATGAGCACACGGGCAGAGACACAGGCGTGCGTCTCAACCGTGTGGAGGGAACGGCCTCGAACACGGGTGTGTACCCTGGCTGTGTAAAGTCTACACCTATTTTATGAAAACTTATAAAAATTTAATCGATCACACGGCATAAGCACACGGGCGTGTGACTTGATCGTGTGACTTCAATTTGATGATGACGTCATAAAAAGATTGCTCCCTAATTTGAACACAGCTTGAAACACGGGCGTGTCTCGAACTCACACGGGCTTGTGACTCTTTTTTCATGAAAAATTTTCAAAGTTTTCCAAACGTTTTTGAGTTCTCGGTTTAGTCTCGAACCACTTCCGATGCTTGTTTTTGGCCTCGTAGGCTCGTTTTAGGGACGATATGAATGTTTTTGAAAAGTTTTAAAATTGAGTGGAAATTCCTATCTCGGCTTTGAATGTTTGCTTGTGAATAGTCCGGTAATGCCTCGTACCCTATCCCGGCGTCGGATACGGGTAAGGGGTGTTACACATCATCCACATTAGCTCTAAAATCTTCAGCCCCGTGCTATCGGATCTTATCAACCGGGGGCTTGTTCATTCTTACAAATTCCATACCTTGTGGAGCTATGGAAATCGGTCGAGGAATGGGTGGGGGTCGAGGAGGTTGGGCATTCAGATTTGTTCTAACAAATTCCGTATACCACTCATTTATCATGTGGAGAAAGGCTTCCCTACCCCCTTCTCCCTGACTAATCGTAGGAGGTTTACTATCAGACGGCGCTGCCCCTTGAGCGGAAGCCGGCACATTACTTTCAACTTCATCAGCTTCAGCTCGATTGGGATCCATTTACTATATGAAAACACAATTTAAAATTGTCAGGAGTCATCACACTATCACAGTTCATTTATGGCATGTATAGCCAGACTCTTACACACGCTACGTTAGTTTGAGAATCGACTAAACCATAGCTCTGATACCACTAAATGCAACACCCCTTACCCGTGTTCGACATTGGAACAGGGTACGAGGCATTACCAGACTTAAACACAAACAAACGTACATTTCCGAGTCATAAATTTCCATTCAAATTTAAAAATTTTCATACACATTCATGTCATCCCTAAAACGAGCCTATGAGGCTCAAAACACGCTTTGGAAGTGGTTCGAGACTAAACCGAGAACTTTAGAAAAGTTTACAAAACTTAGAAAAAAAAAATTCATGTTACAGGGCTCACACGCCCGTGTGGTCCAAGGGACACGCTCGAGTGACCCTTAGACACGCCCATGCTACAGGCCGTGTTGAAAATAGGGTGCTCTCAGACTTGTGCCACACGGCCGTGCCACACGCCAGTGTGCTAGGCCGTGTGGTCGATTTAATTTCTATAATTTTTCATAAAATAGGTGCAGACTTCACACGGCCGAGACACACGCTCGTCTCCAAGGCCGTGTAGCACACACGACCGAGACACACACCTGTGTCTCTGCCCGTGTGCTATATTCTGGACATTCTGTTTTGAAACAATTAAGGTGCAAGGGACACACGGCCGGAACACACGCCCATGAGGCAAGCCGTGTGTCACAAACGGCCTAGACACACGCCCGTGTGTCTACCCGTGTGGACAAAAATAAGGCTCTTTACCAAGCCATTTTGTCACCCTTCCATGCACAAACCTACACAACAAACATAGAACCATTCCAAGCATATACCATCAAACAAATCAGCCACAACTAAGGCATCAACACCCCATTCACATGCTATCATATATCATACACAAACATCACATATATCACAACTCAAATCATACAATTTCCCAGATCCATGAAAAGCATCATCATTTGCAAATATATATATACTTAAACCAATATTAGCCAATTTCAATGGCCGTTTACAAAATGAATTACCAACCAACATAAGCCAACACATTTGGCTAAATCAATTATGACACATAACAAAATGACCAAGTCCCTATACATGCCATAACTCAAAATATTAAAATCAATGGTACCCAAAATATTAAGATGATAGTGTGGATGGATCTCCGACAGCTTTTGATCCCCGAGCTGGCTTGGTGACACTATAAGACAAGGGAAAAGAAAGGGGAGTAAGCTATATAGCTTAGTAAGCTCCTATGCAAATAAGCATTATAATCACATATGTATCATACAAATAAATATGATGAACTTGGCATAAATAGTATCAAGATTTTCTAATCATAATTTACTCATTCATAACCTTACTGAGGGATTCATCACATATCGAGCTCATTAGTAAATGATTTTTACGTACGTACTTGTACCAACTCGTAACATTATCATAACCTTTCACAACTTTGACATAGTCGTTGAATTTCCCATTGAACCACTTAGAATACTAAAGGATACTCGGGAATCTCGCACACACAATACCATACCAATGCCATATCCCAGATATGGTCTTACATGGGATCTCTTATCGATGCCAATAGCCCAGCTATGGTCTTACAAGAAATCTCATATCGATGCCATATCCCAAATATGGTCTTACACGTAATCTCAAATAACCCTAATGTCATGACATTCGTATCCTACCTATTCCTAAGGTTCAACCGGGATTTCTCACTTGTAAAACTTTATTGATTACATCCAAGGAGTCAATCATAATTCATACAATATTAAAGCATTTAAAACAGAAATAAAACAATGAATTATTTACATACGAACTTACCTCGGTACAAAAATAGTAGAAGTGGACCTAATCGTCAAACACCTTGTTTTTCCCCCGATCTAGGTCCTAACCTCGTTTCTCTTAATCTATAATAGCAAATTTAACTCATTTATTATCCACATTTCTCAATTCAGTCCAAAAAATACATTATGGAAAAATTACATTTTTGCCCCTAAACTTTGACATTTTTACATTTTGGTTCCTAGGCTTGTAAAATGAAATCTATTTGATTTCTTCAAGACCCAAGCCTAGTTGAACCTCTTTCATGCTTTTAACAGCCTGCATTTTCCATTAAATTAGATTTTTACTACTCATTTTACAAGTTTTTACAAATAGGTCCTTTTTAGGTATTTTCATGAAAAATCACTTAGTAAAAGTTGTCTATCACACATCAAACATGCATAACCTACCATTATCCATCAAAACACATAAATTTCTAACATGGGTCAAACCCTAGACATCAACCATAACTCAAATTAATGGTAGAAATAGATAGATCGAGTGATAACGACTTCAAAAATGTAAATAGCATTAAAAACGGGTCTAGGATGTACTTACAATCAAGCTTGGAAGTTGAACAAACCCTAGCTATGGTGAACTTCTAATTTTCGTCACATGGAGAAGAAGATGGACTAAATTTTGGCTTGATTTTTGGTTTTTAATTTATTTAATTACTAAATGACCAAAATGCCCTTCACTTAAAACTTTGAAATTTTATTTCACCATGTCCATTTTTGTCCACTAACTCAACAAATGGTCTAATTACCATCTAATAAGGACCTTCAATTTAAAATTTCATAGCAATTAGACACCTCTAGCATGTAGAACTCAACTTTTCCACTTTTTACAACTTAGTCCTTTTTGCTACGTTGAGTGCTTAAACGTCAAACTTTTCGAACGAATTTTTTATGAAATCATTTTATAAAACTGTAGACCCTAAAAATATAATAAAATAATTTTACTGCGTCAGATTTGTGGTCCCGAAACCACTATTCCGACTAGACCCAAAATCGGGCTGTTACACAAGTGACCACCAACCTCGTGGAGGGGGTTAACTCCATCTTAAAGTGTACACGTCATCTACCAATTTCTGCCATTTTCTCAGCTACATTCTACAGGCTCGCAACATTGATGCCGAAAATAAGGCTAAGATAATTGAAGCAGTTGCAAGCAGGACACGTGTTCGTGGAGAATGTACGGACAGTGATGGATGTGAACACCCAAAAAGCAAGGTTGATGAATGTAGAACTATATTCACGACACATAGAAATTTTTTGGGTAACTGAATACATAGGTCGTCGCGCGGGTGTACTGGCTAGGTCCTATGGTGTTGATCTCCGACATAGGCAGTGCCAGTATGTAATGTTTTAGGCCCTTCGGTATCCATGTGCACACGTTATTGCTGCATGTGCATAGGCCAATGTAGATTGTCAACAATATATCAATGACGTCTACAAGCTGGAACGCACATTGCGCATTTGGGGTAATGAATTCCCCATGTTGTGGGATGTCTCGACATGGGAAGTGCCCCCTCTTGAGTTTGAGTTGATACCGAACAAGAGGCTTTGTAGGAGCCCCAAAGGTCGACCAAAGGTCACCCGGATTCGCAATGACATAAACATAAGGGAGTCATTGGGACAAAAATATTATGGAATCTATAGAATAGTCGGTCATAATTGACTTAAAACATAAGAGGTTTTGTTCTTTCTTTTGTTTGGGTTCATTACAAAATTAAAATCTTGTTCAATTTATGATATCCATAGAATTAATTAATTAGAGATAACCATCCACTTAATACATAATTTATGGAAATTAATACCATTCTATTCAAGCATCAACAAAAATTACATACAATATTTCATCAATAGCTTTTCCACACTCAAAATACATTCGAGCCCGGAGTTGTGTTTGGGGGTGTATCGTTGAGGTGGACTTCTTCGTTGTCGGGGGTGAAGGTTGTCGTCATCACACTCCTCGCGCTGCCCCAAACCTTGGGATATATTGAACAATTTTGAGAAATCAAATCCCCCTAATGGTTAGTCGTCAGGGTGCAATATTGGGTGTCCGGAGGTGTCAATGGAAACATATCCTCCATCATCATTGATTGCGGTTGCTCAAAATGACTACTACATTCGTCCATCTCTAAATTCTAAGGGTCAAAAACTTGTATCTTCAGACAATAAGAATTGGCCTTAGATTTTGAATGTGATTGTGGATGCTCGGGATCAGGGTTGGCCTTGGAATGTGGCTCGGCATCAAGGTATTTACAACCAAATTGTCAAAGAACTCGATCATCGTTATACCACTCAACGGTCGAGAATATCAACACTGGAGTATTGATGCACCACATGGCTGAGTGTGCATGAGCCCACTGCGGAATAACAACGGCAACATCCGGCGTAGAATATGACATCCACACGAGCTGCAAATATTTAACAGAGTTATAAAAACTTTAAAAAATGATGTAATCAATTAAAATTCATGATACGATTTTTATTGACATTTTTTATAAAAATTCCACCTCATCTCTGGAATAAACGTTGATCATTTGACAACACACCCCAAGCTGTGCAGACCTCTCAATAGCGGGGCACGTAGACCATTTGTCAACAAAGGAAATTTTTAACAAATAAATTAATGCCAAAAAATTGAGCTATTAATTGAGTTATTTTTTATATTTACTTACCTATTTACAATCGGCCACACTAGTGGTTGATGGCTCACAGATGCCAAAAATGGCATCCTATACAACGCCCATGATTGCAACAGTATTAGACAACCACTTATTTCTTGTGTATCGTGGCTTTATAGCCCGTCATAGTTCACGATACAATGTTGTCAAAACTGACAACCCCCAACTATACTATCGGGCGATGCGTAAATCTAGCAATAGGGGCAAGTACATACTGTGGACTCTATTATTGTTAGCGTCGGGCATCAATGCCTCCTATCAGCTACATAATCAATGCTCGAGCAACAGACATAAGCTCTAACCCTGAGGCACTACTCGATACATTTTCGAAATTTTTTTTAACTAGCAAAATTTCAAACTATTAAATTTATTCTCCCCACAACCCGGCGATCGACCAAGTAAACAGTCGCACAATATCACAGGTTCGACCACCTTACTAAAATCGGTGACCGCATAACCATCCACTGGTAGCCCGATTTATAATGTGACGTTATTGAGCGTGATGGTGCACTCCCCACACGGTAAATGGAATGTGTGGGTTTCTAGTCACCACTTCTCAACCAATGCGGATATTAAGTCTGGCCGTAACTACATATCTTTGATTAAACCAACCGATCCAAATCTAGCGATTTCCAAGTATGGCATTATACGGTCGTTAGGACGATAGTGTAATGCCCTGAATAATTTATTTATGTTTCTGAACACACACCCAGAACACTTAACCACTGAAGCAGATACACAATTGTGTCAAGTTATATCTGACGACCGTATATGTATATTTGATATTTGTACAAAAACATGATAAACATGTTATATATGTATCTAAAACTGTATTTTGTATCTATTTTTGGGGTGGATTGTAAATATGGAGGAAGTGTTCTGAAAGGCGACCCTCGCCTATATTCTGGCAGCTCGGCTGCATATTATCTGATACGTGTCGTAATGTCACAATACGGTGTGTAGGGTTGGGTGGGTGTTTTTAACCCCGCATGATGTGTTAGAATGGTCGGAGATGGTGTGTAGAGGATGGGGGTAGGATTCTGCATATCTAATTCTGTTATCTGTTTCTGTAAAGGACTTAGGTCTGATCTGAATCTGAAGGTATATGTAATTTCTGTATAAATTGTATGTCTATTTTTGTTGGGTTACACACTGAGTTTACGAAAACTCATATCTGTTTGTCTGTTCTGTTCAGATAATCGACAGACTTAGGCGGATCAGTGAGGCGGAGACTCAGCGGTGACCACTCGACTGTAAACTATTTAAACTTAGTAATTTATGGTTTATTTAAAATTCTGGATTCATTTGAGAGTTTGTAATTTCTGGGACTATCTGGACTGCATCATTTTTAACTGTTGATTTTTGGTTTTGTTTGATAATTTGCATGCTTCAATGAAATGTTTTATGAAAACAACAATTTTATGCAAATAAAGATTTTTCTAAAAATACAAACTGGATTTTCGAAATGTATCGATTTTAATAAACCTATGCTGTAAGATGTGTTTTGGCAAATGAACTAATTAAATGATGTTTTCAGTAATAATCATGAATGAATATGAGTTATAAAGTTGAACGGTTTATCGAAACAACTGTAACACCTGAAACCCGGCCTAGAAGTTTAGACCAAATCTCGGATGCTACATTGATAACCGAAGTGATCGTATGTAATTTTTTACAAAACAATTTTCATGTCGAATCGTAATACTTAACCGTTTAAAACCAGTTAATAAAATTTTAGTTAAGATAGTATATGTATATGTAAGCAGAAATAAAACAATTACCACTTAACTCAAAATTTGTACCACAGCTTTACAAAATCTTACAGTTCAAAAATCGTTTAGCTAAATATAAACTGATAATCATTTATTTCCACCGAAACTGTCTGAGACCTCCACATACCGAGTCCAGCATCAAAATTCTGAAATGTACCTGCAAAGGAAACATTAAGAGGGGTGAGCTACTCGAGCTCAGTGTGAGTCCGAAACAATACTAAAAGTAGAATCACATAACTTAATACAGCGGTGTAACAAACTTACAGACATGATCAGAAACAGATACCAAACAAGGGCCTAACACTTTTGCCCGCATCGAAACAGAGCACACCAAGTACACGAAACATTTATACGCAAATTGTTCAGACAACAGAACACAGACAAACATACATACACCTAGAGCACACAGAAAAATATGCATATGAGATGCGGTCAGAAAATATAACCCACCCATCCAGCCAACACACCTCTCCGTCCCCCGATCACACCTCATAAGAGCTGTTAAAGCTCATCCAACCAATCACACCAATTAGAACCTCGAAAGGCCCATCCAACCTTACAAACCACATATGTGGACTAAGCCACTCAGATAATAATACGCAGCAGAGCTAGCGTATATGCTGTACTGTGCAATGCGATAGACCGCTGTACAGGCAAGTCACAGATTAGACTGCCAGATCAGATAAGGTATGCAGCAGAGCTGACGTACGTACAGTACAGTGCAATGTGGTAATCTGCTGTATCGACATGTTACAGTTAAACTGCCAGATCAAATAGTAGTGCGCAGCAAAGCTGACGCATGTGCGGTACAATACGATGAATCGCTGTACGTATAAGTCACAGTAAAACTGCCAGATCAGATCAAAATCAGTCTCCCTTCTCTTAACAACCCAACCAAAAATAGTTTATGCAAATGCATGTATGCATTCAATCTCACAGAATAGTGACACATTATCAGATAGTCAGACAGAATAGCTATGCACACACACCCAATAGAATAGATTCAGATTCACACATCTCACATGACAGTCACAGATACACTCAAGCCAAAACCCAAATCAGAATTCTTAGCCACCCTGACTAATGATCAGCCAAGGCCAAACACACAGACAACTACTCGGATCAAAAGCACACGCCCGTGTGGACTGGGGACATGGCCGTGGGAACATGCCGTGTAACTCTCTGTCCATTGGTACTAAATTTGAGTACAGGGCTGACACGATCGTGTGAGGATCTCACATACCCGTGTACCCACCAAACACGGTCGTGTGTCCCAAAACACACGCCCGTGTAGAATTCCTAAATCCCCAAATTAGCCACACGGCCGTGTGGCTAGGCCGTATGGCATCAAATAACTCAAACCCTGATCCCCAAACTCACACGCTCGTGTGCCCGAGGGACACGGCCGTGTGAGAAATGATAAAATCCCCAAGACGGCCACACGGCCATGTGGCCAGGCCGTGTGGCACCAAAATTGGCCCAAAAACCCTAATTCCCAAAAGGACATGGCCGTGTGAGTCATCACACGCCCGTGTGGACACCTGTGTGGTCACGAAACCACCCTAAACAACCTCGAAAATCATGCTCTTACCATCGTAGCAGTTTTTCGGCCTCAATAGCTCGAGGTAATACCATAACCAACAAATTCTAAGCATATAACAACGGTTCCAAATAAAAAATAATAGATTTGCGAACAGTTACACACCAATTGTCGACTCTTCAAAGAGTCAACTCAAAATTGCAAATAAAATAGAAAGAGTATGAAACCCACACCTAATTTGACGAAGGAAACGTCCTGATGCCGACTCGATGACCAGAAAATTGAAACTCTCCGCGAACCGCAACACCACTGTTTCAAAAAGAGAGAAAAGCAAACCAAATAAGAAGAAAAGCAAAAAGAACATGGAAAAAGAAAAGGAAAGAAAAATAAAACAATAAAATAATAATAATAATAATAATAATGAAAAATAATAAAACAAATTAAAACAATAATAACCAAAACTAAACAATTTAATTAAAATATTTAACAAAACAAAACAAGACAATAAAAATATCCTTCCAAAGTGCACACACAAGGACTCGAACACGCGTCCCAGAGATACACAAACACACAATCAACCACTAGACCATCAGACCCATTCTGTCACTTACACGCAAGACTAACCACAAAAGCACACATTTCCCTCAGACCCTAATCACTAACATCAAAATTTCTAACCCCCAAAATCCAGGGTGTTACAACTCACCCCTCCTTAAAGAAATTTTGTCCCCGAAATTTCCAACTAACAGAACATGGTATAACCTCAAGCTACACCACTACACTCCCACTGCGCACTCCAACTCAAGTAGAATAAAATCCACCCTAAGGGTAAAGCTAGAACCCAAGACCTCACACACACACCCAGAACACTTAACCACTAAAGTAGATACACATTTATCTTATTACACACACAAACATTATCCAACGAATAACCATCAAGGTCATTAACATAAAACACACCAATTCAGAATAATCTACATCCATACTTGTCTCAATGTCATCGCGAACACTCCCTAACTCGATGCTTCCTAGACCCGCATCTAAGACACGCTCCCAACTTTCTCTAGCAATCGCCCGGATGGCGCTTCTTACAGTGCTCACAAGACGGAACGCTCACACCACCACTAACACCCTCTACAAAACCTCTATCGCCACTCGAATGGGTTCTAGCATGCTTCGCAGTCTGAGGCTCTAGCCTCGAAGGACTGCAATCTCTCTTCTTTCCACAATCCACACACCTACTTTGTACTAACTCTTCATGCATGTCCAACCTAGCCTTGAGCACCTGCTCAAGCACTTCCCTCACTACTCAAGTCAGTGTCTCAGCACCAACCTCCGGGTGATCGCTACTCGAAGCTGGTGGAACCACATTGACCTCCGACTCCTGAACAGACTCACATCTTGGAGAAACAGACGACCCCTCGCGATCTTGCTTATCTTCAGAATCCATATCAGTCTTGTCCCTAATTTAGGATATCTACACTTTCAGAGAACATACACAGAATAAATGAAAAATTCTATATTTCTAATCTTACAATTTTGAATTTCTATCTGAACCAGCATCAGAGTCTCAAAAAGTTCATTTCCGTAAAACATTTCCCAAAACACAATTATTTCAACTTACTGTGGTAAAGTTTATCAAAAATTTCTTCTTAGAACCACCACGTGCGCAAACGGATACGTAGAAACACAAGTCCAGTTTTTACAAACCTAGCTCTGATACCACTAAATGTAACACCCGAAACCTGGCCTAGAAGTTTAGACCGAATCTCGGATGCTACATTGATCACCGAAGTGATCGTAGGTAAATTTTTACAAAAAAATTTCATGTCGAATCGTAATACTTAATCGTTTAGAACCAATTAATAAAATTTCAGTTAAGATAGTATATGTATATGTAAGCAGAAATAAAACGATTAAAACTTAACTCAAAATTTGTACCACAGCTTTACAAAATCTTACAGTTCAAAAATCGTTTAGCTAAATATAAACTGATAATAATTTATTTCTACTGAAACTGTCTGAGACCTCCGCATACCGAGTCCAGCATCAAAATTCTAAAATGTACCTGCAAAGGAAACACTAAGAAGGGGTGAGCTACTCGAGCTCAGTGTAAGTTCGAAACAATACTAAAAGAAGAATCACATAACTTAATACAGCGGTGTAACAGGCTTACAGACATGATTAGAAACAGATACCAAATAAGGGCCTAACACTTCTGCCTGCAGTCGAAATAGAGCACACCACGTAAATGGAACACTTATACACAAATTGTTCAGACAACAGAACACAGATAGACATTCGAGAGCTGTGCTATTAATTTCTGAGGTAGTTGGGAGGATTATCTACCACTAGCAGAGTTCGCCTATAATAACAGTTTCTAGTCTAGCATCCAGATGGCACCTTACAAGGCACTGTATGGTCGTAAGTGTCGCACTCCTTTATGTTGGACTGAGTTGGGCGAGCGACGTGTTCTGGGTCCTGAGTTGGTTTCTGAGACAAAGGATAAGGTTAGACTGATTCGGGATCGACTAAAAGCGGCTTCTGACAGACAGAAATTCTATATGGACCTGAAGCGACGTGAGATTGAGTATTCGGAGGGGGACTTTGTATTCCTTAAGGTCTCGCCATGGAAGAAGGTACTGAGGTTTGGTCGTAAGGGCAAGTTGAGCCCTAGGTTTATTGGACCTTACCGTATTTTGAAGCGAGTGTGACCAATCGCTTATCAGTTGGAGCTACCTCCAGAGTTGGATCTTATTCATGACGTGTTCCACGTCTCTATGTTGAGGCGCTACCGCTCTGATCCTACTCATATTGTTCCTGTTAAGGAGATTGAGGTTAGGCCAGACTTGACCTTTGAGGAGGAGCCTGTCCAGATTCTAGATCGTGACGTAAAGGTTCTGAAGAGGAAGTCTATCCCTTTGGTTAAGGTTCTATGGCGTAATCATAGCATTGAGGAGGCCACATGAAAGCTTGAGGATGCGATGCGTCAGCAGTATCCTCATCTATTTTGATCAGGTAAATTTTGAGGACGAAATTTTCTTTTAGGGGGTAGAGTTGTAACACCTTAAAATTTAAATTTTTTTTTTGCAGATGTATGACACAAATCGGTATCTTCTTTAGTGGTTAAGTGTTTTGGGAGTGTGTGAAAGGTCCCAAGTTCAAGCCATGACTTGGGCAAATTTTGGTATTTTTATGAATAAAGCCCAATCTTTAGTCAATAGGCTTTTATTTAATTGTTGATAAGTATATAACAGAATGGGCCTGCTGGTCTGGTGGTTAAGTGGAGTGTTAGAGTGTTGGAGGTCCTGTGTTCAATTCTCTGTGATGGCACGGAAACAGTATTTTTACTCCAATTTCGGCTAAGAGCTGTGTTGGGGCAAAATTCTGAGTAGTTGTGTTTTAGTGGGTTAATAGGGAGTGATTTTAGGAGATAATTGGGGAGAGGTTATCAGAAAATAATTTGATTATCTTTTTGTTGCAAAAAAAGAGAGTAGAGTTTCGGTTTTCTCTCCAATTCCCCAAACTTTTTCTAACGTTTTCTTCTTCTTCTTTTTTTTTCCTCCTCTGCCGATTCTTTCCCCTAGTTGTTGCCGAAATTTCCATTATTTTTTCCCCTTCTGTTTCTTTCTCTCTTTTTTTTTTCCAATTGGTTCAGTTGTTCATCATAGGTTGCGCGTGTTCAGTAAGTAACGATTTTGTCTATTGTTAATCGTTCTTGGTTAATCTCTAAAAGGGGGATTCCTTTTTGGTGTTTAGGAGTTAATCAAGGGGCTGGTGGTTTTGAATCGACGCTGTGATTGTGCAAATTCATGGTTACTCAAGCGAGGTAAGGGTTTTTCTAGGTTTTTAGTTGAGTTCCTTTCAAAATTGGTTGATTAAAAACGAACTAAGTGATTAATCTGGAGATATGTTGGTCAATTTTTAGGTTCTGGAGGCTTAGGAGTGGTTACGCATCAGAAACGATACCAGGTGTGTACCCGGAACACAAAAAATGGTATTCGGTGAAAAGCCAAAATTACTTGCTGTCGAGAAATAAGAGAAAATAATGCGAAAAATTGTAGAGAAAGGAAATAAGGGTGTTATAAACTTGGAAATCAACATTTTGCACTAAAATAGTTTTGGACAGCAGCAGTAGTCTAACTTTGAAAAATCATCAAAAACAATGGGAATTGAGTTAGAGGTTGAATAAAATATTAAATTAAATTTTATTGAGTCTAGTTTTTCATGGAAGAAACAGTGTAAGCAATGGAATTGTAAATCATGAGATATAATAAATTTTTTGAGACAAGGTCAGAATGATTTCGGGTTCCCCTATTCTGACTTAGGAAAATCATAAAAAAATGTAAAAATATAATTAGGGGCTTAAATTTATATGTTTAAATCCTTAATGATTCCATTTTCAATAGAAATAAATAGAAACATCATCTAAATTCCGTACTAAGATATAAATATTTTTTAGTAAGGAAATGATGAAGCTGTCAAACAGCAGAATAGGGATAACTTTAAAGATTTTACTGTACTTATTTGATAAACTATAAATTCTGAAAATTTTATGGCAAAAAGTTATTTGAGTCTAGTTTCAAAAACATCAAGCAGATCTTAATTTTAAATTTTGTAGATCAAGATATAAATAATTTAGTGATAATGACTCAAGTAGACAGCTTTGAATGAACATATAAGTAAATAGTGAAAACATATATGAGTATTGAGCTAGCATGGGTTACTTTAAAAATGAATCACACGGCCAAGGTCAATTTGGGCCGAGTGGGCCACACGGGCGTGTGGGCCCATTTTTACCGAAATGGTTTTAAGGTTGCACGGGTCGCCCAAGTCGATTGTGAATCTACTGTAGGGTCGGTAAGCGCTACTTAGACCCCTAAATGTGTGAAATTGACTGAATGATATCTGTACTGGGCATGTTAATATCTCGAATCAATATATGTACTTGAATTGCATAATAGCATGTCATCCATTGTATGTTGCATTGCATTGGGTTGGGGTTGTTATTCGGAGGAAGTGTCTTGAAAGGCTTTAAGCCTAATTTATCTTGTGACTCGGCTACAAACTCATCATTGTGCCGCATTCGGTACTACTTGGAGTGTAGGGATGGGTGGGTTGATTATATCCCCACATGGAGTGTAGGGTTGGACGGAGATGGTGTGTAGAGGCTGGTTGGGTAGGATTTTGCTCTGCATAATCAAGCATTACTACTACAAATACCGTGATGGGGGCTAAGGCCCAAATCACACCGATCATCGAAAAGGCTTTAGGCCCAAGACTGCTTCAATCGCGTAATCGTGAATACTGATTGTTTGTTTGTTTCTGCGAGATTACACACTGAGTTTACGTAAACTCACCCTTTTTGTTTAATGTGCACAGGTAATCCCCAGACTTAGACGGATCGGTGCGACAGAGGACTTAGCGGTGACCACAGTAATTTTTGGACTTCATGGTTTTCAATTTAAGATTTATGATTTGATTATTATTGATTATTTGGGTTGTAATTTAAGGACCCTCTGGGACTTTGATTTCAAATTTGGGTTTTTATTTATTTATTTTACTTTATGGATTTATACCTACTGGTCGTAGGAAATTCAGTTTTCAAAAAGTTAAAGTAATTTCTAAACGCATGATCACCTAGACTATTTTATTAAAGCTTTTGCAATGAGGGATGTTTCAAAACAAATGTTTTAAATGAATAAATACGACTTCCTAAGTTCTAACAAAGGTTTACTAAAGATAATAACATGGAATATTTTCATCGTAACAACGAGGTTTCAAAAACACTATCGTGTGACATTGCTAGATACGGCCATAACGTCTAGGTCGGGTTTGGGGTGTTACATAAACAATGATCAAGGATAACATAACGACATAAGACATAAAAGCATTGAAGAAAATAGAGCTAAATCTAGAAAGCACCGGTTATGACGACACTGACTGAACTACTTTTTTCAGGAAGCCTACAGTTTACTTTACTTAAAGAGTGTTAGAAATCCTATTTGTTAGCAATCCTTACTATTTTTGTACCTTGGATATTCAGAATATTGTTGTATGTAATCCTCTAGGTCTATAATTAAGAGGAAGCTTGTAAATTCGGGGCAGATTGAACCTATTAATAAAGTTACAGGGTGTTCTTTCTAAATTTTCTTCGTCTTCCTTATCTGAGTTAGCTATTTGAATAATAGTTTATATGAATCTCCTATGAATTTTAGAGTACACTCTGTACTTACCATATTTATATGTATTCTACATATCAAAAATAAAACTTAGACCATGATGCTAGTAAGATGATAAACCTATGAAATTATCACATCCCAAAATTAGGGCTAGAAGAAATAAGGATACAATTTAGATTTTAAAGCATAATAAGAATAGGGTAAGAAAACTTAGAATGCCTTAAAAATTATTGTTGATAAGGAAATAATAAGAATAAACCACTAAGCTTAATGGTTAAGTGTTAGGCAAGCTAAGGTCCTAGGTTTGAATTCCCTTGATTGCACCCCGTTGTTAATTTGTTTTTTCCAATTCCCCTTGATGCTTGGCCAAAACCTTTAAAAACAGTTTCTTGAAGCCTTATGTTGAGAATGAGCCTGTTGGTTCAATAGTTAAAACTTAGCATCCCTTTTGATCCAAAGTTTGAAACCACTTGTGCACCTTTAGCCAAACTGTTTTATTTTCTTATTTTACCCCCTAAAGTACCAAATTTTCAAACCAACCTAGACTGAAACCTGTATTTTTTTTAATTTAGTCCTTAATTTAAATCAATCTTAATTATAAACTAATTCCTAATTCTATTTCAATTAGGGAAGAAATTTTATAAATAGCCAATCTTTTCAAAACCTAGAATTTTTATTTAGAAAACTTTTCAAGAAAAACTCTCAAAATTCTTTCTTCATCTTCTTCTTTTTCTTCATTCCCGAAACCCTCATTGCAGTTAGGGTTCTTAAAAGTTCAATTTCGCCCCCTTTTCTCCTCCATTGTCAAACCACATTACTCAATCAAAGATTTCAAGGTTTTCAATTGCATCCCTCTCCTCCCAGTGGTTGTCGAATTCTTCATCCAAAAATTAAGGTTTTTGTGTCTTCAATCAAGTGTGAGATCTAATTTAAGTCTTTATGTATGATTAATTAGTTGAATCACTAGAAATTAGGGTTTAAGTCAAAAACAATAAACATGCAAACCCTCTTATGTAAATAAACCTGCGAACCCCTAGGTGAATTGACATGTGATCCCTTGGTAAATATTGTGCGAACCCTTTACACTATGTTTGGTTTGTTGTAATGGAATAGAGTTGTAATGGAATAGAGCTGTAGTCAATAATTCAATTGTTTGGTTGAATGGAATAGAATAGAGCTGTAATGGTATTCTTGTGTTTGGTTGAATGAAATAGATGTAATAGCATAAGGGAAAATGCTTAAATGACCAGAGTACCCTTGGTATAATTTTTTTAGGTAGATGATTATTATTATTGTTATTAAATTTTAATAGGATTATTATTAAATATAATTCAATAAAAATAAAAATAAATAATTTAATCATAATTATTATTAAATACAATTTAATAAAAATAATATATAATTTAATAACATTCTTAATATAATTATTATTAAAATATGAATTAATAAAAATCATAACATAATCTCATGGGATCATAGTTGCCAAAGTTACATATATTGATCCAAAAACAATAAATATTCTCATTTATATATTTATGAAAAATATCAAACATCTATACACCAAACAAACCCCAGCAGGTAGACCCTTGTTTTAATTTCTCTATATTTTTCCCCAACCCATTAAACATCAACTCCAAAAATATTCCCCAAAATATATCAAAAAAGAAAAAGGACTCTACTGCTGCCATTGATGTATCTTCAATCTGAATCACTTTCCATACTCCCCATAGCCTTCAATCCTCTTGGTCTTTGCATCATGCCAAAACCCCACATCAAAAACATGAATAATAACATAAAAAATTATTGCATTGTAGGAAATGTAAAAGAAGATAAACCAAATCATATGTTACCTTCTTAGAACTCTTCTTTTCCCTAACTTCATATGTTTCTTGGAAAATACCAGTCAGCCATGCCTCAAGGCTCACCAGCTTCCACCACAACCCACCAATACATGTCAAATTTACACCAAAAATATATGAAGCCTACATGTATGCTTCAAATAAAACAATTTTTAATTACAAGTAAGCTCCTTTGGATAATCTGGCAAATAAATATTGAAAAAAAATTATACAAAGATCTAATGCTTCTCTTATACAAAGTTTTTCGAACCAAGTTGCTATTTTTGGGTCTTAGTTTGAGGCACAAAAGTAGTTCACCATAAAGTAGTTCACCATAAAGTAGTCATCCAAGTCTATATGTTTCAGAACATTGCAATAAGAGAGGACATACAAAAGACCAAAAAAAGAACAAGAATATATTTCCATTAAAGGTAAAAAAAATAGCTTCAAAACATATATGTTTTGGTTCTCATCACAGATATAATAAAGCCAAAGCACAAATCGGTATACATGTTTATGGTAATAAAATTAGGTTACTCTAGAACAAGGGTCCAAAGGAGGTAGATTGAAACATTATTAGTACATGAAATTTTTCAAGTGAAATGGAGATAAGGGCAAATGAACAATTAGCAGCTACTCAACTTACGCTAGGAAATTAACTTGTAAGTTTATGCAATTGAAAAATGAACTTTTTTATATGTTTTGCTTAAAATATACAGTTACCCTTGAAACTACATAATCTACAAAAGAGAATAAGGTTGTAGTCTACAACCTAGCTCACATTTACTGTGTAAATAAAGAATTGGCTCCCATTGGTATTAGGACTTGCATTGGCCATGCTTAATACCCTGGGTCCAACATGATTCACTGCAGATAATAGCCTCAAAAATATTAGGAACCAAGCTAACAATTCATTACAGATACCACTTAACCCATCAACCCCAAATATAAATTCTCAAATATTGAAACTTGAAGGGTTTTAGTTACTAGAGAACAACTCACAAGCAAAGCTCTTATCTTCAAACTTGGATCATAAATACTCATTCAACTATTTCCTTAGGGTTTAGGGTTTAGTTACTAGATAAAAACTCACAAGCAAAGCTCTTATCTTCAAACTTGGATCCTAAATACTCATTCCACCAGTTCCCTGCAGCCAACAAATGCACCATTTTTCAACTTAGTAATGGAAATTTATTTCTCTAGAAAGCCAAGGGAAAATGGGAAAGAAAGAGAGGGCTTACATTTCCATTAGTAAAATCACCACCTTGGATCATGATACCTTTAATAATACGGTGAAAGGAGCATCCTTTGAAACCATACCCGTTCTCTCCTGCAAGAAATAAAAATGCTGATCTAATGAAGAAAAATATAAAGGAAAAAAATAAAAGTGAATGTAGAAAACTCAGCCTAGCTTGCCTGTGCAGAAGACACAAAAATTCTCAACAGTTTTATGAACAACATCCCCAAAAAGGCCCATAACGATTCTGCCAACAACCTTACCATCGATTTCAACATCAAAGAAGCACTTGGTCGTCACTTTCGCTTGCAACTCTGCAACCAAATGTGAAGAAAACAAAAAGAAGAAAAAAGAAAAAAAAAAAGAAAAGGGCTGCAACTTTGCAACTAAAGGGTTTTATTAGCTTAAAACGTGATGAAAAAGAAGAAAGAATGGAGGACGATGGCTTCAATCGGTTGACCTAGATCTCCTTTGCAACCAAAAGAAAGAAAAAAGGAAAGCGTAGAGATGGAAAGGAAATGAAGTTACCTGTGAGACCGAAGAAGAACGACGATGGTTTAAGTTACAATGTCTTCATCCTTTGGGTAAAGGTGAGGGCAAAAATTGAAGATGGGAAAAGAATTTCCCTATTCCACAGAGTTGAATGGCTATCTAGTGGTGAGGGAAAGGAATAATTATGCAACCTCTTCTTGGAAAAAAAACCTTGAATCAATGCAGGTCGTAATAGGCTATTACAACTAGCCAAACATAAGTTTGGTGGTGGGCCCGCTGAATTAGGCAATAATCTATTCTTACTCCTCCCAACCAAACATAGTGTTAGTAAATGTTAGGAAATCCATTAATGAATATTATGCGAACCCTTTAAAGAATTAGAACTAACATGCAAAACCTTATGTGAATAAGTATGAAAAAATTAAGGTAAATATGTATACGAACACTTATGTACTGTAACAGCTCAATTTTGGGGCTAGTCAGAACAGTGGTTTTGGAACCACTAATCTGAGGTCAGAGAAATTATTTTTAATATTATTTTATGTGTTATAGCATAATTATATGAGTACATGAAAATTTTGGTGAATTAATTTTAGTGATTTCTTGCTTAATTTCGAAAAAGGACTAAATCGCATAAAGTGTGAGTTTTGTTCTACAAGCTAAAGGTGTTAAATAGCTATAGAACACTAAATTAGAGGTCCTTATTGAGTAAATAGACCAATAAAATTATAGTGGCTGGACATGAATTTTTAATTCATGAAATTGGTCAAAGTTTGGTGGCATTAGGTGACTAAATGAATAAATTAAAATAAAACAAAGAAAAAGTTATCATCTTTTCCCATTTTCTTCCTCTTCCACCGAAATTTACAGCAAACTTAAGGGTTTTTAGAGCTCAAATTTCAGCCAAGCTTTTCTCTTGCAAGTAAGTGATTTTGGTGGTTGTTTTTGTTAATTTTTGTGTTTTTGGATCCCCTATGGCTTAATCTAGCTAATGAGGGGACTATTTTGCAAAATGGTTGAGAGTCTAGGGTCTTTCCATGAGAGTATTTATGTTGTTTGCTGAAATTTTATGGAAGAAAATGAATCTTGGTTGTTAAATAAACAACTTTTGTGAAAGGGGTTTTCATGAAAACACTTAAAAAAACCATTTTGTGAAGTTTATAAAATAGGTTGTAAATGTGTGAAATAATTGGAAATTGTGAGTTGCTATAAGAGTAATAAAGGTTCAGCTTGGCTTGATAAATGAGAAAATTTGATTAAAATCGTTTTACAAGCCTAGGGGCAAAATCGTAATTATGTGAAAGTCTAAGGGCAAAACGGTAATTTTGCCAAAGTAGGAATTTTGGATTGTTTTGATTAATTTAGTGATTAAATAAGTGAATTTGTCATTATAGATCAAGAAAAATGGAGTCCGAACCTAGACCGAGGGAAAACCAAGCTATTGGACTAAATCGAACTAGTCGCCCATATTTTGTATACTGAGGTAAGTTGTACGTAAATAATACAACTTTATTGTTATTATGTATTGAACAATTAGTATGGCATAAAGTGTATGATTATTGTTGTGAATTTTTATGATGAGAATTGATGTAGTAAAACTCCCGGTTGAACATTAGGAATAGATTGGATATCCATGCCATGACATTTGGGTGATATGTGTGCTAGTGTAAGACCATGTCTGGGACATGGCATCGGCCACATTATGAGAGCCAGTGTAAGACCATGTCTGGGACATGGCATCGGCGTTGATATGTGTGCTAGTGTAAGACTATGTCTGGGACATGGCATCGGCCACATTATGAGAGCCAGTGTAAGACCATGTCTGGGACATGGCATCAGCATTTTACCCTCTTGCGTGAGGCTTATAGGATATCCTTTAGTATTCCAAATGGTCCCACGAGTTATTCAAAGTTTATGATAAAGATATGAAAGGATATGATCATGTTGTGAGTGATACATGTTCTTACTCGAAACTCATGAGATATGAGCTTAGTTATGATGCCTTAATGGTAAGGATGAAATTGAGTAAGTTCTATCTACGAGAATGATTTCGGGACAATTTTGTAATCTTTGGCTTATATTTGTGATGTGTAAATATGTAGTAAATCTACCATTGCTAAATCAAGAATGATGTGTTGGTTTATATTATACTATGTGTTTAAAGATGCATGGTTGATGTTGTTACTTATTTACATACAACTTACTAAGCTTTATGCTTACTCCCTCTCTTTTCCATTTTCTTATAGTGCCGCCAAGCTATCTTGGGGATCAGCAGACGTCGGAGGCATCAATCACACTATCAATTTGAACATTTGGTATAGTTAGATTTATCATTTTGAGTATGGCATGTATAGGGACTTAGTCTTTTGTCAGGTGTCATATTGTTTTGGCCAAATGTGTTGGCTTGACTTGAAGATTGATTCATTTTGTATAAGGCCATGGATGATGGCTAATACTTGTTATTGATATATGCAAATGATGATGTTTTTCATGAATGTGCAATTTGCATGGTGAAATATGTGTGTATGTCTTGGTTGTGGCTTATGTTGGTGCAAGTAAGGGTGGCAAAAGGGCTTGGTAAATAGCCTTGTTTTTGTCCACACGGGTAGACACACTGGCGTGTGTCTAGGCTGTGTGTGACATACGGTCTGCCCTATGGGCGTGTAGTCTGGCCGTGTGTCCCCTGCACCTTAATTTGGTAAAACAGAATGCCCAGTAGTAACCACACGGACTGAGGCACGGCCGTGTGTCTCAACCGTATGGATGACATAGCCATAATACATGGGCATGTGCCCAGGCCGTGTGAAGTCTGCACCTTAAATACGAAATTAAATTTGCCACACGGCCTAGCACACCGGCGTGTGTCTTGGCCATGTGACCCTAAAATGTTGCTGACGTCAGAAACAGAATGTCAAGGTTTTAACACACGGGCCGTGACACGGGTGTGTCATGGCCGTGTGAGGGACACGGGCCATGGACACGGGTGTGTGCCAGGCCGTGTGAAAACCGCTGTAGGTTCGAATTGAAAAATAAATTCACACGGCTAGGGATATGGGCATGTGTGACCACACGGTCTTCCCACACGGGCGTGTCCCTTGCCACACGGGCGTGTGCCCCTATTTTCTATGAAATTTTCCAAAGTTTTCTAAAGTGCCTGGTTTAGTACCGAATCATTCCTAAAGAATGTTTTGGGCCTCGTAGGCCCATATTAGGGACTTTAAGATGAACTTTGAAAAGTTTTAAATTTGAATGAAATTTCATAACCCGGAAATGTTTGTATGCATGTTATTAAGTTAGGTAACGCCTCGTACCTTGTTCCGGCATAGGATACAGGTAAGGGGTGTTTCATGTACATAGGTATGCGAACTCTTATATGTAATGCGAACCTTATATGAATACGAACTGAATGCGAACCCTTACATAAACAGATATAAATGCAAACTCTATTATAAATTGATAGGCAAACTGTAGCTGATATGAGAACCTTCATGCGAACCCTCATGTGATTTAGTATGTGAACCCTATATGCGAACCTGTTATGTATGTGTTAGCCAAACTAGCATGTTAACAACCTAATGTTAATATATCAATACAAGTTTCTAGTTCACATGAAGAAATTGTATATGTGAAATTGATATGAATGAATGCATGAATACATGCTATTAGATGATAATATGAAATAGTAAATGTGCTTGACAAGCATAGCATCAATTGTTGATAAATAGCATGATATGTTGAGTTCATGTGCATGATTACATAAAATTTGGTATGGAGGACGGAGGAGTCCCGTAGGAGAAAGTGACAATTTAAGTCCACACCGAAAGTCAGTACTGCATGAAAATCAGAATGGCAGTTTAAAAAGGCCATCGAAATTGGGCAACCTGGGATGGTAAGATATTGTAGTAAAAGTCATCATCACGGATGACAAGTGAACTACTATCGTTACCAAGAAATTCAGGATGGTCAGTTATTGATATGTGTTTTGGAGTGTCGAGCGATGCTCGAGGGCGAATAGGATGGATGGGTGGGAACTTAAAATTTAAAATTGCATTGCATCATGAACATAACTTGTACATGTATTGATTTACTGAATGTTCCTTACATTATGCTTAATTTGCTATGATACTATAAATTGAATGCTTTACTGCATAAGCTCACTCCCCCATTTCCTTATCTCTCAGGTAACACAGAAAACTCGGACTCGGAATGGCATCAGAGAAACCTCGGACTAGCATCTCATTTTTTTATATTATTATTTAAAAGTTCCCATTAAAGCCTTCCTTAGTCATTTTATTGGTTTATTTATCGAGTTGTAAATTATTAATTATTTGTTGCTTTTATAACTGTGGTTTGAGATTATTTAGCTTAAGCATGATACTTGGTTAATACTTTGATAATTGCATGCTATTTGATTTAGAAAACTATTATTCTTAATAATGTTTTCCGCTGCTTTGTTAATTACTTAAAGTTTTGATAAGTGTTTTTAAACCTTAACTATTTTTCTCAAAACTTCACATTAATAATATTGTAATTGGATTACTAAGTAAAGCCGGTTTGATTAATGAATGTTTTTCTTAAAAAACAAAAGAATGATTTTCATACAATTCAACTCAGGTAAAAGATTGACTTTACTGGATCACTTCAGTAATTAATGTAACACCTTTGACTTAGCTAAAACTCCTAAATCGGGTTGGAGGTGTTATAGAAAACTCTAAATTAAGTATTTGAAGCTAAAAGGCAATGCCACAAGAGCCTGTTATTTTGGCCGAGCATATATACTACTATACTTATATCATTGTGGCTTTTAATTTTAATATATATTATTAATATATATGTTTTGACTCATTTATATTTTACATAATTTATATAATATAAAAATTTAAAAATATTATGTTAATAATTAATAGCTCTCATATTGTATTGCGTGTCATCTTGTTGGTATTATTTTTTGTCATAAGTTTTTTCAAGATAAAATATTAATAAATATTAATATCTTTTATGTAAATTTCATTACATTTGGTTCATATTATCTTTTTATTTGATAATATTTTAACCATTTAAATCCTAATTTAAATCCTAATTCTTAGTTTATTTTTTATTCATCCAAACAAAAAAAAGTTTTAAATCAAAAAAATTTGGAAATTAGAAATATTGAAATTAAATTTTAAAATTAAATATTAAATTTCGTTTAAACTTTCATATTTTTTTTCAAAATTCAATGATCCTATTATAAAAGTTTTAAATTCTAATCATTAAAATGATTTTTAAAACTAAATAATCGAAATTGTAATTTATATTTTAAAATTTTAAAATCTTATGTAATACCATGTTACATGTCAAATGACATGGCAACGCTGCATGTCCTTCGAAAGGCGACCGGATATTTACCGTAACTAGTTTGGTTCCTCGTATTTTGCCTTGGATTATAATAAGCTTTTAAGTCTTTATACACTGAAAATTTGAATTTTAGTTTGTTTATTTATTTTCAATAATTTAATTTCTTTATCTTTTAAATTAAAAAGAAAATTCAATTTTACTTTGGATAAAATTCTTCTATTAAATTCACTATTGTATATTTTAAAATTTAAAAAATTTCACTTAATAATAATGTAATAAAAAAATTACGTTGAAAATGTTTATATGATTTTTTCCCTAAAAACACTCACTTGAACTCATCACGATAACATAAATTTTTTGTTTGAATATTGTTCTTAAGAACAAAATGGCGTGACCATTGTAACTGAAATAGTCAACAAAATTAAGGATTTAGAATAACCAATGACATTATAAAAGTAGATGGATCAAATTATGTCAAACATTAAACTATATTGATTCAATCTAAGTTTTAGCATGGTATAGGAGCCAAAAATGAAATTTGACCACTATCTTATAATGTCAAAAATAAAAATAAAAATAAAGAAGCAAGGCAAACCCAAAAGATGTGTCAATCTCTAAGACTTTAAGGCATTTAAGTTATATATGATCACTTAAGTTTTAATCGAAAAGTTAATGATATTAACTATTTGGACTAACTAAGCCGTTTGTTTCTTATCTTTTGTTTTGCTCAGCGACGGTGCTAGCCTCTTGGCTGGCTATCGCCCGCTCTTTTTCCCTTCCCACCAACTCTTCTTTCTTTCTTCTTCTCATTCACTCCACATGTCTTCCCTCTTTTTCAATTTGTAGATCTATTTTGTAGGTATCTTTGTTGTCTTCACAAGTTATGATGGATAGATGATAATGCATGTCGTTCGCTAAAACTCCACCGGCCACCACTAGTTTTTTTTGGAAAGTGGGTGGCTCTTCATCAGTTTCTTAATTTATTTCTGTTTTGAGAATATTTCAGAATAATAAATGATTTTACGAGTCGATTTGGACTCGTGTTGTCTTAAGTTTTATATTTTTTTTTGTTTGTTTTTCCATTATTTAATAAGTCTTCAGTTTTAGAAGTTTCGTCTGCTCTTGTAGCACGGTTTTTAGTCTTGCTTATACATGTAATCTTAGTTTTACAAGTGGTTTTAGGGATGATTTTGTTGTCATCCTCTATAGTTTAGTGAATGCTTGATTCTTTTGTCGATTTTTGCTCGCCGCTTTGGACAATCTGGGGTTGATTTTCTTATCGTGTTAAGTGCTTGCAATCACTCCAGATATGTCGTGCTTGAGTTGTGACAAAACCAATTGTCAACGTGTCAGAATGTTCTATTGATGCTGAGGCTAAAGCTTTTGTTGTGTTGACGGAGTTTGTCCTTCCCCATCTACAACGAGTGTTTGTTATTTTTTTCTCTGAATTGTATGGTTTCATTCATTGAATGAATTGATGAATTTACCTTTAAAAAAAACTATTTGAACTAACTAATAATATTATAAAAATATAGGGACAAAATTATATTAAAAATTAAAATATTAAGATTAAATCTCAAATTTAAGCTTAATATATAAAAAGACTAAAACTGAAAATTAACATTTTTCTCATAATGTTAGCATTGTTAAAATTTTAATAGTTTAATTAAATTTACCGAAAAAAAAACAAATTGAATAAAATTTAGAAATTGAAGATCAAAATGATAAAAAAAAATTAAAACCAAAATAATAAAAGAGTAAACATTAACAGCTAAAATACCATTATGCCTTAAAGAATTATCCACTGTGTTAAACAAACAAACTACCAACTTATCTTAAAAAAAAATAATTAAAATAGACTTATATATAAAAAAGTCCTTAAAAATGCAAAAAATTAATTAACTGCATGTATTAAATTTGCACCAAATTAAGCCTTTTTCGTTAATTAAAATAATCAATTAAGTTCTTGCTGTTAATTAAAATAATCAATTACGCCCCTTAATTGACAATTTCTTCATTGACTATGTTAACTCTTAAAATAAATTGACAGACCAATCAGATGGTGACATGCGACTACTTTTGATTTAATCTAATATTTTTCTCAAAAAAATTGGAAAAATTATCAAAAATACAAATATTATTAAATATTAAAAAATATATGAAAATTGATATGAACTTATAAAAATTATAATAAAAATTATAAAAATAATATTAAATCTAATAAATTATAAAAATTATAAAATTAATAAAACATGTTTTAAATATTTAAAATTTTATAAAACCGTATTAAAATTCTATAAAAATCATAAAAAAATTATTAAAAGTATCTTATAAAAACTATAAAAAAAAACATAAAAAATTGATTGAACCAATTAAACCAAAATCGGCAAGGGCATCAGTCTGGAGAAGCCATTAGACCGGTTGATCTAGGAACCAGATGGTTGAACCGATTTTTTTTAATATTTTTTAATATTTAATTTTTATTTAATTGAATTGGGGGATCAATCGAACTGGCAAACCGGTGGCCTAATCGGTTCAACCATCAATCTGGTTCTAAAAACCTTGTTAGAATATTTTATTCTGAATAGTTGGATAATGAAATTTTGGTTTCAACCAAAATCATTTCAACCAGCCGTTCCCAAGTCAACCGATCTAATGACTTTCCTCGGACCGGTACCTTTGTCAAGTTCGGGCTAACTAGTCTAGTTCAAGTTTTTATGATTTTTTGTTATAGTTTTTATAAGTTTATATCAATTTTAATATTTTTAATAATTTTTTTACAATTTTTTATGATTTTTAAGTCAATTTTATAAAAATTTAAATATGTTTTATTAATTTTATAAAAAAATTATAATTTTTTTATTTTTTATAACTTTGTTATAATATTTATGAGTCTTATACTTTTTTTATAAGTTTTACAAGTTTATATAAATTTAATAATTTTTAAATAATTTTAATATTTAATAAATTTTTTTGATTTTTTATTTTTTAATAATTTTTTATTGGAAAATATTAGATAAACCAGAAGCTGCCATGTATCACCAGTTGATTGGTTTGTCAATTTATTTTAATGGTCAACATGGTCAATAATGGAAATTGTTAACAGAGGGGCTTGATTGATTATTTTAATTAACAACAGGGACTTAATTGGATGCGAATTTAATACTGTAGCTTAATTGATTTATTTACATTTTCTTAAGGACTTTTTTTTATATATAAGCCATTAAAATATAAAAATTTTCATTGAAACAAATATAATTTTTCAGTTACGGCAGCCATATATCTAGTATTTTTTTATGTGAGTAATTAAATTAAGGTAATTATTTGATATATAATTTATGGAGTTTTGTAGACTCTACAAACAAATTGAGGGTGTGACAAATATAAAATTTATTATTTATTATTTACCTTTTATAAGACATTAAAATTCTAAACCCATCAAATTTAAAAAGTTCCACAAAATAAATTTTCATTAAATAAATTTTTTTATAGTTGAATGTTCATTTTTTCTTTTAAAAAGTTAATAGTTAAATTATTGTAAGAATGTTTGTATGGATATTGATGTGGATTTTTTTAATAAAATTTTTTATGGGACATATTGATTAAACAGATATAATTATCACGGTGCTAATATATCTAGAATTAGTGAGTAATTAAATTGTTAATTTTTATAATTGACTGTTTAAATTAAAAAATTAATAATTAAATTATAGTGAGATTGCTAATATGGATATTAATGTGTATTTTCTTTTCAAAAGTTTTGATGGGATATAATCGACTCAAACAAATATAATTTCTCCCTTTCTATGCTAATATATTTCTCTCTTTCAGTGTTAATATAATTTAGAGGATGAAATTTCTGTAAGGAGGAAAGAACTGTAACATCCAAAAATATAAGGGTTAAATGAAATGAATAACTAAGAAATAAGCTTTAGGCTTGATGGTTAAGTAATGAAATGAATAACTAAGAAATAAGCTTTAGGCTTGATGGTTAAGTAGTTAGAACACTCCTTAGAGATTCTAGGTTTAAACCCCATTTCCCCTTTTTTTTCTTTTTAATTTCAGCAATCTAGAATAAAAACCACATTATAAGAAATATTAAATGAAGTAAAAACTTAATAAGTATTGGTAATAGCCCAATGGTTAAACATTTTTCTCTCTCTTGTATCCTAGGTTCAAGTCACATTTTTGGTTGGAGGGGTAAATTACCATTCAACCCCTTTAAAATTTGAAAACCCTAACTCTTTAATTCTTTTTTCCTAATTAGAATTGAACTATAGTTTCCTATCCATATTGAAACTGTAACACCCCTAACCCGTATCCGTCGCCGGGTTAGGGTTAAAGGCGTTACCGGACAGATCAGAATCTTTTACAGACATTTCATATTACAAATCATCAATCACAATCAAAGTGTCCCTTTTTATAGGTCAACGAGACCATAATCATGCTTTCGAATAGGGTCGGGACTAAACCGAACACATATGAAATTTCTCGGAAATTTAAAAATTTTCTAAGTCACTGAGGTCACACGCCCGTGTGGGCAGGCCGTGTGCCTCCCACGACTACTAGACACACCCATGTGTCCTGGCCGTGCCAAAACAGAGCTTGTATACTGACTTATCCACACGGCCACCAGACACGCCCGTGTGCCATGGCCGTGTACTCTTAGGCTAAATACTGATTTATTCACACGGCTACCAGGCACATCCGTGTACCATGGCCGTGCACACTTGGGCTAGCTACTGACTTAATCCCACGGTCACTAGGCACGCCCGTGTGCCACAACCGTGTATGCATAACAGGCTATTTGCAAGGCCAATATGCCACCCACACTAGGGTCATACCTTCAAGCATAAACAAGCCTATTTCTACAATCAAATGGCAACCAAAAACACACCAAATGGTCATCATATTATTCCATTCAATCTCATTTCTAAACATGCTAATTTGTACAATCAACTCCCATGTAAATCCAAGTATAATTCAACCATAACCTCATTAAATCACTAAGGAATCAATTCATCCATAAGTTTACCATTCATAAGGCTATTTCATTGCCATCAAGCCATACCAAAACATGCACCAAATATCATATTCACTCATGCACATTACCAACATTTAACTAGCCAAATCACATGGCTATTTACATCTTAAACATATACCAAATCACTAGCCTATACATGCCATACTTAGTATATACATTTCCAAAAGGTACCAAAATGAGTTTGAGTAGTGTGATGACAATCCTTGACGGTTCCCGAGCCTTCAGTAGCTTTGACGATCTATAAAATAGAGCAAACACACACACAGAGTAAGCTTTGAAAAGATTAGTAAGCCATATACAAATAAACTTAGCATAAAATGCATATAACCAATTTTATACAATAACATCATTGATTCTCATAACAAATTCATCACATATATTCTTTGGCTCATTTGCTTAGCCATATCTTACCATATTCTTCAACTCAAATATCATATATACACATGGCTCATTCAAGCATATCATCACATATAATGTCATCATTTCCATATACATAATCATTTTAGTAAGTTCATATAGATACTTACCTTTCATACACACTTAGTGTACATATCAAACGTACCTGAAACGGATATACAAATCACATAGTCGTTCGTATCTCGGATTTGCCCATTGAACCATTCGGAACTAAATAGGATACTCAGAGTGCTCGGAATAGTCGTACAATGCCAACGTCCCAGACGTGGTCTTACATGTAACCAAATATCGATGCCACTGTCCCAGACAGGGTCTTACACGAATCAATACGATGCCAATGTCCCAGACATGGTCTTACACATAACTCTCATATCGAAGCCAACGTCCCAGACGTGGTCTTACACGAAATCTCGAATCAAAGCCAACGTCCCAGACGTGGTCTTACATGATATCATAGAACGGACACCTATGTCATGACATATACTATCCTATCTATTCCTAGGTTCAAACGGGACTTCTCGGATGTTAACACTATGTCGATCTTATCTCGGAATTCATGTATACAACATTTCATAAGCATTCATCATTATCAATAGCCATATGAACGTACATAATTCAATACAAATACATTTATTTGTATATAGACTTACCTCGGATTCAGACTTTCGTTCGGACTCGGTTATTCGACTACTTTTGACTTCCCACGATCTAAGTCCATTTTCCTTGGTTCTTGATCTATACATATTCAGATTTAACTCATTCACTCAATAACTTATTCAATTTAATCCAAAAACACATATTTAGGGCAATTTGCAAATTAGCCCTCACATTTACACATTTTGACATTTTAGTCCTCATTTCACAAAATCACAAAATACACCAAATTTCATAATACTCATGCTTAGCCGAATGTCACCCATGCTCATACAAGTCCACACATTTCATTTATTTCACAATTTAGTCCCTCAAAGTATTATTCTTTCAATTTAATCCAAATTAGCTAAATTCATCAAAAATTCAAGAACAAAATATGTTCATTAAACACATATCTTTCATTTAACACCTAAACTCATCACAAAACTCACCATTTCATCAATGGTACATCCCATAAACATCATCAATTCTTCAAATTACAACATGGGCTTGATAGTAGACTAAGCAACAATCTCAAAAACATAAAAATCATCAAAATCCAAAGTCAAAACATACCTTAATTTTGCTTGTGTATGGACGAAACCTAGCTTGGCTCATTCCTTTCTTTTCTTTGCTAATTTTCGGCTAAAATAAGATGATAACCATCACCTTTCAATTGTTTCTTTTATTTATTATCATGATATTTACCTAATTACAAAATTATCCTTATAAAACATATATATATATATATATATAAGGCCATCAGTGTCTTTTAACCATCCACTAATAATTAGTGGTCTAATTGCCTCATAAGGCCTCCATCTTTAAAAGCCACTACACATAGGTGCTTTAACAAATAGCTTGCAAATATTGCATTTAATGCAATTTAATCCTTTTCTCAATTTAAACACACAAATGATCAAATTAACTTACGGAACCTTAACACATGATTAAACACATACTAAAGGCACAGAAAATAATATTAAAATATTTTTTAACTCGGATTTGTGGTCCCGAAACCACTGTTCTGACTAGGGTCTAAACTGGACTGTTACAGAAACTGAATTTTCTGCTCATTTTCCTTATTTATCTTCATATTTCTTTTTCATCATCTTCTTTACACAAATTTTACATCTTTTGCTGGAAATTATTCTTTTGAAATCCTAAATCAAAATCAATTCTCGTTAAACCCGTTTTTCCACCGATTGTTGAATTTATCGTCGATAATCTTCGAATTCTCATCAAACATTCGGTAAGTACTCTAGTTTCAATTAGTAGAACCCGTAAATTCTGAAATAGCATCGTTTCTCTCTAACCTTCCAATTCGATTACGAATCTTTTACGAATTTTTTCGAAATTCTTGATAATATTGAAAATCGTTGTTAATTCATGTATGAATCCCGTTTGAAGCATCCATTCTGGGTACCTCGGATCAGATTTAAGCGCAAGAAATGACGTTTGAGATCCCAGAATCAGGTGTGTGCTCTTTTACAAGTGAATCGAGACAAAACCATGCATAGGATAAGGCCACACGGGTGTGTAGGCCACCTGTGTGGACCACATGAGCCCTCACACAACCATGTTCCCCTGAAACCCTAAGTTTTTTTTTTATTTTCACACGGCCTCTGTCTGTTACATGGCCCAGCCACATGGCCCTGTAACCCCTTCACATGGTCTAAGGCTTTCCACATGGTCCAGTCACACGGCTGTGTGTCCCTTATTTTTTAGATTTTACAATTTTACCCCTATTTTTCAATTTTTATAGTTTTGCCCTTATTTTTCAGATTTTACAATTTTGCACTTATTTTTTAGATTTTATAATTTTCCCCTATTTTTTTATATTTTATATTTTACCCTTATTTTTTTTAGATTTTACAATTTTGTCATCTACTTTACAAATTTTACAAATTTGCCAAGAATTTTATGATATGTTCACTTTAGTCCATAAATGATTCCCTAACTTTTTTTAGTGTTTTATTTTGCTTAATTGAGTCTCGGATTATATGAATAATATCCATTATCTAATTGACAAAGTTAATATTATATAAATATTTTCATGAATTGTGAATAATACACATGCTTATTGTATTTGTATTTGTAATTGTATGTATAGCATGCCTTATGTTACCATTAAACCGAACACTTAATAAGCATGACCTTAGCTACTGAGTTGCTCTGTTATAAGCATTTTATTTGCTATAGTATTGAACTATTATAGGCATATTGATTGGTACTGTATTGTTCTATTAAAAACATAATTAAATGCTACCATAGTAATCCGTTTTGAGCATGCCATATTGCACTACATGGAGTGGGATGATATGTACGGAGGAAGAAGTGACAATTTATTTGCAAATTTTGCTGTGCACCCACAACCCAGTGGTAATGTTTATCCTTTAATTCCAAATGTGTTGTACATCCACAATCCATTGAGAAATTTTTCCTGCAAATATGTTATGCATCTATAGCACAGTGGCAGATTTTATCTACGAAATTTTATTATGTACCCACAGCCCAGTGGCAGGTTTCATTTGCGAAGTTTTGATGTGTATCTACAACCTAGTGACAAATTTTATTTGCGATATTTTGCTGTGTACCCACAGCCCAATGGCAGGTTTCATTTGCGAATTTTTGTTGTGTATCCACGGCCCAGTGGTAGATTTTATCTACGAAACCAGTGGTCATTAAACCACAACCCGGTGTGTAGGTGGTTGGAGTTTAGGGGAACTCCCATTGTGGTGTGTAGTGGTGGGGTAGGATCTTTTCTGTTAAACCGAAACTGTATGGCATTCATAAAGCACGTGCATACAAACTAGATTTATTGAGATGACATAGATATTTACATGTATAAATTGTTGAAGTTGTTTGAAATATCGATATTCTGAAATTACTATTGTGTATTGTTCTATGCGTTGTGCTTCTATATATTTAAGTGTTTGCACTGATTTACTTGTGATGGAACTTACACTAAGCTTCATAGCTCACTTCCCTTTAATTTCCATCTTTACAGATAGCCTATCAGGTTAAGACGTAGACGTGACATACGGAGGGCTCAAAAACATTATATTTTTATGAAAGAATTGTTAGGCTTATTTTTATAATTTCTGTTATTTCAAAACTATACTGTTTTATTTATTTTATGGCACGAGACTCATATTTTAGGGGTTTATTTAGCATGCATAACATTTAACTTAATTTTAAAACATGCTTTTTATTTAATTAAGACAAGAAATATAATTTTATTAAAACCAAGTAAAAATCACTTTTCCGCTGTCAGATTAAAATCAAGAATTGTAAGTAATAAATAAATGGAAAATTAACTAAATTTTTCTTCGAGAAATCATCGTTACTTATGAAAGTTAAACTAAAATGTTTTTTTGTAACTTGCCAACTTTTCTGAAAATAGACTAAACTTTCTTCTAAAGTAAATAACTGTTTTAAATTGACTATTTTTAAAATCTGATCGTACTAGGCCATCTTGGTGGCTGATGTAATCTCCCTAATTCGGGTCTAATGTCTAGACCGGGTTGGGGAGGTTACACAACATCAATAGAACATTATGGTACGTTGACAATTGGTTCTGTCACAACCCAAGCACAATATATCGGAAGTGATTGCAATCACTTAATACAATAAGAAAATCAACAGACAAAAATCGATAAAAGAACCGAGCATCCACCAAATTGTAGAGGACGACGACAAAATCATCCCTAAAGTCATTTGCAAAAGCAAGAGTACATGCATAAGCAATACTTCAAAACGTGCTACAAGAGCAGACAAAAACTTCTAAAAGTAAAGACTTTTTAAATAATGAAAAACAAACAAAAAAACATATAAAACTTAAGACAACACAAGTCCAAACTAATTTGTAAAATCGTTTATTATTCCGAAACACCCACTTTCCAAGAGATTAAGAAGCTAATGAAGAGTCATCCACTTTCCAAGAGATATAATTGGTGGCCGGTGGAGTTTCAATGACGATAGACATCGTTATCTGTCCATCACAACTTGTGAAGACAATAAAGATACTCACAAAATGAATTTGCAAACTGAAAAGAGAGAAAACACATAGAGGGAATGAAAAGAAAAAAAGAAAGAGATGTTGGTGGGAGGGAGAAAAATGTTCGTGTTGGCACCGTCTCTGCCCAAAACAAGAGAGAAGAATCAAATTACTTGGAGAAAAAAGAGAAAAGTTTTTAGGGTTTTGAAAAAACATAATTACTTATTTGGCTCATCAACTTGACCAAAAAAAAGTCATTTTAACCCTCCATTTATTTTTTTTGTCCTTTTAGCCCTTGGACTTGCATTTTTTGTCAAATCACCCTAAAATGGATAACTTTTCTGACGTGACATACATGCGGATTGCTATACAGATGCCATATTAGCATTTAATTAATTTTTAAAAATTTTAAAAAAATTAAAACAATATTTTTATATATTTTAAATAATTTTAATGATTTTTAATTTAAAAAAATATATTTTTTTGAATTTTTTTAAAAAAATTAATTAAGTGCTGACGTGTCATCAATATAAAAATTCACATGTATGCCATGTCAGCAAAGTTAAAAAATGTTAACTTTTCCATCTATTTTGAGGTGATTTGAAAAAAAATGCAAGTTTAAGGGCTAAAAAAGATAGAAGGTTAAATAGAAGGTTAAAGTGATTTTTTTTAGTAAAGTTGGACAATCAAATAAGTTTTGATGGGGACATGATTGACACAAGCATGTAAATATTCTAACAATATTACTTATTTTGTGGGATAAACTATATACAATTATTAAAATATAATATAATTAAAAAAATTGTTTCAAAATTAAATTTTGGTATAAAATTAATATTTCAAATAACTTTTTTTTAAAAAATTAATGTGGGTAATTATTTTGTCCACGTTAATAGAATATAAAATTTCCACAAACGGGTTTAGGATGATGTCAAATATATATTTTTTAAATTATTTCATACACCATTAAAAATAATGTATACTATTTCTCTCTTTTAGTAATTTAAGAATTGTAAACTAAATTTGTAATCATCCCTATTTTCTCGAGAAGATCATTAATCTCTCCAAAACTAAGGTTTTTAAGTCTTCAAATCAGCTGTAGGATCTAAAATTTAAAAAATTATGTATAATTAATTGTAGTGTTAGGGAGTAGAAAGGGTTGTTATATGAACTGTATATTATGCAAACCTATAGGAAATAACATGCGAACACTATAGGAATTGTAATGTGAACACGTAGAAGTTATATGTGAACCCATAGAAATTTTATGCGAACCTTAATTGCTTAATAGGTGAGATGTACATATTTAATTATGCGAACCCTATACATGTTATGTGCGAACTCTATATATATTCTTTATGCAAACCCTTGTATATGCGACATTGTTATGTTTTTTTACATACACCAAATATATGTGTGTTTATGTGAGATTGATTGAATACATCATTGCATGCCCTTTGATGACAAATTGTGACAATAATTGTGCTAAATAAGCATAATATCAAATATTGATTATGACTATGATATGATGAGTATATGTGCATAATACATGAAATTGGGAATGGAGAACGGAGGAGTTCTGTAGGAGACAGTGGCAATTTAAGTCCACACCGAAAGTCAGTATTGCACGAAGTAGGAGGTAATGTCATCCAAACCAGATAAGCCGGCATGGTAGTTTAAAACACCATCTAAACTAGACTAAGCCATTGTAAGCTCATTCCCCCTTTTCCTTACTTCTCAGGCAACGCAGAGAACTAGGACTCGGAATGGCATCAGAGGACCCTCATATTAGTAAGACATTTTTTTATTAATTTCTACTATTAAGTTTTATTTAAAATTTTCCTTAATTGTTTATTTTGGGTTTGTAATTATTTAGTATTTTCTCGTTTTTATATCTTAGGTTTGGAATTCATTTTTATATCTTTTATTTTTCGCTGCTTTATAAAATACTTAAAATTTTGAATAAATCTTTTCCTCAAAACCTTAATCGTTTTTCAAATTCTCACATTAATATTATTGTAACTGAATTATTAAATAAATTTGGCTTAAATAAATGAATGTTTTTCCTAAAACGAAATAGCGATTTTAAACAAATCGACTCAAGTAAAAAAAAAGGCTTTATAGGATCACTTCGGTGATAGAATGTAATGCCTTCGACTGAGCCGAAACTCCTAGGTTGGGTCGGGGGTTTTACAGGATGAGTTATGTATATAGATATTGGATTCTCGTATATGTTTCTCTACAGCTATAAACCATTAACAAAGGCAACCTTGAAAGTTTGTGACATATGTCAAGTTCCACTAATAGAGCATGGGTTTTTATTTATATATATTGATAAGGGCTTGAGAAGAAAAGAGAGTTATCTTCTTTATTCCATTTAAAACACCATTGTTGATTTGCCTTGGAGCTGAGCATAGATCTTTCTTATTTGAGCTAAAATAAAGGATCCGAGCGCATGCAGAGGGTTGTTTAACATCATAGGTAAGTATTATGGTCTTGCATGTTGACTCCTAATAGAGTAAGTCTGTTTTTATGTGCGTGAACATTAAGATGAAGAACTAAGGCTTTGCATGGTGGTTATTGGGATTTCAAATGATGGTAAAAGTTATACGAATGAACTTTAATGGTGTTTATATGTATTATAAGTAGTGGTTGCCACAGTTTCTTGTTGGATGATGAATCTGGAGTCCTAACTGTTATCAATGGTTGTCAGGTGAGTCTCTAAACTCCCTCCCTCATGTATACGGTTTATGCTAGATATTTTTGTAGAAATTAAATGAACCATGAAACCGATATAAGATAAGTATAATATGAAGGCTATACTATTGTATGAATGTTTTTTGGGTCTTGCATGTGATAAGTATTCTGATGATGAAGTATGATTGTATGAGCACAAATGGAATGTATGTGATGAGATGTGAGTTAGTCTGGTGTTGCTAATGGATCATTGTGTGAAGTCTTAAATGGTGTCAATGCATAAAGAATTTCTCAAATGTGTATGTGTCTGTTCACCACAGTGGAGTCTAAAGGGGTCCGTTGGAACTTTAAACATGATCTTTGAAAGGAAAAGTTCATGGTCATGACATTTTTTGAAAGGAACTAAAGGAAGATTATTACCCAATAGGGGTCTCTACGTGTTCCAGGATGATGATGGACAAACCTCACATAATATGAGTTTAGGCAAATCGATATCATAAACACGTCAGGAAAGAAATCCTTTGTGGCGTAATATAAAAGAAAGCCTTTGTGGCGGAATATGGAAGGAATGCCTTTGTGGCAAACTTCGTAAAGAACACCTTCGCGGCACACTCTTAAGAACTGCCTTCATGGCAAACTTTAAATGGATCGCCTTAGTTTCATGATCTATCTGATTGGTGGTAAGATGTATTTTGCTAAGTCAAAGTGGCGTGGACTGTCAGGAAAATTTGGTAAGTTACGAATCTGAATGTCTGTCTCTATGGTAAGATATGAGTAAGTTCTAGTAGATCTATAATATATATAACCATGATAAGGTATTGATATGCTTTGGAATAAGAGTTGAATGAAGTTTTAAGAGATTTTCATGAAAAAGATAATGTATATTTGTATGTCAATAAGGGTGTTTGTTATGATTATCTGTGAGTATGAAAAGTAAGGGTATCCCATCTTCTTCCCAATTTATTCAGAATTTGAGTTAACGCTATTTTGAATTATGAGATTTTGTATAGCATGATATGGAGTTCATCTGGATGCTATACACGGTGAATTATCAGTATGAATATGTGCATGAAATTAGATCAATGTAGGTCTGAGATTGAACTACATGTATGAAATGTTGTGTAAGTAATTGCCATGTATATGTATCCATCGAAGATAATGTCAGTGAGTAGTTGATTTGAAATAAGAGATTCATGAATTGAATAGAAAGATTTCCTCAGTAACAAGACATGGAAGATTAAGTATGATAAGGGTATGATAATTGGCGCATATGAGAGTGATAAGATCTTAAGGTATCAACCGTAGCAAATGGCGCAGAGTAGACCTATTTATGAATTCCCAGTAATATTGAAGTAAATTTGAAAGGGAATAAGATTAAACAAGCAAAAGCTGTGACATTACAATCCGGGAAGCACTTAGACCAAGGGAAAAAGTTTAAGGAAGATGCTAGGGTGTAGATAATTAATGTTGACAAACTAAAAGAAGATGCTGAATTTGTTGAAGTTATGAATGATGTTGATGTTGAAGAACCAATGCCTGAAAAGACATTGGAGTTTGAGTCTAGTGAACCAAAGATCCCTCAACAAGTACAAACTGAAGAATCAAAGAGTAAACCTTTACCTTTTCCGCAGAGACTTGAACTGAAAAAGAGCGAAAAAAGGAAAATTTTCCCAAATTTGTAGATGTTTTTAATGGCTTAACGATAAATTTTCCGTTATTAAAAGTATTGGACTTAATGCCTCAGTACGCTAAATTCTTTAAGGAACTACTCTCGAAGAAGAAGAAATTTCCTAAATTGGGTAGAATTAGCATAAGTGAAGAATGTAGTGCTTTGTTGAAAAAGAAAAACTCCACAAAAGAAAAAAGAACCAAATAGTTTTGTTATGCCAATACAAATAGGATGAATAAATTTGGGTAAAGCTCTATGTGATTTAGGAGCTAGCATAAATTTAACACCCTTATCTATATAATAACCTTGGATTGAAGAGTTTAAAACCTTGGATTGAAGAGTTTAAAGCTTACTTCTATAACATTAAAATTGGCCGACAAGATGATTGTTTACCTAATAGGGATTCTTGAGGACATGCTAGAAAAAGTTGGATGATTCATTTTTCAGCAAACTTCATGGTGTTAGACTATGATGCCGAGGATGAGATGGATATAATTCTTGGACATCCATTCCTACCAACCTTGAGAAATCAAATTGATATCGAAAAATAACTTGCGATGAAGGTGGGTGACAAAATTGTTAAAATTTGATGTTTTAATGATTTTGAATGTAGTGCAAAACCGATAAAGTTGTAGCAAGCTGATTCAATTCTAGGGAAGAATAGAAGTGAATTACGGTTTCTATTAGAATCAATGGTTGATTTGCTCTCAAGTGGGAGAAAAAAAATAATCAGAAGTGCTAACACAAACTTAAGTTGAAGGTACTAACGCCTCAACTTGTAAACAAGAGAAGTGTAAAGGTTATTTGAACCTCCACCAAGCACTTCTTTAGAGGAGATATGGATTGTCCCTTAACTCCTGCTTCACTATAATTAAATTTTATTTTTATTTTTGCATTACATATAGATTGGATTTTTAGGTTGCATTGCACATTTACTCTTTTTTTTTTCATTTTTATTTCTTAGTAGTTTTTTATATGTGTTTTAAGTGTTCCAAGGAAAAATCAAGTATAGGAGCAAAACCAACCAATATAAAGGTTAGAGGTTGTTTTGAAGGCCAAATAATTATAAAAAGTTCAAAGTTATGTGCATCCCGTAATACCACAAAACGGGTGTCTCAAAACACTAAAGAGACACATGGCGAGCCGTAGCATGTTTTTCACACACCGTGACACACTACTCTCCACTGCCATCCGATGCTTTCTTGAGCTTTTTTTTTGTGAAAATACAGGTTTCAAGCCGTACAAACTCTATAATATAAAGGTGTTTGGTACTTAAATGTCATAACCAGTTTTCCTTAATGTCTGGAAATTAGGAATGATTGGGGGTTAAATTGTAAGAAACTATAAGTTGACTACTTCTACTGAAAAATCAGGAAAATTTAGTGGTTGGTTTGGACATAGTTGAGCTCCAATTATAGTTCGGTTGGATGAGAACCAACTGGTTCGATAGTGGGAGACAAAATGATTATCAATGGATGGTTTTCATAGGGTTGATAATCGTGCATAGAGGGCTATAAAGAGTTGATAAATGAATTCCTAAGGTGAATTCTTCCTAGTTCTGCTTAATTTTCTTCTCTTCTTCATATTCTTCGTTGCTCTGAAGAAGAAATAATCAGGAAGCTTTGCATCGAGCGGTGAAAATGGGGTTTGAGTCAAAAAAGTAGAGAATCCAGTGAGTTGGTAAGGTTCCAAGTCCTTCGGTGTTAGTGGGAATAAGAAATAAAGTTAAGAATTTTTAGAATCTTTGAGGGGTTCTGCATGTTTATGCAAAATTGAGTTTTAAGTTGGAATGTTAAGTTTAATTTATGAATTTTGTTGTCATGCTTAGCTGCTAGGAAAATGAAAGCTCCGACTTTCAGAAAGGTTAAGCTGATGAGGCAAAGAAGCATCAGATGAGTTTCTATACTCCATTCCTGGGATGATGTATGTCTGGCATGAATCTATGTTGAGTTCTTTGATGATGCATGACCTTTGCTGATTGTGAATGCAAAGCATGTATACTAATACGTATACTAATTCATAGGTATGTAAGTATTCGCAATATAGTTAGATATGCATGAAATAGTTATGATTCTGTGTCTCAAGGGTAGTATACTCCATGATTGTGTGCTATTTAAATGTAAGTATTGCATGTTATAATGGTGGAGTACGAGGAGAGAAATATTTATGGGTTAGATAAAGTTAGGGTTGGGAAAATGGAATTTCTGTTAGATTCCACAATCTGGTCTTGCTGGGTGCAAACCGTGATGTGCGAAGCTCTGGGCCTTGTGGAAGGGACATTGCGGTGTTTGAGCATCAATGTTAGAAATAGAAAAATGGAGGAAAGGGCGATAGATAGGGAAATGGAATTTCCATTAGATTTTACAGTCTAGTGATGCTGGATGCAAGCCATGATATGTCAAGCTCCGGGTCTTGCAGAGGGGTAAGGATATCGTCTGGCTTGCTAGAGCGACACCGTGACGACAGTTTCTAGGTTCTATAGAGAAACACCGTGACGACGACCAGTAGGTTCTATGGGGCGACTTCGCGACAACAGTAAGGTCTTTAGGGGTGACACCTCAAAGAGGTTTAAAAATGTAAGACTATAGCTCGACTATGACAACTAGTATAGTTCTTTGGGACAGTAAAAATGGGGTGGTCCGCTGGGACAGTAAATACGGGGTAGTCCATTGGGACAGTAAAAAAGGGGTAATCCACCGGGACAGTAAAAACAGGGTAGTTCACTAAGACAATAAACACGGGCTAGTCCGTCGGGACAGTAAAAATGTGATAGTCTGTTGGGATAATAAATCCAGGTTAGTCTGTCGGGACAGTAAAAAGGAGGTAGTCTACCGGGACAATAAACTCGGGGTAGTTTGTTGGGACAATAAACACATGGTAGCCCATTGGGACAATAAAAATGGGTAGTCCGCCAGGACATTAAACATGAGAGTTAAAGGTGTAAGACCATAGCTCGACTATGGCAGTAAATGGAGTCCGTTGGGACAATAAAAATGGGGTAGGCCGCCAGGACAGTAATTATAGGAAAATAATGCAAGTAAGGAAAATTGCAAGTGCTGATAAGCGATAGCTAGCCAGCAGATTTAAGGAAGCCGTCGAAAAAGGAAAAATCATTATAAATCGAAAAACCCTTCCAAAATGGTAAGCAAGGAAGTTGATAGGGCTTGTGTTAGTAACCCAGCTAGAATCAATTATAGGAATGTCATGTCGATAACACCTTGTAGATAGACAAACAAAATAGGATTTATCTGTAGATCACAGCTAAGGTTCCACCAATAAAAACCGCTAGAAAGTGCTCAAGAAAACTCAATATGTTAGAAGGTCTTTGGAAGGGTAATAAGAGATTTACTCCCAGTATAAGGCTTCGATAAAACCGTAGTTTATACGGGGAGAGACAAACGTATATACTCCAGATAGTATAATCGGTAAAGAAGGGTTAGTTGGAACTGAAGGATAAAAATGAGGTGTTAAAAGAGATCATCTAATTGGCAGATATGTCTTTCAAGACTATTCCTCTTTGATGGGAATTCATTTCGAGTATATCCTCCATAGAGTTAGTTCCGTAGGGAACCATCATGGAAGAGAAATCATAAACTTGAATGGTCGCTCAGATGACAGTCTATCGAACACTAAAGACCAAAACGATCCACTGCAGATGGACATGATACACTTTAAAAGCAAGGTATCACAAACAGGGCAGATTACGAGGAAGTGATTCCACTTTTTCCACCTGGGTGTAAGGTGAAATAAAATTTAGTCCGCCAAAGTGGCGTAAGTCCTAATTAGTTGACCTGACTGACGGGACGTTAGCATGTCCTTCGGGACAGTTGTAAGAAAAATATTGAAATATACGCCAAGAAAGGCAAATCCAAAGGTGTCCTAGCTCACAAGAATTCTAAAATTAAAAAATAATCCTACGTGGAGATGATAGCCCACGTTCTATTCCCTAAAAACCACAACCTTGGAAAATATATATAACAAATATATATAATATTACATTCATTCACATACATTCCCCTAAACATGCGAATAATGTAACGACCCAAAATTGGGCCTAGTAGGATTGGGCCCATTGGACCTTGAGTGTAGAAGCGTTTTAAAATTTATGGGAATTTGAGAACGGCATTATTTCAAGTTGGACTTATTAGAAAGGTGATTTTGGAAAGTTACGGGGTTCTATGAAGGCTCGGGGTTGAATTGGGCCTTAGTAAAAATTTGGTGTTTAAGCCTATTTAGGAGAAATAGTAAGTGGCATCAATACTTATGAAAATAAGTATTCAGTTTGCTAGCATAAGTGAGCATATGGCAAAGAGGTTATGGCATTAAGTGAAGAGTATGGAGGGAAGAGGTTCGAATCCCTTTGATGCAAAATTTTGACTATTTTTTGTGTTCTTTCCTAAGTTTCGCCAAGATGGTATATAAGGCAAGGTGGACTTTTAATTTTGGCAAGGTGGCTAAGGAAATAAGGAAAAGATGAAGGTAAGGAAAGGAATCAAAAGAAAAGGAAGGAATAGGGAACATGTTGGCTTAAGGTGTGGAAAATGTTTTGGAAAGAAATTGTTGGTCAACATCCATCCTTGTGGCAAGAGTTACATACGGTTTTGCAAGGGAGAGGGGGGAAACCGAAACTTTTCTTTGCTTTTGAGAGTTCTTTTGGGTTTCTTTTTGAGAGTGACGTTTTGGGTACTTCTTCCTTGAGCATTTCGGGTCATCTCCTTTTCAATTCTTCTTGTCGAATTCTTAAGCCCTCTCTTTTCTTCTCCAATTTCCTTCCTACTCATTCCTCTCCATAGCCTAACCTTTTCTCTCTTCCCTAATCCTTAATCGTTTCATTCTTTTTCTCTCCTTAACCGAATGAGTGCCCCTCATATCTCAATCGTTATTTTTGTAGTGTAATAGTGGGAAGGCCGAATCTATCACATTTGATTCATCCGTAGCCATAAGTACAATCGGTAAGAAGTAGTTCTCTATTTGTCAATAGCTTTGTTTCATCCGAGTTTTTCCTTAATAATCGAGTGTTCTTTTTTCTCTCTCGTTGGGTCTGAGTTACATTCTTTTCTGTGATATGGCCATCGTTGGACTTAGGGCTTTCAACAAGGTGAAGGAGCACAAGTGATTTGTATTAACCAAATCATTATCGTCGACTCGTCAAGTAAGTGGGGTAAGAACGTTGTTATAAGATTTGTTTTGGTCAAAGGTGGGATAATTGCGAACGACTCTTTTGCTCACCAAATATTGTTAGGATGGGATTTCAGTAGCCAAAGGGTAGGATCGATTTTGGTGCACTGAGGGAGATCACATTCGTGGTGTTGAAACGGTGGAAAGCACAACTCGTAATCAAGGTGTGTAATTCCGTACCCTTCCAAATATATGTTTGAAATGGTGTGTAATCTCATACCTCTCTGAATGTTTGTATGATATGTTCTATGATTCGGTCGGAATACCGAAGAAAACTGGAAACCGGCATCCGTGACCACTCGGGCGTGCGTATATTCGTAGTGGTAACCATATTTTGCAATGAAACAGTTTGGTCAGCAGCAGTGACATGATTTTGATAAGTCACGAAAAATAGGAGAAAGGGAATTAGAAAGTGAATAAGATATAGAAATAAATCTTACTGTGTCTATTTTTATATGAAAGAAACAGAGGAGGAAGAAGAAATTTTATATTCTGTGATATTTTAATTTTAGTGAGATGGTTCTGACTGACTTCGTGGTTCCCTATTCTATCTTGGAAAAATCATTCAAAATTTTAAAAGGTGAATTAAGAGTTATAATTTATATGTATAGATTCCTTAGTGAGCCTATTTTTAATAGAAACAAGTGGGAGCAACATATGAAAACCGTACAGAGAGATATTTGAATTTTTGGTAAGAGACGTCAGAACCGCTGGTCAGTGAAACAAGGGAATCTTTAGAGAATAAATTGTATTAAACGACTTAGCCAAAAACTCTGGAAAAATTGAAGTAAGTAGATATATGAGTCTAGTTTCAAGGAAAATTTACGGATCTAAATTTTGAGTTTCCTAACTCGAGTTATAGTTAGTTTAGTCAGAATGACGCAGATGGACAATTTTAATTTTCTATGCCCAAATTAGTAGTTAAGTCCGGGGTTGCCGAATTACCAAAATACCCTTGGAGGGTAAATTATCGAAATACCCCTGGGTTGCGAAATTACCGACTTACCCTTAGTGGGTAAGATTACCGAATTACAAAGATGCCCTTATGGGCCGAATTACGAAAATACCCTTATGGGCCGAATTGTAAAGTGTTATAATGGGCCGATTGGTTATATTGCCTAAATGGGCCGAATTGATATAGTGCTTAATTGGCCGAATTGATATATTGCTTAATGGACCGAATTGATATATTGCTTAAAAGGCCGATTTGTAATGTGTTAATTGGCTGAACTTTTGTCTGAATTTATTATTGTTGTTATATTTGTAAATATCATGATTTGCTATGTATGATGCATCTACATGAATTTGCATGGGTTGGGAAAATGTTGAAGAGAAGAAATTCTGGTGGCACTACCACAAATATGTTTGATAATATGATACTCTGAGATTCTGGTGGCTTGCCCACAATTAAATGTGTTATAAAAGGCATAATGCCTGCGATTGGTGTGTTGGCGGGGTGGGTTGACTTGATCCCCACAGGTGTGATGGATGGTACGGGTGGTGTGTAGCGGATGGATTATTAGGTTGGTTTGGGATTGCATTACATTCATATGATATATTTGATACATTATTATGTATGGGATGGGAAAATGTCAAGAGAAGTGTAGCCTGGTGACTCTGCCACATTCTGATTCTGGTGGCTCTGCCACAAATTCTAATAATGGCTATGTGCCAACCTAAATATGGCTTTGTGCCATCATGCTTATGGCTTTGTGCTAAACGTATTTACCCGGGGCTATGTGCCTAACATATGAATTAACGACTGGTGTCGATCATTTTACCAAGGTCATGTGCCGCTTATATTACCGTATATGATATTCCGGTGGCTCGCCACACTCTGCTTTAGTGGCTATGCCACGATAATCATATTCGTGGCTTTGCCACAAATTCTGTATATGGCAGCTTGCCTGCGATTGGTGTGTTGGCGGGGTGGGTTGACTTGATCCCCACAGGTGTGATGGATGGTATGGGTTGTGTGTAGCGGATGGATATCTAGGATGGGTTGGGTTGCATAGATTCATACATTTGCTTCATTTTAAGATTGTTATGTAAAAGGGCTTAGGCCCATGATATTGCTATATGGGTTCAGGCCCAATGGATGACGGTAAGGGGTTTCACACTGAGTTCTTGTAACTCACTCCCTTGTAGGTAATGCTCAGTTATGTGGACTTGGGCCATGGATGACTCGGTGGAGGCCATACTTCAGAAATTGTGTTCTTGAACTTTAGAATTTCTATTTACGTTACTTAATTTCTTTTACTATTTTGGGTTTTTAAGTTGTAATAAAGCCTCTGGAATATTTTATTTTTGCATTATGTTTGACGTATTTAATATTTTGCTTGAATTATTTTAAATGGGGATTTTCTAAAAGCATAACTAACGGTTTTCTAAAATTGATTAATAAATGGATTTTATAACAAACTTTTACAAATATTTTAACTCGTAAATCTTCTCTCGAATTATCAATAATATTTTCAAAAGCCACGGTTTTAAAGTTCACTACCTTGATTTTTGACTCATCAATCAATCTCTCAAAAATACTTGTATTTTATCTACGTTTCCGCAACAATTTCAAAATGCTTCTGTAACTCTATTTCTAGACATCACAATTTTGTAAATTGTTTATTTCAAATATGCTTTCGCCACCAAAAAGGTTTTTTTTAAAGATAATTACGTTTTGAAGTAGTTAACAATTGCTTAAGTGTTTTGGGTTTTAACAAAGAGGTCAGAATTCTCAAACAAGTTTTTCCATGTGACACGCCGCATTCTGCCCTAACTTCTAGGCCAGTTTGGGGTGTTACATTTTATGGTATCGAGAGTTTACAAAACCCTACTGTGGTTTGGGTTCAAAAGTGTTTTCAAAGCCGTTTAAAATTTTAATTTATAAATACATGTTCTAAAGGAAGTATGGCACCACGGGTATCCGGCACCAAGTCAAGTAAGTATGTGTTTTTATTTTATGATTATTGTGTTAGTACTATGGTAAGAAAATTCCACAAAATAGAATACTCTAGAACTTTTAGTTTTAGAAGAAGTGAAACTATAGAGATTGAGACTTTAGGATGCGTGCATGAAAACAACTTTACTTCCTATACTCCATAAAATATTGTTTAATAAACATTGAATAATTATACTGATTCATAAGACTCGTAATCAGATTAAATTGATTTAGCAAATATGAGCGTTAAAGGACGTAGACGCGATAGATGTGGACGTGGTAGAGGCCGAGGTGCTAAGGCTAGATCTTCAGTATCGGGGCATGTTTTTGAAAGGGAGGCGCTGGCATCGCCAGTGGTTGAGACGGGATCTCATGATCGAGCTGGGGTTGATGAGCTAACTCAGATAGTTAAGGAAGTATTGGAAGAGGTTAAAGGAATTGGTGAAGCACTTCGAGTTGAGTGTGTGGACTGTAAGAAGAAAAGAGATCGCAGTTCTTTTGGGTCGTAGTCTCGTTCCATAAAGCGTGTTAAGGTACGTCCAAACTTTCTGGCTTGCGATTATTGCGTATAGGCGCCATCCGAGAATGCCGAGGAGGTCGAGAGCACGCTTGAGATGCGGGTCTAAGGAGCATAAGGCTCGGGATTGTTTCATCACCATCAAGTCGTGTATGTTTTGGTTGGATGTGATGATTGAATGTAGAAAATTTTAGGTATAAGTGGTAGATAACTGCTTGCTTCTGTGGTTAGATGTTTGGTTGTGTGAAAGAGGATTCAAGATTTTGTTAAAAGTACATTAGTGTTATTAAGATCAGAGTGCGCAGCGAAAGCATAGTGGTGTGATTCGAGGGGTGCGTTTAGTAGTTGGTTGGAAATTTCGAGGACGGAATTTCTTTAAGGAGGGTAGAATTGTAACGACCCGAAATTGGGCCTAGTAGGATTGGGCCCATTGGACCTTGAGCGTAGAAGCGTTTTAAAATTTATGGGAATTTGAGAACGACATTATTTCAATTTGGACTTATTAGGAAGGTGATTTTGGAAAGTTACGGGATTCTATGAAGGCTCGGGGTTGAATTGGGCCCTAGTAAAAATTTGGTGTTTAAGCCTATTTAGGAGAAATAGTAAGTGGAATCAATACTTATGAAAATAAGTATTCAATTTGCTAGCATAAGTGAGCATATGGCAAAGAGGTTATGGCATTAAGTGAAGAGTATGGAGGGAAGAGGTTCGAATCCCCTTGATGCAAAATTTTGACTATTTTTTTATGTTCTTTCCCTAAGTGTCGGCCAAGATGGTATATAAGGCAAGGTGGACTTTTTAATTTTGGTAAGGTGGCTAAGGAAATAAGGAAAAGATGAAGGTAAGGAAAGGAATCAAAAGAAAAGGAAGGAATAGGGAACATGTTGGCTTAAGGTGTGGAAAATGTTTTGGAAAGAAATTGTTGGTCAACATCCATCCTTGTGGCAAGAGTTACATACGGTTTTGCTAGGGAGAGGGGGGAATCCGAAACTTTTCTTTGCTTTTGAGAGTTCTTTCAGGTTTCTTTTTGAGAGTGACGTTTTGGGTACTTCTTCCTTGAGCATTTCGGGTTATCTCCTTTTCAATTCTTCTTGTCGAATTCTTAAGCCCTCTCTTTTCTTCTCCAATTTCCTTCCTACTCATTCCTCTCCATAGCCTAACCTTTTCTCTCTTCCCTAATCCTTAATCGTTTCATTCTTTTTCTCTCCTTAACCGAATGAGTGCCCCTCATATCTCAATCGTTATTTTTGTAGCCTAATAGTGGGAAGGCCGAATCTATCACATTTGATTCATCCGTAGCCATAAGTACAATCGGTAAGAAGTAGTTCTCTCTTTGTCAATAACTTTGTTTCATCCGAGTTTTTCCTTAATAATCGAGTGTTCTTCTTTCTCTCTCGCTGAGTTACATTCTTTTCTGTGATATGGTCATCGTTGGACTTAGGGCTTTCAACAAGGTGAAGGAGCACAAGTGATTTGTATTAACCAAATCGTTATCGTCGACTCGTCAAGCAAGTGGGGTAAGAACATTGTTATAAGATTTGTTTTGGTCAAAGGCGGGATAATTGCTAACGACTCTTTCGCTCACCAAATATTTTTAGGACGGGATTTCAGTAGTCAAAGGGTAGGATCGATTTTGGTGCACTGAGGGAGATCACATTCGTGGTGTTGAAACGGTAGAAAGCACAACTCGTAATCAAGGTGTGTAATTCCATACCCTTCCGAATATATGTTTGAAATGGTGTGTAATCTCATACCTCTCTGAATGTTTGTATGATATGTTCTATGATTCGGTCGGAATACCGAAGAAAACCAGAAACCGGCATCCGTGACCACTCGAGCGTGCGTATATTCGTAGTGGTAACCATATTTTTCAATGAAACAGTTTGGTCAGCAGCAGTGACATGATTTTGAAAAATTACGAAAAATAGGAGAAAGGGAATTAGAAAGTGAATAAGATATAGAAATAAATTTACTGTGTCTATTTTTATATGAAAGAAACAGAGGAAGAAGAGGAATTTTATATTCTGTGATATTTTAATTTTAGTGAGACTGGTTCTGACTGACTTCGTGGTTCCCTGTTCTGTCTTGGAAAAATCATTCAAAATTGTAAAAGGTGAATTAAGAGTTATAATTTATATGTATAGATTCCTTAGTGAGCCTATTTTCAATAGAAATAAGTGGGAGCAACATATGAAAACCGTAAAGACAGATATTTGAATTTTGGGTAAGAGAGGTTAGAACCGTTGGTCAGTGAAACAAGGGAATTTTTAAAGAATAAACTGTGTTAAACGGCTAAGCCAAAAATTCTGGAAAAATCGAAGTAAGAATATATATGAGTCTAGTTTCAAGGAAAATTTACGGATCTAAATTTTGAGTTTCCTAACTCGAGTTATAGTTAGTTTAGTCAGAATGACGCAGATGGACAGTTTTAATTTTCTATGCCCAAATTAGTAGTTAAGTCTGGGGTTGCCGAATTACCAAAATACCCTTGGAGGGTAAATTACCGAAATACCCCTGGGTTGCGAAATTACCGAATTACCCTTAGTGGTAAGATTACCGAATTACGAAAATGCCCTTATGGGCCGAATTACGAAAATGCCCTTATGGGCTGGATTGGAAAGTGTTATAATGGGCCGATTGGTTATATGGCCTAAAAGGGCCGAATTGATATAGTGCTTAATGGGTCGAATTGATATATTGCTTAATGGGCCGAATTGATATATTGTTTAATGGGCCGATTAGTAAAGTGTTAATGGGCTGAACTTTTGTCTGAATTTATTATTGTTGTTATATTTGTAAATATCATGATTTGCTATGTATGATGCATCTACATGATTTACATGGGTTGGGAAAATGTTGAAGAGAAGAAATTCTGGTGGCACTGCCACAAATATGTTTGATAATATGATACTCTGAGATTCTGGTGGCTTGCCCACAATTAAATGTGTTATAAAAGGCATAATGCTGCGATTGGTGTGTTAGGCGGGTGGGTTGACTTGATCCCCACAGTGTGATGGATGGAACGGGTGGTGTGTAGCAGATGGATTATTAGGTTGGTTTGGGATTGCATTACATTCATATGATATATTTGATACATTATCATGTATGGGATGGGAAAAATGCTCAAGAGAAGTGTAGCCCGGTGGCTCGCCACATTCGATTCTCGTGGCTCACCACAAATTCGATAATGGCTATGTGCCAACCTAAATATGGCTTTGTGCCATCGTGATTATGGCTTTGTGCTACACGTATTTACCCGGGGCTATGTGCCTAACATATGAATTAACGAATCAGTCGATCATTTTACCAAGGTCAGTGCCTGTTATATTACCGTATATGATATTCCGGTGGCTCGCCACAATTCGTCTCGTGGATATGCCACGATAATCTGTTATTCTCGTGGCTTTGCCACAAATTCTCAGATATGGCGACTTGCTTGCGATTGGTGTGTTGGCGGGTGGGTTGACTTGATCCCCACAGGTGTGATGGATGGTACGGGTGGTGTGTAGCGGATGGATATCTAGGATGGGTTGGGTTGCATACATTCATACATTTGCTTCATTTTAAGATTGTTATGTAAAAGGGCTTAGGCCCATGATATTGCTATATGGCTATATGTGTGCCGGTTATATTACCGTATATGATATTGCTATCTACATTCATACACTCACTCCCCCTTTTTCTTAACCCTTGTAGGTAATGCTCAGTGATGTGGACTTGGGCCATGGATGACTCGGTGGAGGCCATACTTCAGAAATGGTGTTCTAGAACTTTAGAATTTCTATTTACGTTACTTAATTTCTTTTACTATTTTGGGTTTTTAAGTTGTAATAAGGCCTCTGGAATATTTTATTTTTGCATTATGTTTGACGTATTTATTATTTTGCTTGAATTATTTTAAATGGGGATTTTCTAAAAGCATAACCAACGGTTTTCCAAAATTTATTAATAAATGGATTTTATAACAAACTTTTACAAATATTTTAACTCGAAAATTTTCTTTCGAATTATCAATAATATTTTCAAAAGCCACGGTTTTAGAGTTCACTACCTTGATTTTTGACTCATCAATCAATCTCTCAAAAATACTTGTATTTTATCTACGTTTCCGCAACAATTTCAAAATGCTTCTGTAACTCTATTTCTAAACATCACATTTTTGTAAATTGTTTATTTCAAATATGCTTTCGCCACCAAAAATGTTTTTTTTAAAGATAATTACATTTTCAATTAGTTAACAATTGCTTAAGTGTTTTGGGTTTTAACAAAGAGGCTGTAATTCTCAAACAAGTTTTTCCATGTGACACGCCAGATTCGGGTCTAACTTCTAGGCCGGGTTTGGGGTGTTACAAATAATTACAAGAATGCCACATCTTATCAAATATTAATCAAACAAGATCAAGAGAGAGATTCAGTCTCAGTTTACACTATAAACATGGCACAACCTAGCTCTTGATACCAATTGTTGTGAAAAATTTAGTTTGGAAACAATTTTCTTGCATAGCGAAAAAATTAAAATTTTGAGAACCGACTTGGTTTGTGATATTTATAGCAATAAACCTTAACCAAATTCGTATTTGGGTTTTTGGATAAGCGAATCCTTGATGTAACAATCTTCTCTACTATTCTCGTACCACGAATTACTTCGAGTGTGGGCTCGAATCAATTGAATTGAAACACCAAACTAGAAAAAAGTTCTTTCATTTTGGGGTGAAAAAGAAAATTCTCTCGTCTTCAATAGAAACTTATAGAATTGTTCTTCTGGAAAAATATATTTAATAGTTGAGAATAAATTCTCTCTATTTTTTGGCAGAGTAACAATCTCTCAAAGTTGTGTTATTATGTAACATTCAAAAATTTAAATTTTTATGTTGCATTATTTTTGGTGCTGAGCTTGTTAGACTATTCAATTGTGTGTGTTTAAGTTGTCCTGAAATGGCTCGGGATTTATTTGGAATTAGTAAAATATTTTGGCAATTGGTACTTTAAGGTAATGGAATAAGTGACCTTAAAGCTTAAGGTAATAAAGTGGTAAAAAGCTAGCATAAATGAGCAATTGGTAAAAGGGTTATGGCGCCACATGTGTTACCTTGAGGGAAGGAGTTCGAATCCCTTTGTGTGCATGTGTGAACTTTATTTTATTGCTTTCCTTCCTTATAGTGTCGGTCAAGGATGAGCTTATGGTAAGTTGGACTTTATTTTTTTTTATGGCAAGATGGCTAAGAGAAAAGGCAAGATTGAACTTAGGAAAGGAATCAAATGGAAAAGGCATGTAGGGGAACTTAAGGCTTATTCCAAGGGTGATGTTTTGGAAAGTTTGGGTGGCCAAACTTTGACCAATTGGCCATGCATTTGGACAGTTTTTGGGGCTAAGGGGGATGGCCGAATTTTTGCTAGCATTTTGGTAACGTAGGTGCTAGTTTTGGTCATTTTTTTTCTTTAGCAAATTGGTGTATCAATTTTTTTTCTCTCCAAAATTCTTCTCCCTAGCCGAATGTGTCATGAGCAATAGGTAAACTTTCGTTTTGTTTTGGCCAAGTCTTTTTGACCATTTTGGTACCATCTTCCATTCTTCCCTAAGCTCTTTTCCTCCTTGTGCCGAAACCATACAACCTTGAAGGGGCATTTTCATTTCTTTTCTTTTCTTCTCTTTGCCGAATGCACACCAACCTCAAGACTTTTTCTTTTTTCATTTTTCATCCTTGAAAACCGAAACATAAACACCCTATCTCCTATTTCTTTTTTTTCTTCTTTTCTTCTTGCAAAAACTCTCAAACATCACTCCCTCCCTAATATTTTCACTATGGCCGAATGTCATTGATCATCTCCCCATAGCCGAATCTTCCACTTCACACATATTTTCTTCTCAACCATTTTTCTACTCACACTTTGATCAATCGGTAAGAACACTCTCTTCAATTCTCTTATTCTTCTTCTATTGCCGAATTCATATGTTGGTTTGGGAGGGTCTTTATGAACGAAATCATCATTCTCTCTCTTTCAAACAAAACCCTTTCTTCTCTGTAGTGGTATAGTGGAGTGCCGATTGTTTCTACATCGCTTAATCGACTCTAACCATAGGAAGATCGTGTGAAAAAGGAATTTCATCATTCAAGGTAAGGATTCTTCGAGGATTCTTTATTACGTTTTATTCGTTAAAGATAGTGTTGTTTAATCGATAATATTATAGGGACTTTATCGCTCGATTTTCATCTTGAGATCATACGGATTTTTGTGGTAAGTCGACCTCACCTCTAAGATCTATCATTCTTAGCAACGTAATATTTGTTTGGACTAATATTTGTTTCAATGGAGACAAGCAAGATCGAATCAAAAGGGGTAGTGATTGGTAATCAAAAAAGGAGCGGGTTAGCGATCCCTACTCCTAAATTCAAACGAAGGGTTGTTTCGACGATTCGAGATTTTCCACCGGGTTGTGGACCCTCATCCGGTGAGAAGAAACTATTCGAGGTTGTTTGCAATTGTGAGGCATCAGCGATTCGGGATTTTCCACCGGTTGTGGGATCATTAATCGGGAGAACAGGCAAATAGTAGTTATTCGCAATTCCGAGGGTAAAAACCTAGACCGTTTTTCTTAGAGTAGATTTACTATAAGTGTACATGTTCTAATTGAGCGTTAAAAATATTTTTAGGTGTCGACGATCAAGAAAGTGTAGTGCTTACCGTAATCAGGTGTGTAATCTCACACCGTATTCCATGGGTTAGATAATTATATTGTGTTAATCGCTTGATTAAATCACATGTTAGTGAAATCGGGTAAAATGGCATAACTATCACTATGTTGGTAAAGACTATGAAATCAGTATTAAGACTGTGAAAATTACGAAATTGCCCTCAATGGGCCAAATCGATAAATTGTAATATGGGCCAAATGTGATATTTGATATATGGGCCAAGTGTGATATGTGCTATATGGGCCAAATGTGATATTTGATATATGGGCCAAGTGTGATATGTGCTATATGGGCTAAATGTGATATTTGATATATGGGCCAAGTGTGATATGTGCTACATGGGCCAAATGTGATATTTGATATATGGGCCAAGTGTGATATGTGCTATATGGGCCAAATGTGATATGGGCCAGTTTGTGAAAATTTTTATAATGGGCCATATGTTTGTAACAATTATATGAATGGATGGTTGTAAATGAATATGCATATTATGTACATGATTTGCATGGGTTGGGATATTTGATGAAGAAAAGTTCTGTAGCTTTGCTACAAAATTCTCAGTGGCTCTGCCACAAATCAAAAATGGCAATGCCATGTAAACTCAGAAATCTGGTGGCTTGTCCACAAATTGATAAACGGCTCAATGCCTATTTTGGTGTGTTGGCGGGTGGGTGACTAAAGCTCCCACAGGTGTCTTTGGTTGGTACGGGTGGTGTGTAGCGGATGGAAATTAGGTTTGGTTTGGGAATTGCATATCACATTCATTTTATACATATTATTATGTTATATTTGTAAATGGGCTTTGGCCCAACATATGCTTAGTTGGATTTTTGGCCCAGTAGACATGGTAAGTGGTTTACACACTGAGTTCTAGTAACTCACCCCCATTTTCCTTATTCCTTTCAGGTAATTGTCAGTGATGGAGACTTGGGCCGTGGATGACTCGGTGGAGGCCACACTTCGTAAACGGTTAAATCTGGATTTTGGATTTCTTTAGTATTTTTAATTACTTTACTATTTTGAATTAAGGTTGTAATAAGGCCTCTGGATTAATTTTTGTTTTATTTATTGTGTGATGAATTTTATAAACTGCTTAAAGTATTTCAAATTATAATATTATTTTTCTAAAAAATTAAACAAATGATTTATAATTGAAATGAATATTTAGAAAGGATTTCATAATAATTTTTCATATTTTTAAACTGGAAAATTACTTTCGAACTACTAACGATATTTTCAAAAGACTTGAATTCTCTTTGGAAATTTTCAGCGTTGTTTTCAAAAGCCACGGTTTTGTAGATCATTAGTTCAAATTTATCGATTTATCAATCAAATCCTTGAGGATAGTAGTATTTTATCAAATCAAACTTTTTCTCTTGATTTTTAGAAAAGCAATAATTTAGTACGAACAAAAAAAAGATTTAACATGTTTTGCTCGTGTGACATACCAAATCCGCTTATAACGCATGGGCCGGGTTTGAGGTGTTACATTTTATGGTATCAGAGCCCAGCTTCAAAACTCGGCTGTGGTTTGGGTTCAAAAATATTTTTTTCAAAACTGTTTTGAATTATAGAATGTATGTCTTTAAAGGAAGTATGGCATCACGAGTATCCGGCATCAAGTCAAGTAAGTGTATGTTAATTGAATGATTATTATTGTTATGATATGACTATAGGAACACTCTAGAACTTTTAGTTTTAGGTGTTGAAACTATAGAGTTTGAGACTATAGGATACGTTTACGAAAACGACTCTACATCTTATATCTCATAAAATATCGTTAATAAACACAGAAAGAGTATACTGATTCATAAAACTTGTAATCAGATTAAATCAAAATATTCAATAGGAGCGCTAGAGGACGTGGACGTGGTAGACGTGGACGTAGTAGAGGCTGAGGTGCTAGAGTTGTGTCTGAGGCATTGGGACATGTGCCGAAAATGGACGCACCGGCGTCACCTGTGTCGAAAAATGGATCACATGACCGTATGAGAGAAGACATTGCTCTGTCCCAAGCAATGTTACGAGTCTTGGAAAGGGTTGCTGGGGCTAGATCGGGGCCAGTAGCTCGTGGGTCAATATCGGAGCGACTCAGATCAAATGGTGCTGAGGTTTTTAGGGGTATCTCGGGTGTAGCCCCAAATGTTGCGGAGTATTGGCTCAAAGCTGTGGAACGGATCATGGATGATCTGGAGTGCACCGCCGAGCAGAAGCTAAGAGGAGCTGTGTCCTTGTTGAGGGACGAGGCATATCAATGGTGGCTTACTGTTCGGGAAGGCACTCAGGCCGATCGCGTTACTTGGGATTTCTTCAAAACTGCATTCCAAGGGAAGTATGTCGGGGCTAGCTATGTGGATGCCCGAAGGAAGGAATTCCTTAATCTGGTTCAAGGAAGTAAGATCGTGGTAGCTTATGAAGCGGAATTTCTGCGTCTGAGCCGTTATGCCCGAGGTATTGTGCCAACTGACTATGAACGCTGCGTGCGTTTTGAAGACGGGTTGAGTGATGAGTTGCGGGTACTGATAGCCCCACAACAAGAAAGGAATTTTGTCGCGCTGGTGGAGAAAGCGAAGATAGCCGAAGAAGCTAAGCACTCGGAGCGGCAAAATTGAGAAAAAGACAGAGGCAAGAGGGACTTTAAGTACTCGGGTCCTGCAAAAAGGTTTCAGAAGAGGCCCAGGAATGATGAGCCAGCTCAAGCTAGAGCGCCTGCTGTTACCAATCAACCATGTGCTGATTGTGGAAGACGACACCCTGGTGAATGCTGGAAGAGAACCGGTGGTTGTTTCAAATGTGGTTATAAGGACCATCAGCTTAAGAATTGTCCTCGACGGACTGCTCCGACTCAGGAAGCTGGTAACCATGACGCACAACCAGCTAGAGGCGCTCAGCAGCCATCGAGGGGCCGTGGACCAGGTCGAGGTGGTAATGGTGCAGGTCGAGGTCAAGGTGCACCGGGCAGAGGTAATGGCTTCAGGGGTAACGCGGAGGCGAGGCAGCCAGGGTTAGTTTATGCGGTCAGACGCCGAGAGGATGGCGATGCACCTGATGTGATAACCGCACGCTTCTTTATCTCGATGTACCGCCATCGCTTTGATAGATATCGAATATACCCATTCGTATGTTGCTAGTGCTATATCTAGAAATCTAAACATTAGATCTGAGATTACTGCTAGGGAGATGACAGTAACGAGTCCCTTAGGACAGTCTGTGATGGTGAATAGATTGTTTAGAGACGTGCCCTTAGAAATTCAAGGAGAAATATTTTTGACGGATTTGATGGAATTGCCTTTCGGTGAGTTCAACCTTATTTTGGGCATGGACTGGTTAGTGAAACACCGTGCGAACTTGGATTATGCTGCAAAGCGGATGACGATAAGAACTTCAGAAGATAAAGAAGTGGTGATGATAGGTGAAAGGAGAAATTATTTATCGAATGTGGTATCTGCTTTAAAGACAGAAAAGTTGGTGCATAAAGGGTGTGGAGCATTCCTAGCCTTCATTAGTGTTTTGGATGCCAAGGATTTATCGGTGGAAAGTGTTAGAACGGTGAAGGAGTTTTCGGACATCTTTCCCGAAGAACTTCCGGGTTTACCTTCAGACTGGGAAGTAGAGTTTGGCATTGAGCTTTTGCCCGGAACGGCTCCGGTGTCCATTGCTCCTTATAGAATGGCGCCAAAGGAGTTAGCGGAACTTAAAGCTCAAATTCAAGAATTGTTGGATCGGGGATTTATTCGACCGAGTGTGTCTTCGTGGGGAGCACCGGTCTTGTTCGTCAAGAAGAAGGATGGGTCGATGCGTATGTGCATTGATTATAGGCAGTTGAATAAATTGACGATCAAGAATAGGTATCCATTGCCGAGAATTGATGACCTGTTCGACCAACTGTGAGGAGCTTCAATTTTCTCGAAGATAGATTTGAGATCGGGTTATCACCAACTTAAGGTTAAGGAGGCGGATATTCATAAGATGGTGTTTCGAACTCGTTATGGTCACTATGAGTTCTTGGTGATGCCATTTGGTTTGACCAATACACCAGCTTTATTTATGGACATGATAAACTGGGTCTTCCAACCCTATTTAGATCGGTTCGTGGTGGTGTTCATAGATGACATCTTGGTATACTCGAAGAATGAAAAAGAACATGATTCACATCTGCGAATAGTATTGCAAATATTGAGGGAAAAGCAGCTTTATGCCAAATTCAGTAAGTGTGAATTTTCGCTAAAGGAAGTGACTTTCTTGGGACATGTTGTGTCAGCCGAAGGAATCAGGGTTGATCCTCGGAAGGTAGAGGCTGTGTTGGATTGGAAACCACCGAAGTCAGTGGCTGAGATTCGGAGTTTCCTAGGGTTGGTTGGTTATTATAGACATTTTGTTGAGGGGTTTTCATTGATTTCTGCACCCTTAACTAAGCTTTTGCCCAAGGGAGTACCATTTGTGTGGTCAGATCAGCAGCAAGAGAGCTTTGAGAAATTGAAGAAGATTCTAACGGAAGCGCTAGTTTTGATTCAACCTGAAGCTGGAAAAGAGTTTATTGTCTACTGCGTTGTGTCACACATGGGTTTAGGATGTGTATTGATGCAAGGTGGGAAAGTGGTAGCTTATGCATCTCGTCAGTTAAGGCCGCACAAGGTGAATTATCCCACTCATGATTTGGAGTTGGCTGTGGTGGTGTTTACTTTGAAGATTTGGAGACACTACCTGTACGGTGAGAAGTCGGTCATTTATACGGACCATAAGAGTCTAAAGTACCTCCTTACCCAAAAGGAGTTGAACTTAAGACAGCAGAGGTGGATAGAGTTGTTGAAGGATTACGACTTCTCAATTGAGTATCACCCCGGAAAGGCTAACGTGGTGGCAGACGCATTGAGTCGTAAGGTAATATCGGAGTTGAGAGCGATGTTTGCTCAACTCAGTTTGTATGAAGATGGTAGTTTGCTAGCCGAACTTCAGGTGAAGCCTATGTGGTTAGAACAGATCAAGGAGAAGCAATTATCAGATGGAAAGTTGGGTCCCTTACTTCAGCAAGTGGTAGGTGGTGTGATAGGGGGTTTTGGATTGATTAATGATAGAGTACTGTGTTTCCGCGGAAGAATTTGTATGCCCAAGGATTCGGATTTGAGACAAATGATTCTGCGAGAGGCGCATAGTAGCCCATATGATATGCACCCCGGGGGAAATAAAATGTATCGAGACCTTCGTGAAATGACATTGGTGGCCGTGGTTGAAACGGAGGTTACCGAGTTTGTGAGTAGGTGCTTGACATGTCAGTAAGTGAAGGCGGAACATCAATTGCCGTCGGGATTGCTATAACCGGTGAAGATTCCATTATGGAAGTGGGAACGAATAACGATGGACTTTGTTAGTGGGTTACCCTTATCGCCAACTAAGAAAGATTTTGTCTGGGTAATAGTGGATCGATTGACGAAGACTGCCCATTTTCTACCTGTTCGTACAGATTACTCACTGCAAAAGTTGGCCAAGTTGTATGTAGCGGAGATCGTGAGGTTACATGGGGTACCAGTGTCTATTATTTCAGACTGGGACCCTAGGTTTACATCGCGGTTTTGGAAAGATTTGCATGAGGCTTTATGAACAAGGTTAAATTTCAATACGGCTTTTCATCCTCAGTCAGATGGTCAGTCGGAAAGAGTAATCCAGATTTTGGAAGACATGTTAAGGGGTTGTGTGATTGACTTCAGGGGTAGTTGGGAGGATTTCCTACCGTTGGCGTAATTTATGATAACAATAGTTATCAATCCAAAGATCCGGATGGCACCCTACGAGGCTTTGTATGGTCGTAGGTGTCGTACTCCTACTTGTTGGACTGAATTGGGGGAGCGACAGTTACTGGGTCCTGAGCTGATATCAGAGACGGAGGAAAAGGTAAATGTAATTCGGGAATGGTTAAAGAAAGCTTCGGATAAACAAAAATCGTATGCGGATCTGAAGCGTAAGGATATTGAATTTGAGGTGGGAGATCAAGCCGTTTTAAAGGTCTCACCTTGGAAGAAAATCTTCAGATTTGGAAGGAAGGGCAAGTTGAGCCCTAGATTCATCGGACCATACCGTGTGTTGAAGCGTGTAGGACCAGTGGCTTATCAGCTCGAGTTACCTCTGGAGTTGAGCCAGATACATAGTGTATTTCATGTCTCTATGTTAAGGCGTTGCCGATCGGATCTGTCTCACATAGTACCAGTAGAGGATGTTGAGTTAAGGCCTGACTTGTCATTCGAGGAGGAGCCAGTGCAAATTTTAGATCAAGACGTTAAGGTTTTGAGAAGGAAGTCAGTACCGTTAGTCAAAGTTCTATGGCGTAATCACGGAGTGGAGGAAGCTACATGGGAGCCCGAGGACACGATTCGACAACAATATCCTCACCTCTTTTAATCAGGTAAATTTCGAGGACGAAATTTTCTTTAAGAGGGGTAGAATTGTAACATTCAAAAATTTAAATTTTTATGTTGCATTATTTTGGGTGCTGAGCTTGTTAGACTATTCAATTGTGTGTGTTTAGGTAGTCCTGAGATGGCTCGGGATTTATTTGGAATTAGTAAAATATTTTGGCAATTGGTACTTTAAGGTAATGGAATAAGTGGCCTTAAAGCTTAAGGTAATAAAGTGGTAAAAAGCTAGCATAAATGAGCAATTGGTAAAAGGGTTATGGCGCCACATGTGTTACCTTGAGGGAAGGAGTTCGAATCCCTTTGTGTCCATGTGTGAACTTTATTTTTTTTCTTTCCTTCCTTATAGTGTCAGTCAAGGATGATCTTATGGTAAGTTGGACTTTATTTTTTTTTTATGGCAAGATGGCTAAGAGAAAAAGGCAAGATTGAACTTATGGAAAGGAATCAAATGGAAAAGGCATGTAGGGGGAACTTAAGGCTTATTCCAAGGGTGATGTTTTGGAAAGTTTGGGTGGCCAAACTTTGACCAATTGGCCATGCATTTGGATGATTTTTGGGGCTAAGGGGGATGGCCGAATTTTTGCTAGCATTTTGGTAAGGTAGGTGCTAGTTTTGGTCATTTTTTTCTTTAGCAAATTGGTGTATCAAATTTTTTTCTCTCCAAAATTCTTCTCCCTAGCCGAATGTGTCATGAGCAATAGGTAAACTTTCGTTTTGTTTTGGCCAAGTCTTTTTGACCATTTTGGCACCATCTTCCATTCTTCCCCAAGCTCTTTTCCTCCTTGTGCCGAAACCATACAACCTTGAAGGGGCATTTTCATTTCATTTCTTTTCTTCTCTTTGCCGAATGCACACCAACCTCAAGACTTTTTCTTTGTTCATTTTTCATCCTTGAAAACCGAAACATAAACACCCTATCTCCTATTTCTTTTTCTTCTTCTTTTCTTCTTGCAAAAACTCTCAAACATCACTCCCTCCCTAATATTTTCACTATGGCCGAATGTCATTGATCATCTCCCCATAGCCGAATCTTCCACTTTACACATATTTTCTTCTCAACCATTTTTCTACTCACACTTTGATCAATCGGTAAGAACACTCTCTTCAATTCTCTTATTTTTCTTCTATTGCTGAATTCATATGTTGGCTTGGGAGGGTCTTTATGACCGAAATCATCATTCTCTCTCTTTCAAACAAAACCCTTTCTTCTTTGTAGTGGTATAGTGGAGTGCCGATTGTTTCTACATCGCTTAATCGACTCTAACCATAGGAAGATCGTGTGAAAAAGGAATTTCATCGTTCAAGGTAAGGATTCTTCGAGGATTCTTTATTACTTTTTATTCGTTAAAGATAGTTTTGTTTAATCGATAATATTATAGGGACTTTATCGCTCGATTTTCATCTTGAGATCATACGGATTTTTGTGGTAAGTCGACCTCACCTCTAAGATCTATCATTCTTAGCAACGTAATATTTGTTTGGACTAATATTTGTTTCAATGGAGACAAGCAAGATCGAATCAAAAGGGGTAGTGATTGGTAATCGAAAAAGGAGCGGGTTAGCGATCCCTACTCCTAAATTCAAACGAAGGGTTGTTTCGACGATTCGAGATTTTCCACCGGGTTGTGGACCCTCATCCGGTGAGAAGAAACTATTCGAGGTTGTTTGCAATTGTGAGGCATCAGCGATTCGGGATTTTCCACCGGGTTGTGGACTGTCAATCGGGGAGAACAGGCAAATAGTAGTTATTCGCAATTCCGAGGGTAAAAACCTAGACCGTTTTTCTTAGAGTAGATTTACTATAAGTGTACATGTTCTAATTGAGCGTTAAAAATATTTTTAGGTGTCGACGATCAGGAAAGTGTAGTGCTTACCGTAATCAGGTGTGTAATCTCACACCGTATTCCATGGGTTAGATAATTATATTGTGTTAATCGCTTGATTAAATCACATGTTAGTGAAATCGGGTAAAATAGCATAATTATCACTATGTTGGTAAAGACTATGAAATCGGTATTAAGACTGTGAAAATTATGAAATTGCCCTCAATGGGCCAAATCAATAAATTGTAATATGGGCCAAATGTGATATTTGATATATGGGCCAAGTGTGATATGTGCTATATGGGCCAAATGTGATATTTGATATATGGGCCAAGTGTGATATGTGCTATATGGGCTAAATGTGATATTTGATATATGGGCCAAGTGTGATATGTGCTATATGGGCCAAATGTGATATTTGATATATGGGCCAAGTGTGATATGTGCTATATGGGCCAAATGTGATATGGGCCAGTTTGTGAAAATTGTTATAATGGGCCATATGTTTGTAACAATTATATGAATGGATGGTTGTAAATGAATATGCATATTATGTACATGATTTGCATGGGTTGGGATATTTGACGAAGAGAAGTTCTGGTAGCTTTGCTACAAAATTCTGGTGGCTCTGCCACAAATCTGAAAAATGGCAATGCCATGTAAACTCTGTAAATCTGGTGGCTTGTCTACAAATTGATAAACGGCTCAATGCCTATTTTGGTGTGTTGGCGGGGTGGGTGACTAAAGCTCCCCACAGGTGTGCTGGTTGGTACGGGTGGTGTGTAGCGGATGGAAATTAGGTTTGGTTTGGGAATTGCATATCACATTCATTTTATACATATTATTATGTTATATTTGTAAATTGGCTTTGGCCCAACATATGCTTAATTGGATTTTTGGCCCAGTGGACATGGTAAGTGGTTTACACACTGAGTTCTAGTAACTCACCCCCATTTTCCTTATTCCTTTCATGTAATGGTCAGTGATGGAGACTTGGGCCGTGGATGACTCGGTGGAGGCCATACTTCGTAAACGGTTAAATCTGAATTTTGGATTTCTTTAGTATTTTTAACTACTTTACTATTTTGAATTAAGGTTGTAATAAGGCCTCTGGATTAATTTTTGGTTTGTTTATTGTGTGATGAATTTTATAAACTGCTTAAAGTATTTCAAATTATAATATTATTTTTCTAAAAACTTAAACAAATGATTTATAATTGAAATGAATATTTAGAAAGGATTTCATAATAATTTTTCATATTTTTAAACTGGAAAATTACTTTCGAACTACTAACGATATTTTCAAAAGACTTGAATTCTCTTTGGAAATCTTCAGCGTCGTTTTCAAAAGTCACGATTTTGTAGATCATTAGTTCAAATTTATCGATTTATCAATCAAATCCTTGAGGATAGTAGTATTTTATCAAATCAAACTTTTTCTCTTGATTTTTAGCAAAGCAATAATTTAGTACGAACAAAAAAAAAAGATTTAACATGTTTTGCTCGTGTGACATACCAAATCCGCTCATAACGCATGGGCCGGGTTTGGGGTGTTACATATTAACTTTACGGGTGCCATCTATTTATAGGAAGAGAAGGTAGAACCCTTGTAGAGTTATAGAAGTTTATTTTGAACAAAGAAACAACATCCTTCTTAGAGTAGGAGAGGGGTGAATGACTCACCTTGTATTTCTACTAGGGTTACTGCCACCTTTATGTTATATGAGGGGTTTTGGGCCTCTCTCACATTAGGTCCAATTATGAGTACTTCCTAGCCGTTTTTAACCTAGTACTCTATAATGTGATCCAACCCGATTCAGTTTCTCTATTTCCCAAAATAAACTTTAATACTTAAATATGAAATATTTTTCTCATCCCAATTTTACTCCAGTAACATTTTGACGATTTTTCCCCCAATAAAATTTCGAGAATTTTTTTTCAATATGTCACAACTCAACATGTTCACTATGACCGAATAGTTTATTTTCAATTTTGGGCTTCAAAACAGTCCAAAAACATAAACTCATTCTTCCATCATTTTTTAAGTAATCCTATATAGGATTGCAAGTTTCCGTTTTCGTTTTCATTTTCATTTCCATTTCCATTTTTGGAAACCTACATTCATTTCCAAATAATTTCATTTCTGCATTTCGGAGAAAACTATAATCATTCTTAAATTTTTCTCATTTTTCTTTTTCTATTCATCCCGTTCATTTCTGAAACACCCCACACCCGGCCCACGAGCCTGGATCGGATCTGGTATGTTCCTTAAGTAAACTGGTTACAAAATTCTTTTATTACCAGAGGAAAACTTGTGCGATTTTTTTTTTCTTCCACTGTTGTTTTGGGTTGGGCTTGAGTTAAAAACCCATTGATCTTATTTTAAGGTCCAATTAATTAAGGTGAAAACAAACAATTAGGGTTTATTTTTAAAGAAATAAATTTTACTTAACTTTAATTGAAAATAATTCGTAACATAGTAATTAAAAATAAAAGTAAAGAAATGTAACTTATGGCCTTATTACATCAAGTACAATCCCAAAATAAAATTAAAATACTTAAATAAATTTAAATATCCATATTGAATAAAACTTCAAGCTGAGCATGGCCATCCCTAAGCTTCCACCGAACCCGGTCCATTATTGATCGTCACCTAAAAAATAGTCCCACAACGGCGTGAGTCAACAGACTCAATGTGTACACAACACTAAAATTCAATAGATCAGGCATACGTTTTTAATATCCAATACTTATTCATATAACAGATAAAAATGATGATGCAACCCAAACCCAAACCTAGGTGCCATCCGCTACACATCCCCGCACCAACCTCGCACACCGTGGGGACTACTAAGTCAACCCTCCATCCGCTACACACCATCGGCTGCGTCAGCTGCAATGACGTGCTCATCGCCCATATAAAATTTTTGTGGCATAGCCACTGAGATAATTGTGTCATGAGACACCACATTCGAGATAATGTAACCGGTTACCACATTCGGATAATGTGACCAAGTCACCACATTCGATAGTGAGACCGTAGTCATCACATTCACTTCCCCTTTTTCATATATCCCGAATGACCCATATTATTCATATCATGCATATCATACTTAAATTCACATTCTTATCATATTTCACATGTTAAAAATAACATATTTCATAATCCTAGTGGAAGTAGGAAACGTACCTGAGTACTTTGTACCATATTATGGTACCTTAGCCACATTCTTATAAACATGCATATTTTACATATTACCATCAATCTTATTAAAAGTTAGTGTGGGGTACACACCTGATTCGTTTAACGAAGTCTTTGAAATCCCAAAGAACCGATCTACTGATTTAGATCCTTAACTCCTATATTCGGCCAATCATTTAAACACATTAATAAACCTTTTTGGCTTTAAAACCAAATCCTAGTAGGATTTGTATACTGAAAACCTACCTTGTTGCTGATTGACTTAAGAATCAAGTCCCAAAACTTTGTTGTATTCCTTCTTGCATTCGGCCAACATTAAAACACATCATAGGTTAGTTTCGGCTTTTGGGAATAAATCCAAATACATAAAATAGGCTTTGGCCGAATGTCTTAAACACATACCTTTGTGATCTCAAATCCCGAAAAGTATCCTTGCTTTCCTAGGGATGTCGAAATTCCTATAATCGCATGTTAGGTTTAATCTAACATTAAAACTTAAAACAAGACCTTTGGATCTTATAGTTTCTTACCTTAGATCCCTAAATATTCCTCCTTGTAGTCGATATTGCTGTAGAAACCCGAGAGATCCCCTTAATACTTCAATGATCGCTTCCTTGCTTAGATTCATAGGGAGATTCGGCTATGGCTTCTAATGGAGAGGAAAATATTCGGCTAGGTTCCAACAATTACTTAATTTCGGCTTGACAAAAGAAAAGAAAGAAAAGAAGAGAAGAGAGCGCTAAGAATTCGGCGAGAAAAGGAGGAAGCACAAATTGATGAGTAGCCCTCCTTCCTTCCTTTTTTATAGCCGAAATTATCATCTAAGGAGTCCTTACTTGGCCACCACTCCTCTATCCGATAACTTTATCCTTTAATTATCACTTAAAATAAAAGATAATTCAAAGAACTATCCTTACTTAGCCGAAATTATTAAACTCAAAGTCCCTTACTTGGCCATCACTTCTCCCTTATTTTCCTCTTCATCTCTTTATTCAAATTAAAAGAATTTAATCCAACAATTATCTCTTGAAAATAATGATAAATAAATCCCTTATTTATCCACTATTTATAAAATAATAAAAGCTCCTAATTTATAGCCATTTCCATATGGCGCATTCCACTATTTATCCTCCAACACTTGTATAAATCCCTTATTTATCCACTATTTATCCACAACTTAAAGGCCCATTCCTCTTGCATATGGCGCCATTTCCATAGGCCCTAAGTGGCATCTTCTGCACCACTTTTCCAAAGCCCGCTTGTGTGTCAAATTTCACAAACTTTTTCTTTTAAGGCCACCTTGCCTTAATTTCCTCTTTTAAACCTTAAAACTCGTCATTTCAAGGTCATTTCTAAGTTTCCAAAAATTTTCGATCGGCTCAAACTTGACATTTCCTTACATTTCCAAGTTTCCAAAATTTTCACCTTCCATTTTTAAACTTAACATTTCCATACATTTTCGTTTTCAAAATGTTCATTTCTAACTCATTTTCATTCATTTCCGGTTTCCAAAAATATTCAAAATTTATTCTTAGTACCTAAAACATGTCACTTCAGAGAACTAAACCGAAAATGCATAGGCCCTTTCCAGGGATGTTACGCTTCTACCCCTTAAAAAAATTTCGTCCTCGAAATTTCCTAACTAAAATAATTGAGGGTATTGTTGTCATGATCGCTCTCTTCCGTTCCCACGGCTTCTTCCGATCCATGATTGCGCCATAACACTTTGACTAGAGGAACCGACTTCCTACGTAACACTTTCACATCACGCCCAATATTTGAATTGGCTCTTCCTCATACGATAAGTCCGGCCTTAGCTCTACTTCTTCGACAGGTACCACATGAGACGGATCCGATCGGTAAACGACGTAGCATGGACACATGGAATACGCCGCATCTGCTGCAACTCGTGGCAACTCCAATTGGTATGCCATCGCTCCAACTCGCCTCAAGACTCGATAGGGCCCCTATACACCTTGGGCTTAACTTTCCTTGCGATCAACCTCATTACCTTTTTCCAAGGCGATACTTTCTCGTAAACACTTGGTCTCCCACTTCAAACTCTATTTCCTTCCGCTTAAGGTCTCAAGCAGACGGCTTCGCTCTATCGAGGCTTCCTTTAACCGTGCTCGAATCATCTCAACCTTCTCTTCGGTTTGAAGAACTAACTCGACCCAAAACTCGATGTTCTCCTAACTCACCCAACAAGTAGGAGTTTGACACTTCCGACCATACAATGCTTCATATGGTGCCATCCGAATGCTAGCTTGATAGTCGTTGTTGTAGGCGAACTCAATTTAAAGGCAAATAGTCTTCCCAACTTCCTCGAAATCCATCACACACCTCTCAACATATCCTCCAACACTTGTATAACTCTGCTCGCATCGCCTGTCCGATTGTGGATGAAAAGCCGTAGTGAAGTCCAACTTAGTGCCTAAAGCTTGATGAAGTGCCCTCCGTAATCGAGACGTAAACCTTGGGTCTCTATCGGAGATGATCGATACTGGTACTCCATGTAACCTCACAATTTCTCGCCACATATAACTTGGCCAACTTCAAGAGAATAGTCTACTCTTACCGGAATGAAATGCGCGAACTTGATCAAACGGTCCACTATTACCCATACCGAGTCCTTCTTAGTAGGCGTAAGGGGAAGCCCACTAACGAAGTCCATGGTAATTCTCTCCCACTTCCATTGGGGAATCTCGATTGGTTGAAGCAATCCCGATGGAACTTGGTGTTCATCTTAACTTGTCGACACGTCGGACATTTTTCCACGAATTTAGTAACTTCCCGCTTAAGATCGCACCACCAAAATTGTTCCCTTAGATCCCTATACAGACTTAATGCCTCCGGATGTATAGCATAAGGGCTACCATGTGCCTCCCGAAGAATCCTTTGTCTTAACTCCTCGCCTCTCAAGATACGCACTTTACCCTTGTAGCACAATACTCCTTCATCATTGACGCCATAGTCCTTTAATTCTCCGCTCAGCACTTGCTGAAACTTAGCACTTAGATCCTTATCACCAAACCGTCCCTTTTCACCTCATTCACCATGTGGGCTTGATTTGTAATTCGCCAACAAAGCTTCCATCATCATATAAACTCAAGTGAGCGAACATAGCCCTTAGATCCGACACAACCTTCCGACTTAGGGCATCGGCTACCACATTCGCCTTGCCCGAATGATATTCTATCGAACAAATCGTAGTCCTTCAACAACTCCACCCACCTTCGTTGCCTCAAGTTCAACTCCTTCCGAGTCAACAGTACTTAAGGCTCTTGTGGTCCGTGTAGATCACCGACCTTTCTCCATAGAGGTAGTGCCTCCAAACTTTAAGGGCGAAAACCATCGCCGCCAACTCTAAGTCATGAGTTGGGTAGTTAACCTCATGAGGCCTTAGTTGCCGAGACGCATACGCGACTACTTTTCCATCTTGCATTAGCACACATCCTAATCCCGTATGCGGCGTCACAATACACCACAAAATCCTTCCCACCTCTCGCCAATTAACACCGAGCCTCCGCAACACCTTCTTAAGGTTGTCAAAGCTCTTCTGTTGCTTATCGGACCATTCAAAGGGTACTTCCTTCCTTAGTAACATTGTCAAAGGCGCGGCTATTGATGAGAATCCTTCTACAAACCTTCTATAATAGCCTGCCAAACCTAAGAAACTTCGAATCTCAACCACGGACTTAGGTGGTTTCCAATCCAACACTGCCTCGATCTTCCTAGGGTCCACTCTTATTCCTTCTGCGGATACCATATGTCCTAAGAATGCCACCTCCTTAAGCCAAAATTCACACTTGCTGAACTTGGCATAGAGCTTCTTCTCCCTTAATACTTGCAATACCACTCGGAGATGTTCATCATGCTCCTCTTCAGACTTAGAATACACCAAAATATCGTCGATGAACACAACGACGAGCCTATCCAAGTAGGGTTGAAAAAATCGGTTCATCATATCCATGAACGCGGCTGGAGCGTTTGTCAATCCAAACGGCATTACTACAAACTCATAATGGCCGTATCTTGTCCTAAAGGCGGTCTTATGGATATCCGCCTCCTTCACCTTCAATCGGTGATATCCCAACCTTAAGTCTATCTTTGAGAATATCATGTCTCTTCACCGATCGAACAAGTCATCGATCCTTGGCAAAGGATACTTGTTCTTGATGGTCGACTTATTCAATCGACGGTAATCTATGCACATACGCATAGTTCGTCTTTCTTCTTACAAATGTAATCGGTGCTCCCTATGGAGACACATCGGGTCGTATGAACCCACGATCCAACAACTCTTGGATTTGAGCCTTGAGCTCAACTAACTCCTTTGGCGCCATTCGGTATGGAGCGATTGACACAGAGCTGCTCCTCGGCAAAGAAGTCTATTCCAAACTCCACCTCCCTATCCGGGGGTATTCCCAGTAATTCCTCCAAAATACATCTTCAAAGTCTTTCACTATTCTAACTCCACGACACCTTCTTCCTTTCCACCTAACGCACTTACGAAGGCTAAGAACGCCTTGCACCCTTTCTTAACCATTTTCTCAGCCTTCAACGCTGAAACTACGTTGGACCAGATAGTTTCTTCTCCCGCTCGAGCTTGTCGCTCAACACCCACACCGGGGGTGGTGGTGGCGATGGTATCTCGTTGTCGCACTTTTGACCCGATCTAACGGGTTCGACACCGCCATCCTTCCTCTACCTCGCCCACGATGACCACGCCCTCTAGAGCTCATTTCTAACGTCGTAACTCGATTAAGAAGTTTTATGAATTAGTCTTTCTTTCACTTGTTTACCCGCGAAGAAATTTTATGAAAAGAGTTTTAGGAGTGGTTCTTTCGTATGCACACGCTCTTTCCATTCATTCATCCATACATCCACTAAACAATCATGAACTCTCGCTCATTCAGAGAAAGGTTGTAGTTTTCATTGTTATTGTTTTTCCACTACCCGGGGTATTTTCGTAATTTTGTCCTCTGAGTATTTTTTTCGTAATTTTTCAAAAGGAAAAGTTCCTTGGTGATTTTGTCATAAAGTATTTTTGTATTTTTAAATTCCTGGTATTTTGGAAAAAATTTGAAATCTGGGGTATTTCTGATTTTGGACCTCGGGGTATTTTGGTGATTTTTTTCCAAGCTGGGGTAAATTTGTAAAATATTATAAATCGTGATATTTCAAAGGTTGCAAAACTCTGATGGTTCTTTTTGAGGATTGTACTTTTCAAAACGGTGATGTTGCAAAAATTTTGGAAATCAGGGTCATTTTGGTAATTTTATAAGTTAGGGGCAATTTTGAAATTTCCAAAATTCAAGGTATTTTTGATAATTTGCAAATTAGGATTTTTGAACATTTATAAAATAATGAAATTTTGGCAAAACTATTGAGTAGTTGGTCATTTTATAAACCAATGGCATTTTTGTAATTTTACCATTAGGGGTACTTTTGTAATTTCACAAATCAGAAAAATTTTCGAGAAGTAAAGATAGTTTTCGTAATTTAAAAGAGTAATTTTAAGAGTTTTAAAACTAGGGTTTTGTTCTTTTAAAAAAAACACGGCTAGTTCCCTTTCGGGTTTTAGTTATTGTGTTTAGCCTATGACCGCGTCCTCTTGGTCAGGGGGAACCAAAGCTACGCACCAGGAAGGATTCGAGTGGAGAGGAGGTGAGTCACGCAGATCGCTTAAATACCAAACTCCCACCGAAACCATTCCTAGACATGCGCATGCAGGTTGCCACACCTATCGCGCTCCGGGTTAGGGTGAACCGAAGCTACGCACTGTAGGATTCTGCGAAGAGGAGGTGAGTCACTAGGATCGCTTAAATACCGTGCTCTTCCGCATCCAATCCTAGACATGTGCACAGTGGGTTACCACACCCTAACTTAGTGACTTAGCCATGGGTTTGTTTAACGCTCCTTAAGTCTTATGTGTGTTTGTGTTTGAGTAGACTAGTCCTAGGGTTCAAGTTCCTATCATGCTATTCTACGCTCCATTCCTTTTTCTACCCTTCCATATTTCATAACACATAATCACACAAATAGTTAGGGTACTTACCGTGGATCATGGTCTGGGTCGGAGACTTAGGAGCCATGCCGTAAAAACCTGCTTTTATTTCATAAAATTCTTTCAAAAAGCTTACTTGGCTCGATTTGAAAATGTTTTGGGCCTTAGCCCATAGGCCGAGAGTTTAAAACTGGGCTCGATATTAAATCAAAACACCCCACACCCGCCCACGAGCCCGACCTGGATCTCGTATGTTCCTTAAGTAAACTGGTTACAAAATTCTTTTATTACCAGAGGAAAACTTGTGCGATTTTTTTTTCTTCCACTATTGTTTTAGGTTGGGCTTGAGTTAAAAACCCATTGATCTTATTTTAAGGTCCAATTAATTAAGGTGAAAACAAACAATTAGGGTTTATTTTTAAAGAAATAAATTTTACTTAACTTTAATTGAAAATAATTCGTAACATAGTAATTAAAAATAAAAGTAAAGAAATGTAACTTATGGCCTTATTACATCAAGTAAAATCCCAAAATAAAATTAAAATACTTAAATAAATTTAAATATCCATATTGAATAAAACTTCAAGCTGAGCATGGCCATCCCTAAGCTTCCACCGAACCCGGTCCATTATTGATCGTCACCTGAAAAATAGTCTCACAACGAGGTGAGTCAACAGACTCAATGTGTACACAACACTAAAATTCAATAGATCGTGCATACATTTTTCATATCCAATACTTATTCATATAACAGATAAAAATGATGATGCAACCCAAACCCAAACCTAGGTGCCATCCGCTACACATCCCCGTACTAACCTCGCACACCGTGGGGACTACTAAGTCAACCCTCCATCCGCTACACACCATCGAAGGCGATCACTGCAATGACGTGCTCATCGCCCATATAAAATTTTTTGGCATAGCCACAGATAATTGTGTCATGAGACACCACATTCGAATAATGTAACCGGTTACCACATTCGTATAATGTGACCAAGTCACCACATTCGGATAGTGAGACCGTAGTCATCACATTCACTTCCCCTTTTCATATATCCCGAATGACCCATATTATTCATATCATGCATATCATACTTAAATTCACATTCTTATCATATTTCAAATGTTAAAAATAACATATTTCATAATCCTAGTGGAAGTAGGAAACGTACCTGAGTACTTTGTACCATATTATGGTACCTTAGCCACATTCTTATAAACATGCATATTTTACATATTACCATCAATCTTATTAAAAGTTAGTGTGGGGTACACACTGATTCGCTTAACGAAGTATTTGAAATCAAGAACCGATCTACCGATTTAGATCCTTAACTCCTATATTCGGCCAATCATTTAAACACATTAATAAACCTTTTTGGCTTTAAAACCAAATCCTAGTAGGATTTGTATACCAAAAACCTACCTTGTTGCCGATTGACTTAAGAATCAAGTCCCAAACTTTGTTGTATTCCTTCTTGCATTCTACCAACATTAAAACACATCATAGGTTAGTTTCGGCTTTTGGGAATAAATCCAAATACTTAAAATAGGCTTTGGCCGAATGTCTTAAACACATACCTTTGTGATCTCAAATCCCAAAAAGTATCCTTGCTTTACTAGGGATGTCGAAATTCCTATAATCGCATGTTAGGTTTAATCTAACATTAAAACTTAAAACAAGACCTTTGGATCTTATAGTTTCTTACCTTAGATCCCGAAATATTCCTCCTTGTAGTCGATGCGATTGTAGAAACCCGAGAGATCCCCTTAATACTTCAATGATGCTTCCTTGCTTAGATTCACAGGAGATTCTGCTATGGCTTCTAATGGAGAGGAAAATATTCTGGCTAGGTTCCAACAATTACTTAATTTCGGCTTGACAAAAGAAAAGAAAGAAAAGAAGAGAAGAGAGCACTAAGAATTCGGCAGAGAAAGGAGGAAGCACAAATTGATGAGTAGCCCTCCTTCCTTCCTTTTATAGCCGAAATTATCATCTAAGGAGTCCCTTACTTGGCCACCACTCCTCTATCTCGATAACTTTATCCTTTAATTATCACTTAAAATAAAAGATAATTCAAAGAACTATCCTTACTTAGCCGAAATTATTAAAATCAAAGTCCCTTACTTGGCCATCACTTCTCCCTTATTTTCCTCATTATTTCTTTATTCAAATTAAAAGAATTTAATCCAACAATTATCTCTTGAAAATAATGATAAATAAATCCCTTTATTTATCCACTATTTATAAAATAATAAAAGCTCCTAATTTATAGCCATGTGCCGTCCACCTCGCCTTCTGGAAGCAAAAATAAAACCTCCTTTATTTGCTTCCCAAGTGACTCGAACTCAGGCCCATTCCTCTTGCATATGGCGCCATTTCCATAGGCCCTAAGTGGCATCTTCAGACCACTTTTCCAAGCCTGTTTGTGTGTCAAATTTCACAAACTTTTTCTTTTAAGGCCGCCTTGCCTTAATTTCCTCTTTTAAACCTTAAAACTCATCATTTCTAGGTCATTTCTAAGTTTACAAAAATTTTCGATCGGCTCTGTAAACTTGACATTTCCTTACATTTCCAAGTTTCCAAAAATTTTCATCTTCCATTTTTAAACTTAACATTTCCATACATTTTCAGGTTTCCAAAAATGTTCATTTCTAACTCATTTTCATTCATTTTCGGGTTTCCAAAAATATTTAAAATTTATTCTTAGTACCTAAAACATGTCACTTCGTAGAACTAAACCGAAAATGCATAGGCCCTTTCCAGGATGTTACAGTTTCTATTCAAACACGCAATTCAATTCTGGTTTCAACGAGCTAGCAGAGGGACCGATTTGACAAATGTTGAGGCTCAAATTATTTATAATTAAGTTCTGACTTTTTGCCTATTAATTATAAACTAATTTAATCACAAAGTCATTCAACTTTAGTATTGTGACTGAGCTCTCCCCAACGACATACCATTACGAAAGCAACTACTCAGTGCTTGTCCAATGACATTGTCATAATTGTGTTACCCTCATAGCATATCCTTGATATCTTTAAGATAATATCTACTCTCCCAATATGATCCTATTTTATCTCATGGTAACCATTACATCTTCCTTCATGAAAAGTCAATCGTTATCAAATAGTGATAAAGTCAACCATCACAAAGACGGACGACCCGTGACCACGTTTACTTTTCATCAACCATGTAATGCCAATGAGAGGATATCATTTACCCATGTTTTGGGCTATGAATTCCACTATTGTGAATAATGCTACATACTACAAAAGTCGTACACCCAATGCACCAGATTTTGATTCCTTATCTATTTGAACTCAGGCTTTTACTTACATCAAAGTATACGAGTCACGCAAACATAGTCTGCCATCCACTCAGGATTTAGGTATGCCACACTATGAACGCCACAAGTGAATAAATCCATAAAAAAATTTAGGATCTATTCTGCTTGGGTCCTGTCTGATGTACTGCCAATCTTGTTAGTCACATATATGTCTCTATCTTTTGGGAGTCATCCACTCTGATGCCCAGGACAAGGCATATCCCCAATTGGACTTGATAGATGTCATATTATCTTTTAATCGGTTTGCTCATTTTAGATTAGGTTAAGGACATGTTTAGGTTCGTATACTAATACAAGATGTCTTTCCTTATTATGATTCGACCATGTAATACCACTTAGTATTAGTTAAACATTAGACAACCAATGAGCAACATTTACTTCCATTTTGCTTTGCGTGCAAAAAACCATTTGAGGATAATAATACAAAATATTAATTTAATTCATGAATAATTTTATTAACCAATCTGTTTGAAGAAATTAAAAGTGTATATTGATGGAAATACTACACTTGAGGCACCAAATCTAACAATTCAAGCCTTTGTCTCAAGACATATAGACCTAGAATTGAAAATTTTTAGTTGGGCGAAAAGAGACCTAAAATGAGTTTCGAATGGCCTTAAACTTTATTGTTGTTCTAATAAAGTTCTAAGAAGGGTAATGTGACCTTGATAAGGGCCCAAATAAGTATTTGATATGACAAAGAATGTTCAATGCTAAATGTAGCATTCATTACTCGAGCTTCTCGAGTAAGGGTGTTACACCCTTTGGATTGATTTAGCTTCATTTATAACTTTTTTCTTCTGAACTTAATTTAGGACTTAAATAATTTTTGTTGAATATCTTGAGAAGAATATGATTACTCTGCTAGTTACTTTTTGAAATTTTCAATGCAAAAGACAGATGCTTGGTTGTCATCTGTCTTCGTGTCAAAAGGTTTGGTGTTCCTAGTACATTCTGCTAATATAGCCATGAGTAAAGCCAAATGGTTTTTAGATGTGATTAATTAAGTAATTTGGGGTAGGTGCTTTGGTTGACATATAGATCACTTTCAAAGGTAATCACTATAAATTCAATAAATTATAAAAAAATAATTAGTATTATGCTCAATGAAGGGGACGAAGAAAAATTCAACTACCTTGATTATTTCTCTTGGCCTTGATTATTTCTCCTTATTATTTTTTTTTTGTGTCTTGCACTTCTAATTACCTCCTCTATTGTTGACTATCTAATTTAGGTTCATGAGAGTTTTCGTTAAGTTTGGTTAATTCCTATAAGACATACACCAAAGTAAGGTTCTCTAAACACCTGTAAGTTATACATTAATGTATGTACCTACATCTTGAAGCCATTTTAGTCATGAATGGTAGATTTATCAATAATCAAATTAGATGAGTAAATCTCATTAACGGACATTAACTAGAGATAAGCTTCATCACTACAATCTTTTTGCATCGAAGGTTTAATTACTATTTTTTTTATTTTCTTTATTTACAAATCTTTCTATAGGATTGATCCTCGAAATATTTCTTTCAATGAAATTATTTCGTTGTAATTTATTTCTTGAAAATGGTCTCATATACTTGCAAGTAGAGGATAAAAGTGGTAATGAATTTTAAGCTTCAAGCTTATATTTATTTTTACCATTATTTATATCAACTTTTTTCTACGATCAATCACAATCATAAAAAGTTTTCCAGAAAGCCCCCCTTTAGTCTTATTTTCTTATTTATCAGGATTACCATAAAATCTCGTTAACTGTCAATTATTCCCATCTAGATCATCCTTTTTTTCAAGACCAATATAACTTAAGGAGAATTTCAAGAGATTTAATGCACAACCCAACTTCTAACACAAGCAAAGCCCATCATTAGAACCACTAGATCTAACATCAATCCCATTTAGGAAACAACACATTAGTCAAACACTCTCCATTCTTCTTGTAACACCCCTCACCCGTATTCAACGCCAGAATAGGGTTATAGAGCATTACCAAACTTATAAAACAATTAAACATTTATTTATCATACATTTAATCAATTCAAGCATTCATCATTCAATCTCAATAAATTTGTCCCTAATACAAGCCTACGAGGCCCTAAACATACATTGGGAGTGGTCCGGGACTAAATCGATAACTTAAGAAACTTTCACGACACTTTAATTTTTTTCTCAAAACAAGGGACACACGCCCGTGTGGCCAGGCTGTGTGTCTTACACGGCCACCAGACACGCCCGTGTCACAGGCCGTGTGGACATTCGAAATGGGAGCATATGGCCGTGTCCCAGCCCGTGTCCAACCCTGTGTAACTCTCTAACTTGGGTCACACGGCCAACACACACGCCCGTGTGGCTAGCTTGTGTGCCCTAAAAATGGCCACACACGCCCGTGTGCTAGGCCGTCTCAAACCTGTAGGGTATACTGACTTATGCCACACAGCCAAGTCACACGCCCGTGTGTGAGGCCGTGTGGAGCATACTGACCTGGTTTCAAATTCAACACCAGGGGACACACGACCCTGTAACATAACCGTGTGTCACACACGGCTGAGACACACGCCCGTGTCGACAAAAAAAGGCTATTAACCAAGCCAATTTGCCACCCAAATTGTATGTACCTACACAACATCTCAAAGGCATCCTCACAAGGCATAATAGGCATTAAATCCACCTCAACCAAGTATCATTTAAACAATTTCAATACCAATAATAAACAAGACACACAATATTCTGATTTGCCATCTAATTCATACCAAATATCATTTACGTCAAATATAAAAAATGACCACACTTAAACATGCATTATTTGGCCTAATTTCACAAGCAAAACAATATCCACAAATCATCCAATTAACACTCATAATACCTATTATCATCAATCATCAAAACCAACTAATTCACAAGACATAATCATATATATATGTACATGATTCAAACATACCAAAAATAGACCAAATTAAGCCATCACTCGGCTATATATACATAGCAAAACATAAACATTTACAATGCCAATTTATATGGCCAAAATCATTATCAAGTCTTAACCAAAATGACCAAAGTTCCTATATATGCCATATACTTAAAATATCAAAGTTCATAGGTACCAAGTGATAGGTAGATAGTGTGAAGCGATCTCCGACTATCCCCGAATCTGAGCTAGCTTTGAATTCACTATAAAACATAGAAAAAATAAACGATGTAAGCTATAAAGCTTAGTAAGCTCGTATGAAATAAACTCAATATAATAGTATACACATATTTCAACAAGTGATTATAGATACATGAATTTAAATCAACTAACAAACCTTTTAAATTTCTAAATCACAAAACTATATACTTTCTTCACCATTTCTCCAATTCAAAGCTAATATGATTTATGCACATACCTGTACCCTCTTGTACCAATCTCATACACATTCTCGTCTTTCCTTTACCCGTTGAACAATTCGGAATAGAAGTCGGATACTCAGGAATCTCACACAATAAGTACCTATACCATGACCCAAAGCCAAATCAAGGTAACTTATATCCGTAGTACTGATATCATGGCCCGAAGCCAAATCAGCCGATATTCATGGCCCGAAGCCAAATCGGTATAACTCGCACCCAAAGTGCTAATATCATGGCCCGAAGCCAAATCAGTGAAGCTCCTAATGACATGTCATTAGTATCCTAAACTATTCCTAAGGTTCAACTAGGATTTCAAACGCTGAATTATCATCGAGTCATTATCGAACTTATCCGAAGTCTCATACGAACTTACCTCGAATGTGGAAACGACGAAATAAGTTGTTTAGTCGGTACCTTTAGTTTTTCCCCAATCTAGATTCGAATTCCGCTTTTCTTGATCTAAATATATTCAAAATTAACTTATTTAATCATCTATTTATTCAATTCAATCCAAAATATACATTTGAGCAATTTTACACATTAGCCCCTAAACTTTCACATTTTTACAATTTAGTCCTTATTACACAATATCACAATTTCATGCAAATTTCAAAACACCCATGCTTAGCCGAATTACCAATATACCCCTAACAACCCATATTTTCATTTATTTCACATTTTAACCACAAAGTTTCAACATTTCTCAATTTAATACCTATTTTGCATTTTCACTAAAAATCACTTAACAAAACTTGTATATCTATAAACAAGCATTCAAAATCTATCATCAAACATCAAAATACATGCTTATTCATCAATGGAAACTTTCTAAATCTTTAACAATTTTGCAAAATAGTCCATTGGCTAGCTAGAATAAGCTGCAACGATATCAAAAACGTAGAAATCATTAAAAACGGGACAAAAATGAACTTACAATTGAACCTTGAAGTAGTCGAATGTTTCAAGCCCTAAAATGGCTTTCTTCCTCCTTCAAATTCAGCAATAAGCATGAAGATGAAGCAAATTTTGACTTTTATTTTATTTTATTAACCTTTATTTAATAATTTACATTTTTAATGTAACAACCCGAATTTAGCTCTAACCGGAACAGTGGTTTCGGGACCACGAATCCAGGTTAGATAAATATTTTTGTATTCAAATCGATATCTATGTTATGTGTTTGAACATGTCCTAAAATATGGTAGGTTAATTTGTTCGTTTGGATGCTTAATTTTAGGTAAGGGATTAAATTGCATACGTAGTAAAGTAGCTAATTATTAAATAGAGTGATTAAATTTAAATTGTTTTCTTTTGCATGAGGATTTAGGTTGCAAATTTACATTGTTGGAAAGGTAGTGGACGGCATTAGCTTTCAAAAGTTAGTGGGGATTGTTTAATTATATTATATGATAAATAATATGATATGTAAAAATATTATAATAAGATGATATCATTATAATAAGAAAAACAAAAGAAAAACATCATCATCTTCTTCCCTCACCACCGAAAATAAAAGAAGAAGAGAGGAGTTAAGCTCTCAACCATTTCGGCACTTGCATGTTGTATTAAGGTGAGTAATTGAACTTAATTTTTGTTAATTTTAACATTTTTGAGGTTGTTGTCATGTAAATTAGCTAGCCCATACCCAAATTCTTGATTTGGTTGTGAAATTCGAGTGTTGCCATGGATGGAAATTGGTGTTTGTGTGATTAAAGGTAGAATATGATATAAACATGCTAGATTAACAAGATTTTCTTTAGAATTTTTGGATAGAGTTTAGTATAAGGATGAATTCATAAAAAGAAAATTTTTGAAAGTACTAAATAGCAAAATAAATGGAAGAAATGAGTTGAAAGAGGGGCTATGAACATTCGGCCCTTAATAGATGTGGTTAAATTCTTGATATTTTGTGTTTTGAGCTATAAGGACTAAATTGTAAACATTGTAAATGTTGAGGGTAAAATGGTAATTTGCACTATTAAGTATTTATGGATTAAATTGAATGGAAATGTATTTAAATGAGTTTAATTTGAACTTAATTAGATCAAGAACAAAAGGAAACGGGATTGGATCGGGGAAAAGCAAAGTTAAACGAATAGCCGGGAAGCTTAATTCGTCAATTTCTGAGGTAAGTTTTAAGTAATTGAGCTAAATTGAATTTTAATTTATAATATAAACTTTTATCAAGTGGAAGTAAGTATGTTAATTGATGCATTTCCGAATGTATTTATATGCTTGACATAAATTGGCCGAATGTGAGGTTGTTTATAGATTGGATTTAATTGCATGGAATGGATATTTTCATGTTAGTGATGAAATTAGGTACAAGGGATATTAAGCAAGTTATGAATATTTCTAAAGGAAAGGTTAGATGCATGAAAATAGTTTGGCCGAATGTGATATAGATTTAGATAGAAAATAATAAAGTTATGTCTAGGTGTATGCAATCATATGTGAATCTGTGGATTGGATCTTGTATATGTATGTATGGAATCAAATGATCGACATGTTATGAAAGGCACTGTGTGTGCGAGCATATCACCGAGCACTAAGTGTACGAAATCGGTTACAAGGCACTATGTGTACGAATTATTAAAGTAACGGCACTATGTGTGTGATACGTTACGGAAACTTAGCACTATGTGTGCGAATTATTAAAGTAACGGCACTATGTGTGCGATATGTTACGAAAACTTAGCACTATGTGTGCGAATTATTAAAGTAACGGCACTATGTGTGCGATACGTTACGGAAACTTAGCACTAAATGTGCAAATTATTAAAGTAACGGCACTATGTGTGCGATACGTTACTAAATTCTTGTAACAAATGTACATGTTTGATATTATATGATGGGCTTGTAATATTAATGTTGGTATAGGTAACAGTCAAGTGTGCAATTATGCTATGTACGAGTAGTTAAGGTTGGGAAGTTAAGTAATTAAAGGTATGTATTGCTTATGACAATTTACAATGGATGGTGGTTGAATTGTAGGTAGAGATTTGGTAAGTAAAAGTGATATATGTTATTCATTTTATTAATGTGATAGTGGTATAAGAGTATATACAAATTTATACATGTTTATAATGTCCTTATGAAGTCTTTCTTTGAAGGTTTGATTATTCGGCAAAGAGATTGTAAATGTTATAATTTATTTGATCTTGATAAAACTTATATGTGTGCTAAATACTTAAAACTTACTAAGCTATATTAGCTTACTTGGGGTGTTTATTTCATTGTTTTATAGATTTTTGAAGTCGAAGCTTGAGCTCGGGGATCCACGTCAAAGTCATTCGCACTATCACTAAACCTTGGTATTTTATAAGTTGTAACTCTTTTGAAAATTGTTGGCATGTATAGACTATGTCTCTTTTGGCTTGTTTTTGAATGGCGTGTATACGTATAAAGCCATGCGAAAATGGCTATACTTTTATGATTAAGTATAGTTTAGCCATGTTTGAATTTGGTGTCAATATTATGTATGTTTGAATTTAATATAAGTTTATTTTGAAAGTTTATTCAATACTATGCTATGTGTGATAGTTGAGTACATAACCTTGGTTTTAAATAGGGTTATAAGGCAATTTGGCCGATAGTTGCTATATGTTTATATTAAAGGTTTATTTTATGATATATGTGTATGCTAGTTTGATATTTCAGTAATGGATTGAATATGGTATATATATATATAAATATGACATTGGGATGACGATGATTTGTTTCGATACGTCTAATTGAATGTATCAATGTGATTAGATATAGATGATATAAATTGCATCATATGTATGTGCATTCTATAGGTGAAATAGTAAAGAGCAAAATTGATGTGTATTATTTGTAAACATTCGGCAATGTCTTATTTTTGTTGGAAGTTTAAATTATCTCATTGGGTGATGTTAGATGTTCGGCTATGTGATACAAATGGTTAAATCGATGATGAAATAATTAGATAAGGTGTATTCATTAATTATATATATATGTATAATGAACAATGCCGAATATGATAAGAAATTTATGAAATAAACAAATTGATTTGGACCTTATAATTGTGGTTTGAACGAATGTGGAATGAGTATATTAGTTAATGATATTATTTGTGTTATGTAAATAAATGATTTGATAGTAGATGGGATATATGTCCAATAATAATTTAAAGACGAACTATTGGTGGATAGTAGATATATTTATTAAATGGTTGAGTCTCATATATCTATTCGGCCATTGCTTTATACATGGCTATATGAGTAATGACTTGCTTATTGGATGAAATTAGATATCAAGTAATGTGAATGAAAATATGCATGATATGCATGTTGATGAATTGGGATTAGATGGAATATACATTTTTATTCTTGATAGTATGAAGTGGTATGCATTTTACCAAGTATTAATTTTGATAGAGTGCAATGACTTGTGTTTGGTATAGTAATGCCCGTAACCCTAATCCGGCGACGGATACGGGTTAGGGGTGTTACATTTAACCTTAATTAATCACCATCAAAACACTTTAATACATGTCCATATATGTCCACTCATGCTATTAATGGTCTAATTACAACATAAGGACCTTTACTATAAGGTTCTATAGCTATTAGATACTTTTAGCTAATAGAACTCCACTTTTGCATTTTATGCGATTTAGTCCTTTTAACAAATTGAGCAACCAATAGCTAAAATTTCTTAACAAAAATTTCACACCATCATATATTCATGCTGTAAGCATTAAAATAATAATAAAATAATATTTTTTACTTCAAATTTCTGGTCCCAAAACCACTATTCTGATTTGACTAAAAACGGGCTGTTACACTTCTTGAACGTAACTTAATCTCCATAAGAAACAATATATGGGATCTTGTTTCTTCAACATATGTCGAAGCCTTTGAATTGTCAGTAGGTTCTGATGCCTATGCCCATTTCAAGAAATGAGCTTCATGCTTCTTAGTGGCTCCGATCGCTTGTGCTTTGCCAATTCATCAATGTGAGGAATTTTGACTCCATCTTATTATTTTTGAGGCTTGTTCGATTGATATTACAAAACCATCCACACAAACACTATCAAAATATTTCATTTTGCTAAAATGAGTACTTGCCTTCTTCAATCCCTATCCAGAAACCCAAAGAAATATACTTCAATTTACCCTGTCCTTTTTATGAATCAAAGACGTCTAAACTACCCACTTTAGATTTAGAGGACTTATCGCACATCTTGCAAGTAATACCAACTTGAGACATCAATTTCACGCCTTTAATAACAATATCTCACACTATTAGGGCTTAGGCCTTCTCTAGTAACACCTTTGACATGATCGCCCAAAATAGGAACCAAATTCTATATCAAACCAACATTTGTTTGATGCTTCCAAGCATAAGCACCAACACCCATATCAACTAGACTATGGGTAGGCCTCCTAGAAGTAACATTTTTGTAGCTTATGTAAGTCTTTTTTTCAAGAGTGAAGAGTATATCCGTGGAAAGTATAAAGGCCTTTATATTCATGCTCTATGATTTGTTCTTGAAAAATATCATATTCATACTCATTATAGCCTGACAAACCAAAAGTGTAATGGAAAGTAGAAAAAAATAGAAGTAATGGCTTATCCACATAAATCTCAATTCATAATTGACAAAACTTCCCAACCCACTGACCCTAGTCTATCATCTAATGTTAATAACTTCCTCATTTGACACGCAATCCATTCTTCCTTAGAATGCTTAAGCAACTTCAATGGAAGTCTATAAACTTAAATTCGTTAGAAGTTTTCTCAATGCTATGTGATTTTTTAATATATATATATTTAATTATATTTATTAATTAATTTTCAACGTATTTAAATTGATTTTGAAGGTTTTTTAGGTTTTTTTAATTTTTTTCGCAAGATGAAATATTTTATTGGACTCTTAGCCACACATACACAAAAAACATTAGTTATAGATCAATCAAAACTTTGGTCAGCAACAAAAATCAATGGATTATATAAGCCATTTAACATAAAAGACGATGACAATGGCAACAACAACAACAACAACAACACCACCACCAACAATAAAGGAAGAAAAACCAGCAATGGAGCGATAGTGTACGCTACAACATCCTAATTACATGATTTTTTTATGATTTAGAAGATATCTTAGCTTAAAGTCATACCAGATTCCAGGCTCATTCCCCTATAGCTTGTAGGTATGTTGTTAATGTCAATGTATACTTAATAGTAGGATAAAACATCATGTATAACCCTAATGCTTAGTACAAATAATATGATCCTAGGAAGATATAAAAATGAAAGTGCAAACACTGCTTAGGAGAGATACTATCCCCATCTCCCTTGATACATGCATGAATGGGTTGAAATTTATTAAAGTCAAATCCGCCAATTTTTAAGTTTGGAAGATTAGTCAACTTGAAATGAAATTTTGGATGGGATTTAGGCATTTTTGGGTTGCGATGTATGCATAGAGTTCAAAGAGCTATCTTTTAGCTACAAACACAATTTGAATCACTCGATTTTGATTTTGAGAGCTCAAGTTATGACCATTTTACTTAAGGCTGTGTAAGCAAAATTTTTGGATGAGATTATTACGGGAAATTATGAGCTTCGAGCTTTAATTTGAGTTTAAATCATATTGGGTTCGAGCTCAAGGCCTAATTTTGATTATATATGAGCTCAAATTGTATCTATTAGGTTTTATTATTTTATTATGTATTCTAAATTTTAGGATATTTTTAAGAATTTAAAGTTATTTAGGAGTTTTATGTTTCTTAGTCAAAAGAAAGTTTAGTTTTACTACTTGTTTAGATTAATTAGAGTTTGATTATACTTGAGAGTTTTATTTGGATGTAATTAGCTAGCCTATATAAAGGTCTTTTATTATGCATTAAAGGCATTGATTCATTCATTAATAAAAATTTCAACTCTTGGAGTTAATATATTTCATGCAAGATTGCTTTCTTATAATATTTAGAAGTTATTTTTTCTTCTCGATTTTCTTCAAGGAGTCTTGGGAATCCATTTTTCATCCTTCAATGTGCCAAGGATTTTTTCTTGGAGGGTTGATTAGTACCATTAATTGAATTTCTTGGGGTTTATATCTCAAGGGGTTCAGTTTGACAACTATCTTTTATTCATATCCATCAGTTTATTCGATCCATATTCAACCTTTTATTTTCTATTTTCTTTATTTATCTATTCTTTGGATCTTTATTTTTTTATTCCTGAATTTCTTATTTTAGTTGTTTTTTCTATCTTTGTTTCTAAATTTGTTTGTTTCTTCTTTCAGGTCAAATCTGAATCTTTTTTTGAGTCTGATCGCCTCCAAACATGCGAACGTTTAGAGTAAAAATCATGAAAATAAATAGATATAAAATTAGTGCGGTATTTGCAAGCGAACAGGTCAAATTCTAAAATAGATTAGTGTTATAATAGAACACCGAGAAGTATCCCGACGATCGTACTCAAGGGATTGCAGATTTGAGAAATTTATTATTAAATTAATTACTAAAAATAATTACTAATCTAATCGATTTATAAGTTAGTAGTGTGAATCTAAATTAAAATATTAATTAAACTAATTAAATTAATTAAGCCTAATTTAACCTAATTGAATTTTCTATTCCTAGTGTCAACGATGTGAGCTTAAGCCTATGTTTGATTAATAGGTAGAAGATTAATTTGCTTCAAGGGTTATAATTAACAGAAGAAATCAGGTTTTAATAATGAATTAATTATTAACTAGATAGTATTACCTCTCGGCCTGTACTACTCAACTAATCGACCAGTACACGCTTAACTCTCGACCTCACTTTCCTGACCAGGATAAATCCACAATTTACTCGGTAACCTCGTCTCTCAATCTGTTTACCTATATTACTTCCTAGGGTCATAAATCCTAGGGTTTAATTACACATGAATTTATAACAATTAATTCTTAAGAGAAACCCTCATAAATCTGCTAATTATGAACACATCCACTCATTAAACTACTTAATCAATTAAACAGTTCCATAACCGAAACATGCTAGATATAAATAAAGCACGTGATTTTATCCCAATATTCATACAAACATTAGTTGATCAGGCTAACGAAATATAAATAACGAAATAAAAGACTAAAGAAAAGACAATGCTCATTGATAAATAATTGAAGCACAGTTCCAGAACAATTTCCACTCGCAATCGTCTTCACATCGGAATAGAAAAGTTTCGACTAAGCGGACATAAAAATAAAAATAAATAAAAATGAAGTAAAATAAACTGTCTAAGTCTAGGTCTAACGTCTAACCCCATCTCAAGAGACTATAAGGTGACGTATATAGGCTAAATGCTGCTTGGTGCCCACACAACCCTAGATACACTTTGGTTCTAATTAATACAATATACTATTAAATGCTAGGGGTCCAATTAAGGAGATAATCCAAAATTGTCATCCAAGGAAAACAACCGCATCTTTTCATGAAATCATCACAATGTCGCGACATCAAGGTCCCACGTTGCTACATCGGCCATTTTTCAACCTTGGATGCTTCAATGTCGGTGTTGCAATGTTGCATGCTAGTGTCGAGAGACTGATGTTGTCCTTTGTATTCTTGGGCGTGAATTGACACCCTACAGACTCAAATAGCCTAATAGTCAGTCCTGAGGCCTGAGCTGGCCTCTTAGGTTATTAAAACACCAGAACATGCGTAAAAATGCTTATTTTGAAATAAAATATATCTAAGTTAATAAAATTTCATTTGTAATAAATAAATATAAAATGGCTAGAAATCAAGCTTGTTAAGTGTTGAAAAGACTCTAATATGCCACAACGAATTGTTGCAGATCAGAGTTGAACAACTTGAATATGATATTGATCTGTTGCCCTATAATTTGAAATCAGGTTTGGGCATTTTTTAGTTGTTTCGTTGTGCTAAATAAACTGTTTTCATCGATTTTGCTTAAACAATCTCTAAAAACTATTTTTTACCTTGAATTTTTTTTAAAAAAAACATTTATTTCAATGGGTAAACAAATTTAGATCGATCTAAAATTTTTTATATTGTTTCTTGACACTTTGGTACATCAGAAAAATATTTCCCAAAAAAAAAAGAAATTGAAAAAATTGAAAAATTAAGAAAAGATGAAAAGGAGAAAAAACCAAAAATATTTTGTGGATTGAATTTTCTGCTCAAAATTTCTAGATATGATATTTATCATATAAAGAGGCTCCATTTTATTTTTGTGATTTTATCACATCGAGAACCCCTTGAACAAAAAATTCAAATTGTTTTTCATTGTTTCGGGTTTTCTACTAGGAAGTTTATTTTCTTTGACTGTAGACTTAGGTTTTATTTTGTTTTTAGCCTTTTTAATTCTATAATGCATTTTAACACATTTTCGCTTCTTGGGTTAATAGGTACAAAAATAGTTGCCTCTCTTTTCTCGGTGCAACTTCTTTTGGAGTTGAGTTTTTCTTTAGCTTCTTAGAGCCTTTGGTCAACTTTGTTAAGGATTAATCCAACTTATTTTTCTAATATTATTGAGTCTGATTACTCTTTAAAAGTTACAAGTGAGAAAACCTTAACTTCTTTTCTATGTCTCTTAAAGTTTTTTTTTTATTGTGAGGGCATAATGGTGAGGGTTGATTTTACTTGATCAATTTTCTATTTGTGTGTTTTTGCTTTCATATTATTAAATGGTTTGCACACATAGTCTGGAAGAGGGGAATGATAAACCTTGGGAAAAGTATAGATATTATAATTGTAAAAACCTCGCATGAACATATTGTCCCAAATGCCACTTAATCTTCTATTGTTCATGGGTTTGATAGGAATGACATTGGTACAAAAGACATAGCAAGCTTTGTAAGCTTAAACAACTTTTGGAGGAGCACAAGAAAATTTTGGTGATAAGAGGGATTATTAATACTCTAAATGCCAACAAGTAAAGGAGAGTATGATTGATATCTTGCCTGTTGTGAAATGTCATTGGTGTGGTTCAAAAGATCTTGAGGGTTTCGAATTTCTGATTCACTATCCACCCAGAAATGAAAGTTGCGAAGAAGAACATATGTATGAGACCAAGCCTATTGGGGAGTCTTCTTTTAATGCTACCATTGACGATGTTGATATGGATGAGCAAGAAACTTTGAGTGATGACGTTTATGAAAATAGTAAGTGTGATTTTTTGCCAATTGTTGAGTCCAGATCTAGCATTGCACATTGTTCCAAAGTTGATGTCAAAGAAGTTGATACTAATAGTGAGAATTGTGATGATAGTGATTGTAACATCCCCAAACCCGGCCTATTCACTACGACCGAATCTGGTTATGTTAGTGAAAATATGTTTCTTTACTTAGAATTTAAAACATGAAAATTTATTATCTTTGGAAAATTATGTCCACAAAAATTTAATACACAATATAAGTTTGTTGAAAATTCCTGAATTAAAACATTGTTATAAATTACTATAATATGAACCTTTTTAATAAAAATATTTCTGAATATAATGTAAACTTCAACAAAATTAACTAGAGTACTTTAATCAAAAGTGGCCCTTATTACATCAATTAAAATCCCAAAATACTGATAATATTAAATGCTTAAATAAAGTAAAACATCTTCTGTATGAAAATCTCCTTCTGCATGGGCCACCTTGTATCCACTCCAACCCGTCCACTAGTCACGACTCACCTGCGATGATTAAAAAGTTGGGTGAGTCATACAGACTCAGTGTGTAAGTTAACCACTGAAATCCACCCACATGCTTAGCCACATAATATCCCAATTATCAAATGCAACAAGTAATATATATATCATTTTAACAATTACCAAAATCTGGGCTTGGCCCACATTCAAATCATACTCAAATACTGGGCTAGGCCCATTTCTCAATAAACCACATATCAACTGGGCTTGGCCCATTTCCACGTATGTTCCCAAAACATACCTATCCACATGTCATATTGGGCTTGGCCCATTTCCATATTATTACAAAAATAATGCAACATGATTCCCAACCCAACCTAGGGTCCATCCGCTACACACCCCTTATCCACCTACCACACACCGGGGACTATCGAGTCACCCTCTCCTTTTCCCTCCAAAAAGGCAACCAATGCCATCCACGACGTGGCGTATCGCTAACATCAAACCACGATGGAGCACACAAAGAATCCATCAAGCCACGATATGGCATAAAGCCCATATCAATCAAGGTAACCACGCGAACTAAATCGCAAAGATCCACAACGCGACCTCGGTCGGCGCCAACACCACGATGTAGCACAAAGTGACATCAACCACGTACTCGAAGTACACCCGCACCTTCTTTTCATAACCCACCCATGCACATGCCACATAAAATATAATCATGATCATGCATGCACATGCTTGTTAATGTCCATAAACATACTCATAAACAAATAATCACACCGCAATAGATCCGATACTAACTCGGTCATCGCTATACCCTTTAGGGGTATATATGGCACACATATTACTGCACTTGTTAGTAAAACATATAACACATAAAACCCGGAAACAAAGTGGTTAGTTACACACCTTATCACTAGGAGTTCTAGACTCTCGATCCTCGACACTATCGTCTAGCGAAACTACGGCTTTCTGCCTAACGTTTCTTGCTGTTGGCCCACACCCTGGTGGCCAATCTCGAACAAGAAACGGATCTCTTCTTGAACTTTGGGATGGGAGCTTTCCTTTGCCCACCTTGGATCGTAGTACTCGAACCCACGTCCATCGTAATCACTTAATTAGAACCCTTTGGTTAAACACCTTAATACAAAATCTCAAGCGAACAACTACAATTTAACTACTTACCGAAATGATCTTAAATCTCAAAGGCTCCTCTGTACTTTTGTCGACTTGCCCCTTGATGAGTCCAAACAATTCAAGACCTTCCTTTAGACTCCTTGGCGCTGGCTACAAGCTCCGAATGTCGACAAAGACTACACCTCACCAGTTCGGCTTCAAACTTGATAAAGTAGGAGAGAGATGGAGGGCTAAGGATTTCGGCTATCAAGGGCTAAAAGAAAATAAAAGAAATACTTGGCTACAAGGCCAAGGGAGAAATCGGCACACCAAGAGGGAGAGGCAAAAGACTTGATGAACAACTAGCACTCTACCCTCCCCTATTTATAGCATTCGGCCAACCCCCCTTGAAGTCTCCAAAATTTGGCCAACACCCCACTAATTTAATTCCACTTGAATACTTCACTAATAATCCAATAATAATTCTTTTAATCTTCATAATATCCTTGATTATCTCCTAAAACAATCCTAAAAAAACTCATATTATCCTTAATATTAACCAAATAAAAATCCAATAATAATGCTCATATTATCCCATTATTATTAAAAAAAAAATAATAATTATCCCACTTAATTTAATTAATAATAAATAAAAAAATAAAAAAAAATAATAAAAACATAATCCTTATCAAAATCAAAGTCTTCTAGCCGTCCAACACTTCCTAAAATTGCTGCCAAAAATCAAAATAAAAAACACACCCAAATTGTCGCCCATAGGTCTCGAACTGGGACTGGGAAGCAAACAGCCAAGTAGTGCCCAGGCCATTCGGCCACTTTGATTTTTATGCTAGAAACCCCCAGCATTTTATTTTTAAGGCCTTCCTACTACAGTCCATATCCGCATAAAATAAAACATGCCAAAATGTTGCTTCCAGCCCTCGAACCCGCGACCTGCACAAAGCCCCTTCTCAAGTAGCGCCTTAGCCACTCCGCCCACCTGCCTTTCATGTCCATAAGCCACACCATTTAATTTTTAAACCCTTCCTACGCCAGCCCATAACCGCATATAAAATAAAACACCAAAATGCCGCTTCTACCACTCGAACCAGCGCCCTCACGCACCTTCAGCGCCTAAGTTCCGCACAGCACCACTGGACCAGTTTGCTCCTTGCGACCAAACACGCCCCAAATTATTTTAAGGCCTTCTACCTGCAACGCCATACTCCAAAAATTAAAACCCATCTGCTGCCTTCTTGGATCGAACCTAAGACCTCACAGCGCTACCTCCACTTTTTAAGCTGCGCACAAGACACACCACTTTGCCAAAAGCCTCACTTGTGCCAAAAATTACCAAAATTAATCTTAAGGCCTCCTTGGCCCAATTCCTTTTACCCTAAAAATCTAAAAATTTTCTAAGGCATTCTTTGCCTTCTAGGGTTCTCAAACCCTCAAAATTCCTCCAACATGACCCTAAGCCTACTAAACACTCCTGTTATGCCCCAAACGCATAACCCCTAAATCAGGGTGTTACAATTCTACCCTCCTTAAAAATAATTTCGTCCTCGAAATTACTTTACCAACAAACGTCCATACCACCTATCTTACCACCTTACGCTTACGCTGCGCACTCTGATCTTACTAAGGCTATCGTACCTACACAATCTCTAAGTTCATGCTAAAAATTCGAAACATCTCTCTTAGCAACGCAGAAAAGGCTAAATCGTAGTCAAACCGAGTAATTAAAGCATGTACCAAAGCAAAGGAGCTTACCTAATATCACATCCTTGGTTGACTCTGACTAGAACCATTCCTTCCATGACTTGAACCACGACCCCTCGTCGCTTGAGGACAATTCTTAACTAAATGTGCCTTAGATCCACACCGAAAGCATTCTTTACTATTTCCCCAACACTCTCCTGTGTGAGGTCTTCCACATCGAACACAAGAACGATTCCGATCCACTGGTACAAGTACACTTACAGGGTTCTCGGTCCTTGGTCTTTTCTCGGACATTACCAAGCGTCTTGACGGTCCAATATTTCTCTTATTCTCGCTCCTATTCTTTTCTCGGTTTTCTCTTATAGTCTTCTTAACCTCTTCAATGATCCGAGCTTTCTCTACTAGCACCGCGAAGTCTCTCTCCCTCTGCGGAGCAATCACCATTCGGAGTTCATCTCGCAATCCATCTTCAAACCGGACGCACCTCTCATAATCGGTGGCCACAATTCCCTTAGCATACGACTAAGTCGCATTTAATTCCGCTTCGTGCTCAGCTATCGACTTACTTCCTTGTACTAGATTTAGAAACGCTTTCCTTTGCGAGTCCAAATAACGGCTCCTACGTACTTTCCTTCAAACTTAACCTTAAAGAAATCCCAATCCAATCGATCTGTTGGTACACTTTGCTTGACGGTGAGCCACCAACGATAAGCTTCGCGCTAAGCAAAGCGAAACAAAGACCCTTCACTTTTCTTCATTGGTGCAGTCCAAATCGTCCCATGATTCTTTCGATCGCTTCTAGCCAATACTCCGCTACGTTCGAGCTACTCCAGATATTCCTCTAAAGATCTCACTCCGTTCAATCTAAGCCTTTCGACACCGACTTTCGAGTTCCATTTCCTCTACTAGCTCTGCTACACGTTCTAAAATTCGTAACATGGCCCGCGATCTCGCTGGTCATCTTCTCCTGTCTGGTCTTGCCCCTCTACGTCCACTGCTGGCGGCACTTCACTTTCTGACTCATGGCCAGTCCCTACGGGTTCCGATGCTGCCATTCTACCTCTACCGCGTCCCCTAGAGTTCATCTCTATTGTCGCGATTTAATCTGTTTAAAAAGTTTTATGCATTAGTAATTATTGTTTCACTATTTTATCCACGAGCAATTTTATGCAATGAAGTTTCCGAGAGTAGTTCTTTCGAGCAATCAAGTTTCCTTCCCTACCCAGGGGTAATTTCGTCATTTTCCTACAGGGGTATTCTTTTAGAAATTTTAAAACTAAGGACTTTAAAACAGTGAGGCAAATCCCTTTCGGGTTTTAATAATGGGTTTAGCCTATGAACAAGTCCTCTTGGTTAAGGTGAACCGTAGCTACGCACCAGGTAGGATTCCAGTGAAGAGGAGGTGAGTCACGAGGACTGCTTAAGTACCAGGCTCTTCCGGATCCACTCCTAGACATGCGCACAATGGTTGCCACACCTTAACTCGGCGACTTAATCACAGGTTTGTTTAGTAGCTTTAAGTTTTATGCATATGTTTGAGTAGACTAGTCCTAAGGTTCAACAGGTCCTAGTTCACTAATCTACGAGCCCAACAAAGCCCATAACAGTTCATATAACAAATTACTTCAAAAGTCCGAAGTACTTACCTGGTGGACTCGGGTTGAAGGTACAGGTGCCATGCCAGAATAACTCGGAAATAATTTCCTAAAAGCCCATATTTTTTTAAAAGCCCATTTTGAAACGTTTTTGGGCCCAAAACCCTCAAAGCCGAGTTTTTGAACCGGCTCGATATTAAATCAGAACATCCCCAAACCCTACTATTCACTACGACCGAATCAAGGTTATGTTAGTGAAAATATGTTTCTTTACTTAGAATTTAAAACATGAAAATTTATTATCTTTGGAAAATTATGTCCACAAAAATTTAATACACAATATAAGTTTGTTGAAAATTCCTGAATTAAAACATTGTTATAAATTACTATAATATGAACCTTTTTAATAAAAATATTTCTGAATATAATGTAAACTTCAACAAAATTAACTAGAGTACTTTAATCAAAAGTGGCCCTTATTACATCAATTAAAATCCCAAAATACTGATAATATTAAATGCTTAAATAAAGTAAAACATCTTCTGTATGAAAATCTCCTTCTGCATGGGCCACCTTGTATCCACTCCAACCCGTCCACTAGTCACGACTCACTGCGATGATTAAAAAGTTGGGTGAGTCATACGATTCGATGTGTAAGTTAACCACCTGAATCCACCCACATGCTTAGCCACATAATATCTCAATTATCAAATGCAACAAGTAATATATATATCATTTTAACAATTACCAAAATCTGGGCTTGGCCCACATTCAAATCATGCTCAAATACTGGGCTAGGCCCATTTCTCAATAAACCACATATCAACTGGGCTTGGCCCATTTCCACGTATGTTCCCAAAACATACCTATCCACATGTCATATTGGGCTTGGCCCATTTCCATATTATTACAAAAATAATGCAACATGATTCCCAACCCAACCTAGGGTCCATCCGCTACACACCCCTTATCCAAATTTACCACACACCGGGGACTATCGAGTCACCCTCTCCTTTTCCCTCCAAAAAGGCAACCAATGCCATCCACGACGTAGCGTATCGCTAACATCAAACCACGATGGAGCACACAGCAATCCATCAAGCCACGATATGGCATAAAGCCCATATCAATCAAGGTAACCACGCGAACTAAATCGCAAAGATCCACAACGCGACCTCAGTCAGCGCCAATCCACGATGTAGCACAAAGCTGACATCAACCACGTACTCGAAGTACACCCGTACCTTCTTTTCATAACCCACCCATGCACATGCCACATAAAATATAATCATGATCATGCATGCACATGCTTGTTAATGTCCATAAACATACTCATAAACAAATAATCACACTGCAATAGATCCGATACTAACCTGGTCATCGCTATACCCTTTAGGGGTATATATGGCACACATATTACTGCACTTGTTAGTAAAACATATAACACATAAAACCCGGAAACAGTGGGTTAGTTACACACCTTATCACTAGGAGTTCTAGACTCTCGATCCTCGACACTATCGTCTAGCGAAACTACGACTTTACGCTTAACGTTTCTTCTTGCTTTGGCCCACACCGTGGCCAATCTCGAACAATGAAACGGATCTCTTCTTGAACTTTGGGATGGGAGTTTCCCTTGCCCACCTTGACTGGTACTCGAACCCACGTCCATCGTAATCACTTAATTAGAACCCTTTGGTTAAACACCTTAATACAAAATCTCAAGCGAACAACTACAATTTAACTACTTACCGAAATGATCTTAAATCTCAAAGGCTCCTCTGTACTTTTGTCGACTTGCCCCTTGATGAGTCCAAACAATTCAAGACCTTCCTTTAGACTCCTTGGCGCTGGCTACAAGCTCTGAATGTCGACAGCACTACACCTCACCAGTTCGGCTTCAAACTTGATAAAGTAGGAGAGAGATGGAGGGCTAAGGATTTCGGCTATCAAGGGCTAAAAGAAAATAAAAGAAATACTTGGCTACAAGGCCAAGGGAGAAATCGGCACACCAAGAGGGAGAGGCAAAAGACTTGATGAACAACTAGCACTCTACCCTCCCCTATTTATAGCATTCGGCCAACCCCCCTTGAAGTCTCCAAAATTTGGCCAACACCCCACTAATTTAATTCCACTTGAATACTTCACTAATAATCCAATAATAATTCTTTTAATCTTCATAATATCCTTGATTATCTCCTAAAACAATCCTAAAAAAACTCATATTATCCTTAATATTAACCAAATAAAAATCCAATAATAATGCTCATATTATCCCATTATTATTAAAAAAAAAAAATAATAATTATCCCACTTAATTTAATTAATAATAAATAAAAAAATAAAAAAAAATAATAAAAACATAATCCTTATCAAAATCAAAGTCTTCTAGCCGTCCAACACTTCCTAAAATTGCTGCCAAAAATCAAAATAAAAACAACACCCCAAATTGCTGCCCATAGGTCTCGAACTGGGACCTGGGGAAGCAAACAGCCAAGTAGTGCCAGAGCCATTCGGCCACTTTGATTTTTATGCTAGAAACCCCCAGCATTTTATTTTTAAGGCCTTCCTACTACAGTCCATATCCGCATAAAATAAAACATGCCAAAATGTTGCTTCCACCCTCTCGAACCCGCGACTGCACAAAGCCCCTTCTCAAGTAGCGCCTTAGCCACTCCGCCCACACGCCTTTCATGTCCATAAGCCACACCATTTAATTTTTAAACCCTTCCTACGCCAGCCCATAACCGCATATAAAATAAAACACCAAAATGCCGCTTCTACCACTCGAACCAGCGCCCTCACGCACCTTCACGCCTAAGTTCCGCACAGCACCACTGGACCAGTGCTCCTTGCGACCAAACACGCCCCAAATTATTTTAAGGCCTTCTACCCTGCAACGCCATACTCCAAAAATTAAAACCCATCTGCTGCCTTCTTGGATCGAACCTAAGACCCTCACAAAGCGCTACCTCCACCCCTTTAAATCTACACATACCACTTTGCCAAAGCCTCACTTGTGCCAAAAATTACAAAAAATTAATCTTAAGGCCTCCTTTGGCCCAATTCCTTTTACCCTAAAAATCTAAAAATTTTCTAAGGCATTCTTTGCCTTCTAGGGTTCTCCAAACCCCTCAAAATTCCTCCAACATGACCCTAAGCCTACTAAACACTCGGGTTATGCCCCAAACGCATAACCCCTAAATCAGGGTGTTACAGTGATAGTGCACTTTGTGAACCGAAAAAAGTTGATAGTGAGAATTATTTCTTAGAGTCTATGAATTTGGATGAGTTAGACCATTATTTTCCTCTTAAAGAGTTATATTATGATGAATTCATTGTTCAAATTTTTTTTGAGGGGTTAAAAAGAAGTGGGGATGATTCATGTCAAAAGGTTGAGAGAAAAGAGACCTTGAGGGATAAAAGTCATTTGATGGTCCAACTTTGGTGAGTGAAAATTCCTATTAGGTAAAATTAGAGAGTTCAATTCACATTGAAAAGGACAAGAAAGAAATAACCTATACAACAAAGAGGAATGATTATGTTTTCACTAACCTTAACTTGAATTTGTGGACTTGCTTCTTTCTTTTAGGAATTTGTTGATCCTTTGAAAGGAACTCAATCAACCCATTCCACCTATGATAGAAATTCTTTTTTATTCGACTATAGACAAGATTCGTTTGAGCATGAATCTTTTCAAGGAAAAGGGGAATGATATATGCACAAATATGGTGAAATTTATTAAGTCAATTCAACCAAGCTGCCAATTTTCAAGTTTGGAAGATCAATTGACTTGTGTAAAATTTTTGGATGGGATCTAGGAATTTCTAGGTTGAGATGTCTGCATAGCTTAAAAATTCATTTTGAATCACTAGATTTTGAGTCCGAGATCTCAACTTATGACCATTTTTTTTAAAGACTACGCGAGCATAATTTTTTAATGAGACTATTATGGGAAATTACTAATTTTGAGCTTTGATTCGAGTTTAATTCATATTAGGTTCGAGTTTAAGGCCTAATTTTAATTATATATTGGCCCAATATTGTATCAATTAGCTTTTATTATTTCATTATTTATTTATTTTGAATTTAGGATATTTTTAAGTATTTAAAGTTGTTTAGGATTTTTATGTTTCTTAATTAACAAGAAAGACTTGAGAGTTTTATTTGAATGTAATTAGCTAGCCTATTCAAAGGCTTCTTCATTATTCATTAAAGACATTGATTCATTCATTAATTGTAACACCAATCGCTCGACCCGTTTGTCAAGTTCAAGCTACTGAATACTACATTCATTGTCGGAGCAACTACAACGAACAACATATAAACATTTATACATGTAATCAAGTGTTAATCAAATTCAATTTATATTAAACATTCATTTTCGAGTCTTATAGGAGCTTATGAAAATTCTTTTGTCAACTTGAGTATATAATAGGACCAAATTGTAAAGATTTTAAAATGTGTGGTTCAACGTCGTGACTTTGTCATGTTCTCTTTATGACCTGGTCATAACAGTATGTCACGTCTTGACGACATATCTATGCTCATCATGACATCACTCAGTATAATGGCGACAATGTGACGTCAAAAGTTCGAGCTCGTGACGTTGCCCCTATTTTTGGCAAAATGCATATTTTGGTACCTATTTCATAACTTCCAATCACATCCATTCAATATGTACACCTAAATACCATTTTCAACTGACTCAAAACCTATCAAAACATACCAAATAAGTTCAAACATACAAATTCAACTTCATTTCAAACATTGAATACCTATTCATCAATTAGATTTAAACATTTCAATGTCATGAACCATATTCCAACCAAGTCATTCAATTTTCGAGCTTTACCTATGTCAAACCACATTGAAACATGCCATTTCTCTTCAATTACAAACACTTATGTACATTATACACATAAGTGGCTTATAGGCCTAAAGCATAATAATCAACAATATAGAATAGTTCACATATTACAACCATTCATCATTTAAACCTATTTGATCCCAAATATCGACCTAACTATGTCAACCATGTTTAGCCTACTCAACATTTGTAAACATACACAATTCATTCATATAAAATTTTGTGACATTAACCATGAACCAAATTAGCCATTCATCAACACATACCTCAAGCATAAAAATCAAATATATCATTTTCAACTATGTATTAACTTAACTAATCCACATGACCAACAACCAAATTCATCACGGTATACCATATTCATCACAAGTTTCCAACTCATCAAGACTTTTATAAATTAAGGTATTTTCAAGACACTTATATACATGCCACAACCCTTGACACAAAATGATCACATAACTACCATTTCGATGATAGTATGAGCTTCGAGACAATCCGATTTGACGTGTTCCACTAGGTGACAATCTACAAGAAAAATGAAAAACAAACTAGGTAAGCATTTAAGATGTTTAGTTTGGCTAGACATGACAAAAAAAAAACATCAACAAGGAGAGCATTAACTTATAATCAAAACCACATGATGCCACAATTACTCAACATGCCATTGCATGTCATTTTGGATATATAACCTCAAAAGCTCATTCAATTTAAAGATAGTACAATCCCATACATATTAAAGGCATTATGCTCAGTTCATTCAACATTATTCCATTTGAGTATCAAGATCATTTCATCTCATTTCAAGTTCTCATTTCATATAAATTGTTTCGCTTGATGAACCCTAGTTAACAAATTTAGATGTACAAGTATCTACTCCACTGTAACATCCCAAAATTGGGCCTAGAAGAGTTGGGCCTATTGGGCCCCGAGCGTAGAAGCATCTTAGAATTTTTGAGAATATGAGAATGGTATAATTGCAAGTTGAACTTATTAGGTAAGTGAATTTGGAAGGTTACGGGCTTCCATGAAGTCCCGAGATCAAACCTGAGCTTTAGGAAAAATTTTGGATTTAGGTGAATAAAACCCTGGGAGTTAGAAGGTAGGCTTTAAGAATAAAATGAGGAGAAAAATGACACAAAAGGAGTTGTGGTCTAGTGGCAAATGGCGCTACATAGGAGACAAGGGAATGACGCCACAAGGGAGCAAGGGGTCCAAGGTTCAAGTCTTGGCGCTTGCATTTCATTTTGATTTATCTTTTTAAGTGAATTTAGACGTTGGCCATAGACTCATAGTTAGTTGCGCATGATTTTAGACACAAAGAGCAAGGTGGCCTAGTGGTGTGGCGTCACAAGGGTAGTAGAGAGAGAGAGTGTTCGAATCCCTCAAGCAGCATGTGGGGAGTTTTTATTTTGTGCTAAGCAGGTGGAAGTAGAGTTCAGCTAGAACTCTACATGGTAGATGGAGAAGTGGTCAAACGTTTTCGAATGTGTGGAGGAGAGTGAATAGTGGAGCAAATGGGGGAGAGAATCGTGGGATTCAAGTGGAAGGAAGTGTTGGCCGAGTGTGGGGTTCTCTAAGGGGGAATTTCAGCTAGAGTGGTAACTTGAAGGTGCATATTCGACCTTGAGAGGGGAGGTACCGATTTTTCAAGTTCTCTTGGGTGTAAATTTTGGCTTTTTGCGTTTGGATGATAGCATATCGGGTCTTTCGTTTTCATTTTCTTTTCTTTTGCCGAAAACTCAACCTCTCTTCTCCTAGTCTTCTCTTCTTTCAAATATTTTCTCCTTATTAGTTGGTAGCCTAAGCAAGTGTAGGCCAAAAACTCTTTTGCTCATCTTTCCTTATCCATCTATTTTTCTTCTTGCTTTTTCACTTCATCTCCCTCCCTTGTTTTCTCCATAGCTGAATCTTTTCTCTACTCTCATATTCTCTCTTTCCGTCCATTTCTTTTTGTGCCTTCTGATTTTCTTTTTGCTACTCTTTCTTCTCCTTAAGCCGAATCTTCCCTTTTTTCTCCAAGTTGAAACTATTTCTTCTATCCCTTGCTATCAGCCGAAACTTCTCCCACTCATTCATCCATTTGTGACATCGGTCCCTACTTCAATATCTTTCCCCTTAGTCGAATAGTTACAAGGTCGAACCTGAATACTCCTTCCCACCTTGAGTATTACCTGTTCTTTTTTTCGTGTGGAAGTCGAAACTCAGAGCAATTGCCGAATCGGTGGCACTTTGGTAAGTATTTCTTTGGTCGAATGCAGGTAAGAGAGTTTTATTATTCAGTTGTTTCTTACTTAAGCCGAATGGCTGTTTGAGTTCTTTTAGGGCCAAGAGTAAGGGGTATTAACATCTCTTTTTGTTCCAAACACTACTAGGGTCTCGACGTGCCTAACCAAACAGCCGATTAAACATCTTCTTTTGCAGTGGATCACTTGGCTACTGGTGCGTAATCTCGAGAGTTCTTCATGGAGACAGGAAATAGCCAGTCTGAGTGGGGAATAAGAAGTGGGCCTAATGGAAGTGGACTTGTGACCTCCGCTCCCAAGTTCAAGCGACGTAGAGTGTCAGCAGTGCGTGACTTTCCACCTGGATGCGGAAGGGCGTCGTCATCTGATTTAGATAGACAAATCACAGTTGCTTGCGCTAGTGAAGGTGACGACGATAGTGAGTGTGTAGTACTCTACGTGATCAGGTGTGTAATCTCACACCCTTTCTAATGCATGTTTGCAATGTTCTGAGATTCGGTCAAAAGCCGAAAAGCCGGAAAACCAACATCTGTGACCACTCGAGCGTGCGAACGCTCGTAGTGGTAAATCGAGATACGAATAATGATGTAGGTAGTTGAGAGAGTCACCACCACTCTCGCGATACTGAGGCCGTAACGGGCCTAACCGAGCCGAAACGGGCCCAATGGGCTATCCGACCCATTTGGGCCAAACTGTTAGAAAACTACCACATGATAAGTCCGAAGGTGAGATCTGCAAATTCGAAAACGAAACCAAGTGTTTTGGGCCACACGAGCGTGTGGGCCCGTTTGGGCCTAAAATGGATTTTAGGCCCAATAGTTCCGTAGAGACCCAAAAAGGGTTCCGTGTCACTCGAGGTGGCAGTAGGCCTTTGGAAAGGCCGTTAAGTGCTAAATTACCGAAATACCCTTGGTGGGTATAATTACCGAAATACCCTCAGTGGGTATAATTACCGAAATACCCTTGGTGGGTAAATTACCGAATTACCCCTAGTGGGTAAATTACTGAGATACCCTCGTTGGGTAAAATTACTGTTATACCCCTTAGGGGCAGATTTGGTATGATTGTGTATAACTTGATTAATTGCCATGATGATACATTTTGCATACACTGAAATATTATGCCATGACATGTTGCATTGGGATGAGTTATAATGTTGGAGGAAGTGCTATACTGGTGGCTATGCCACAATATACTGATATTGGTGGCTATGCCACAATATACTGATTTCAGTGGAAGCCACATATACTGATACTGGCAACTTTGTTGTGTTTATACTGGCAGCTCGACTGTAATTTTAGAGTGTAGCGTATGGGTGGGTCGATTTAGAAATCCCCACATGGAGTGTAGGGCTGGTACGGGTGGAGTGTAGCGGATGGACTATTAGGTTGGGGCTGCATTTTTTTTTTGCATTATCATGATTTTGGGGTCGTGGGCCCAAATTGATACTGTGTGGGGCTTAGGCCCAGACTAAGACCATGATTGTGGATCGAATCGGGATGCACATCGAGTTCTTGTAACTCACCCGTTGTTTCAACCTTGCGGGTGATCCCAGCGTTATGGATTTGGAGCTGTGGAGGACTCTGTGGTGGCCATACACCGGGAATTATTCTCGTGAACTTAGTAAATTTACGTTTTGCTTTATTTTAGTTTAATTATTGATTTGGGGTAATATTTCTGTAATAAGGCCATTGGTTTATTTTCTTTTAAGTTTTCCTTGATAACTGCTAAATTTATAAATATATAGTTTTCCCAAAACGACACCTACTATTTTCAAATATATCACATTTTCGTAATTCACTGAAATTGATTTCTGTTTTAAACGAGCTTTTGGGTTTAATAACAATGATAACAACAATAATGTTTTTACAAGAAAACCACAAAAACAAATTTGATTTTTCTCAAACAACAAAGCTCAAGTTTTCAAAAAGGAATACGAACTTTTTAACAAACGCGCAAGCTTTTAAACAACCCTTCTATGTGACATACCAGATCCGGTCATAATGTCTAGGCCGGGTTTGGGGTGTTACATTTTATGGTATTAGATCCAGGTTGCAAAACTCGGCTGTGGAATGTGTTTGAAATGTTTTTCAAATTTAGTTTGAAATATGATTTAGAAAAGGTATGACTCTATTGGAAGTATGGCATCACGAGTCTCTGGCACCAAATCCGTAAGTCCACTTACTTTATGTTTGATTATATGATGAAATGCCTGTTAGTGGTAGTACATTAGAACTGTTAGCTATAGGAGCTAAGACTGTAGAGATTGAGACATTAGGAAATTCGATCTGTGAAAACAACTCTTATACCTGCTTATCATAAGACAATTGCTAATAAACATTGGAATTATAGACTGATGCATAAAACTTTTAATCAGATCAAATTGATTCAGTAATATGAGTACAAGAGGACGTGGACGTGGTACACACGGCCGTGGTAGAGGCCGGGATGCTAGGGCTGGATCCTCAACATCGGGGAATATGTCCGAGAGGGAGACACCGGCATCGTCAGTGACTGAGATGGGGTCTCATGACCGAGCCGGAATGGATGTGCTGACTCAGCTAGTTAGGGAGGTATTGAAGGAAGTCAAAGAAATTGGTGAAACACTTCGAGTTGGGTGCATGGACTGTAAGAAGAAAGGAGATCGCGATTCTCTAGGGTCGCAGTCTCGTTCTGTGAAGCATGTTAAGGCACGTCCAAACTTTCTGGCTTGCGAATACTGCAGAAGGCGTCATTCGGGTGAATGCTGGAGGAGGTCAGGAGCATGCTTGAGATGCGGGTCTAAGGAGCATAGGGTTCGGGATTGTTCCATCACCATTAAGTCAGGTATGTTTCGGTTGGATGTGGTGTTTGAATGTGGTAAATTTTATGATGTGTGATAAGTACCTGTTTGCTTCTGTGCTTAGATATCTAGTTGGGTAAAGAGACTTCTAGATTAGGTTAGAAGGGAATGAGTGTTATTTAAATCAGAGTGTGCAGCGGCAGCGTGGTAAAGTAGTCTGTGTTAAACCACTGTTAGATAGCTGGAAATTTTGAGGACGAAATTTCTTTAAAGGGGGTAGATTTGTAAGATCCAAAAATTAGGCCTAGAAGAGTTGGGCCTATTGGTCCCCGAGTTTAGAAGCATCTTAGAATTTTTGAGAATATGAGAATGGTATAATTGCAAGTTGGACTTATTATTTAAGTGAATTTGGAAGGTTACGGGGCTTCCATGAAGTCCCGGGATCAAACCTGAGCTTTAGGAAAAATTTTGGTTTTAGGTGAATAAAACCCTAGGAGTTAGAAGGTAGGCTTTAAGAATAAAAGGAGGAGAAAAATGACACAAAAGGAGTTGTGGTCTAGTGGCAAATGGCGCCACATGGGAGACAAGGGAATGACGCCACAAGGGAGCAAGGGGTCCAAGGTTCAAGTCTTGGCGCTTGCATTTCATTTTGATTTATCTTTTTAAGTGAACTTAGACGTTGGCCATAGACTCATAGTTAGTTGCGCATGATTTTAGACACAAAGAGCAAGGTGGCCTAGTGGTGTGGCGTCACAAGGGTAGCAGAGAAGGAGAGTGTTCGAATCCCTCAAGCAGCATGTGGGGAGTTTTTATTTTGGACTAAGCAGGTGGAAGAAGTAGAGTTCAGCTAGAACTCTACATGGTAGATGGAGAAGTGGTCAAGCATTTTCGAATGTGTGGAGGAGAGTGAATAGTGGAGCAAATGGGGGAGAGAATCGTGGGATTCAAGTGGAAGGAAGTGTTGGCCGAGTGTGAGGGTCTCTAAGGGGGAATTTCAGCCAGAGTGGTAACTTAAAGGTGCATATTCGGCCTTGAGAAGGGAGGTGCCGATTTTTCAAGTTCTCTTGGGTGTAAATTTTGTCTTTTTGCGTTTGGACGATAGCATATCGGGTCTTTCGTTTTCATTTTCTTTTCTTTTTCCGAAAACTCAACCTCTCTTCTCCTAGTCTTCTCTCCTTTCAAATATTTTCTCCTTATTGGTTGGTAGCCTAAGCAAGTGTAGGCCGAAAACTCTTTTGCTCATCTATCCTTGTCCATCTATTTTTCTTCTTGCTTTTTCACTTCATCTCCCTCCCTTGTTTTGTCCATAGCCGAATCTTTTCTCTACTCTTATATTCTCTCTTTTCGTCCATTTCTTTTTGTGCCTTCCGATTTTTTTTGATACACTTTCTTCTCCTTAAGCCGAATCTTCCCTTTCTTCTCCAAGTTGAAACTATTTCTTCTATCCCTTGCTATCAGTCGAAACTTCTCCCACTCATTCATCCATTTGTGACATCGGTCCCTACTTCAATCTCTTTCCCCTTAGCCGAATAGTTACAAGGCCGAACCTGAATACTCCTTCCCACCTTGAGTATTACCTATTCTTTCTTTCGTGTGGAAGCCGAAACTCAGAGCAATTGCCGAATCGGTGGAACTTTGGTAAGTATTTCTTTGGCCGAATGTAGGTAAGAGAGTTTTATTATTCGGTTGTTTCTTACTCAAGCCGAATGGCTGTTTGAGTTCTTTTAGGGCCAAGAGTTAGGGGTATTAACATCTCTTTTTGTTCCAAACACTACTAGGATCTCGACGTGCCTAAACAAACAAACGATTAAACATCTTCTTTTGTAGTGGATCGCTTGGCTACTGGTGCGTAATCTCGAGAGTTCTTTATGGAAACAGGAAATAGCCAGTCTGAGGGGGGAATAAGAAGTGGGCCTAATGGAAGTAGACTTGTGACCTCCGCTCCCAAGTTCAAGCGACGTAGAGTGTCAGCGGTGCGTGACTTTCCGCCTGGATGCGGAAGGGCGTGGTCATCTGATTTAGATAGACAAATCGAAGTTGCTCGCGCTAGTGAAGGTGACGACGACAGTGAGTGTGTAGTACTCTACGTGATCAGGTGTGTAATCTCACACCCTTTCTAATGCATGTTTGCAATGTTCTGAGATTCGGTCAAAAGCCGAAAAGCCAGAAAACCAGCATCTGTGACCACTCGAGCGTGCGAACGCTCGTAGTGGTAAATCGGGATACGAATAATTATGGTAGGTAGTTGAGAGTCACCAGCACTCTCGCGATACTGAGGCCGTAACGGGCCTAACCGAGCCAAAACGGGCCAAATGGGCCCAATGGGCTATCCGGCCCATTTGGGCCAAACTGTTAGAAAACTGTTACATGATAAGTCCGAAGGTGAGATCTGCAAATCTGAAACTGAAACCAAGTGTTTTGGGCCACACGAGCGTGCGGGCCCGTTTGGGCCTAAAATGGATTTTAGGCCCAATAGTTCCGTAGAGACCCAAAAAGGGTTCCGTGTCGCTCGAGGCAACAGTAGGCCTTCGAAAAGGCTGTTAAGTGCTAAATTACCGAAATACCCTTGGTGGGTATAATTACCGAAATACCCTGGATGGGTATAATTACTGAAATACCCTTGGTGGGTAAATTACTGAATTACCCCTAGTGGGTAAATTATTGAGATACCCTCGTTGGGTAAAATTACTGTTATACCCCTTAGGGGCAAATTTGGTATGATTGTGTATAACTTGATTAATTGCCATGATGATACATTTTGCATACACTAAAATATTATGCCATGACATGTTGCATTGGGATGGGTTATAATGTTTGAGGAAGTGCTATACTGGTGGCTAGGCCACAATATACTGATACTGGTGGCTATGCCACAATATACTGATTTTAGTGGCAGCCTCATATACTGATACTGGCAGCTTTGCTGCGTTTATACTGGTAGCTCGACTGTAATTTTAGAGTGTAGCGGATGGGTGGGTCGATTTAGAAATCCCCACATGGAGTGTAGGGCTGGTACGGGTGGAGTGTAGCGGATGGACTATTAGGTTGGGGCTGCATTTTTTGTTTGCATTATCATGATTTTGGGGTCGTGGGCCCAAATTGATATTGTATGGGGCTTAGGCCCAGACCGAGACCATGACTGTGATTGGAATCGGGATTGCACACTGAGTTCTTGTAACTTACCCCGTTGTTTCAACCTTGCAGGTGATCCCCAGCGTTAGTGGATTTGGAGCTGTGGAGGACTCTGTGGTGGCCATACACCGGGAATTATTCTCGTGAACTTAGTAAATTTACGTTTTGCATTATTTTAGTTTAATTATTGATTTGGGTTAATATTTTTGTAATAAGGCCATTGGTTTGTTTTCTTTTAAGTTTTCCTTGATAACTGCTAAATTTATAAATACGTAGTTTTCCCAAAACGACACCTACTGTTTTCAAATATATCATATTTTCGTAATTCACTGAAATTGATTTCTGTTTTAAACGAGCTTTTGGGTTTAATAACAATGATAACAACAATAATGTTTTTACAAGAAAACCACAAAAACAAAATTGATTTTTCTCAAACAACAAAGCTCAAGTTTTCAAAAAGGAATACGAACTTTTTAACAAACGTTCAAGCTTTTAAACAACCCTTCTATGTGACATACCAGATCCGGTCATAACGTCTAGGCCGGGTTTGGGGTGTTACAACTAGACCATTTGCTCATCTGAGCTGAATATATATATATGTAAGGTTACCCATCCGGGCTAAACCATTAAAATGACACATTAGGCTACTCGTCTGAGCTAAACCCGTGTCACATGTAATTGAGAGTTCCCAACAAATGCTAGACTGCGGTAACATATGTAATCAATCCCGTACAAGCGTGCACAAAAAACATATTGGCATGCCAACGTATCCTAACCTTTACTAAGTTCACGCAAGCATCTATTACACATATAAACGTCAGTTTTCGATTTACTCCAATTCTCACCTTTTATATCAATTCAGAACCAATTCATTCTTAATCAAATAGATATATATAAATCAAATGCATAACAACCTAAGTAAATCAATACCATATGAACTTACCTAATCAAAACACCAAACAAGTTGATTCTTTAGGGACTAATAAACAATTTTGGATTTTCCTCAATTATGTTCGGTTTGATTCAATTCTTGAATCAAGGACCAAATGTGAAGACCTTCCTAGGTTTTTCTTCTCTTTTTTTTCTTCTGTTTTCAGCAAGAAGAAGAGGAGGGAAGAATAATGACATCTTTTTGTGTTAAAATAACATATATAGTAAGATTAGTTCTTAATTAATTAATTTTATTAACTTAAGCATACTTAATTAACTTAATCCATTATTAACTAATATAAGTGGAATCTTCCATCATCAAGCACTAATTCATATTAAAAAATGGTTTAATTACCATTTTTTACCTTTAGCTAATTACCATTTAAGTCCTCAAGCCTTTGGTAAATTAAAAACCTATAACGACTGGACATTTCCAATTTAGTCCCTATACCATAATTAACTATTAATTCAACAAAATTACTAGACCAAAATTTCATAAAATTTTATATCAACTTCGTAAATATTAATATCTATTATATATGGCCTAGTTTACGAAAATGGGGTTCCGAAATCGATTTTTTGGCACCATTAAAAATCGGGTTGTTACAACTCTCCACTCTTTAAGAAATTTCTTCCCTGAAATTTACCTGAGAAAAGATAAGGGTATTGAGATTTCATAGTTTCTTCTAGCTCCCGCATAGTCTCTTTAGTATTGTGATGGCGCCACAATAATTTCACTAATGTCATACATTTATTTATGAACTCTTCTATTTTTTGAGGTGAAATCTTAACATGTTCTTCACCATACATTAAATCAAGTTCCAGCTCGATTTCTTCAGGAGTTAAAACATGAGAGGGATCAGATATATATCTTCTTAGCATCGATACACAAAAAAACATTGTGAATCTTATCCAGTTTTAAAGGCAGAGCTAGCCGGTAAGCTACAGGCCCAATGTTATCAAGAATTTGATACGGTCCAATAAATATCAGACTAAGCTTGCCTTTCCAGCTAAAATAAAGAACCTTTTTACAAGGAGACACTTTCAGAAAGACTTTATTGCCAATCTTCGAATTCAATGTCATTTCTTTTCAAATCAGCATAGGACTTTTATCGGTTGGAAGAAACTTTCAAATAGTTTAGAACCCAGACTTTTTCTTCTGTCTCACGCATGAAATACGTTCCTGCTAACTTTCTTCCACTTAAATCTAACCAGCAAAAAGGAGTTCGACATTTACAACCATACAAAGCTTCGTAAGGTACCATTTTGATGCTTGACTGATAGTTATTGTTGTAACCAAACTCAGTTAACGGTAAGAATCTTTCCTGTCGAAACCATTTTTATTTTAAAATTTGAAAAATGGGGTCGACTTAAAAAATGTGATGTGGAGTCGCCACCGATATTTTGGTTTAGGTGTAATCGGATCACCACGTAAAATATTTTATCCTCTTTTTAAAAATAATTTTGGCCTACGTAAATAAAAAAAATGGGTTCGGAAGTCGTTTACGTATAAGGAAGAGTTATCATCCTCGTGCGCCCAAAATTGGTACCAATATTGATTAAATGATGTCCCATCGTCGAAAATTTTGAAAAGTTTTGAAAATGCAATTTCTTTGAAAAACGAGTGGAGTATTCCAAACATAAGATTTATTTACTCTAAAGGAACTAAATACTACACCCAGTACGTTAGGATGTAATATCTTGGACCCTCAAAGTCGAGATCATTTTATAATTTAAGAATCATGTGATTTAAAAAAGGATATTAAGTTTTTTTTTTGGTCAAACGAAGAAACTGCGACCCAATACGTTAGGGTACAATTTCCCGGATTTCCCAAAACACCAAATATCACTTTATTTTGAAAATCTTTTGTGTAAACAAAGTGCATTTTATTTGAGGAAAAGATCAACTAAATTAACCTGGAATTTGCTCTATTATTAACAATAAGATATAGAGTTATGCATGTAATCATGGCAACAATAAAAAAAATAATAAGAAACCAAATTAATATACATATGACATAAACTTAAACAATTTATATGTGATGAAAAATCTCAAAATAAACATAAATGCGAATAGGGTTAAAACATTAAAATATACAAATCATTTAACTAAAGTTATAAAAATATATACATATAGATAAGTTTAAAATAAAATATATATAACAATAATTAATCTATATTGAAGAAAAATTTAATACAAACAAATATATATTTACATATATAAATAATATTTAAAATAAATAAAAGATAATTTAAAATTAAGTATTTCTCAAGCATGATATATATGTAAAAAAATAAATGATAATATATAAGTATATACATAAAACACTATATACATAAAAGGAAAATAGAATTTTATGTAAAAACATTTGTACATGTAATATAATAATAAAAATATTCATAGTCCAAATTATATTGATTTTGAATCGTATGAATATTTAAAAGAAGAATTAAAAATAAACATTTTTATATACAAGAAAATAGACCACATAATAAAATACATATAAATAATTTGAAACATATTAAAAATTAATAAGTTAATTCAAAATAATCTATAAAAAACCAACCAAACAATTAATTAATGTCCTTGCGTGGAAAAATTGAAAATACTTAAGATATAATTCTTTTTAAGGAAGATTAATTAATTTTGAATTGAATCTCAAGATTAACTCGTTTCAAAGTAATAAAAGTATCATATCCAATACGTTAGGGTATAACACGTTTATACTTCGACACCGAGATCATCTTTGATCTTCAAAACATGCAATTAAAAAGGGTATTTGGTTATTTGGTTGAACAAAAAATTGACACCCAGTACGTTAGGGCGTAATTTTCCGAACTTCCAAACATACAAATATTGCCTTATCTTAAAATTTCAAATACATGATCTTAAAATATATATAATTTTTAATGAAATGAGACATTTAATAAAGGCTTGAATATATTGGAGTTTAGAACATAAAGTAACAACAAGTAACACAAGTATGGCATTAATCATAAGATAACATACAACAAAAAACATACTAAGGAACATTTTAAAATTAAATGTATAATAGATTTAAAGCACATATAAATAGAAGATAAGATAAATTAAATTATTGTAAAATCTGTAAAATAGTTCAAAATAATTTATTAAAACAGGTTCTAAAATGAATAAATTTTATAAACTAATCAAAATACTTAGTTGAAAATAGAATAAAATTAACAGGCTGTTTTATAAAAATCAAAACAGAGTTGAGGACTAGAATAAAATGCGCTCAAATAATCGGGGGCTGAAATGGTAAATATTTAAACAATCAAAACGCAGTGTATAGGCTGGACTAAATCGAAATGGCCCACGAATTTTCGAGGAAGAATTAAAAAAAATCGAAAGAACATAAAACGAGCAATCAAACGTCAATATAAAATAGAGTGACTAAGTGCGCAATTATACCCTCAGAGACTAAAACGCCCGGATCTCAGCCGCATATGGGTCGGGTCACTGGGCAATGGCCAATACGGTGTCGTTTTAGGTTATTAAGATGAACCCGAATGGCACCGTTTCTGTAATGGGTTAATACCAGATTTAAAATGAATTAACCCTCATTTTAGCCCGAACCCTAGCCCCCTTTGTTTTCGTACTCAGCTGCAAAGAAGGAAAAAAAAGAAATCTTGCCACTTCAACGCCATTATGATCGACGATCATTGGCCGATTCAGTCTCGACCGACTGCCCCCTTTCAGGCCAGACTCGAATACAAACCTCGACGACCACCTTCGTTCTGATTTCGACGAAGAAGATAGACCGTCTGTTCGACTTTCGAAGGTAAGTTTCCTTTTTATTTTATTTTATTCGCATATAGAAATAGAGAGAAAAAAATGCTACCGAAATAGATTAAAAAAATAGAAAATAGATGAAATCAGAAAGAAAACATTTTTTTTAACCTCTATTTCTGGTTTTCTATTACTGTATTCTGTGTATTCGTAGATTGTGAAGAAGAAGAAATTACAAATTTTGCTTCAGTTTTTATAACCGAAAAGAAAAATAAAAGAAAAAATAAAAATACAATCTTTTTTCTTTGCTTTGCTGTTGTTTTGTTCTCTTGCGCAGGTACGAGACGACATGGAGGCACGAGGGTGGCGTACGGAGGCCGTACGGTGGCGACGTGGCGCGGGGTGGCTTGCGGTACTGGTTGGCTAGCTGTTGAGGCATGCGGCGCTGGAAAATTCTAGAAACCCTTAGGGTTTCTGGAAACATTAAGATATTGGGCCATTTGGGCCTCGAAATTTTGGGTCTTTAGTTTGGGCTGTGGGCAAATTTGGGTAGTGGTTTAGTTTAGTTTATTTGGGTTTGTATTTGGGCCACTAATTGGGTCTACTGTAATTAGCATTTGGACTTGTAAAAAATAGTGGACTGTTATTGGACTTTGTTTTTTTATATTTTTTGGGGTTTTTAATTCTGTTTGTCTTTTTGTTTGTTTTGGTCTTATTCTGGTTGACTAATAGGCCTGGGCAAATTTGGGCTCTTACAGCTGCCCCTCTTTGCTTATTGTCGTGTAACGGGAATGAAGTAAAGACTTTAAAGAGGGCCAAATTTGCCTGGTCTCGTAAGATCTTGACTTCTTGGCACTTCTTTTCTTCAAGTAGCCTCACTGCGTCTTCTAGGGTATGGGAAATGATGTCTCAACTTGCTCCAGCAGAATTTCAGATAGAAGAGATTTGTAACCTCAATCTTCTCTACTGAAACTTCAAGGAAATAAGGATGGATCCTCAATGTAATCTCAGGGAAGAGGGATTTGTAGCTTCAACCTACTCCGTTGGGACTTCGAGGAGATAAGAATTCTAAGAGAAGAGATTCGCAACCTTAATCTTCTCTACTGAAACTCCAAAGAAATAAGGATTGATCCTCGTTGTAAACTCAGGGAGGAGGGATTTGTAGCCTCAACCTACTCCACTGGAACTTCAAGGAGATAGAAATTCAGGGAGAAGAGATTTGCTGTCTTCTGTCTACTCCACTGCAACTTCAGGGAGATAAGACTTGTATGGTAAATTCAATCCGACCTACTACAACTTCAGAGGTATAGGATTTGTCGTTTTAATCTGTTCCACTGCAAGTTCAGGGAGATAGGATCTGATGTCTTCGATCTGCTCCTGCCACTTCAGGAATGCCAGATCTGCTATCTTCAACCTGCTCCGCTCAAGAAGGCAAGATATGCTATCTTCGATCTGCTTCGCTCAGGAAGGCAAGATATGTTATCTTCGATCTACTCCTGCAACTTTAGGATTGCCAGATCTGCTATCTTCGATCCGCTTCGCTCAGGAAGGCAAGATCTGATGTCTTCGATCTGCTCCAGCAACTTCAGGATTGCCAGATCTGCTATCTTCGATCCGCTTCGCTCAGGAAGGCAAGATCTGATGTCTTTGGTCTGCTCCTGCAACTTCAGGATTGCCAGATCTACTATCTTCGATCTGCTTCGCTCAGGAAGGCAAGATCTGATGTCTTCGATCTGCTCCTGCAACTTCAGGATTGCCAGATCTGCTATCTTCGATCCGCTTCGCTCAGGAAGGCAAGATCTGATGTCTTCAATCTGCTCCTGCAACTTCAGGATTGCTAGATCTGCTATCTTCGATTCGCTTTGCTCAGGAAGGCAAGATCTGATGTCTTCGATCTGCTCCTGCAACTTCAGGATTGTCAGATCTGCTATCTTCGATCTGCTTCGCTCAGAAAGACAAGATCTGATGTCTTCGATCTACTCCTGCAACTTCAGGATTGTCAGATCTACTATCTTCGATCCGCTTCGCTCAGAAAGACAAGATCTGATGTCTTCGATCTACTCCTGCAACTTCAGGATTGCCAGATCTGATATCTTCGATTCGCTTCGCTCAAGAAGACAAGATCTTCGAATTCACTGATGTTGCGATAACGTCCTCTAGGGGACCTGTCCTATAAGATCAGTTTTGTGTTTATGCTTATGCAAAATGGTTAGGATGCAATGATCAGAATGAATCTAATGCTCCTACCTAAACGTATTATGGATGACATTTGCAGAATGTCATGAGAATGGTCTTTTTACAAAGATTAGGATGCAATGATCGGAATGAATCAAATGCCCCTAAATAGATGTGTCTTATGGATGACATTTGTGTGAATGCAGAATGTCATGAGAATGATTTCTTACAATGATTAGGATGCAATGATCGAGATGAATCAGATGCTCGTAACTAAATGTGTTTTGTATGAATGCAGAATTTCATGTGAATGATCCCTTTTTAAAAGTTTAAGGCGTCATCGCTCATTGTTTATTAAGGCTTTATCACTGATGTATTATGTTGCCATCTTGTTCGGCTGGTATTCTTGACAGAAAACCCGAGAAAACGATTATATCTTGCTCAACAGATTTGCCCCACTTTAACTTTCGGGCTCATCTCATTGTGACTTAGGGGTATAGGATCTGAATCTTTTCCCATCCATCCCACTGCGACTCCAAAACGTAGGATTTGTTTCTTCTTCAATCCATCCCATTGCTATTCAAAGGTATAGTACTTGTATCATTTTCCATCCATGCCACCGCAACTCAGGGGTAGAGGACTGTAATTTGTTCAATCAACTGATCGCTCCCCAGGTGACCTAACCAAATGTGTATACATGATATTTGCATGGATGCAAAATATCATGTTTTTCTTGCGAATGATTCCCCTTTTACACTTGGGTTAACATTGCCTATTTTTCGTCAAGATTGTATCACTGACGCAATATCTTGTCGTTTGTTCAACCACCATTTTTGACAAAAATCCGAAGAGATAACCTTAATCTGGACTCAAATATTTCCTACCCTTAAGCTTGGTGAATTCTGAACAATAATCTTATTTCAGGTTCTTGTATTATTTAGAAGTTCCTAGGGTAATATGCGAAACTTCTTTTGTGCGAGTGTTATTAGTCCACTAATCGTTATTTCAATGCAAAATGCCTGAAAAAGATCATAACCATGGATAAGAAGGAAATTAATTAGGAGCATAGCTCGAAACAAATAAGTTAGGCAAAGATAGCAAACACAATCAAGAAGGAAATTTATTGTGAGCATTTTTTGAAAAGAATAATATAATCACAAATAACAAATTTAAAATGGGTAAAATGGAAACTAGGTGCCCCAGATATCGCAGCCTGAGCTTCTCTGTTCAAACTTCTTGAGAACCATTTTAAGCTCAATATGTGTTTAGGGGATCCGGAGTACTTTATCGATGCCCCAAGACATAACATACTTCTTCATTGTTAATTCAGGCATAGCAAGACTGTTGTATGCCCCAATTTTGATCAAAATTTGAGCCGCCCTTTTCAGGTTTTCAACTCAAATCCCTTTTGGTCTCAAAGCGCCCTTTGCGGGTTTTCACCTTGGCCTCTCCTTCTTCTTTCTTTTTCTTTCTTTTCCTATTTTTTTTATTTTTTTTGTTTTTTTTTTTTTGTTTTGTTTTGTTTTTGGAAAACTTCTTATTGAATTCTGAATTCACCAGATTGGGCAGGTCCTTGCTATCTATCTCAGACAATATCCATGCTTCCCCAGAACAGGCCTTCTTTGCTGCATAAAGTCCTTCCGAGTTTGGCATCCACTTTCTTCTGAAGTCCCTTTTGCATGGGAAAAATCTTCTTCAAAGCCCTATCATGAAATTTTCTAGGGCGAATCATTTTTGTTGTGAGCTCGCATCATCTGACCGTGACAGATAGTTTTTAACATTTTCTCTTCAAATTCAACTGATCATATTGAGATTGGATCCATTCTGCCTCATCCAATTTCAGCTCTGAAAGAGTTTCGACTCCAACGGGCAAAACCAATGAGATGTGTGTTGCCCCGGACAGTCTTGGCTAACGTTTGATAAGTACAGAGGGTAAATAGTAACTTCTGTATGCCAATCTTTACAAGTCTCGGTCTTTTTATGATCTTTTGTTTTTCTTTTTGGTTGCTTTTGCTGTACTGATATGTGGAACTTAATCTTTGAACAGACCACAAACTTTTGACATTGTGCGGTTGAATATGATCTTTTTGACATTTTTTGTATTCTTTTTTTCTTTTCTTTTTTCTTTTTTTTTCTTTTTTTCGTCTAATGACTATCGACTTTGTAATATTGGCATATGAAGCGACCTTCACCCTCTTAGTGAAGAAATTGACACCCACGAAGATGAATTGGTGTCGGCTAAATGCTCTTGACGAGATCGGCCATATAACATCTATTCCCCACATATAGAAAAAATGGAGGAGGTATGTAAGTCTTGTCCTTCTCGATTTAGCATTTGCAGCGTAACTGACCCAATTTCCCTTTCTTGGTAGACCAGTAGCTCGAACCTCTTAATTAGCCTTGACCATTGTAGGACCATTAACATGGGTTCAGCATACCCATGTTTCAGTATCCTGGCGTGCCTTGATATGATTGTGCAAAAACATCTTCGAATTCTCGAAAATGACTCAATGATGTCTCACCTTATTTCTGTGGTGAGTTAGGCTTTGGTCTTTGCCCCTTTTCTAAGCTTGCAACGTCCACTCACCTTTTGCAAGGTAGAGTCTATTTTCATCTTGTTCTACTATATTAACAAATCAGAAGATAGGCTACACTCTCTGTCATCTTCAAAGTCCTTAGATCCCTTAGACCCATATCTCATTCAAAAAGGGAGTTAGTAACAACGTCACTCATGTCGTTGATATTTGGGTACCTAGGTACGAAGGAAGAAAATCCAAGGAATAAATGATTCTGTGGATGATTATTCGTATGATATGGTCATGAATAAAGAATGGGAGAAAAACCAAAGAATGTATAATATGAAAAGAATGAAAACATATTTACTTAAAAGATGCATTTTATTGAAATAAGAATTCTGGACACAAGCCTATTTCACAAAAGAAGTCTTATTGCTCCTAGGCTTAAAGCAACAAGTGTGTTTTGTACATTACTCCGAGTAAGCTCTAAATACTACAGGAATTTCTTCTGCAGTCTAATTGTCCAAAACGCTCCCAGGCTCATATTTCTGCATTTGACGCGTCATCTAACTTCACAACACCCATGTTGATGAATTTTTCCACCAATTTCTTGAAAGCAAGGCAATTTTCTATCGAATGCCCTCTGACCCCCGCATGGTACTCACACTGGGCATTTGGGTCATACCATTTTGGGTATGGAGGATGCATCGGTTTCAGGTAAAAAGGGGATACAACATGTGCTTCAAACAAAATTTGGTACAACTCCCTATACGTGATTGGGACGTGTGTGAACTGGGATTTTTCTGAGTTCAGTCTTGGATCAGGTTCTTACCTTGGGGAGACCTGACGGCTGGTAATTTTAGTCCTTGGCTGGCCCTCTGTGATCAGTTCCAGGTGACCCTTGTTATACCTTCTCGTACTATTTACTTTATTTTCCCTTTTCTTCGGGGCTTTTAAAGTCCACTCTCTTTTTTCTTTTGTTTCTGTCAGTACAACCGGTTTGGCTTGATCATCCTCCGGGTTAAAACCTGAACCCATCAGGAAGTTCAACAATGCCGAGGTATCAGTCTGATATCGGGGTTTGATAATGACGGGAACCCCATGCAAATGCGTGTCTGGTTGAGTCGGGATACTTATCGGGGAATAAACGATGTCTTCATCATCATCCACACTGCTGACCACCGAGCCACTCCTTTTTTCAAGCCCTCTAACTAGTAATTGTGTAACACCCTAAACCCGGCCCACACACTACTACCGGATATGGTATGTCACTAAGGAATTTTATAAAATTGTCACACTTTGGAAAACGAGTATCATGTTTAATCATTTTAACCGGAAAGACTTAGTAATTTAATGTTCTGTATAAAATGTAAATTCAAATGATACCTTGGTGAATTAGGAAAAAAAAAACTAAGTTGTTCCATGCCTTAGCTAAATTTTAACATGAAATTTAGAAGTCCAATAATAAAAACCCAACATGAAACCCAAAATAAATATGAGTCTAGTGGCCCATGGCCTTATTACATTGAAACTTAAAATCCTCTTAATAAAAAAATAATAATAAAATAACTGAATAATAGAAAGCCTTTTGTTGAATCCAAATACTCTCTCGCATGGCCACCTTGCGCTCCTCTCCAGCCCGGTCCGATGCGCTAAGTGCTACCTGAAAATGTTAAATAATAGGTTGAGTCGCGAGACTCAGTGTGCAACCCTCGTGCACCATCAGATTGGGCCTTAGCCCTACTGAGCAGAATAATGCAGTATAATATATCAGAAAATATGCAAAGCCCAACCCAATCCTAGGTTTCCATCCGCTACACACAACCCTTACCTGCCAATCACACCATTGGGGATTTCTACAATCAACCCACACCGCTACACACCATCGATGGCAGTCATGCTGCAGATAGCTGCTCATCGTCAGATCATGGCAATAGCCACTACAACAGATCATGGCATAAGCCACTACAACAGATCATGGCATTAGCCACTACAACAGATCATGGCATTAGCCACTACAACAGAACACTTCCCCTTTCATCAATCACCCAACCCCATGCATACATAGAAATTGGCACACATATAAAACAAATCATCTCAATAGAAACATTCACTTTAGAATGACAGAGATCACTAACACAGTGATTCGCCTTTACCCCTTTTCGGGTTTTCAACGACCATGTCGGTATTTCAAATTTAACGTAATATACTGAGAATATAACAGGTTTGTATACATACTAATCAAGCAATCTAAATGGTGTGAGAGTGTTACACACCTGATATCGCGTAGTTTTACACCCTTAGTCAATATCCTTACTATCTGGATCTACAACCTTTAGTCTAAAACCTTGCTCAAAAGCCGGAAGAACACGAAGATTTGGGCTCCCCTTGAAATCCCGAAAGTAACACGATTCGTGTGTTACTGAACTATGACTTAAAGGTCTAAGCAAATGAATCCCCCTTCAAATCCTGGAATTCCGCAAAAGAAAACAAAATATTAGTCCCATATAGCCATTCGGCTATGGCCTCCAAAAGCTGGAAAAGAATCAAAAGAAAACCCAAATCATTACTTACCCTACAGAAGATTTCGGCTATCCCTTGTAGAAAGATTCGGCAACTGTAGAAGATTAGAGATCTAGGAGTTTCAGCTCTTTAAGGAAAAATCTCGAAAAGATGATCTGACGTGTTTTCGGCTTTTGAAAGAACTAAGAATTGAAGAGATGGCCAAGAGAGATTCAGCCAATGAATATTAAGGAGAGGAAAAGGTGGTTGGCAGGATTTCGGCAGTTGATGAGACTTCAGGGGTTTCAGTTTCTGACAGAAAATAAAAAGAAGAAGAGATGATTAGAAAGAGAGAAAAACTAAAGGCTATTCGCAGAGAAAACAAATGAAAATTTGGCACAACCCCTAGCCTTTACCAAAACCGATTTCCCCCCCTCACTGAGTTTTATTTTCGGCCAACTCTAGCCTCCTGGATGAGCTCTCATCTTTTCCCTTATCTTGATCTATTGATTCCTCAAAAATAGCCCTAATTAGCACCAACTCCTCCCTTCTTTATCTGCTTATTATCCTCATAATTAAAACATTAAAATATCCTAAATAATAGCCTTGTGCTGTCCCCTCCTAGTCCCCTTTTAAGTGCCGAAATTTGGCCCTATAACTTGGGCTTCAAGCAACCAAAATTTGGGCCCTCCTCATGCACTAGTGACGCCACCCTCTCCCTTCCTTGTGGCGCCACCTAATCTTTGGGCAACAAGCCCATTTTGTCATTTAAAACACATATAACTTCCTTTTAAAATTCTAGAGTGTCTACGCAGAGATTTAGTCAAGGCCTCAGCCCATTCTTGAGCCCAATTAGTACCTAAATTCTCAATTTAACCTATTAAGCATACACTACACAAAATGCACAGGCCCAATAATTTGGGATGTTACAGTTCTACCCCCCTTAAAATAAATTTTAGCCTCGAAATTTACCTGATCAAAAGAGATAGGGATATTATTGTCGGATAACATCCTCTGGCTCCCACGTCGCCTCTTCTGCGCCGTGATTTCGCCACAGAACTTTGACCAAAGGGACGGACTTCCTTCTCAACACTTTTACATCTCGATCCAAGATTTGCACTTGTTCCTCCTCAAAGGATAAATCTGACCTTACTTCAATCTCTTCCACCGGCACAATGTGCGATGGATCAGAACGATAATGTCTTAGCATCGAGACATGAAACACGTCATGTATTTGCTCCAACTCTGAAGGCAACTCCAGTCGATACGCCACTGGTCCCACACGTTCTAGTACCCGATAAGGTCCAATAAACCGGGGACTTAACTTACCCTTCCGTCCAAACCTCATTACCTTCTTCCATGGAGATATTTTCAAAAAGACCTGATCTCCTACTGCAAATTCCATCTCCTTCCGCTTTAGATCCGCATAAGACTTTTGCCGATCAGATGCCTCCTTCAACCGAGCCCGTATTAACTTAACTTTCTCCTCCATTTCTGAAACTAGTTCTGGACCCAACACCTGGCGTTCACCCAACTCTGTCCAACAAGTGGGGGTACGACATCTCCTTCCATATAACGCTTCATAAGGTGCCATCTGAATACTAGCTTGATAATCGTTATTGTATGCGAGTCGCCAAAGGTAAATACTCCTCCCAACTACCCCTAAAGTCGATGATGCAACCCCTTAGCATATCCTCCAAGATCCGAATACCCTCTCGGATGACCATCGATGCAGTGGGTGAAAAGATACTAAAGTCTAAACTTGTTCCCATTGCTTGATGCAGAGCCTTCCAGAATCGTGACGTGAATCTAGGGTCTCTATCTGATATGATCGACACAGGTACACCATGCAGTCTCACTACCTCAGTCACATACAGCTTAGCCAACCTTTGCAGAGAGTAGTCGACCCGAACCGATATAAAGTGAGCAGACTTCGTGAGTCGATCCATAATCACCCAAATTGAATCCTTCTTAGTGGGCGTAAGGGGTAACCCACTAACAAAATCCATCGTGATTCTCTCCCATTTCCACTGCGGAATCTTCACCGGTTGCAACAACCCCGAAGGTAACTGGTGTTCCGCCTTCACTTGCTGACATGTCAAACATTTACAAACGAATTCCTTTACTTCTCGCTTCAGACCTGGCCACCAGAATTGCTCTCGCAAATCTCGGTACATCTTAACCCCTCCAGGATGCATAGCGTAAGGGCTACTATGCGCCTCCTGAAGAATCATCTGCCTTAACTCCACATCTTTTGGCATGCAGACTCTCCCTTGGCAACACAAAACTCCATCACAGTTCAAGCTATAGTCATCTACTTCACCATTCTGCACTTGTCAAATTCGAGCACTCAAGACATCATCCAGAAGTTGTTTTTCCTTGATTTGACTTGTCTACATGGGTCTTACTTGAAGTTCGGCTACCAGACTACCATCCTCATATAGGCTAAGATGAGCGAACATCGCTCTTAAATCCGCTATCACCTTACGACTCAACGCATCCGCCACCACGTTAGCCTTACCCGGGTGGTACTCAATCGAGTAGTCATAGTCCTTTAACAGCTCGATCCACCTTCTCTGTCTTAGGTTCAACTCCTTCTGGGTAAGGATATACTTCAGGCTCTTATGGTTCGTATAAATAACTGACTTCTCCCCATACAGGTAGTACCTCCAAATCTTTAGAGCAAACACTACCGCCGCCAATTCTAGATCATGCGTAGGGTAGTTCAACTCATGTGGTCTTAACTGTCGGGACGCATATGCAACCACCTTTCCATCTTGCATCAACACACAACCTAAACCTGTGTGTGACGCATCACAGTAGACGGTAAATTCTTTTCCCGCCTCTGGCTAGATTAACACCAGTGCTTCTGTCAGAATTCTCTTCAATTTCTCAAAGCTCTCCTGCTGTTTGTCGATCCACACAAACGATACTCCCTTCCTCAACAACTTAGTTAAAGGTGCCGCTATCAATGAGAACCCTTCAACAAACCTTCTGTAATACCCGGCCAATCCCAAGAAACTTCAAACTTCCGCCACAGACTTCGGCGGTTCCCAATCCAATACGGCTTCTATCTTCCGAGGGTCCATCCTAATTCCCTCTGCAGAAACCGCATGTCCTAAGAAAGTTACTTCCCTTAGCCAGAACTCACACTTACTGAACTTTGCGAACAACTGCTTCTCCCTCAAAGTTCGCAACACCACACGAAGATGTTCATCATGTTCCTCTTCTGACTTGGAATAAACTAAGATGTCGTCGATGAACACCACAACGAACCGATCAAGATATGGTTGGAACACCCAGTTCATCATATCCATAAATGCTGCTGGCGCGTTCGTCAACCTGAACGGCATCACCAAGAACTCATAATGATCGTACCGAGTCCGAAACGCCATCTTATGAATGTCTCCTTCCTTAACCCTTAACTGATGATAACCTGACCTTAAGTCAATCTTAGAAAAGACCGAAGCTCCTTTCAGTTGATCGAACAGGTCGTCAATTCTTGGCAGTGGGTACTTGTTCTTAATCGTTAGCTTATTCAACTGTCGGTAGTCCACACACATACGCATGGATCCGTCCTTCTTCTTCACGAATAGGACCGGCGCTCCCCATGGAGACACACTCGGTCGAATAAACCCTCGATCCAATAGTTCCTGGATCTGAGCTTTGAGTTCCACCAACTCTTTCGGCGCCATTCTGTAGGGAGCAATGGACACCGGAGTCGTACCCGGAAGTAGCTCTATTCCAAACTCCACTTCGCGATCCGGGGGTAATCTGGGCAATTCTTCAGGAAAGACATCTGCGAAATCCTTGACTGTGCGAACCTCATCGACAGTCACCTCCTTAACCTCCAAAGCACTGATAAAGGCTAAAAACGCATTACATCCCTTCCGAATCATCTTAACAGCTTTTAATGCAGACACTACGTTGGACAAGTAATTCGTTCTTTCTCCTAACACAACCACCTCCCTGCCTTCCGGGGTACTCAACACCATGCGCTTAATCCCACAATCCAACTTAGCACGATGCTTAGTCAACCAATCCATTCCTAAGATAAGGTCAAACTCTCCAAACGGTAATTCCATTAAGTCTGCCGGGAACACTACTCCTTGAGTTTCTAAAGGTACATCCTTAAATAGTTTGTCCACTACCCTAGATTGTCCTAGGGGACTAACCACAGTCATCTTCCTAGTAGTTGTTTCAGAATCTATACTTAGGGTCTCAGATACCGAACATGCAACATAGGAGTGGGTTGACCCAATATCAATCAAGGCAAGAAATGGTTTATCAACAATAAGAAACATACCGGTTATTACATCCGGTGCGTCACCATCCTCCCGTCAGCGAGCTGCATAAACTAGACCCAGCTGCCTCGCATCTACATTACCTGCACCCCTACCAGGTGCTCCACGACCCTGACCAGACCCATTTCCTCCTCTAGCTATGCCACGACCCCTCGGTACTGGCTGACCACCTCTCCCAGCCTGATCCGAACCTCGTCCAGCTGGCTGCACCTGATCCACCTGTGGACAATCCTTAATCTGATGCTCTGTGGATCCACACCTAAAACATCCACCAGTTTTCCTTCTGCACTCCCCATAATGTACCTTCCCACACGAAGGACATGATCGATTCTGACCCGTCGGAGCACGAGCTGGCCCATCAGACCTAAGCCTTTTCAGAAAACTCCCAGATGATCCCGACGGCCCAAAATTCCTCTTATTCCTATTCCTATCCTTATCCTTATTCTGTTTCTCAGTCCGCTTAACCTCCTCAGATATCTTAGCTTTCTCAACCAAAACCGCAAAGTCCCTTTCCCGCTGCGGTGCTACTAATACCCTCAGCTCATCCCTTAGTCCATCCTCGAACCGTACACAGTGCTCATAGTCAGTCACCACAATCCCTCGAGCGTAACGACTCAACCGCAGAAACTCTGCCTCGTATTCAGATACAGACTTACTTCCTTGCACTAAATTCAGAAATGCCTTCCTCTGTGCATCCACATAGCTGGCCCCAACATACTTTCCTTGGAATGACTCTTTAAAGAAATCCCAATCAATCCGGTCTGCAGCAGTACCCTCCTTTACCTTGAGCCACCACTGGTAAGCCTCGTCTCGAAGAAGAGACACGACCCCTTTTAACTTCTCCTCCATTGTGAAGTCTAGGTCATCCATTATGCGCTCACTTGCTTCTAGCCAATACTCAGCTGTGTTAGGGGCTACGCGAGAAACACCCCTAAACATCTCCGCTCTGTTGACCCAGAGTCGTTTCGACACAAATTTTTGGGCTCCTGAACCCGTGCCTGCCCCAGCAACTTTTTTGAGGACCCGCAACATCGCCTGAGATACTGCATCATCTCCGGGCGCCTGATCCCGAAATTCTCCCTCTATAGCCGGCAGGTTCGGCATCTCGTTTCCTGACCCGTGGCCAGACCCTGCTAGCTCTGACACAGTCATCCTACCCTTATCGCGTTCATGCGGCAGACGTCCTCGACCCCTTGTACTCATTCTTCCGATTGGCATTTATCTGATTAAGAATTTTATGAATCATTAACTCTTCCCACTGATTAACCACGAACAGTCTTATGAATAGAAATTTTAAAGGTAGTTCTTTCGAATTCGAACCTATCTACAGTTTCAGTCTCAAGTTTACCTCCTAATTCCAAGAAGCACACACATTCAATCATTAAACATTAGCATACAAGTACATCCACGAACCTACATTCTTTGTGTAGGGGTATTTTCGTCATTTCACTACCTAGGGGTATTTTCATAATTTATCCTACAGGGGTATCTTCGTAATTTTCCAAAAGAAATAGGGTTCCGTGGTGATTTCGTGAAATAGGGGTATTTTGGTAATTTTGTAAATCCGGGGTATTTCGGTAATTTTCAAACCAGGGTACTTTGGCCATTTTTTTCAAATCAGGGGTATTCTGGAAAATTTTTACAAATCAAGGGTACTTTTTAAAATTTTACCAAAACTAAAGGGGTATTTTTTTTTTAAACATGGGTATCTTATAGAATTTGATTTCAAAAGAATACTAGTGGCGTTCAAGTGTTTGTGGTTTTTGATTGATGTTGTGTGTCGTACTTTTTTTATTAAAAAAAACCGTTGATTTTGTAAATCGGGGTATTTCCGTAAATCTGGGGGTATATTTGCAAATCATAGGTACCTTGGTAATTTTCAAAATTTAGCAATTTTGTGAAAGTAGAGTGGCTGGTCCCTTTCGGGTTTTAGTTATGGATTTTGGCCCGTCAACAAATCCTCGCGGCTAGGGTGAACAGTCACTACGCACCAGGTAGGATTCCAGCGAAGAGGAGGTGAGTCACTAGGACTGCTTAAGTACCAGGCTCTTCCGGATCCAATCCTAGACATGCGCATACCTGTTGCCACACCCTAGTCTTGCGACTCGTTCACAGGTTTGTTTAGTGACATTAAGTCTTATGAGATGGAAGGAGTTGTTTCAGCTAAGCCTAGAGTCCATCAAGTTCTAATCTTGATAGTTTACGTCCCATAAAGCCCATCAAGCCCACATACATATATAACACACAGTGAGTTCGGAATACTTACCTGGCGGACTTGGGCTAGAGACGCAGGTGCCATGCCGGGAAAACCATCCTGTATTATTTATAAACATGCATGTTTTCAAAATCCCAACTTTAGAAAATGTTTTGAGCCCAAAACCCCAAAGTCGAGTTTTGAACCGAGCTCTGATACCAATTTGTAACACCCCAAACCCAGCCCATACACTACTACCGGATCTGGTATGTCACTAAGGAATCTTATAAAATTGTCACACTTTGGAAAACGAGTATCATGTTTAATTATTTTAATCGGAAAGACTTAGTAATTTAATGTTCTGTATAAAATGTAAATTCAAATGATACATTGGTGAATTAGGAAAAAAAACTAAGTTGTTACATGCCTTACCTAAATTTTAACATGAAATTTAAAAGTCCAATAATAAAAACCCAACATGAAACCCAAAATAAATATGAGTCTAGTGGCCCATGGCCTTATTACATTGAAACTTAAAATCCTCTTAAAAAAATAATAAAATAACTGAATAATAAAAAGCCTTTTGCTGAATCCAAATACTCTCTCGCATGGCCACCTTGCGCTCCTCTCCAGCCCGGTCCGATGTGCTAAGTGCTACCTGAAAATGTTAAATAATAGGTTGAGTCGCGAGACTCAGTGTGCAACCCTCGTGCACCATCAGATTGGGCCTTAGCCCCACGCAGCAATGATAACGAGAATAATATATCAGAAAATATGCAAAGCCCAACCCAATCCTAGGTTTCCATCCGCTACACACCACCCTTACCTGCCAATCACACCATTGGAGATTTCTACAATCAACCCACATCGCTACACACCATCGATGGCAGTCACGCTGCAGATAGCTCCTCATCGTCAGATCATGGCAATAGCCACTACAACAGATCATGGCATAAGCCACTACAACAGATCATGGCATTAGCCACTACAACAGATCATGGCATTAGCCACTACAACAGATCATGGCAAAAGCCACTACAACAAAACACTTCCCCTTTCATCAATCACCCAACCCCATGCATACATAGAAATTGGCACACATATAAAACAAATCATCTCAACAGAAACATTCACTTTAGAATGACAGAAATCACTAACCTGGTGATTCGCCTTTACCCCTTTTCGGGTTTTCAACAGCAATGCCGGTATTTCGGCATTTAACAGAATATACAGAATATAACAGGTTTGTATGCATACTAATCAAGCAATCTAAATGGTGTGAGAGTGTTACACACCTGATATCGCGTAGTTTTACACCCTTAGTCAATATCCTTACTATCTGGATCTACAACCCTTAGTCTAAAACCTTACACAAAAGCTGGAAGAACACGAAGATTTGGGCTCCCCTTGAAATCCCGAAAGTAACATGATTCGTGTGTGACTGAACTCTGACTTAGAGGTCTAAGCAAATGAATCCCCCTTCAAATCCCGGAATGCCGCAAAAGAAAACAAAATATTAGTCCCATACAGCCATTCGACTATGGCCTCCAAAAGCCGGAAAAGAATCAAAAGAAAACCCAATTCATTACTTACCCTACAGAAGATTTCGGCTATCCCTTGTAGAAAGATTCGACAATTGTAGAAGATTAGAGATCTAGGAGTTTCGACTCTTTAAGGAAAAATCCCGGAAAGATGATCTGACGTGTTTTCGGCTTTTCAAAGAACTAAGAATTGAAGAGATGGCCAAGAGAGATTCGGCCAATGAATATTAAGGAGAGGAAAAGGTGGTTGGCAGGATTTCGACAGTTGATGAGACTTCAGGGGTTTCGATTTATGACAGAAAAGAAAAAGAAGAAGAGATGATTCGAAAGAGAGAAAAACTAAAGGCTATTCGCAGAGAAAACAAATGAAAATTCGGCACACCCCCCCTAGCCTTTACCAAAACCGATTTCCCCCCTCACTGAGTTTGATTTTTGGCCAACTCTAGCCTCCTGGATGAGCTCTCATCTTTTCCCTTATATTGATCTATTGATTCCTCAAAAATAGCCCTAATTAGCACCAACTCCTCCCTTCTTTATCTGCTTATTATCCTCATAATTAAAACATTAAAATCTCTTAAATAATAGCCTTGTGCCGTCCCCTCCTAGTCCCCTTTTAAGTGCCGAAATTTGGCCCTATAACTTGGGCTTCAAGCAACCAAAATTTGGGCCCTCCTCATGCACTAGTGACGCCACCCTCTCCCTTCCTTGTGGCGCCACCTAATCTTTGGGCAACAAGCCCATTTTGTCATTTAAAACACAGATAACTTCCTTTTAAAATGCTAGAGTGTCTACGCTGAGATTTAGTCAAGGCCTCAGCCCATTCTTGAGCCTAATCAGTACCTAAATTCTCAATTTAACCTATTAAGCATACATTACACAAAATGCACAGGCCCAATAATTTGGGATGTTACAAATTGAGTTAACTGGCGCATCATATTCATTTGATCTCGCATATCCCGTTGAATTTTGGCCAACTGCTCTTGCATCAGTATTTGCCTTTGCTCTAATCTCTCTAACCTTTGTTCCATGTCTTCTAGGTTAACTGAAATAATTTCACCTAATCAGGGTCATTTTGTAAAAAACTAATGCAAATGTTGCAATGTAATGAAAATAGCGTAATGCAAATGATGTAATGCACATGCATGAAATGCAATGCAAATACATGGAATGAATGCAAAAAAGAAAGGGAGACGTTGATTATGAATTCAATTCCATTAGAAGAACTTTTCTAGAAAACAAATTTCTTTACATAAAACGGATTACATATACGGCTTTGTCCTCATAGTCCAGGTAAAGGCATCAATCCTTTTCTTCGTATCCAGATGTCATGGTCGTGTCCCGTGAACTTCCTCAATAGATGCCTCTTCTAGCTTCTTGTAACATCCTGAATTTTTGGGCCTATGCGTTTAATGGGTGAATATGTTTAATATGTTAATTTAAGTAATAGGGGTCCAAATTGGGCTCAAAATTAGGCAAAGGCCTTAGTTAAATTATTAGATTGGGCATTATAGAGTTAAAAGAGTGGTAATTATGTTTAAAATACCAAAGTGGGCTTGTGGCCCAATCTTAGGAGGTGACGCCACACAAAGGAGTAAGGGGCCCAAATTTAAATTTCATGGAGCCCAATTCTTTTAATTTAAGTTAGCTAAATTTTGGGCATTAGGATTAGGTAGAGTGGATGGCAACAAGGCTAAAATTTAGGGGTTTTAATGTTTAAAATATGTGGATAATAAGCAGATAAAGGCTATTATTTAAGAATTTATTTTATGTGGATAATAAGCAGATAAAGGCTAAAATTTAGGGATTTTAATGATTAAAATATGTGGATAATATGCTGATAAAGGAGGCGGGAGTTAGAGATAATTAAGTCTCTTTTAGATGAGCTAGTAGATTAAGATAAAGGAGAAAAGATAGGATTTATCTGCAAGGTTAGGTAAGTGCCAAATTTCTATAAATAGGGGAATATCTCTTCAATTTTGGCATTTGGGTCTTTCTCTCATTCTTTTCTCTTCTTCTCTCGAGTAAAAGCCGAAAAATCCTAAAGTTCCATCTTCTTCTTCATTCTCTCTAAAAGCCGAAATCTCTAAGTCTATTCCTCATCTTCACTTTGATTCAAAAGCCAAACTCTTTCCATTCTTTTTCTTCCTAGCCGAAATCTTCAAGTCTCTTCCTTGTTTTCTTTTCTTCTTCTCTTTTCCTGTCAGAATCCGAAACTCCTCACTCAAGTATTTTAAAAGCCAAAGACACATCAACCTTCTCTTGTTCATACTTTTTCCGGGATTTTCCTAAAAGTCGAAGTCTCTAGATCTCATCTCCTGTGATTGCCGAATTACTTTTGTGGTGCCTACTTGTGCCGAAATCTGAAGGGAACTTTAGTGGAGTCAACCGCATAGATCTCGAAGTTATAGAATCGTGTTACTTTCGGGATTTCAAGTTAAGGTATCTATTAGTTTTAACGTGTAATTTGGGATTTATTAACCTTGGCCGATTGTTGAAGGGGCTAAATCTTTGTGTGTTTTTTCGGCTTTTGAGCAAGGCTTTACATTGAGGATAATAGATCCGGATAGCAAGGACATCGACTAAGAATATTGGATTTAGCGATAATGTGTGTGTAATACTTCCCCACCATCTAGATCTGATTGTTAATGTATGCTCATAAGTTTATATGTTGTGATAAATACCGATATCTCGGTTTAATGTTGGAAACCCGAAAGGGTGAAGCAAATCACCAGTGTTAGTGAATGTTTGACTTTATATGATAAAAGCATATTGATTTTATGACCGCATGGGTTGGGTTGATGAAAGGAGGAAGTTATACGTTATATGTGTAGTGGTTTATACCGTGATCTCATTATATGTTGTAGCGGCTAATGCCGTGATTCATTATAAGGGCTTCGGCCATAATATGTTGATGAGCGACATGACCGCCATCTTGGCGTGCGGTGTGTGGGTCGATTGTAGAAATCCCCAATGGTGTGAATGGTGATACAGGCGTGTAGCGGATGGAAACCTAGGCAAATGGGTTGGGCCTTGCATATTATTTGTTATTTTTTATAAATGGAATTATTAATCATTTTTATGGGCCTAAGGCCAAAATCTAGTGGTGCATGAGGGTTGCACATCGAGTCTCGTGACTCACCCTATTAATTAACCTTTCGGGTGATACCTAGTGCTTGGACCGGCCGAGAGGAAACGCAAGGTGGCCATGCAAAAGACCAAACTGGATCCAAAAAAAGTCTCAAGTTAATACTTTATATTTTTAATTAATGGATTTTAAATCTCGTTGTAATAAGGCTATGGGCCACTAGTTTATGTTTTGTTTTACTTTGGGCTTTAATTACTTTTAGTTATTTAAATTCTTATTGAACTAATGTATCTATTTAAATTTGGGTTTTTAATTTATAAAGGCAGATTTTATTTAAACTATCAACTATTAAATTTCTCTCGAATAAGAAGATAAACTTTAGAAAAATATTTTTCTGAAAATACGACATGTTCTTCCAAAATTTTCTTAGTGACATACCAGATCCGTCGTGGTGTTTGGGCCGGGTTTGGGGTGTTACACTTCTTGTTGTTTGATCCAGGCTACGACTCTTCACTCACTTATCCTCCGCGATGCTCGTTAGCTCCTTTAAGAAATTCGAGACGTGACGGCTCTTAAATAGTTTTTGTCGGTTTGAATCCTCGAGCAAAGTCTTGTATTCTTCTGCGGACTATCAGCCTTCTCTCGTTGTTTACCTGGACTATATTCAAACGACTGTATTATAACCCACTTTATCAAGTAATCCATTTCCTTATGACAAACTCTTCTATTTAGCAATCGAATATTAATCAACACCTCCTTTCTATACTGATGCAATGCAATGCAATCAAAACAAAAGAAAACACGTTAGTGCAAGAGAAATAAACAACATAAAACACCTGACCGGGTGACTACTAGGGTTTGGCGTGGCTCTATCTAGGGTAAGCTCCTAGGGCTGCTATATGCGGCTTAGTTCTAAGGAGTGGGTACCTGAACCAGCAGATTCCTCAATCCTCACCCATTATAGGCTCATATGGATCAAGTTCGGTTCAGGGGGATACTTTTCCCTATGCCCATGCGGAGGTGAAAACCTCACGAAGACATAGGTACAGATGTATCCCGGAAGTAGTCCACTAGCCCGTGCGGAGGTGGAAACCTCACGAAGGCATAGTTTCTCACTCCCATTTATAGGTGTAACCACAATGGTTATGCAATGCAATGCCAGATTATTCTACGAGATTTTAATCATAACATCGATAAATGCATTAAAAGAAACGTGATTTTTCAAAACAATTTTCCGAGTTTGCAATCAAAAGGACAAAACTTAATCAATCTATGGCCTGACTCTCAACGTCCCCAGTAGAGTCGCCAAGCTGTCGAAACCATTTTTATTTTAAAATTTGAAAAATGGGGTCGACTTAAAAAATGTGATGTGGAGTCGCCACCGATCTTTTGGTTTAGGTGTAATCGGATCACCTCGTAAAATATTTTATCCTCTTTTTAAAAATAATTTTGGCCTACGTAAATAAAAAAATGGGTTCGAAAGTCGGTTACATATAAGGAAGAGTTATCATCCTCGTGCGCCCAAAATTGGTACCAATATTGATTAAATGATATCCAATCGTCGAAAATTTTGAAAATTTTTGAAAATGCAATTTCTTTAAAAAACGAGTGGAGTATTCCAAACATAAGATTTATTTGCTCTAAAGGAACTAAATACTACACCCAGTATGTTAGGATGTAATATCTTGGACCCTCAAAGTCGAGATCATCTTATAATTTTAGAATCATGTGATTTAAAAAAGGATATTAAGTTTTTTTTGGTCAAACGAAGAAACTGCGACCCAATACGTTAAGGTACAATTTCTTGGATTTCCCAAAACATCAAATATCACTTTATTTTGAAAATCTTTTGTATAAACAAAGTGCATTTTATTTGAGGAAAAGATCAACTAAATTAACCTGGAATTTGCTCTATTATTAACAATAAGATATAGAGTTATGCATGGAATCATGGCAACAATAAAAAAATAATAAGAAACCAAATTAATATACATATGACATAAACTTAAACAATTTATATGTGATGAAAATTCTCAAAATAAACATAAATGCGAATAGGGTTAAAACATTAAAATATACAAATCATTTAACTAAAGTTATAAAAATATATACATATAGATAAGTTTAAAATAAAATATATATAACAATAATTAATATATATTGAAGAAAAATTTAATACAAACAAATATATATTTACATATATAAATAATATTTAAAATAAATAAAAGATAATTTAAAATTAAGTATTTCTAAGGCATGATATATATGTAAAAAAATAAATGATAATATATAAGTATATACATAAAACAATATATACATAAAAGGAAAATAGAATTTTATGTAAAAACATTTGTACATGTAATATAATAATAAAAATATTCATAGTCCAAATTATATTGATTTTGAATCGTATGAATATTTAAATGAAGAATTAAAAATAAACATTTTTATATACAAGAAAATAGACCACATAATAAAATACATATAAATAATTTGAAACATATTAAAAATTAATAAGTTAATTCAAAATAATCTATAAAAAAACCAACCAAACAATTAATTAATGTCCTTGCGCGGAAAACTTGAAAATGCTTAAGATATAATTCTTTTTAAGGAAGATTAATTAATTTTGAATTGAATCTCGAGATTAACTCGTTTCAAAGTAATAAAAGTATCATATGCAATACGTTAGGGTATAACACGTTTATACTTCGACACCGAGATCATCTTTGATCTTCAAAACATGCAATTAAAAAGGGTATTTGGTTATTTAGTTGAACAAAAAATTGACACCCAGTACGTTAGGGCGTAATTTTTTGAACTTCCAAACATACAAATATTGCCTTATCTTAAAATTTCAAATACATGATCTTAAAATATATATAATTTTTAATGAAATGAGACATTTAATAAAGGCTTGAATATATTGGAGTTTAGAACATAAAGTAACAACAAGTAACACAAGTATGGCATTAATCATAAGATAACATACAACAAAAAACATACTAAGGAACATTTTAAAATTAAATGTATAATAGATTTAAAGCACATATAAATAGAAGATAAGATAAATTAAATTATTGTAAAATCTGTAAAATAGTTTAAAATAATTTATTAAAACAGGTTTTAAAATGAATAAATTTTATAAACTAAACAAAATACTTAGTTGAAAATAGAATAAAATTAACAGGCTGTTTTATAAAAATCAAAACAGAGTTGAGGACTAGAATAAAATGCGCTCAAATAATCGGGGGCTGAAATGGTAAATATTTAAACAATCAAAACGCAGTGTATAGGCTGGACTAAATCAAAATGGCGCACGAATTTTCGAGGAAGAATTAAAAAAAAATCGAAATAACATAAAACGAGCAATCAAACATCAATATAAAATAGAGGGACTAAGTGCACAATTATACCCTCAGAGACTAAAACGCGCGGATCTCAGCTGCATATGGGTCGGGTCATTGGGCAATGGCCAATACGGTGTCGTTTTAGGTTATTAAGATGAACTCGAATGGCACCGTTTCTGCAATGGGTTAATACCAGATTTAAAATGAATTAACCCTCATTTTAGCCCGAACCCTAGCCCCCTTTGTTTTCGTACTCAGCCGCAGAGAAGGAAAAAAAAGAAATTTGGCCACTTCAACGCCATTGTGATCGACGATCAGTGGCCGATTCAGTCTCGACCGGCTGCCCCCTTTCAGGCCAGACTCGAATACAAACCTTGATGACCATCTTCGTTTTGATTTTGACGAAGAAGGCAGACTGTCTGTTCGACTTTCGAAGGTAAGTTTCCTTTTTATTTTATTTTATTCGTATATAGAAATAGAGAGAAAAAAATGCTACCGAAATAGATTAAAAAATAGGAAATAGATGAAATCAGAAAGAAACCTTTTTTTTTGTATCTCTGTTTCTGGTTTTCTATTACTGTATTCTGTGTATTCGTAGATTGTGAAGAACAAGAAATTACAAATTTTGCTTCGGTTTTTATAACCGAAAAGAAAAATAAAAGAAAAAATAAAAATACAATCTTTTTTCTTTGCTTTGCTGTTGTTTTGTTCTCTTGCGCAGGTACGAGACGACGTGGAGGCACGAGGGTGGCGTACGGAGGCCGTACGGTGGCGACGTGGTGGCTTGCGGCACTGGTTGGCTAGCTATTGAGGCATGCGGTGTTGGAAAATTCCAGAAACCCTTACGGTTTCTGGAAACATTAAGATATTGGGCCATTCGGGCCTCAGAATTTTAGGTCTTTAGTTTGGGCTGTGGGTAAATTTGGGTAGTGGTTTAGTTTAGTTTATTTGGGTTTGTATTTAGGCCACTAATTGGGTCTGTTGTAATTAGCATTTGGACTTGTAAAAAACAGTGGACTGTTATTGGAGTTTGTTTATTTATATTTTTTTGGGTTTTTAATTCCGTTTGTCTTTTTGTCTGTTTTGGTCTTATTCTGGTTGACTAATAGGCCCGGGCAAATTTGGGCTCTTACATTTCCTAATTGTTTTCAAATTTAATTACATAACAACGCAACATATCTTTGAGTATTTGAATTACTAATTCTGATTGCCCATCTGTCTAATGGTAAAACGCCATACTGAAATTTAACTTTGTGGCTAAAGCTTCATGAAGTTTACTCCAAAATCTAGAGGTAAAACTTTGATCCCAATCTGAAATGATAGATAAAGGTACCCGTGCAATCGCACAATCTCAGTGATATAAATTTCAACCAATTTCTCGAGTGAATAGTCAGTTCTGACAGGAATGAAATGAGTCAATTTTGTCATCTTATCAACTATCACCCAAATTGCATATTTCTTTCTCGGCGTTAACGATAATCCTGATATGAAGTTCATAGTGATTCGCTCCCATTTCCACTTAGGAATCATTATAAGTTGTAGTAAACCTAACAGAACCCAATGTTCCGCTTTTACCTATTGACATACCAAACATTTGGCTACGTATTAAATGATTTCCCTTTTTATTCTCAGCCACCAGTACAACAATTTTAAGTCATTATACATCTTGTTGCCATCTGGGTGCATTGCATAAGTAGTATTATGGGTTTCGTATAGAATGTCTTGCTTTAATCCTAAATTATTTGGTACACACAAACATTTTCGAAGTATAGACTCCCGTTATCACCTATATTGAACTCAGTGGTCTGATTGTTTTCAACAAGTTTCTATTTTGCTGGTAACTTGATGTAATCTTTTGTAACTCTTGGAACTTCTGAAGAAGTATGGGTTTAGCTCCTAACTCGGCCAGAAGAGAGCCATCTCGCTTCAAAATCAAATAGGTACTCATTTTTTTTGAAAAAAATAGGGATTTTTTACTTAGAGCATCCACCACAACATTGGCTTTATCCGGATGATAGTAAATGATTAAATTGTAGTCTTTAAGCAACTTAAGTCACCTATGTTGCCTCAAATTAAATTATTTTTGCATCAACAAGTACTTAAGACTTTTATGATTGGTGAAAATGTGGCATTATTCTCTGAACAAGCAGTGTCTCCAAATATTTAGAGTGAAAACAACCACTGTAACAGCCCGATTTTGGGGCTAGTGGAACAGTGGTCTCGGGATCACTAATCCGAGGTTGAGGAAAATTATTTTGGTATTATTTTATGTGTTATAACATGCTTATAATAATGCATGGGAATTTTGGTGCTTTAATTTTAACGATTGAATGCTTAATTGTGAAAAAAGGACTAAATCGCATAAAGTGCGAAAGTTCTATTTTTCAAGGTAGAGGTGTCTAATAGCCATGGAATATTAAATTGAAAGTCCCTAAAGTGCAATTAGGCCATATAGAGTGTGTTGGCTACTATATAGGAAGCAAGGGGACAAGAGCATTAATTTTAGTCAAAATTTGGTGACATTAGGTGATAAAAAAATTAATAAAATAAGATGAATAAAAGAGTTGTCATCTTTTACTATTCACAATTATTCTCCACCGAAAATTGAAGAGAGAATAGGGGTTTTTAAAGTTCAAATTTTCAGCTACATCTCATCTTTGCAAGTAAGTCATTTTGATGATTATTTTTGATGATTTTTGTACTTTTGGAGTCCCCAAAGCTTAATCTAGCTAATGAGGGGACTAATTTGTTAAATGGTTGAAAGTTTAGGGACTTGCTAGGAGAGTGTTGATGTTGTTTGCTGAGTTTTTATGGAGGAAAATGAATGATAGTGAGTTATGGAACAACTTTTGTGAAAGGTGTTAGCATGAAAACACCTAAATAAGACTTGAATGTAAAGATTGAAATTGTGTAATAAATGCATGAAATAAATGGTTTTGTGAGTTGTTGTAAGAGGAATAAATGTTCAGCTAGGCTTGTTTAATGAGAAAATGTGTTTAAAATTGATTTACGAGCCTAGGGGCAAAATCGTAATTTTGCCATAGTACAATGGCAAAATGGTCATTTTTGCCTAAGTAGAGATTATGATGTATTATGGTTTATAAAGTGATTAAATGAGTGAATTTAAATATTATAGATCAAGAAGAGCGTGGAATCAACCTTGACCGAGGAAAAGGCAAGGTTACAGAATAGACCATTGATTAACACATTTTGCACCGAGGTAAGTTTATACGTAAACGATGCATCTTAAATACATATGTTGTTGCTCATTGGTGCATTGTATGATTGAGAATATTTACGATTCTAAATGGATTGAATTTGGTCGATAATGAATTAGATTTGAAAATGTGGAATATTATCCGTAGTAATTAATGGTGGGTTGTGTGCGACACCACCTTAATTATTCTTGTTGGTGGGCTATGTGCGATACCAACTTATTACTTATTCACGATGGGTTGTATGCGATACCATCATTTGTATGAACATTTAGTGGGCTATGTGCGATACCACCGTACTTATTCTTGTTAGTGGGCTATGTGCGATACCACCTTGTTAAAGATTAATGGTGGGCTAAGTGCGAAACCATCGAGTGCTTAGTATTACTAAGAATGGCTTATTGTGAAATTGTGATGTGTTGTTCATGTGATCATGTGGTGATAAGTGCAGGGATGTATGTTAAATAATACGAACATTTGGCTCGTGATATGGTTGGAATGTGGTAAGAGATGAAACGAGTAAGCATGATCTTGGAGTGTGGAATGTTCTTATTTATTATGAAATGCTATTTATTGATTGGCACATATTATGATGTTTATTGTTTACATGTAAACTTACTAAGCTTAAAGCTTACTCCCTTTCTTTTCCCTTGTCTTATAGTGTCAAAGAGCCGGGTCGGGATACGAAGATAATTGGAAGATCATCCACACTATCAGCTCAATCTCGGTATATCTAGACTTAGTATAATGAGTATGGCATGTATAGGGGCTAGAATAGGTGAATTGTTTTTTTGTTTTGGCCAAGTATGTATTGGCTCATTTAAAGATGAACTCTTTTGTATATTTCCATAGTTGATGGCTCATTATTAGTAATTTATGAAAAGAAGAAGTTATTCATAGAAGTGTATGTTGCAAATTTGGGTTATCTAGTGATTTGTTGAATGGGACTATGTTGTGTGAGCTAGGGTGATAAAAAGAGCTTGGCAAATAGCCTTGTTCTTGTCCACACTAGTAAGCACACGGACGTGTGCCCAGGCCATGTGTGACACACGGTCAATTGCATGGGTGTGTGATCAGGTCGTGTGTCCCATTGCATGTTAGAATTGCAAGTTAGTAAGCTCAATAGTAAACACACGGGCAGAGATACGGCCGTGTGTCTCAGCTGTGTGGGAGGCACGGCCATGGACATGGGCGTGTGCCCAGGCCATGTGAAGTCTGCACCTTGAAGTTGGAATTTAATTTGACACACGGTCTAAGGACACGGGCGTGTGCCTTGGCCGTGTGACCATAGTGAGATGATGACGTCATAAACAGAATGTCAAGGTTTTGGCACACGGGCTAAGACACGGGCGTATCGAGGCCGTGTGAGGGACACGAGCTAAGGACACGGGCGTGTGTCCAGCTGTGTGAAATAAGTCAGTGTCGACCACGGGTGGAGAACACAGGCACGTCTTAGGGGTACACGAGCGTGTGACCCCTGTTCAGGCAAAATTTTTCTAAGTGAGTAAAAGTTCCTGGATTGATTTAAAAACCTTCTGAAAGTATGTTTAAGTCCTCGTAGGCCTATTATAAGGATGTTAGATATTTGAATGGAAAAGTTTTAATTTGGAATGAAATCTGAAAACCTAAAGTTGTTTGACCATGTGAGTTAAGTACGGTAACGCCTCGTACCCGATTCTGGCGTAGAATACGAGTAAGGGGTTTACATTTAGTGGTATCAGAGCTATGGTTTAGTCGATTCTTGGACTACCGTAGCGTGTGTAAGAATCTATCTATACATGCCATAAGTGTATATTGATAGTGTGGTGACTTCTGACAATTCTAAACTTTGTTTTTATATAGTAAATGGATCCTGATCGAGCAGCTGCTGATGATGTAGCTAGTAACGCACCGGCTCCTGCGTAAGGGACCGCGCCTGTAGAGAGTGGACCCGAGACTAGGGGTCAAGGAGAAGAGGCCCGGAAAGCCTTTCTCTAAATGATGAGTAACTGGTACACGGAGAATGTACGAGCAAATCCTAATGCTCCACCTCCTCCACCCCCTCCTATACCTCAACCAGTTCCAGTGGCTCCTCAAGGTATAGATTTATTGAGAATAACTAAGCCCCCAGTAGATAAGATTCGAAAGCAAGGGGCAGAAGAATTCAGAGCTAATATAGATGATGACCCTGAGAGGGCGGAGTTCTAGCTTGAGAACTCAATGAGGGTATTTGATGAACTCTCCTGCACAACTGAGGAGAGTTTAAAATGCGCCATGTCTTTGCTGAGGGACTTGGCATACCATTGGTGAAAAATGTTGACATCGGTGGTTCCAAGGGAGAGAGTGACGTGGGACTTCTTTTTAGAAGAGTTCCGAAAGAAGTATATAAGCCAAAGATTTGTGGACCAGAAACGGAAAGAATTTCTTGAATTGAAGCAAGGAAAAATGTCTGTGGCCGAATATGAGCGCGATTTTGTTAGGCTCAGCAAGTATGCACAAGAGTGTGTGTATACAAAAGCTATCTTCTGCAAGAGGTTTGAAGATGGGCTGAATGAGGATATCAGGCTTCTAGTTGGGATTTTGGAGTTAAAAGAGTTTGTAGTGTTGGTTGATAAGGCATGTAAGGCCGAAGAACTGAATAAGGAGAAGAGGAAAGTCGTGAGTGAGGCTAGAGATGCAAGAAAAAGGCCAATGAGCAAATCATACCAAGTTCAATCGAAGAGGTCCAAGGAGTTGAACCTTCGGACGACTGCATCAGTTGGGTATTCACGTCGAGATCGAGGTAATACATACTCGAACTCGAGAGTTCAAGCCACTTCGATGGCAAGTATGGGCAATCTGAAGTCCAAACCAGAGTGTCCAAATTGTGGTAGGAAGCACACTGGGAGTGTTGGGGAAACAACCAGAATTGTTATAAATGTGGTTCCCCCGACCATTTTATCCGGAATTGTCCAGAGAGGGAGGAGAAGGAAAGAAAGCAAGAAGTGAGATTAAGCAATGTATCTTCAAGGGGCAAATCACAAAAGAACCCGAGAGGTGGGACTAGTAGTAGAAGTACGCCTCGAGACTCTGCTGTGAGACCGGAGGGTCGAGCACCTGTAAGGACCTATGTCATTCGCGCTCGCAAAGAAGCATCATCTCCGGATGTGATAATGGGTACTTTTTCTCTTCATGACACCTCTGTTATTGCTTTGATTGATTCGAGATCTACCTCTTCTTACATTTGCATGAAACTGGCATCTAGTATGAGCATGATTGTTGAGTCTACGAAATTTGTAGTAAAAGTGTCAAACTCGTTAGGCAAACATGTCCTAGTTGACAAGGTGTGTAGGAATTGTCCTTTGACAAATAGAGGTCATTGTTTTCTGGCAAACCTTATGTTGTTTCCGTTTGATGAATTTTACTTGATTCTTGGTATGGATTGGTTGACTGCCCATAATGTTTTAGTGAACTGTGGTAGCAAGTTTATTGAATTGAAATGTGAAAATGGAGATGTCATTCAGGTTGAATAAAGTAAATCGGATAGTTTGCCTGTGATAATTTCAACTATGGTAGCCGAAAAATACTTGAGGAAAGGATACGAGTCCTATCTTGCCTTTGTGCTGAATACTCAAGAGTCAGAGGTAAAGATTGAATCAGTGCCGGTGGTATGCGAGTATCTAGATGTGTTCCCGGAGGAGTTACCCAGATTGCCTCCAGTTAGAGAGGTCGAATTTGGAATTGAGTTAATTCTGGGTACGGCACCTATTTCGATTGCTCCGTATAGGATGGAACCATTGGAATTGAAAGAATTTAAGGTTCAGTTGTAAGAGTTAACAGACAAGGGTTTCGCGAGACCGAGCTATTCATCGTGGGGTGCTCCGATACTTTTTGTAAAGAAGAAAGACGGGTCGATGAGATTGTGTATAGACTACAGACAGCTCAATAAGGTGACAGTGAAGAATAAGTATCCTTTACCAAGGATAGATGATCTATTCCACCAACTGAAGGGAGCTACGGTGTTTTCTAAGATAGACTTAAGGTCTGGCTATTACCAGTGGAGAGTTAAGGAGCAAGATGTGCCGAAAACTACATTTCGGATGAGGTATGGCCACTATGAGTTTCTTGTCATGCCATTTGGCCTAACGAATGCTCCTGCAATTTTTATAGATTTAATGAACCGTGTCTTCCGACCGTATTTAGATAAATTTTTGGTTGTTTTTATTGATGACATATTGATATATTCTCGGAATGAGAGTGATCATGCAGAGCACCTGAGAATCATTTTACAGACTTTAAGAGACAAACAGTTGTATGCTAAATTTAGCAAGAGTGAGTTTTGGCTCTGAGAGGTTGGATTTCTAGGACACATTGTGTCGGGTGATGGTATTAGAGTTGATCTGAGTAAGATCTCGACTATTGTGGAGTGGAAACCGCCAAGGAATGTGTCAGAAGTCAGAAGCTTTTTGGGTTTAGCGGGGTACTACAGACGGTTCGTAAATGGGTTTTCCATGATTGCTACCCCGATGACGAAAGTGTTGCATAAAGATGTTAAGTTCGAATGGACTGAGAAATGTCAATAGAGTTTCGAGAGATTGAAAGCATTGTTGACTGAGGTGTCGATTTTAGTACAACCTGAGTCGGGGAAGGAGTTTGTAGTATATAGTGATAAGTCATTTAATGGTCTTGGTTGTGTGTTAATGCAAGAAGGTAAGGTAGTCGCTTATGCCTCGAGACAGCTAAAACCGCGTGAGAAGAATTATCCGACTCATGATTTGGAGTTGGCTGCGATTATTTTCGCATTAAATATTTGGCGACATATTTATATAGTGAGAAGTGCCGAATCTTCACCGATCATAAGAGTTTGAAGTACTTGATGGATCAAAAGGATTTAAATTTGCGACAACGATGGTGGCTCGAATTATTGAAGGATTATGAGCTATTAATTGATTACCATCCGGGAAATCCCTGTACGCTTTGAGAGCTATGAGTACTAGCTTACCGTTATCTGAGGATGGTGCTATATTAGCCGAGTTGAAGGCTAGACCATTATTTATTCAACAGATATGTGAGGCTCAAAAGAATGATAATGAGATGTAAGCTAAGAGAGCTAAGTGTGAATCGGGAAATGATTCTGAATTCCGAGTGAGTTTAGATAGTTGTTTGATGTTTCGTGATAGGATTTGGGTACCTAAGGATGATGAGTTGATCCGGAAAATATTAAATGAAGCACATAGTGGTTACTTGTCAGTACATCCCGGTAGCACAAAAATGTATAATGATTTGAAGTTATTTTATTGGTGGCCGGGTATGAAAAGAAACATCTCTGAGTTTGTGACCAGATGTTTGACCTGTCAACAAGTGAAAGCCGAGCATCAAGTCCCTTCGAGATTACTTCAGCCGATGATGGTTCCCGAGTGGAAGTGGGACCGGATCACCATGGATTTTGTAACGGGGTTGCCTATGAATCTGAGAAAGAAAGATGCTGTGTGGGTTGTTGTTGATAGACTAACGAAGTCGACTCACTTTATACCGATGCGAATAGATTATTAGCTTGATAAGCTGGCTGAGCTGTATATTGCTGAGGTAGTGAGACTTCATGGGGTGCCTATATTTATTATCTCAGATAGAGATCCGAGATTTACCTCGAGATTTTGGAAGAAGTTACAGGAAGCCTTATGTACAAGGTTGAATTTTAGTACTGCGTTCCATCCTTAAACTAACGGCCAATCTGAAAGATTAATTCAAGTTCTTGAGGATATGCTCCGATGCTGTGTGTTAGAGTTCGGAGGTAGTTGGGAAAGATATCTACCTTTGGTTGAGTTTGCTTATAACAACAGTTATCAGTCGAGTATACGGATGGCACCGTACGAAGCTTTATATGGTTTCAAGTGCCAGACTCCTTTGTATTAGACCGAGCTTGGTGAGAAGCAAATTCATGGGGTCGATCTAGTTAAAGAGACCAAGAGAAAGTGTAAGTGATTCGTGATAGTCTGAAAGTTGCTTCGGACCGACAAAAGTCGTACGCGGATTTGAAAAGAAAAGAAATTGAGTTTCAAGTGGGCGATAAAGTATTTCTAAAAGTATCCCCGTGGAAGAAAATAATGAGATTTGGTAGGAAGGGAAAATTGAGTCCACGATTCATAGGGCCGTATGAGGTTAACGAAAGGATTGGGCCAGTGGCATATCGGTTGGCTTTGCCGATAGAGTTAGAGAAAATACATAACGTATTTCATGTGTCAATGTTGCAACGATATCATTCCTACCCTTCGCATGGGATTCCCCAAACAGAAATTGAGATACGATCGGAGATGACGTATGAAGAGGAGCCAATTAAGATTATGGCTCGAGAAGTGAAACAGTTGAGGAATAAGAGCATAGCTTTAGTAAAGGTGTTATGGCAAAAACACGGTGTAGAAGAAGCTACGTGGGAACCGAAGGAAGCCATGAGAGATCAATATCCAAACCTTTTTATCGGTAAGATTTTCGGGGACAAAAATCTCTAAAGGAGGGGAGAGTTGTAACAACCCGATTTTGGGGCTAGTCAGAACAGTGGTCTCGGGATCACTAATCTGATGTTGAGGAAAATTATTTTGGTATTATTTTATGTGTTATAACATGTTTATAATAATGCATGGGTATTTTGGTGCTTTAATTTTAACGATTGAATGCTTAATTGTGAAAAGGACTAAATCGCATAAAGTGCGAAAGTTCTATTTTTCAAGGTAGAGGTGTCTAATAGCCATGTAATATTAAATTGAAAGTCCTTAAAGTGAAATTAGGCCATAGAGAGTGTGTTGGCCGGCCATAGGAAGCAAGGGGACAAGAGCATTAATTTTAGTCAAAATTTGGTGACATTAGGTGATAAAAAAATTAATAAAATAAGATGAATAAAAGAGTTGTCATCTTTTACTATTCACACTTCTTCTCCACCTAAAATTGAAGAGAGAATAGGGGTTTTTGAAGTTCAAATTTTCAGCTACATCTCATCCTTGCAAGTAAGTCATTTTGATGGTTATTTTTGATGATTTTTGTACTTTTGGAGTCCCCAAAGCTTAAGCTAGCTAATGAGGGGACTAATTTGTTAAATGGTTGAAAGTTTAGGGACTTTCCATGAGAGTGTTCATGTTTTTTGTTGAGTTTTTATGGAGGAAAATGAATGATAGTGAGTTATAGAACAACTTTTGTGAAAGGTGTTAGCATGAAAACACCTAAATATGACTTGAATGTAAAGATTGAAATTGTGTAATAAATGCATGAAATAAATGGTTTTGAGAGTTGTTGTAAAAGGAATAAAGGTTCAGCTAGGCTTGTTTAATGAGAAAATGTGTTGAAAAATGATTTACGAGCCTAGGGGCAAAATGGTCATTTTGCCATAGTACAATGGCAAAATGGTCATTTTGCCTAAGTAGAGATTATGATGTATTATGATTTATAAAGTGATTAAATGAGTGAATTTCACTATTATAGATCAAGAAGAGCGTGGAATCAACCTTGACCGAGGAAAAGGCAAGGTTACGGAATAGACCGTTGATTAACACATTTTGCACCGAGGTAAGTTTATGTGTAAACGATGCATCTTAAATACATATGTTGTTGCTCATTGGTGCATTGTATGATTGAGAATATTTACGATTCTAAATGGATTGAATTTGGTCGATAATGAATTAGATTTGAAAATGTGGAATATTATCCGTAGTAATTAATGGTGGGCTGTGTGCGACACCACCTTAATTATTCTTGTTGGTGGGCTATGTGCGATACCACCTTATTACTTATTCACGACGGGTTGTGTGCGATACCATCATTTGTATGAACATTTGGTGGGCTATGTACGATACCACCATACTTATTCTTGTTGGTGGGCTATGTGCGATACCACCCTGTTAAAGATTAATGGTGGGCTAAGTGCAAAACCACTGAGTGCTTAGTATTACTAAGAATGGCTTATTGTGAAATTGTGATGTGTTGTTCATGTGATCATGTGGTGATAAGTGCAGGGATGTATGTTAAACAATACGAACATTTGGCTCGTGATATGGTTGGAATGTGGTAAGAGATGAAACGAGTAAGCATGATCTTGGAGTGTGGAATGTTCTTATTTATTATGAAATGCTATTTATTGATTGGCACATATTATGATGTTTATTTTTTACATGTAAACTTACTAAGCTTAAAGCTTACTCCCTTTCTTTTCCCTTGTCTTAAAGTGTCAAAGAGCCGGGTTGAGATACAAAGATAATTGGAAGATCATCCACACTATCAGCTCAATCTCAGTATATCTAGACTTAGTATAATGAGTATGGCATGTATAGGGGCTAGAATAGGTGAATTGTTTTGTTGTTTTGGCCAAGTATGTATTGGCTCCTTTAAAGATGAACTCTTTTGTATATTGCCATAGTTGATGGCTCATTATTACTAATTTATGAAAAGAAGAAGTTATTCATAGAAGTGTATGTTGCAAATTTGGGTATCTAGTGATTTGTTGAATGGGACTATGTTGTGTGAGCTAGGGTGATAAAAAGAGCTTGGCAAATAGCCTTATTCTTGTCCACACGGGTAGGTACACGGGCGTGTGTCTAGGCCGTGTGTGACACATGGTTAATTGCATGGGTGTGTGATCAGGTCGTGTGTCCCATTGCATGTTAGAATTGCAAGTTAGTAAACTCAATAGTAAACACACGGGCAGAGACACGGCTGTGTGTCTCAGCCGTGTGGGAGGCATGGCCACGGACATGGGCGTGTGCCCAGGCCATGTGAAGTTTGCACCTTGAAGTTGGAATTTAATTCGACACACGGTCTAAGGACACGGGCGTGTGCCTTGGCCGTGTGACCATAGTGAGATGATGGCGTCATAAACAGAATGCCAAGGTTTTGGCACACGGGCTAAGACACGGGCGTGTCGAGGCCGTGTGAGGGACCTGGGCTAAGGACATGGGCGTGTGTTTAGCCGTGTGAAATAAGTCAGTGTTGACCACGGATGGAGAACACGAGCGTGTCTTAAGGGTACACGGGCGTGTCCCTTGAGCAACACGGGTGTGTGACCCCTGTTCAAGCAAAATTTTTCTAAGTGAGTAAAAGTTCCCAGATTGATTTAGAAACCTTCTAAAGCATGTTTAAGGCCTCGTAGGCCCATTATAAGGATGTTAGATATTTGAATGGAAAATTTTTAATTTGGAATGAAATATGATAACCTAAAGTTTTTTGACCATGTGACTTAAGTACGGTAACGCCTCGTACCCGATTCCGGCGTAGAATACGGGTAAGGGGTGTTACAACCACTGCAAGTTCCAATTCGTGAGTAGGATAATTCTTCTCGTGTGGCTTAAGTTGTTGAGAAGCATAAGCAATCACCCTTCTTTCTTGCATCAATACATAACCAAAATCGTTGAGTGACGCATCACTGAACACTACAAATTCTTTTTCGATTCAGGCTGAGTTAAAATAGGATCTTCAGTGAACATTATTTTCAATTGCTCGAAACTCCGCTGGCATTTTTCAGAACAAACAAAACTAATATTCTTTTGTAGCAATTTCTTTAACGAGAGGGATATCATCGAGATTCTTGCCAATCCTAAAAAATTTATTATTTCAGTGACGTTCTTCGGAGGTTTCCAGTTAATGATAGTTAAGATTTTACTCGAATCAACTTGGATACCTTCAGCTGATATTGCGTGACCTAGAAATCCCACTTCTCGCAACTAGAATTCATAGTTGCTAAACTTGGCATATAACAAATTTTCTTGCAAAGTCTGCAACACAACCCTCGGATGTTGATCCTGATATTTTTTATTGTTTGAATAAATCAAGATATCATCTAGAAATACGACGAAAAAATTATCTAGATACGGCTAAAAGATTATGTTCATCAAATCCATAAAAGCGGCATGGGAATTAGTAAGCCCAAACGACATTACCAAAAACTCATAGTGTTCGTATTGAGTTCAAAAAGCAGTTTTCAGCACATCCGATTCCTTAACTTTGAGCTGATAATAAATAGATTGAAGATCAATGTTAGAAAAAAATGTAGGTCATTTGAGTTGATCAAACAAATCGTCAATTTAAGGAAGCGGATACTTGTTCTTTACGGTTACTTTATTCAAATGTCGGTAGTCAATACACAATCTCAAAGTTTTGTCTTTCTTTTACACAAACAACACTGGAGCACCCCCAAGGTGACACAGTCGATCGAATAAATCCCTGATCTAAAAGTTCATTCAATTGAGCTTTCAATTCTTTCAGTTCAGTCAGATCCATTCTATATGGTGCGATAGAAATTGGCGCAGTACCCGGTGTTGCTTCAATATCAAATTGAACTTCTCCCAGGTGGTATACTTGGAAACTCCTTGGGAAATATGTCTGTAAATTCTCGAACTTTCAAAACTTAATCTATTTCAAATCCCGACACTTTAGTGTCCAGAATATAAAGTAAAAACATTTCACACCCCTTTTTGATCAATTCTCGAGCTGACATTGATGATATTATGTTAGTTGGATATTAAAATCTGTCGGCCACAACATTTATCGTTTCACCATCCACACACTCTAGCAATATTGTTTTCTGCTTATAGTTAACCACAATATTATGAAGAGTTAACCAGTCCATACAGGGGATTATATCAAATTCATCAAACGACAACAATATCATATCAGTTAGAAACTCCCGGTCCCGAATTTTTAGTGGACAGTTCATACAAATTTTACTGACAATTACACTTTGGCCTAAAGGGTTGGTTACCCAAACAACAATTTTTGTCATTTCTAGTAGTATGTTTCTTTCATCTACCAATGAAGTGCAAATATTGAATGAGTTGATCTAGGGTAAATCAGTGCATGCACAGATATAACAAATAAGGAGAAAGTATCAACAATAATGTTAGGAGCAGTAACCTCTTGTCTAGCTCGAATAGCATTAGCCCTAACAGGTGCACGAGATTCTGATCTCATTGATGCATTTCTTGTTCCACCTCAGTTGATACCCGCACTACCACCAGTTCCCGATCTTCTACCCCTATATGGAACTAACACTGATTTTGTAGCTTGATCGATACTAGCCTTAGCTTTATTCTGACAATCTTTCTTAAAATGATTAGTGGAATCACATTTGAAACAAGCTCCATTTTTTAGTCAACACTCTCCAAAATTATTTTTACCATAGTGCTTTCAAATTGGTTTACTCATATTCCGAACACTTCCCTTACTAGCCACTGATATAGCTTGAGGTTGTTGATAACTCTGTCTTGACATTTCTCTTCTTGGATTTCCTGTAATAGTGGAAGAATGACTTTGGAAATCTCAGCTTTTTGGATGGAGGTGTCAGAAAAGATTTAGTCTTACTACAATTTATGATATCCCGATTTCTAGACTTAGCTTATTTCCTTTCATTTTGCATATCTTTCACTTTTTGGGCTCGTTTAGACAAAACAATAAATTCTTTTAGTTTTAATGGTCCCAAAGCATACGGATATCATCATTCAATACCCACTCAAAGAAAGTACACATTTTTGCTTCAATAGATATGAGCTCTTTGACATACTTGTTGAGGCGAACAAACTTGTGCCATATTCAACCACCATCATGTCCCACTATTTTAGTTCCATGAGCTCTCTTTTCTTCTTTTCTAGATATAGTCGGGTGATGAATTTCTTTCTAAACTCTTCCTAGAAGAATTCCCAATTTACCCAATCTCTTGGGGTCATAGATGTCAGAGTTATCCATCATTGATATGCTTCTTTTATAAGCAGAGAAGCTGCACATCTCAAGCAATCCTCTAGAGTACACATCAATTCATTAAGGACTCTTAGGGTATTCTCTAACCAATACTTGACTTTCGCTGGATCATCATCTTTATTGGCTTTAAACTCCTTCACTCTGCATTTACAGAGTTTATCAATTGGAGGGCGACTTCAATGCACCGAGTTTGGACCTTGAGGACGAGGGGGTGCCACACGAGGCATTATTGAGGGAGGATGGGGCATTTTTTGTTGAGGAGCTGAAAGGGTAGCTCCTATATATTGTGTGAACCACTGATTCATCATTTGAAAAAATACATCTCTTGCCTCACTCCTTAGCCTTTACAGAACGAGCAAGCTTTGGCCAGCTCTTTGATCGAAGGCGGTGGTATTACTTTCTACCTCATCAGATACGGCTCGATTGGATTCGATTGACATGGTTTATCTATATAGGAAAATAAAGTCATTTCGAATAAGAAGGCATTACACTACCACATGCATTCGTGGCATGTATTTCCAGACTTCACACATGACATTTCATTCATACAATTGATTAAACCGTAGCTCTCATACCACTGTATGTAACACCTCTCGCCCGACCTGATCGCCGGGTCCGAGCTATGGAATGCTACATTCATTGTCAGAGCAACTACAATCAATCAGGAAACAGATAAACATTTATACATGTAATCAAGTGTTAATCAAATTCAATTTATATTAAACATTCATTTTTGGGTCTTACAGGAGCTTAAGAAAAGTTTTTTGTCAACTTGAGCACGAAATAGGACCAAATTGTAAGGATTGTGAAATGTATGGTTCGATGTTACAACTTCGTCATGTTCTCATCACGACATAGCCATCATAGTAAGTCACGCCGCGACGACATATCTAAGCTCGTCATGATGTCACTTATTGTAATGATGACATTGCAACGTCAAAAGTCCAAGGTCGTAACGTTGCCCCTATTTTTTGAAAAACGCACATTTTGGTACCTATTTCATAGCTTCCAATTACAACCATTCAATATCTACACCTAAATACCATTTTCAACTGACTCAAAACCTATCAAAACATGCCAAATAAGTTCAAACATACAAATTCAACTTCATTTCAATCATTAAATACCTATTCATCAAACATTTCAATGTCATGAACAATATACCAACCAAGACATTCAATTTCCAATCTTTACCTATGTTATACCACATGGAAACATGCCATTTCTCTTCAATTACAAACACTTATGTACATTATACACATAAGTGGCTTATAGGCCTAAAGCATAATTATCAACAATCAATAATAGTTCACATATTACAACCATTCATCATTTAAACCTATTTGATCCCAAATATCCACCTAACTATGTCAACCATATTTAGCCTACTCAACATTGGCAAACATACACAATTCATTCATATAAAATTTTGTGACATTAACCATGAACGAAATTAGCCATTCATCAACATATACCTCAAGCTTAAAAATCAAATATATCATTTTCAACTATGTAATAACTTAACTAATCCACACGACATGACCAACATTCAAATTCATCACGATATACCATATTCATCACAAGTTTCCAACTCATCAAGACTTTTATAAATTAAGGTATGTTTCAAGACACTTATATACATGCCACAACCCTTGACACAAAATGATCGCAAAACTACCAGTTCGATGATAGTATGAGCTTCGAGACAATCTGGTTTGACGTGTTCCACTAGGTGAAAATCTACAAGGAAAAATGAAAAACACACTAGGTAAGAATTTAATATGCTTAGTAAGTTCATAGGTATTAAACAAAACTTACCGTATCTTCTATCTAAATACAATAAACTACCTTAACTTGGAATAGTTTGGCTAGACATGGCAAATCAAAACATCAAAAAGGTGAGCATTACCTTATAATCAAAACCACATGATGCCACAATTATTCAACATTCCGATTCATGTCATTTTGGATAGATAACCTTAAAGCTCATTCAATCCAAAGATAGTACAATCCCATACATATTAAGGGCATTATGCTCAGTTCATTCAACATTATTCCATTTGAGTATCAAGATAATTTCATCTCATTTCAATTTCTCATTTCATATAAATTGTTTTGCCTGATGAAACCTAACAAACAGACTTATATACACAAGTATCTACACCACACCATTTTCTCGTACGAGCTAAATATATATATGTCAGGTTACCCACCGAGCTAAACCATTAAAATGTCACATTAGGTTACATGTTTGAGCTAAACTTCTGTTACATGTAATTGAGAGTCCGCAACAAATACTAGACCTTAGTAACATCTGTAATCAATCTCGAACAAGTGTGCACAAGAACTTAATGACATTCCAACATATCTTAACCTTTACTAAGTTTACATGGGTATCTATTACACAAATAAACATCACTTTTCGATTTGCTCCAATTATCACCTTTTATACCAATTCACAACCAAACAAATATATACATCAATTGCATAACAACCTAAGTAAATCAATACCATATGAACTTACTTGATCAAAACACCAAACAAGTTGATTCTTCAGGGGCTAATGAACAATTTTGGCTTTACCTCAATTATCTCTGGTTTGACCCAATTCTTAATCATTCAAGGATCGAATGTTAAAAGCTTTCTAGGTTTTTCTTTCTTTTTTTTTTCAATTTTCAGCAAGAAGAAGATGAAGGAAGAAAATTACATCTTTTTGCATTAAAATAACTTATATAGTAAGATTAGTTATTAATTAATTTTGTTTAATTAACTTAATCCATCTTCAACTAATATAAGTGGAATCATTTATCATCAAGCAATAATTCATATTACAAAATGGTTTAATTACCATTTTGGTACTTTGGCCAATTGCAGTTCAAGTACTCAAGCCTTTGGTCAATTAAAAACCTATAATGATTGGACATTTACAATTTAGTCCCTATACCATAATTAACTATTACTTCAACAAAATTACCGGATCAAAATTTAATATAATTTTATATCAAATCTGTAAATATTCGTATTTAATATTTACATAGTCAATTTATGAAAATGAGGTTCCAAAATTGCCATTTTCTCGCACCACTGAAAACTGAGATGTGACATTAATAAATTTTCAACTATTGGAGTTAATATATTTCGTGCAAGATTGCTTTCTTATAATTTTTAAAAGTGATTTTTTATTCTCGATTTTCTTCGAGGAGTCGTGGGAATCCATTCTTCATCCTTCAATTCGCTAATGATTATATCTTGGAGGGTTGATTACAGCCATTAATTGAATTTGTTAGGAATTCTATCTCAAAGGGTTTAGTTTGATAACTATTTTCTATCCATAACCATCGGTTTATTCGATCCATCTTCCACATTTTTATTTTTATTTTCTTTATTTATCTATGTTTTGAATCTTTATTTTTTTTATTCTTAATTTTTATTCTTTTTGTTGTTTCTAAATCTGTTTGTTTCTTCTTTCAGGTCAAATCTGAATCTTTTTTGGAGTCGAACAACTTGATTATGATCTTGATCTATTGCCTCTATCAGCCCTAGATATAGAGCTTATTAAGGAAACTTCAATGTAATGTGATTAGGTACCATTCTCATACCATGGACACTAGATCATCTCCATCGACCAACTCGATGGAGCACCAAACCACAATTCAAAATAATCAAAGGATTATATATTAATTCAAGGTATTATTTCTCACCTTGAATAAAGTTATTTAGTTTATTTAGGGTTGATTGTTGTAGAGGACCTTGCCTTTTTATCCTTCTCCATTATTAAAAAGACAAAAAAAATGAAGTTAATAAAAATGATTAAAAATTAAAAGTTATTAAAAACTATAAAAGTTATTAAAAGTTATAAAAATTATAAAATATAGAAAATTTTGAAGGTTTGGAGTTATTGGTTTCCATAATAAGGAAATGAGGAGCTTGAAGTGTGATAGCAATTGGACTTGTTTGTGACTCTAAGTGAGGGTTTCAGTGGCAATGAGTTTAATGTTTGAAGTTTTAAGATGAGTGATGAGTAATTGTTTTGGTTGAGAAGAGGTGATTGATCTGCCACAATTCGTTGAGGCAAATTAAGGTATTTTTGGCAATCAATGAGCTTGTTTAATAGAATTTTTATATGTTTTTAATTAATTTTCGATTTTTATTATTTTGTGTTTAATTTATGCAAAATAAGCATTTTTACGCAATTTTGAGTTATGTTATAACCTAATGGGCCACTATGGGCCTAAGGATGATCTAACGACTTTATCTAGTGTGTAGAACACTATTTTCGGGCTTACAAGGCAAGGGACAACTGCAACATCGTGACATTGAGAAGTGGTGTCACAACACCGAACTTTGAAGCCAAAATACCTGGGAAATGAAGGTAGTGCCGCGACACTAGTCCTATGGTGTCGCGACACCGAATGACGAACATGAAATTTTAATTAAGGGTATTTTAGTCCTCACATTGTATCTTAATAATATTTTTTTGGCTATTTAGCAACCATAATTATTTCTGAGCATAAACTCTATAAATAGGCATGTTAAGTCTCATTTGGGGAGGCTTGGCCAGGTGAGCCATTTTTGTATTTTAGGGTTTTATTTTAGTTTTTATTTTTTTTTCAGTTTAGTCCTTTTATACTTTTGTTATTGTTTTAACTTGGATTCGATTTTGATCCAAGGCCTTAATATATTATTTTTCCATTATTTCGTTGTTGAATTTCAATCGAGGTTGTAACGCCCGAATTTTTAAATTTTAAATTTGTTAAAATTTTGTCACAAGTATCTGTTCCAAGGGTTAAGGGCTTTGTTGGTTTGTTGGAGGTCTTAGGTTTGAGCTCTTGCATGTCCAATCAAGAATTACTTTATGTTAGTGTTTTACTTGTGTCACTTATCTGGATGTTTGAATCTAGTTGGGATAGTTGAAAACAGTTTAGATGAGGTTAGGGTTTATTGGGGTAGTGTGTTAGTTAATGTGATATTCTTTTATTGTTTATTTTTAATTTTTATTCTATTTTATTTTTATTATCTTTTCTGTTTAGGAAGTTGAAAACAAGGGAATTTTGTTCCTAAAAGTTTGCTCCTCTAAGTCACGTTGTTATTGTTGTTATTATTATTATTATTTTCTTTCTCTCCAGTTGTTTCCCACTTTTACGATTCAACTTGTTCTTCGAAAAAAAATTCAAAGTCTTCTTCTATTTTTCTTTCTTTTAGCAGTCCTTCCTTTTCTTTTTTTGTTTCTTTTGGTGTTTTCCATCTTTTGTTTTCGTTATTACATAGAAAGGATCCTTACTATCTGGTCATCATATTATTTTGTTCTTCGCTGTCGAATCTTAGTTGTTTCTGGATAAGTATAATCGTTCGTATATTTTACATATTATCGTTGGATAAAGGTTAATTGAGTAGTTTATGGTTTATATATTCGCGGGTTGTTAACGTTATTGTGTGGGATTCTTATTAGGTGATAGGCATGGGGCGTTTGATGCGTCGTCGACAATGTAGGCAAATTGGGGTTGTTTTCTTCAAAGGTTAATCGAGTGAGTTGATAATTGGGTTTGAATTGTGTTGTTGATTGGTGCTATGGGCGTGCTATGTGGTGTTTGGTCTCAGATTATGGGATGTTTTTGGTGGATTTTAGCGATCTAGCTTTCTATTTTAGAAACTGGAGTGTTCGTCATTGGATTCGCATCGAAATTAGCCAAGGTGTGTAACAAAAAATATAAAAAACAACGAACGGTGAAAGCCAATAATCTGCCTAGTCTATGCCACATGGCCATGTGCCAGGCCATGTGCTGGACCATGTGAGTCACACGGTCTGGGCTTTTTGGGCAGTGTGGACCACACGGGCTGGCCATTTGGGCTGTGTGGGCCACACGAGCGTGTGGGTCCAAAATATTAAAAATTTTCCTAAGGCCATACATATCGTTTTGATTGATCGTGGGCCTTCCACGGGGTTAGTATTTGATTAAATAGACTGTAAAATATGAATTCCGTTCATTTGCTAGTACAAATTCTACTATCTGTATGTATATTGGGATGCCATATGGTAAGCAAATCTTGCAATAGGCTATGAGTAACACGGAAAATGCTATATATGTGATATGTATCTATTATGTCACGCATGTATAACAGTAGCATGTATTATTTTTGTTCTAATTTATATTTGTGTCTGGGATGGTTTATATTATATGGAAGAAGTGTTTCTGTAAAGGCGATAATTCACCTATTTATTTGGCAGGGAAGCTGCAAATATTCTGTAAAGTGTCATATCGACACTAAGTGGTGTGTAGGGTTGGATGGGTGTTTCATACCCCATATGATGTGTTGGGATAGTTGGAGATGGTGTGTAGCGGATGGGGGTTGGATTATATGTTTGTATTTGTACTACTCTAATATGATTTTGTTTCTGTTAAATCTGTCTTATATAAACTATATGTTAAAGTTATTTGTTACACACTGAGTTTCGAAAACTCATATTCTATTTTACTGGTATTTTTAGGTAATTCTCAAACTTAGGCGGATTAGTGCCACGGGAGCTCGGTTACGATAAATTTGTTTTACATAGTTAATTTAAATTTGGTTTTAAGCGGTTTGTAATATTTGGACTATTTTGGACAGTTTTCATTTTGGGGTTTTATTTTCAATTTTGTATGATACTGTTTAAAGTGTTTTTATGAAAAATGTATGTTTTATGCAAAACATCTATTTTTGAGAAAATTAACTTGGTTTTTCCAAAATATAACGATCTAAGAACTTCCACTGCAAAGTAACAGTTTTTAGAAATCATAAGCGAATATCGTTTCAACTAAGAAGCTAAAATAGATGTGATTTCTACTAAATCGGAGTTTTTAAGTAACAATTTTACGACATTTTACAAGATTCACGAAAACTAAACTTTCAACCGTTTTACGTAAGAACTCCTGATTTGGGTATAACGTTTAGGCCGGGTTTGGAGTGTTACATTTAGTGGTATCAGAGCCCGTTGCAAAACTCGAGTTGTAAAATTTTGGGTTCAAAATTTTTGTAAAAATTATTTTCGAGTAAAGTTTATTTCTGCATTAATCTGAAAAATAATTCTTTGAAATACCGGCTCTCTCGCCGATTCTGTAAGTACTTCTGACTTAGATAAACTTTAGTTTAGAAACTCTGAAATGATTAGAATTGTTTTGTGATAGTTAGAGATTGAAACATCTTTGTAAAATTCTTCTAATAACTTTTTTAGCATAAAATATATGTTAAATAAATACTGGAATTTATATATAAAATTCATAATGTAGATAATATATATACGATGAGTACTCATGGATCACGTGGACGCAGTACCTATAGGCGTGGTAGGCACCGAATAGGGGCTCGAGCTGAGTCGTCCTCTATGGGAACTATGCCCAATCTAGATACAAATGAGACACCGGCTACACCTACTGCAAAGACCAGGTCTCAAAGTCGCTCGGCTGAGGATGACGTATTGCCCCAAGCCATGCTGAGAGTTTTGGAGTGGGTCGCTGGGCCCTACTCTGGTTCTGGGAGTCGTTTTTCGGTAACTGAATGACTCAAGTCCAACGGTGCTAAGTTATTTATGGGTGTCACTGGAGTTTCCCCGATTGTGGCCAAATATTGTTTGGAGGCCATAGGGAGGATTATGAATTATATCGACTGCACCCTTGAGCAAAAATTAAAGTGTACAGTATCTCTGCTTCGTAGTGAGGCATATTAGTGGTGGTTGATGGTTGAGGAGGGTAATCAGTCGGATTAGATTACATGGGATTATTTTAAGAGTGCCTTCCAGAGTAAATATGTGGGGGCGAGTTATGTGGATGTTTATGAGCCTTACTCAAGGAGACAGGACTGTGGCTGAGTATGAGGCCGGATTTCTGAGATTGAGCAGATATGCTCATGGGCTTGTATTGAATGATTATGATAAGTGTATCGCTATGAGGAAGGGTTAAGGGATAACCTTAGGGTTTTGGTAGCTCCGTAGAGGGAGCGGGTTTTTGTCGTTTTGGTGGACAATGCAAGAATTGCTGAGGAGGTTAAGTGTGTTGAGCGCAAAAATGGGGACTGTGAGGGGGGTAAGAATAAGAGGGATTCAGAGCCCCCTAATTCTGTTTCGAGGCCTAAGAAACGGGTTAGGTTTTGATGGACCTCCAAGGGTTGAGGTTCCTATTGATTCTGTTGTGTTTCAGCCGTGTAGGGATTGTGGTAGGCGCCATCTAGGCGAATGTTGGAGGAGGTTAGGAGCTTGTTTATGATGTCGGTCGATAGAGCACTACATCAGGGATTTCCCACAGCTATCGGATTAGGTGCAAGCATCAGCTCTGGTTTTGTTCAGTCTCAACGGGCAGTTCAGCAGCCCCCTAGGGACCATGGTCTGGCCAAGGGTGGTAACGGCATGGGGAGAGGTCAGAGAGCACCGAGCAGAAGTGCTAATCAGACGAAGGCTAGGCAACCTGCACTGGTATATACGGCTAGAGACCATAAGGATAGAGACGCTGCAGATGTTATCACCAGTAAATTTTTTATTCATACTGCTCCTTATTTAGCTTTGATAGATATAGGATCAACACACTCTTATATAGATAGTTCTGTCTCTGTGAACTTGGGTATGTCTATTCAGAGCACTTCTGGAGAGATTACTGTGATTAGTCTACTGGGTCAGTCAGTTCGGGTTAATAGGCTTTATAGGAATGTACCGCTAGAATTACAAGGGGTTGTGTTTCCGGCTAATCTAGTGGAACTGTTATTTGGATAATTCGATTTGATTCTAGGAATAGACAGGCTCGTGGAGCATCGGGTCAGTTTGGACTATGCTACTAAGATAGTGGTCCTGAGATCTGTGAATGATGTGTAAGTGATTATGTTCGGTGAGCGTCAGGATTACTTATCCAACGTGATTTTTGCTTTTATGGTCGAAAACTTGGTTCGTAAAGGATGTAAGGTATTTTTGGCCTATGTGTGTGATTCAACTTCTGTAGATTCATCTGTTGGGAACATTTGGACGGTTAAGGAGTTTCTAGATGTTTTTCACGAGGAGCTGTTGGGTTTGCCTTTGGATAGGGAGGTCAAGTTCGGTATCGAGATTTTATCGGGTGCAGCTCCGGTGTCCATTACTCCTTACCGCATGACACCGAAAGAGCTTATGGAACTAAAGGCTCAGCTTTAGGTACTCCTCGATCGAGGGTTCATTCATCCTAGTGTGTCTTCATGGGGGTGCTCCAATTGTGTTTGTAAAGAAGAAAATTTGTACTACGAGGATGTGTATAGATTACCATTAGCTAAACAAATTGATGATAAAAAATAAGTACCCACTTCCAAGGATCGATGATTTGTTCGATCAGTTTTGTGGGGCTTCTATAGATCTTCGTTCTTGGTACCATCAGCTTAAGGTTAAGGAGGTCGATGTTCATAAGACTGCTTTTAGGACTCGTTATGGGCAACGAGTTCCTAGTCATGTCCTTTGGTTTGACGAATGCTCTAGCAGCATTCATGGACCTTATGAATAGGGTTTTTCAGCCATATTTGGATCAGTTCATCATGGTCTTTATCGACGACATTCTGGTATACTCTAGGAAAGAGGATGAGCATGATGAGCATCTTAGAGTAGTTTTTTAGATACTTCGTGAGAAATAGCTCTATGCTAAGTTGAGCAAGTGTGAGTTTTGACTTAGGGAAGTCACTTTTAAGGGCCATGTAGTCACTTTTAAGTGTGAGTAAAGGTTCTGTGGTAGAATCATGGCACTGAGAAAGCCACGTGGGAGCCTGAGGACTCGATTCGACAGTAATATATGCATCTGTTTGAATCAGGTAAATTTCGAGGCCGAAATTTCTTTTAGGGGAGAGAGTTGTAATGCCCGAAACTTTCAATTTTATATTTGTTAAAATTTTGTCATAAGTAAGTATTTGTTCCAATGCGATAATTCACCTATTTATTTGGCAGTGCAACTGCAAATATTCTATAAAGTGTCATATCGATGCTAAATGGTGTGTAGGGTTGGATGGGTGTTTCATACCCCATATGGTGTGTTGGGATGGTCATAGATGGTGTGTAGCGGATGGGGGTAGGATTATATGTTTGTATTTGTCCTACTCTAATATGATTCTGTTTCTGTTAAATCTATCTTATATAAACTAACTGTTAAAGTTATTTGTTACACATTGATTTTCGAAAACTCATATTCTATTTGACTAGTATTTTTAGGTAATCCTCAAACTTAGGCAGATCAGTGCCATGAGAGCTCGGTTACGATAAATTTGTTTTACATAGTTCATTTAAATTTAGTTTTAAGCGGTTTGTAATATTTGGACTATTTTGGGCTGTTTTGGTTTTGGGGTTTTATTTTCATTTTTTGCATGATACTGTTTAAAGCATTTTATAAAAAAATGTCCATTTTCTGCAAAACAACTGTTTTTGAGAAAATTAACTTGGTTTTTCCAAAATATAACGATCTAAGAATGTAACACCCCTTACCCGGGTTCTACGCCGAAACCGGGCCCGAGGCGTTACCAAACTCAAACCACTTGATCGCCACTTAGTCATCTCAACAACCTTATTCTCGACTTACGAGGCCTCACTCATAGACACGAGGGCTCTCGAGACTAAACCGGAACTTCTTCCAATCTTAAAATTTTTCTCTTTTGAACAGGGCTCACACGCCCGTGCAAGGTACAACACGCCCGTATGAAGTCACACACGCCCATGTTCCCAAACCGTGCTTAAAAACCCAGCATTCTGCCAATGCCCCACGGCCAAGGCACACGCCCGTGTTTACCACCCGTGGTGCACACTGACTACCTTAACATGGCCTAGAGTCTAGACACACGCCCGTGTAGCTAGCCCGTGGCCAACACTGATTAATCCCACACGCCCTAGGCACACGCCCGTGTGACTAGTCCGTGGTCTATTCTGACTTCAAATACTAACATGCAGGGGACACACGGCTAAGTCACACGCCCGTGGGCTGGCCGTGTGTCACACATGGCCTAGACACACGCCCGTGTGTCTATCCACATGGACAAGAACAAACCTATGTGCCAACTTCTTTTCACCTTTCTAGCATACACAACATATATTCATCTAACACAATCATAATCAACTCAAATTGAATTGCAATCTCACATAGACAACTATAACTTTTCATATAACATAAAATAGCCAACAACTATGGCATTATACAAAATAAGCTATCCATCTAAAGGCCAACACATCTTAGCCATTTATAACAAAATTCACTAATTTGTCTAGCCCCTATACATGCCATATACAAAACATTAAGTCTCATGTACCAAAGTGTGCTGATAGTGTGGGCGATCTTCCAAATGATCCTCATATCTCGGTTCAACACTTTTACTCTATAAGACAAGGGAAAAGAAAAGTATTAAGCTTTGAGCTTAGTAAGTTTACACATAAACAATTAAGCATCATAGTATAAGCTAAACAACAATTAGCATTATACTACCAAAAGTAATGAACAACTATGCTTACTCTTTCTAACCCTTACCACATTTCCAACACATCATGAGTCACATACTCATAACCATCGAAATGCACCCCTGCATTCAATGTCACATTTACACAATATACAACACATAATTATTTCTCAATAATTCATCCATCCAGCTAATTAACTTAATAATGCATCCACACAGCTTCTATACTCAATAATGTAATCACATGGCTAATCCATACAGTTAACCCACACAGCAAATGTCTCAGTGGTTTTGCACTTAGCACACCACAGTCGATTAATAAGGTAGTATCGCACTTAGCCTACCACAAAGGTAATCATAGGGGTTTCTCACTTAGCCCACTAAACGATATACCTAACGATAGCATCACACATAGCCAGCTCATCGTCAATATGCATTAGGATGGTATCGCACTTAGCCTGCCATCTAGCATTATCACTACACATTCACATGTCTACTTACTCAATTAAACATCCATTCACAATTCTACTACATTCATTCTACTTGAACCACATAGGTTCTCAATTAATCTCGTACAAGCTACACACTAGCTATCATCAACAAACTGTAAGTATGAATGCATTATTTATGCATAGACTTACTTCGGTACTCAAAAGTATTGAGACTTGCAATTTAGTCCACCACCTTGCTTTTGCCTCGATTTCGATCCAAGCTTTGCCTTTCTTGATCTATAATGAATAAATTACCTTATTCAATACACACATTGACTAGATTGACCCGTATCTCATACTTTAGCAAAATTACTATTTTACCCCTAAACTTTCTCATATTTACACTTTAGCCCCAAAGGCTCGTAAAGTGATTTTTATTCAACTTTCTAGTCTTTCATGCTTAGTCGAACCACTTATTCAACTAAAGCTATCATCAATTCTCACTAAAACAAACATGTATGACTAAACTTAAGATTTTCACAATCAAGTCCCTACATGCATTTTCATGGAAAATCACTTAACAAAAGATGTTTCTACTACATCAAGCTTTCATAATCTTCCATAAAATATCAACATACATGCATGTCATACATGACCACATTTTTGAACATCCATTTTAGCTCATCAAATAGCTAAAAATAGCTTACTCATGCTACTCGAACTTCAAAAATACAAAGAATATCAAAAACGAGGCTAGATGCACTTACTAGCAAGCTTGAAAAATTGAAGAATCCTAGCTATGGCTTCCTTCAAATTTTCGGCAATGAGGGGAAGAAGATGAGCATGATTTTGTCATCTTTTCTCCTTTTTAATCACTTATTTGTTAAATGACAAAAATGCCCTTTTTGTTAAACTTACTATTTTAACTCATCCACGCCCATTTTTGTCAAAAAACTAAAAATTGGGAAAATTTCTCATTAAGGACCTCTAATTAATAATCCAAAGCTATTTCACACATACAGCTTCTAGAAACACACATTTTGCAACTTTTTCAATTTAGTCCTTTTTGATAATTCAACCGCAATTTCACAAAATTGCTTCATGAAACTTTCACACTAGCATGCATACAAGGCATAAACCTCAAAAACTCATTTGTAACCCTCGGATTTGTGGTCTCGCACCACTATTCCGACTAGGCCCTAAATTGGGATATTACAACTCTCCCCCCTTTAGAGATTTTCGCCCCCGAAAATCTTACCAGTAAAGAGGTTTGGATGTTGCTCTCTCATAGCTTCTTCCGTTTCCCACGTAGCCTCTTCCACACCATGTTTCTACCATAACACTTTCACTAGTGCTATGCTCTTATTTCTCAACTGTTTCACTTCTCGAGCCAAGATCTTAATCGGCTCTTCATCATAAGACATATCCGGTCTTATCTCAATTTCCGTCGAAGGAATCACATGTGAAGGATCGGAGGGATACCGTCGCAACATCGACACATGGAACACATTATGAATCTTTTCCAACTCTACCGGAAAAGCCAACCGGTATGCTACAGGCCCAACTCTATCTGTAATCTCATACGGCCCTATGAATCTTGGACTCAATTTTCCTTTTCGTCCAAATCTCATAATCTTCTTCCACGGGGACACTCTCAAAAACACTTTGTCGCCCACTTCAAACTCAATTTCTTTTCTTTTCAAATCCGCGTACGACTTCTGTCGGTCCGAAGCAGCTCTCAGACTATTACGGATTACTTTCACCTTCTCTTTGGTTTCTTTCACTAGATCGACCCCATGGATCCGCTTCTCACTAAGCTCGGTCCAATACAAAGGAGTCCGACACTTACGACCAGACAAAGCCTCATACGGTGCCATCTGAATACTCGACCGATAACTGTTGTTATAGGCGAACTCGACCAAAGGTAGATATCTCTCCCAGCTACCTTCGAATTCTAACACACAACATCGAAGCATATCTTCAAGAACTTGAATCACTCTTTCAGACTGACCATCAGTTTGCGGATGGAACGCGGTGCTGAAATTCAATCTCGTTCCCATGGCCTCTTGTAACTTCTTCCAAAATCTCGAAGTAAACCTCGGATCTCTATCCGATATAATAGACACAGATACACCATGCAATCTCACTATCTCTGCCACATACAACTCAGCTAACTTATCCAGTGAATAATCAACACGTACTGGAGTAAAGTGAGCCGACTTTGTCAATCTATCCACAACAACCCACACAACATATTTCTTTCTCGGAGTCATCGGTAACCCCGTTACAAAATCCATGGTAATCCGATCCCACTTCCATTCGGGTACCATTCTTCGGTGAAAGCAATCCAGAAGGCACTTGATGCTTGATGCTTCACTGACCACCGTCAAATCGACACTTTGTCACAAACTCTGAAATATCTCTTTTCATACCCGTCCACCAATACAACTTTCTCAAGTCATTGTACATTTTCGTACTGGCCGGATGTATTGACAAACATCCACTGTGGGCCTTATGCAAAACCTTTCGAATCAACTCCTCATCTTTAGGAACACAAATTCTGTCACGATACATCAGACAACCATTCAAATCCACTCGAAAATCAGGATCACTTTCTGATCCACACTTAGCTCTCTTAGCTTGCATCTCACTGTCATGCTTCTGAGCCTCACATATCTGTTGAACAAATAGTGGCTTAGCTCTCAACTCTGCCAAAATAGCACCATTATCAGACAATTCTAAACTCGTCCTCATAACTCTTAGAGCATACAAGGATTTCCTGCTCAGGGCATCCGCAACCACATTCGCTTTTCCCGGGTGGTAGTCAATGACTAACTCATAGTCTTTCAACAACTCAAGCCACCGTCTCTGTCGCAAATTCAGATCCTTCTGATCCATCAAATACTTTAAACTCTTGTGATCCGTAAAGATTCGGCACTTCTCACCATACAAGTAATGTCGCCAAATCTTTAACGCGAAAACAATCGCAGCCAACTCCAAATCATGAGTCGAATAATTCTTCTCGTGCAGTTTCAACTGTCTCGAGGCGTAAGCGACTACCTTACCCTCTTGCATCAACACGTAACCGAGACCATTAAATGACGCATCACTATAAACCACGAACTCCTTCCCTAATTCTGGTTGAACCAAAACTGGTGCCTCAGTCAACACTATTTTCAGTCTCTCGAAGCTCTGTTGACATGTCTCAGTCCATTCAAACTTGACATCTTTATGCAACAACTTCGTCATCAGAGTAGCAATCACGGAGAACCCCTTTACAAAATGTCTGTAATATCCTGCTCATCCCAAGAAACTTCTGATTTCTGATACGTTCCTTGGCGGTTTCCAATCCACAACAGCCGATATCTTACTCGGGTCAACTCTGACACCATCACCTGACACCATGTGTCCTAGGAATCCGACCTCTCGGCCAAAACTCACTCTTGCTAAACTTAGCATACAAGCGCTTATCTCTCAAAGTTTGCAAGATAATTCTCAAATGCTCTTAAGTGATTGTTCTCATCCAGAGAATAGATCAATATGTCATCAATGAAGATAACTACAAACTTGTCCACATACGATTACGAAAACACGGTTCATCGGATCCATAAAAATCGCAGTGCATTCGCCAAGCCAAACGGCATAACCAAAAACTCAAAATGGCCATACCTTGTTTGAAATGCGATTTTCAACACATCTTGCTCTTTCACTCTAATGTGATAATAACTTGGACCTCAAGTCTATCTTGGAGAACACTTGTAGCTCCCTTGGTTGATCAAAAGATCATCAATCCTTGGTAAAGGATACTTATTCTTCACCGTCACCTTGTTCGATTATCTATAGTCTATACACAACCTCATAGACCCGTCTTTCTTCTTCACGAATATCTGGGAGCACCCCACGGCAGTAGCTCGGTCTTGTAAAACCCTTATCTGTCAACTCTTGCAATCGAACCTTCGATTCTTTTAACTCTACAGGTGCCATTCTATATGGAGCAATTGAAATAGGTGTCGTTCCGGAACCAACTCAATTCCAAACTCGACCTCTCTCACTGGAGGTAATCCGGGTAACTCTTCCAGAAATACGTCTGGATACTCACATACCACTGGCACTGTTTCAAACTCTACTCCAACCTCTCGAGTATTCAACACAAAAGCAATATAGGACTCACATCCTTTTCTCAAACATTTTTCAACCACTAGGGAAGAAATCATCACTGGTAGACTATCTGATCCACCTGATTCAACCCGAACCACATCTCCACTCTCACATTTCAATTCAATAAACTTACTACCACAGTTCACTAAGACACTATGGGTAGTCAACCAATCCATGCCTACGATTAAATCAAAGTCATCAAACGGCAACAACATAAGGTTTGTCGGAAAACAATGATTCTCAATCAATAAAGGACAATTCTTACACACTCTGTCCACTAACACATGCTTTCCTAACGGGTTTGACACCTTAACAACTATGTCCGTAGACTCAACGGTCATACTCAAACTAGATGCTAATCTCATGCAAATATAAGAATGAGTAGATCTTGGATCTATTAAAGCAATAACAAAGGTGTCAAAGAGAGAAAAAGTACTCGTTATCACATCAGGGGAGGATGCTTCTTCGCGAGCGCGAATAGCATACGTCCTTGCAGGTGCCCGACCCTCCGGTCTCACAGCAGAGTCCCTGGATGCACCTCTACCACTAGCCCCACCTCTTGGGTTCCTTGGTGGTCTACCCCTTACAGACACATCACTAGGTCTCATCTCTTGCTTCTCTTCCTTATCATCCCTCTCGGGGCAGTTCCGGATAAAGTGGTCAGGGGAACCACACTTATAACATTTCTGACTATTTCCCCAACACTCTCCAGTGTGATATCTACCACATCTTGGACACTCTGGTTTGCTCTTCGTATTGCCCACACTTTCCATCGAGGGGGCTTGGACTCTCGAACCCAAGCGAGTATTGCCCAAGTCTCGATGCGAATAACCCACTGGTGCCGTCGTCCGATGATTCACTTCCTTGGATCTTTTCGACTGGGCTTGGTATGACTTGCCCATCGGCCTCTTTCTAGCATCTCGGGCTTCACTCAAAGCCCTCCTCTTTTCTGAACTCAGCTCTTCGGCCTTACTTGCCCTTTCAACCAACACTACAAATTCTTTCAACTCCAAAATACTAACTAGGAGTTTGATGTCCTCATTTAGCCCATCTTCAAACCTCTTACACAAGATGGTCTCAGTCGACACACATTCTTGAGCGTATTTGCTAAGCCTAACAAACTCACACTCATACTCTGCTACTGACATCCTTCCTTGCTTCAACTCAAGGAATTCCTTCCTTTTCCGATCAGTAAATCGCTGGCTTATATACTTCTTCCAGAACTCTTCCAGAAATAAGTCCCACGTCACCCGCTCTCTCGGGACTACCAACGTTAGTGTTTTCCACCAATGGTATGCCGAATCTCTCAGCAAGGTTATGGCACACTTCAAGCTCTCCTCAGGCGTACACGAGAGTTCATCGAACACCCTCATCGAGTTCTCCAACCAGAACTCCACCCTCTCTAGGTCATCATCTACCTTAGCTCTAAACTCCTCAACCCCATGTTTCCTAATCTTATCCACCGGGGGTTTCGATATCCTCACTACATCCATACCTTGAGGAGCCACTGGATTTGGCTAAGGTATAAGAGGAGGAGGTGGAGGAGGTTGAGCATTAGGGTTCGCTCGAACATAGTCCGAGTATCAATTGCTCATCATCTGGAGAAAGGCTTCCCGTGCCTCTTCCCCTTGACCCCTAACCTCGGGTCCACTTTGAATAGGCACGGTTCCTTGCGCAGGAGCCGGTGCATTACTAGCTGCTTCATCAGCAGTCAATGGATCGGAATCCATATACTATATAAAATAAGATTTAAAATCATCAGAAACTACCATACTATCATTGTACACTTATGGCATGTATAGCTAGACTCTTACATCCGCTACGGTAGTCCTAGAACCGACTAAACCATAGCTCTTATACCACTAAATGTAACACCCCTTACCCAAGTTCTACGCCAGAACCGGGCCCGAGGCATTACCGAACTCAAACCACTTGGTCGCCACTTAGGCTCGTCGTAACTACTCTCTGAAGTCATCTCAACAACCTCATTCTCGACTTACGAGGCCTCATTCATACACACGAGGGCTCTCGAGACTAAACTAGAACTTTTTCCAATCTTAAAATTTTTCTCTTTTGAACAGGGCTCACACGCCCGTGCAAGGTATAACACGCCCGTGTGAAGTCACATACGCCCATGTTGTAACATCCTGATTTAGGGCCTAGTCAGAATAGTGGTTTGAGACCACAAATTAGAGGGTCATGAATGAGTTTTTAAGGCTTATAATATGTATGCATGCTAGTGTGAAAGTTTCATGAAGCAATTTTGTGAAATTGTGGTTGAATTGTCCAAAAGGACTAAATTGCAAAAGTTACAAAATGTGTGTTTCTAGAAGCTATTTGTGTGAAATAGCTTTAGATTATTAATTAGAGGTCCTTAAATAGCAATTTATCCAAATTCTATTTTTTGGACAAAAATGGGCATGGATGAGTTAAAATTGAAAGTTTATCAAAAAGGGCATTTTGGTCATTTATCAATTAAGTGATTAAAATAGGTGAAAAGATTATAGAAATTCATTCATCTTCTTCCCATAGCTGCCAAAAATTTGAGAAGCCATTATTAGGGTTCTTTCAATTTTTCAAGCTTGCTAGTAAGTGCTCCTAAGCCTGGTTTTTGATATTCTTCGTATTTTTGAAGTCCCAGTAGCATGAGTAAGCTATTTATAGCTATTTGGTGAGCTATCATGGATGTTCAAAAATGTACATATGTATGACATGCATGTATTTTGATGTTTTATGGAAGAATATGAAGGCTTGATGTAGTAGAAACATCTTTTGCTAAGTGATTTTCCATGAAAATGCATGTAGGGACTTAGTTGTGAAAATCTTAAGTTTGGTCATACATGGGTGATTTAGTGAGATTTGATGAATGCTTTAGTTGAGTAAGTGGTTCGTCTAAGCATGAAAGAGTAGAGAGTTGAATAAAAATCACTTTACGAGCCTTTGGGACTAAAGTGTAAATATGAGAAAGTTTAGGGGCAAAATAGTAATTTTGCTAAAGTATGAGATGTGGGTCAATTTAGTCAATGTGTGTATTGAATAAGCTGATTTATTCATTATAGATCAAGAAAGACGAAGCCCGGATCGAAACCGAGGCAAAAGCAAGGTGGTGGACTAAATTGCACATTTCTATACTTTTGAGTATCGAGGTAAGTCTATGCATAAACAATGCATTCAAACTTACAATTTGTAAATGCTAGCTAGGGTGTAGCATGAATGAGAATGAATGAGAATGATTGGGAACCTATTTGGTTCAAGTAGAATGAATGCAATATAGATGTGAATGGATGAATAATTGGGTAAATAGACTTGTGCATGTGTTGTGATAATGCTAGATGGTGGGCTAAGTGCGATACCATCCAAATGCATATTGACGATGAGCTGGCTATGTGCGATGCTATCGTGAGGTATATCATCTAGTGAGCTATGTGCTGAACCACTACGAATACCATTGTGGTAGGCTAAGTGCGATACCACCTTATTAATCAAATGTGGTGTGCTAAGTGCGAAACCACCGAGATATTGGCTGTGTGGATTGACTGTGTGTATTAACTGTGTGGATAAGTAGTGTGGATTAGTTATGTAAACTAGCTGTGTGGATGAGCTGTGTGGATAAGTTATGTGGATTGACTGTATGGATGTATTACGATAAATAATGATGTGTTGTATATTACGTAAATGTGATATTGAATGCATGGGTGCATTTCAATGGTTATGAGTATGTGACTCATGATGTGTTGGAAATGTGGTAAGGGATAGAAAGAGTAAACATAGTTGTGAATTACTTGTTGGTATAATGCTAATAGTTGCTTAGCTTATACTATGTTGCTTATTTGTTTATGTGTAAACTTACTAAGCTCAAAGCTTACTCTCTTTCTTTTCCTTTGTCTTATAGATTAAAGCGTTGAATCGAGATACGAGGATCATCGAAGATAGCCCACATATCAAAGACACTTTGGTACATGAAACTTAATGTTTTGTATATGGCATTTATAGGGGCTAGATAAGTTAGTAAATTTTGTTGTAAATGGCTAAGATGTGTTGGCCTATAGATGGATAGCTTATTTTGTATAATGCCATGGTTGTTGGCTATTACATTATATGAAAGAAAGATGTAGTTTTCTATGTGAGAATGCACTTCAATTTGAGTTGATTATGATGGTGTTAGATGAGTATATGTTGTGTATGTTAGAAGGGTGGAAAGAACTTGACACTTAGTCTTATTCTTGACCATGTGGGTAGACACACGGGCGTGTGTCTAGACCATGTGTGACACACGGTCAGCCCACGGGCGGGTGCTGTGGCCGTGCGTCCCCTGCATGTTAAAATTTGAAAACAGAATAGACCCCGGACTAGTCACACGGGTGTGTGCCTAGGGCGTGTGGGATTAATCAGTGTTGGCCACGGGCTAGCCACACGGGCGTGTGTCTAGAATCTAGGCCGTGCGAGGGAAGTCAGTGTTCACCACGGTTGGGGAGCACGGGCGTGCCATGGCCGTGGGGCATTTGGAAGAATGCTTGGGTTTTTAGGCATGGTCTGGGGACATGAGTGTGTGTGCTCATGCACGGGCGTGTGAGACCTGTATAAAAGAGAAAAATTTTAAGGATCGTAAAAGTTCCGGATTAGTCTTGAGAGTCCTCATGTGTATGAGTGAGGCCTCGTAAGTCGAGAATGAGGTTATAGCAAGTAATGACATTGAGCCTAAGTGGAGATTAAGCGGTTTGAGTTCGGTAACGCCTCGGGCCCGGTTCCCGGTGTAGAACCCGGGTAAGGGGTGTTACACATGTTCCCAAACCGTGCTTAAAAACCTAACATTCTGCCAATGCCCCACAGCCAAGGCACACGTCCGTGCTTACCACCCGTGGTGCACATTGACTACCTTAACACAGCCTAGAGTCTAGACACACGCCCGTGTAGCTAGCCTGTGGCCAACACTGATTAATCCCACATGCCCTAGGCACACGCCCGTGTGACTAGTCCGTGGTGTATTCTGACTTCAAATACTAGCATGCAGGGGACACACGGCTGAGTCACACGCCCGTGGGCTGGCCGTGTGTCACACATGGCCTAGACACACGCCCGTGTGTCTATCCACATGGACAAGAACAAACCTATGTGCCAAGTTCTTTTCACCCCTCTAGCATACACAACATATATTCATCTAACACAATCATAATCAACTCAAATTGAATTGCAATCTCACATAGACAACTATAACTTTTCATATAACATAAAATAGCCAACAACTATGGCATTATACAAAATAAGCTATCCATCTAAAGGCCAACACATCTTAGCCATTTACAACGAAATTCACTAATTTGTCTAGCCCCTATACATGCCATATACAAAACATTAAGTCTCATGTACCAAAATGTGCTGATAGTGTGGGCGATCTTCCAATTGATCCTCGTATCTCGGTTCAACACTTTTACTCTATAAGACAAGGGAAAAGAAAAGGAGTAAGCTTTGAGCTTAGTAAGTTTACACATAAACAATTAAGCATCATAGTATAAGCTAAACAACAATTAGAATTATACTACCAAAAGTAATGAACAACTATGCTTACTCTTTCTAACCCTTACCACATTTTCAACACATCATGAGTCACATACTCATAACCATCGAAATGCACCCCTACATTCAATGTCACATTTACACAATATACAACACATCATTATTTCTCAATAATTCATCCACACAGCTAATTAACTTAATAATGCATCCACACAGCTTCTTTACTCAATAATGCAATCACATGGCTAATCCACACACTTAACCCACATAGCAAATGTCTCTTGGTGGTTTCGCACTTAGCCACACCACACGATCGATTAATAAGGTAGTATCGCACTTAGCCTACCACAAAGGTAATCATAGGGTTTCTCACTTAGCCCACTAAACGATATACCTAACGATAGCATCGCACATAGCCAACTCATCGTCAATATGCATTAGGATGGTATCGCACTTAGCCTGCCATCTAGCATTATCACTACACATTCACATGTCTACTTACTCAATTAAACATCCATTCACAATTCTACTACATTCATTCTACTTGAACCACATAGGTTTTCAATCAATCTCGTACAAGCTACACACTAGCTATCATCAACAAATTGTAAGTATGAATGCATTGTTTATGCATAGACTTACCTCGGTACTTAAAAGTATTGAGACTTGCAATTTAGTCCACCACCTTACTTTTGCCTCGGTTTCGATCCGGGCTTTGCCTTTCTTGATCTATAATGAATAAATCAGCTTATTCAATACACACATTGACTAGATTGACCCGTATCTCATACTTTAGCAAAATTACTATTTTGCCCCTAAACTTTCTCATATTTACACTTTAGCCCCAAAGGCTCGTAAACTGATTTTTATTCAACTTTCTAGTCTTTCATGCTTAGTTGAACCACTTATTCGACTAAAGCTATCATCAATTCTCACTAAAACACACATGTATGACTAAACTTAAGATTTTCACAATCAAGTCCCTACATGCATTTTCATGGAAAATCATTTAACAAAAGATGTTTCTACTACATCAAGCTTTCATAATATTCCATAAAATATCAACATACATGCATGTCATACATGACCACATTTTTGAACATCCATTTTAGCTCATCAAATAGCTAAAAATAGCTTACTCATGCTACTAGGACTTCAAAAATACAAAGAATATAAAAAACGAGGCTAGATGCACTTACTAGCAAGCTTGAAAAATTGAAGAACCCTAGCTATGGCTTCCTTCAAATTTTCGGCAATGAGGGGAAGAAGATGAGCATGATTTTGTCATCTTTTCTCCTTTTTAATCACTTATTTGTTAAATGACCAAAATGCCCTTTTTGATAAACTTTCTATTTTAACTCATCCATGCCCATTTTTGTCCAAAAACTAAAAATTGAGAAAACTTCTCATTAAGGACCTCTAATTAATAATCTAAAGCTATTTCACACATATAGCTTCTAGAAACACACATTTTGCAACTTTTGCAATTTAGTCCTTTTTGACAATTCAACTGCAATTTCACAAAATTGCTTCATGAAACTTTCACACTAGCATGCATACAAGGCATAAACCTCAAAAACTCATTTGTAACCCTCAGATTTGTGGTCTCGCACCACTATTCTGACTAGGCCCTAAACCGGGATGTTACAAAGAACTTCCGCTGCAAAGTAACTGTTTTTAGAAAATGTAAGCGAATATCGTTTCAACTAAGAAGCTAAAATAAAAGTGATTTCTACTAAATCAAAGTTTTTAAGTAACAATTTTACGACTTTTTACAAGATTCACAAAAACTAAAATTTTCAATCGTTTTATGTAACAACTCCAGATTTAGCCATAACGTCTAGGCTGGGTTTGGGGTGTTACAGAGGTTATCTTCATAATTATTAAAGGAGATTTCGCTTTCGAGTTTCAAATCGATATGAAAACAGATTTATTTATGTACTCCTTACTTTTATTTAATTTATTATTTTGCATGTTAAATATGAATTTAGGAATTATAGTATTTATATCCATGAGCAGATAACTTCCTTAGGGAGTTTAACGAAAGGATGTGTGAATAATTAACGAATGAACGTTGAAATCTGGGTTAGTTGGTTTAAATTATGTGCAATTAAACCCTAAGAAGTGACGCCCTTAGGAAGTAATTTAGGATAAACGAGATCGAGATATAAGTTTACCAAGTACATCATAATTTATCCTAGTCAAGAAAGTGAGGCCGAGAGGTAAATGTGTATTGGTTGATTAGTTAATTAGTTAGAGGTCGAGAGGTAATGACTATTTAATTATTAGCTAACTCGATAAAACCTGAGTTCTGAAGTTAGTTAGGATCACTGAAGTGAGTTAAGCTCTTGCCTGTTTTATTGGATTATTTTCGATTGTTAAATTGGTTGATTTGTAGTTTAATTAAATTTTAGGACAATTAGATTAATTGATGTTAATTTGATTTTTCGTAATATAATTTTAAATCGGTACTATTTAAACTTATTAGTGTAGCGAATCAATTTCGATTTAATTCAACCTCTCTAGGGTACGATCCTCAAAATACTTCTCGGAGTGTTACGTTGTAACATTCTTCTATATTACAATTTGATCCGTATGCTTGCGGACACCGCCGTTTAATTAATTATCTTTTTGCTGCATATTTCTAGTCCAGACGTTCACATGTCTAGCGGCGGTCAGTGATTCAGGGAAAGTTGTTAGTGATGAAATAAGGTCTAATGTACGGTAGCGTACAATAGAAAACAAAAAAAAAGTAGTAAATTTTTTTACTAAAAGTTCTTAAAAAATAGTAAAATATTATTAAAAGTTGTAAAAAATTTAAAAATTGAAAATTATAGAAAAATTATATAAATTTTTAAAAAATATTAAATATTATAAATTACTACTCTTTCTAATAAATTTTATAAATTTATAATTTTTAATAAATTTTTATTAAATGCAAAAACGCAAACTTAAGCTATATTCCTCATGAAATTGAAATTTCGACTAGCAAACTTGAAACTCAATTATCTCGGTATATACTTAATCTTTTTGCCTAAAACTAATTTCATTCATCTAATTATTCACCTACGACTGATTCTCAACCCTAAATTATACAAAACTACTCAATTCATGGTATCAAAAATTTTCGACATATCATGGCAATTTTCATGAAAATCCAATAAAACTTAAGAAATATTTAACGAAACTTGAAACTCAATTTAGAAACCTTCTATTCACATCAAAACTAATTGAAAAACACTTTGAAACCACGTTTTTATCCAAAATCACGAAATCCACAATTAACGACCTAATTTTCGGCTTTTATTCAAAACATATGATTTAATGGGTAAAAACTCTATTTAAAAGACTAGATAACATCACAAAGTAATAGAAAAATGAATCGTTACCTTAGTTGACGAAGAACCGAGCATTTGATTGAAAATCTGAAAAAACCCAAAAGTTAAGCAATAGAGAAATCTATTGTGTTTTTGATGGCTTTTTATGGAATTCTAAATAGGTTTAATGTTATGAGGATGAAAGAAATCAAAGGCATGAAGGTTGAGAATCAAAATTGAATGAATGGGATTTGGGAAGACAATGGACGGGGAAGAACTAACATGAGTTTTGTGAAGAAAAAGGGAGAAAATAGGGTATTTTAAAAACTTTGGCATAACTCCTTTATAAACACTCAAAATTTAGCCACTTTTTCAAACCAGTCATCATTTCAAAATTGAAAGTCTTTTCAGTATTATTTTCAAAAGTTAGATTTGATTTTCAAAAAGGCCACAGACGAAAATATTTCCGATTTATCATGTTACGAAATTCCCGAGCACACTAGAGCTAAAATTCCCATTATACCCTCAAAACTCATAGGCCCAATTTTGGTGTGTGACATACTTGTAGACATCGTTGTTTAATTAGTTATCTTTTTGCTGCAGTATTTCTAGTCTAAACGTTTGCATGTCTAGCGACGGTCAGTGATACGGGGAAAGTTGTTAATGATGAAATAAGGTTTGATGCATGGTAGCGTACAATAGAAAAAAAAAAGGCAGTAAGTTTTTTTACTAAAAGCTTTTTAAAAATAGTAAAATATTATTAAAAGTTGTAGAAAATTATAAAATTGAAAATTATAGAAAAATTATATAAAAATGTTAAAAATTTTAAAAATTATAAAAAATTAAGATTACCACTCTTCCTTATAAATTTTATAAATTTTTATTAATTGCAATAATTTTTTATCATTTTAATAATTTTATATAACTTTTTTTTATAATTTTAATATTTTTTTTATAAAATTTAAAAATTGATTAAGCCCTTAATAAAAAATTAATTAACTCCTCGACATCAACATTTTCAATGTTATATGTCACATTATCATCTTTTTTCATGTCAGTCACCACATAATCACTTAACAGTCAATTAAGAGCTTTGGTGAAAACTATATTTTAAAGACATTTGATTAATAGCTCAATTGATTGTAATATTCAATTAGGAATTAATTAATACTTTTTTTTTAAATATTTACAAGAACATTATTTAGGACTTAAACCTAAATTAAATTGAAATGAAATGCCATCGTCAAGTTAAATATATATATATATATATATATATGAATTTGGATAAGTTTAGACAACTCTACTTCCAAAAGAGAGGTTGACCAAGCTAAAGGGAAGCCTCGATAAGATTCATTTTAGAGGGAACAATGTGAATCATGTGATACAAACTGTAATTTTTTAAATAATTAAGGCTCTTTGCATTTGAAGACGACACTCTGATAACGATTCAAGTTGAATAAAACTGATTCAAACTCAATTTTCTCGCTATGGATTATAATTTAAAATGCCAGATGCATAGACTTTTTGAACACTAATTTCAATAATCAAATTACTTTCGATTTTTTCATCCATTTTAAATCTTTTACAAAATTTATATAAAATGTATATCTAATTATTTGCGTTTTAATTTTTTATTCAATTTTAAATTGATAAATAAATCTCGATTCAAAAATGTACTTTTCAACAATTTTAAAATATTGAATCAAACATTGATTTTGATTCGAGGCCTTTTATTTTATTTCTCATGTACTAATGTCATATTTTCATTTAACAGACATGCTTCTAATTTTCAAAAATTAAAATGAAATTTTTATTAAAAAAAAACCAAACAAGTCTAACATTTTCTTAACTTTTATTTTACTACGATTTTTTTTCTTTTTTCTTTTTAAGTATTTATGTTGAATAAGCACTTTAAAATACTAATATTGGACAACTTCTGAAAAGTGACTTGGAAATAAATATATAAGGATGACAACGGATTTTTGTAAAATTCGAATATGAACTCACAAATTTATTTTAAAATCTAGAATTATATTAAATTTAAATATTAATATCTAATTAAATTATAAATTAAATATCTGAATTTACTAAATATTCGAGTTTAATAAACATAAATTTCTATTAAATAAAAATTTTAAAATGTGAAGCAGTTAATGAATTCAATGATTAATACGCACATGCACTCTAAATATGCTGGAATAACAATATTCAAATAAAATATTATCGGTATTGGCAAAAAAAATAAAAGAATAAAAAATAAATAAATCCACCCCCGAAAACAGTTGGGTGAGCATTATGAATCTGGTAAGTTTTAGTGGAGAGGACTACACCTAGACACCAGTATAAAAGGTGACCCACGCAGCTCAGATTTGCAATTAAACTGAGAATTGTTTCTATAAACAAAGAGAAACTTGGTGTGAAACAATGGCGTCCTCGGATCTTATTGGCAAGCTCGAGACTGATGTCGAGATCGATATTTCTCCCGAAAAGTTCCACCATATGTGGTGCCACAGGCCGCACCATGTCCACCACACTAGCTCTGAAAAAGTACAAGGATGCGATTTACATGAAGGTGAATTTGGAACTCCCGGCGTCGTTATCTGCTGGAGATATGTGCATGGTAAACCAACAAACCTTTCATTCTTTTCCCCTGTATTTCAACATATATTTGAGAGTAGAAAATTTTCTTTTAAATTATAACAAACCTAAGCTTTTGTTTGTTTGGATTTATATAGATGGAAAGGCTAAAACTGCAAAGCAGGTAGTTGAAGTTATGGACCATGAGAAAAAGTCAATAACTTTCAAAATGCTTGAAGGAGATCTGATGGAGGAATACAAAAGCTTCGTGATTACAATCCAAACTTCCCCCAAGAGCGACGGTAAAGGCAGTATAGTGCACTGGACTCTGGATTATGAAAAGCTGCACGAGGGTATTGGACATCCCGAGTCTCTGCTCCAGTTCTTTATCGAACTCACCGCGGACATGGCTGCTCATCTCCGCAAGGAAACTTAATGAATGGATAGACCATGGCAAGAAAATCCCATGTCGAATCGTCTGCTATTACTATTACTATCAGTACTGATCTAAGAATAAAATTGGCAGCTTTGTACTGTGTTTTCATTTGAATATTTGTATGTTAGGTTTGATTATGCTGTTATGAGTGGGGGCGCGCAGCGTTCTGTGTTTATGTAATGAATTAAATCTACTATGTGCTTTTATTTGTGTGATATTATTTATATATGGTTTCATAATGTCTTTCTATAATTTCGGAGGGATAGGGTATTTCAGGTTTTTGTGTTTTGAACTACACACATCCTGCAAAGGGAAAACCTAAATCTGTATTCCTTTGAACCAAATAAGATGGGGGAAATAGATGGTGGGAAATGCATACAGTGTCTGCCATACGTTAGTAATGATATTTTTTTTAAAAGATAAGATTATTCAAAAATTATGAAAATATTAATTAATAATTTCATCCCCAAATTTTTTTTGACTTCACCTTTAAATTAAAATTATTTAATTCAGCATTAGTAATAATTAATTTTGATTGAAATTATTAATATATTTAATTAATTGTAGTTTAAATAAAATAATTATAGATATACGAATTCTAGATTTCTAATTGGTTTGCATAGAGTTTGTCAGAAGTTTGACTTTTATCAATTTATAAATATTTTTCACTATAAAAAATTATTATTTTCTCTTTGTTATTTATTTCAATTAAAGTTATTGGAAATAAACATTCAGAGCTAGAAATATATTAATGGATATTATTGACGGTCCAATATACTCGCTGTTTATTTGCTATTCTAATTTTCTTTTTTTCTTTTAATTACAAGAGAGGGCTAAGTCCTTGGACTAAATAGAAGATCAAGTGGAACAAAGTCTATGATTGGGAGACCCCAAGTTGTCGCCCAAGCATAAGTTTTGAGCGCCCAACGGAGGTTAGAGGTATACCTGCAAGCTCAGTTCGATAAACTTTTGAGAGATTCGTCATGAAATTCGTTACACTATTATCTTCCTTGAAAACATGAGTGATGAACACTTCTCATTATCTCACGCAACTATTTTTTATGCTTGTAACATCTCTTATCCAGTTTGATTATGAAACTGATTAAGAAAAAGATGTTACATCTGATGCCTAGACATCATACAATTTTCTAATCCAACTTTAAACACTTTATTTAACTCATTTTCAATCATGATGCTCATTTTATATTAAATAATATCGAATTTTCCATTTCTAAAACAAGAGTATTGATACCTAAGTGTAGGTATCAATACCATGGTCCAAGGTATAGATACCATACTATCTTGGAACATTCGTTTGTATGTTGGCTTGCAATGTATCAATATCCTTATTAAGGTATCAATACATGGAAACAGTATTGCACATTTCATGCTTAAAAACACCTCAAACCATTTCAAGTCATACTCAAATCTTACCGTATCAATTCTAATCACTAATAAACATTAAAATAACTTGAAAACCTTTCAATAGCATGTATTCAACCACACTTCACTTGAAATGCAATATTCATAATAGATTTAAACCAAAATAACCATAGGACAAAATAAGTCCAAGCATACTTCTAGCATATACAATCATGTTTGAAACTAGTTTGAGACTTATATGTTAGTAGTTTATAATGTTGGTAGGTAGTAATATTTTATTATCTAGAAAAGTCTAATAAATTACAATTATTAATGAGTAGTTGTATTGTAAAGATGTAACTTTTGTATGTAAAATTTTCTTATAAAGACATAACATTATCTAAAGTTATTTTGTGAAACAACACTTATGAAAAAAGTATATCATTAAAAGATACGTGTAACGACCCGATTTCTAGTGGTACTAAAAATGCAGTTGTGGAACCCCATTTTTGTAAACCGAGTTTATAAATATATATAAAAAAAAGAATATTTATGGAGTTAATATGAAAATATGCCAAAGAATGGTCAAGTAATTTCATCGATAAAATAGTTAATTAAAGCTTAGGGACTAAATTGTAAAAGTGCAATTGCTATTGAATTTTAAATTAACGAAAATCTTGAGGACCTAAATAGCAATTAAACAAAGGTCCAAAATGGTAATTAACCCAATTTTAAGTGGCAGTTAGTGGATGATAATGACATTCTCATTATGTTAAAATAATAGTTTGATTAACATAATTAAACTTGATTAAGTTAAGTTAAACTATATTGATTAAGCCTAATTAAGGTGTATATATATGAGAAAGTGGGAAAAGATGAAAACCATCAGTATTTTCCTCACTTCACCATCCCTTTGAAGAAGAAATTACCTAAGTTTGAGCTTAAACTTTCGACTATCAATTAGACCAAGAATTGGACCAAAATGGAGCTAATATAGTAAAAACAAAAATTTTTTAAATAGACCATGAAAGATCTACTCATTTTCTGTTTTGAAAAGGTAAGTTTATTGGAACTTACTACATTTTCTTGTGTTATATGTATACTTGTGTTTATTTCATTATATTTATGTTTTCACATAATTTGAAATGTTGATGAATTTGGCATACAAGGCTAGTAAATTGGATTGAATTAAAATGAAATGGGATTGGTGATTAAGATGGATGATTACAAGGTATGAAAGTGAAAATGTGACCGATTATAGAGTATGATATGCAAATGTGAATGATACATGGTATGAATATGTTAACATGTATGATAGATGCCTGTGTGGACTTAGTAAAATGTTAGGATATGATTGGAATGCCAATAGGATCATACACACGCTTGCATGGGATATCTAATGATACGAAGATTACAAAAAGTTATATCTGTTATGGATCATCGAGTATTATTTGTCTCTATGGAGAATTTGGTATGGTGGAGGGATGTAATTTAAAATATTTAAACATTTGATGCCTACGGGCTTTACACTTCAGTGACTTAGTACGATGTAGTTTAAGCTCTTATGAGCTATCTTGGTTTAGTGTAGTTCACCAGTGTATCTGAGTCTGGTACTATGGTTCCATTAGGTGAAACATTGAAATTGAATATTGAAATCGAGAAAATTAAATGAACCAAATTTGGTATGTTCTTATGACATGTAACTTAAATTGATAGCATGATTTTGTGAACTGATGATAATGTATGAAAGTGTGATTATATAGTATGAAGTGGAATAAGTTGGTGATATGTTTGAATATGTTATAATGGCTAACCCATTTGAATACCTATGTTGCTATGCATCTAGTTGTGACATTAAGTGTCAAGTTTGAGCCAAATGTATGCCACAACTATGGTAGTTAGTATGCTCATGTATGAGTAAAGTTAGTGTTATAATTTTCCATTTGAACTTACTAAGAATTTAAATGCTTACTATCATTGTTTCCCCTACTTGTAGATCTCTAACTTACAGAACTTACCGAACCGGATCAGTGCGAATCATACACTATTATTGAAATAGTAGAATCATGTTCAATTTGAGTCCTAATGTTGTGGCATGTATATAGGGTCTTGTTTTTGTAATGGTCATCATTATTTGTGAATTCCAAGGTTGTAATTGTGGCTAAGGTTTGGTTGTATGTTAAGCTTGTTATGTTGCATAATTGGTTCCTAGTTTTGATTATGATTGATGCCATTAGATTTATGTTTTCAAGCTTGTATAAGCCTTAAATGCTAAAGTTTGCAAGGTGAAGTATCTTGCTATATTAAGGTTGAAAATGACTAGGATGTACTTAAATGTTAACCATGTGGTTTGTGCCATATTGAATGATTGGTTTCAAATGTTTGTATGTTATATTTGGTATAGATTAACATGCAATGATTTGTTGTTCTTGGGAAGTGCATATGAATGTATAAGTGCAGAGTCACGACATCACCCAATGGATGTCGCAAAACTAGTTGAGAAAGGAAATGGACTTGTAGTAAACTATTCTCAAGGTCGTGACATTGAACCTCAAGGTCGCGACGCCAACTTAACGTAGTTTGGGAACTTTATAATTTAGCCCACAAGATGTGATACCTATCTACTGTTTTGAAGGTAGCGACATCGCACCCTTAATGTTGCGACACCAACCCGAAATATTTCAAAACTTTTCATTTTAGTCCTTCAATGGTCTTAGGTTATCAAAAGAGTTTTCTTAAGCTCGTATAAACCCCAGTACAAAAGAATGTTATGATATAATGATATAATGATAATGTTAATGAATTTAAGTTGTTGAATTGGTTGAAAGTATGTTGTGTTTAAATGTAGTTGCTCTGGCAACGAATGTAGCATCTTGTAGCTTGGATCTGATCCTTATGAAAGGATATCTTGTGGAAAGATACACCTATTGGATGTCTAAATTAAGCAGTTTTCTATTAGTCATTGTTATTATTTTGTTTGGATTATTGAGGGATTTTTTTTTATCTCTTGGAGGCATATAAAAGCCTTAAAGAAAGTATTCTACACACCTCAAAGTCGTTATATTTTAGTAACATTATTTTATTTTTATTGCTTCAAATTTTTCTATTTAATTTTTTAACAATCTTAAGGCTTTTATATTTTAATAAGATGAATTTCGCATCAAACAACTTTCAAATTTTGCATTTAAAGCTATGAAAATTGACGAATTCAAAGATGAAATGAATGCTTATCATCGAGGAAGTCAGATAAGTTTCTCTAACTTCTTATATATGTGTGTATATATATACATATATGTTTGTATACTTGTTTATGGTTGTTACATATATAATTTGTATGGCACCATCTAAATGTTTTTGATAAATTATTTTTTTATAATTCTTTTTCATTCAATATCTTCACTCTAATATACTTCCATTATCATGAAAAGTTTGAACACTAGGACTATTTTTCAAATAGGAAGAAAGAGTATTTGAGAATCTGTCAGTAAAAGGTTGAAATGGCGGGATAATAAATCACCAACAATAGTTTTATTAACGAAAGCCCATCAGTATAAATTAGGAAGTATATACCGACGAAAATTTATTATCACTAAATATTTATATCGACCTGTTCTATAGTAATGCCATATCTTTTGTTGAGGTATATCTCATCTGAATGTTGGAATATTTTTTAAAACCTATAATGATGTTTTTATGCTTATAGTGGTAAATTCTTTTTCTGTTAGTAATTTTTTTGTTATGTATTTAATATTTATATGTATGTGAAAGAAAGGAATGAATAAATCATTAAAGTGCTAGTACTGATTCGGTTTTGGAATGAAAATGCCCGTTGCTTTCAACAAATTTGAATTTAAAGGTAACTGTTGCTTTCAATAGTCAATCTTAAATTTCAAATGGTTAAGAGTTATTCATTTGGTTGATTAAATAACCGAATAGTGATGTTACAATATATTGTGTAAGTACCTAATTTTGTCCGGGCCCATGCAAATCAAATAAACCAATAATAAAAAAAAAACCAGAGTCCAGTTTTATATAGTCCATTTAACAAAACCAAGCAAGCCCAAATATTGGCCCGTTACACCAGACCCAATCCTAAACAAATCCTACCCTGACCCAAAACAGAAATGGCCCAAAAGGGCCCAAACCCTAAGTAGAATTAGGAAACCTAGGGTTTCCTGGTAACCTGCGCTTGCAGCCAGCCAATGATCTCGCCGCCAAACACCGCGCTGACGACTCATCGCGCCTATGCCGCCTTCGATTGCGCCACGTTCAGCGCGCATGTCGCCCCACCGCCGAAACTCTCGTTGATTGCCTGCACAAGAAAGGAAACAAAACAACAACAGATCACAACAAACATGGCAACTGTTTTATTCCTTGTTTTTTTTTTACATTTCGAAAGGCTATAAAAGTCTGTTGTAAATCTGTAAAAAGGGATACACGGAAAAAATACAAAGAAACAGATATATACTCAAATACACAGAGATTAAAAAATCAGCAAGGTTTTTTTCTTTTCATTTCCGAGTATTGTTATTTCTTATTTTGTTTTTTTAAACTACATATATAGGATATAATATACAGTGTAAAAAAAGGGAAGAAAAAATAACCTGTGGCGGCCGGCGACGGCGGCAGACGGCACCGGAGGACCCGCCGGAAATCGCCCAGGGGAGAGCTTTTTTTTTGGAAGCTTTCATTTTTTTTTCTGCTGAGAAGAGAAATGAAATTTTAAAGAAAAAACTGGCTTTTATAGGGCATTAGAACGGTACCGTTTTGCACCAGCCCCTTTTGCGCCAAAACGGCGCCGTTTCATGGCTCCGACCCGCGCGCTGACCCGGATACCCAAACAGGATCCGCGTGTTTTCAAAAAATGGGAGATTTATCCCTTTGGTCCCTACGCATTATTCCATTTTTATAATTAAGTCCTATTATACTTCTATTTTTTAGAATTTAGCCTTAAAATTTACTTTCTGTTTCAATTTAATCCTTCTTCCTTTATTTTTTTTATTTTTAATTAATCTAAAGTCATATTTAAATTATTTTATTATATTAAAATTTTTACATTATTTTTTGGTTAGTTTTGTTAAAAATACATATATACTTTTTTTTGTATTATCTTTTTATTTCTTTAATTATTATTATATATTATTTACTTGATTTAATAATTTATATATTATTTTAATTTATATATTATTTATTATATTATATTTGTATATTATATAGTATTATAATATATCATATTTTGTATAAAATCTATTTTATATTGTATAACATATTTTATTTATATTGTTTTTATAATTAATGTATCATATATATATATATATATATTTATTTATTAATCATTTTATTACATATAATTATTTATATATATACTAATTTATTAAATCTATGAACTTATCCTTATATTTTTTATATATCATTCATTTAAAATACATTATATATATATATTGATTTTAATATCATCATATTTTTTATAACTCATTGATTAAATGTAGTGTTAATTTATTTCTCCTATATTGATCTTGTTTATACATCCATTTTTAATATTTATGCTTCATATAGATTTTTTTTAACTATTGTTGCTTGTTTTATATTTTGTATTAATTTATTTATTCTCTTGTATTCGTTTATTACTGCTTTAGCGTAGTTCTTTTATTTATTTATTCATGCTATTATTCTTTTATTATTAAATTTGTAAAATTGCAATTAATATATATATGTGTTACAATGTCTTACTCATACCTTTTTTTTTAAAAAATACCTTTCGAATCAAAATATTTATTTCAAATGGTTTTCAAAATACGGTGATTTGTGATATTTGAAGGATTTCGAGAAGAATTTTGCCCTAACTTATTGGGTTCGACTTTTCTCGTAAAACTTTAGGTATTACCTATCCCTTTTTTCCTTAAAAAATGAAATTTACCAATTTCAAATCAAAAACCTATTCTTGGAAATTCAGATCGTTGTGCCTTAACTTATTGGGTTCGACGTTTTGTGTCTCGAGGTAGGAATTTTCTAAAATAAAGACGTGCTTAGTTTCAAAGTCATGAGATGCTATATCCTAACTTACTGGGTATGGCGTTTTATTTCTTTGAGATAGATAAGTCTGTTTTTTTTTCTTCAAATAAAAGATTCGCTTTTTAAATTTTTTAAAGTTTTAAAATTAGGACATGATTTTATTGATTAGGTACCAATTTTTGGGCGTTATGAGGGTGCTAATCCTTCTTCATACGTAACCGACTCCCGAACCCATTTTTCTTGTTTTTCGTAGGCCAAAATAAGTATTTTAAAATAAACGATTTTCAAGGTGATCCAATCACACCTAAGTAAAAGGATGGTGGCGACTCCATTTTCGTTTTTAAAAGTCGATCCCCATTTTCTAAAACCGATTTTAAAATGGTTTCGACAGCTTGGCGACTCCGCTGGGGACCAATAAGAGAGTCAAGCCGTAAAATCGATAGTTTCATGTCCTTTTGTTTGAATTTAAAATTCTGATTTTAAAAAATATGATCCTTTTATTGCATGTTGTTTTAAAAATATTGCTCTGCATTGCACTGCATGACCGTGGTGGTCACACCCTTAAGTGGGAGTGAGAAGCTACTCCTTCGTGAGGTTTTCACCTCCGTGCAGGATAGTGAATCGCTTTCGGGATACATCCGTACCTATGTCTTCGTGAGGTTTTCACCTCCGTATAGCCATAGGGAAATGTATTCCCCTGAACCAAACTCGGTCTATATGAGCCTATAATGGGTGAGGATCGAGGAATCTGCTGGTTCGGGTACCTCAACTTTAGAGCTAAACCACACGTAGAGAACATAGGAACCCACCCTAGGTAGAACTATGTCAAACCCTAGTGGTCACCCTGATATGTTCTATGTTATTTATTTTTCCTATACTAACGAGTTTTCTTTTGTTTTGATTGCATTGCATTCATATCATAGAAAAGAGGTGTTGATCTCAAATTTGATTACAAAATAGAAAAGTTTGTCATAAGAAAACGAGTTTTTTGATAAAGTGGATTATAATACGGTCTTGTCGAATATAGTCTAAGTGAACACAACAAGAGATGACTGATAGCCGGTGAAGGAATACAAGACTTTATTATCTGAGGCTTCAAGCTGACAAAGACTAATCGAAAATCACCACGTCTCAATTTTATTGAAGAAGCTAACGAGTATTATGGAGCAGTGAGTCACGTCCCAGATCAAGCAAAAAGGAGCTAGAGGAGGCATCTATTAGAAGTTTGCAAGACTTGACTTTTGCGAAGAAGGGATTCATGTTTTCACTTGGACTATGAGGATAAGGTCGTGTATGCGATCCGTTTTATGTAAAGAAATTTGCTTTCTAGAAAAGTTTTTCTAATGTAACTGAATTCAGAATTAGCGCCTCTCTCTCTTTGCATTCATGCATTTTCATTACATAACATCATATGCATTCAAGTCTATAGAGAGAGTCTAATTAGTTTAAATTATAGGAGAGAGAGAGAAAGAAAATCTGGAAGTGAACACCCTTACGGTACAAGAGCTAAGTCAAGGAAAATGGACCGGAGAATGGAGCAATTCCAAAGAGATATGCGGGGACCGGATCACGAGGAACAGATAGCCAAGCTCCAAAGAAGAGATGAGGACCAGCTATTGGAGGCCCAAAAAGAACATGATGGCCCAAATGGCCCAGGATGATGAGTGGGATAATGGACAAAGCAAAGGTCCCAGTCAATCTTGAAGACAATGAGGACTTTCCTAGGGGATTCACTCTACCACACGTGCAAACACAGCCTGAGGAATATCTCCAAAGGCCACCCATCACGATTAGGCCTCAACAGGGGCAAGCTGATCCTAGACCACCCATGAACTTTCAAGTGGGCTTGGGATCTAACCCAGGAGATAACCCTTCCAACCCCGTTATTCCTGATTTAGATATAGAAGAGAGGGAGGAAATAAGAATTGAATCTTCAAGGAAGTTAGAGGATCGTTGTAGGTGGTTAGAAGAAAAGTTCCAAGCTTTGGAAAATGCTGACCATCATCATGGTATTGACGCTAAGGACTTGAGTCTGGTTCCAGATTTAGTGCTTCCTCATAAATTCATGTAACATCCTAAAATTTGAATTTTTATATGTTAGATTACTTTGGTGCTCAGCTAGTTTATTTATCCTATGTGTGTGTTAAAATAGTCCTGAGAAGGTTTGGGATTTAATTGGATTTTGGAATAAATTTTGGTAAATAGAACTTTATTGAAGTGGAACAAGTAACCTTGATGTTTAAGGAAATTAAGTGGCAAAAGTTAGCATAAGATGAGCTAGTAGTAAAGAGGAGTTGATGCCATAAGCATACTTAGAGGGAAGAGGTTCGAATCCCTTGTTATGCATGAGAAATTTTTTAAATTTTTGCACTCATCTAGCATGTGTCAGCCAAGCTTTATTTTTGGAAAGTTGGAGTTTTAGTTTATGGTAAGGTGGCTAATGGATTAAGGCAAGAATTGAACTTAAGGTAGGGAATCATGAGATTATGGTATGTAGGGGGAACACAAGGCACATTTTAAGGAATGTGTTTTGGAAAGTTTCGAATGGCCAAACTTTGACTTTGGTGTCCATGTACTTGGACGGTTTTAGGGAGCTAAGGGGTGGCGAATTTTTGAAGACTTTTGAGTAAGGATAGGTGCTTGTTGGGCATATTTCTTTTTGGGTCATTTTTGCTTTCTCTCAAAACATTTTCTCTCCATCTTTTCTCTCCTTAGCCGAATGCACATTGAGCATTAGGTAAGCATCTTTCGTTTTTCTTTTGGTCATTCCATTTTGAACATTTTGGTCTAAATTTGCCTATTCTCTCAAGTCATTTCCCCTAGTGCCGAAAACACCAAAACCTTGAAGGTCATTTTCTCTTTTCTTTTCTTCCTCCATTGCCGAATGCTCTCTAGTCTCAAACCTCTCTCTTTGTTCATCTTCTATTCTTGAAATGAACCAAAATCGAAACACCTAATTGTCCTATGCCTTTATTTCATCTCCTTCTTCTTACAAAATTTATTCAACATTTTCTCCCTTTTCTTTTCCTCCATGGCCGAATGTTGCTAACACCATCTCCTTCAAATTTTTCTCTTCATAGCCGAATATTTTACAACACTTATCTTCTTCTCAAACCATGTCCTTCTTTTCTTCTCACACTTTAATCGCTCGGTAAGTGGCTAATATAATACTCTAGTATTCTTATTTTCCCTTTTTCCTTTGTGTCGAAATTTCATGTTGGTGTGGGATGGTCTTTTGGATCGATATCATCATCATACCATGACTCACTCGAATCTTTTCTCTATTTTAGAAACTTAGTGGAAGGCCAAAAATTTGGAGTGTCCGAAATCATCGTGAATCGCTAGGATTCGGTCCAAAGTTTTAAGGTAAGGGTTTTTATCAAGGAATTCCATATTACTCATTATTTAGTTAATAATGGGGTTTACTAATCGATTTTATCTTAGGAGCGCTATCGCTTGATTTTCATCCTTTGAGCGTAAGGATTTCGTGGTAAGCGATTTAAGCCCCCTTAAAATCAATCGTCTTAATTTTCAAAATAATAGTTGGACTAATATTCTTATGTCAATGGAGGCAAGCAAGATAGGGTCAAAAAGGGTGGTGAATAGTGATTGGAAGAGAAGCGATTAAGCTATTCCCACTAGATTCAAGCGAAGAAATTTGTTTTGGCAATCCGAGATTTTCCATCGGGTTGTGGACCCTCATCCGGTGAAAACCAGTTATTCGAGGTTGTTTGTAGTTCTGAGCCATTAGCTGTTCGGGATTTTCTAACGGGTTGTGAACCGTCAACCGAGGAGAACTGACAAATAGTAGTTATTCGAGATTTTGAGGATAAAAATCTTGACCGCTTACATTAGCATAGATTTATTTTAAGTGTTAGTGTTCTAATCGAGCGTTATAACATTTTTAGGTATTGACGATAAGGAAAGTGTAGTGCTCATCGTAATCAGGTGTGTAATCTCACACCATATCTCACGGGTTAGACAACCACATCGTAATAATGTTAGATTAAAATCACAAAGTTGGTGAAATCAGGTAAAATGGTATATTTTAACACTTTAATAGTAAAAACTATGAAATTGGTATCGAGATTATAAAAATTACGAAATTGCCCTTAATGGGCTAAATCGATAAAAGTGACTTATTGGGCTATATGTGATTTTGATAAATGGGCCATATGTGATTTTGATAAATGGGCCATATGTGATTTTGATAGATGGGCCATATGTGATTTTGATAAATGGGCCATACGTGATGATGACTGCTAAATGGGCCAAATGTGATATGAGATTATGTGGGCCAAAATGTGAAATGGGCGGTTTGTGATAACTTTTATAATGAGCCTTATGTTGGAATAATTATAAGAATGGATTGTTATGCATATAATATACATGATTGCATGGGTTGGGCTTTTGGATGAAGAGAAGTTACGTAGCTTTGCTACAAAATTACGATAACCGTGCCCGATTTGAAATATGGCCGTGCTGGTTTGATATATGGCTTAATGCCAGTTTGGTGTGTTGGCGGGGTGGGTGACTAAAGCTCCCCACAGGTGTGCTGGTTGGTACGGGTGGTGTGTAGCGGATGGAAACTTAGGGTTGGTTTTGGGAAATTGCATATCACATGCATTCTATACATGTTAAATTGTTATATTTGTAATGGGCTCAGGCCCAAATAAATGCTTAAATGGTTTTGGCCTAGTGGACTATGGTAAGTGAGTTACACATTGAGTTCTAAGTAACTCATCCCGTTTTCTTTACCCTTTTCCAGGTAATGATCAGTGACGGAGGATTGGGCTGGGGACGACTCAGTGGAGGCCATACTATGATTAATGGGTTAATTAAACTTCGGATTTCTTTAAAGTAATTTTTAATATTTGCTTTTAAGTTGTGATGTAATAAGGCCTCTGGTTAAATTTTTATGGATGTTTTACTTGTGGATGGATTTTATATTACGTTTTAAATACTTAAATGGGATTTCTTTTCTAAAAATAGAAACAAACGTTTTTCATAAATAAGCGTCATTTAAAAGGATTTCATTCTTAGTTAATTTTAACTCGGTAATATTTTTCTGTAACAACTCTTTTAAAAATCTTGTTTTCAAAAATTTCTTTTGAACTCTGTTACATTTCTCGGGATATTGAATCAAGTATTTTAGTTTTCAAATTATAAACTCTTACGTCTTAAATTATTAAATTTAACAATCAACCTCGGTTTTTAATAAACACCTTTTCAACATCTTTATTTTTAAAATCCGTTTTCTACAAACCTTTAAGAGACTTTACATATGATCATTTAAATGCGACATGTCAAATCTGGTCTTAACGCATGAGGCGGGTTTGGGGTGTTACATTTTATGGTATCGAGCCCAGTTTCAAAACTCAATCGTGGTTGGGTTCAACAACAATTTTCGTTTAAAAGCTGTTTTGAATTTATAGAATTTATGTTTTAAAGGTAGTATGGCACCACACAGTATCAGGCACCAAGTCAAGTAAGTATTCATATCTTGAATGATTATTATTGTGATATGATCATAGGAACACTCTAGAACTTCTAGTTTTAGGTGTTGAAACTATAGAGATTGAGACTATAGGATGTGTATGCGAAAAACAAACTCTATCTCTTATATCTCTTAAAATATTGTTAATAAACACTTTGAAATAGTATTCGATTCATAAAACTTGTAATCAGTTAAACCGAATTAGTCAATATGAGCGCTAGAGGACGTGGACATGGTAGACGTGATCGTGGTAGAGGTCGAGGAGCTAGAGCCGTGTCTGAGGCATCTAGACATATGCTAGAAATGGATGCACCGACATCACCTGTGTCGAAAAATGGATCCCATGACCATATGAGAGAGGACATTGCTTTGACCCAAGCAATGTTGCGAGTCCTAGAAAGGGTTCTTTGGGGCTAGGCGGGGGCGGCGGCTCGTGGATCAATATCAGAACGACTTAAATCAAGTGGTGCCGAGGTTTTTAGGGGTGTCTCAGGTGTAGCTCCAAATGTAGCGGAGTATTGGCTGGAGGCAGTGGAGCGGATCATGGATGATTTGGAATGCACCACCGAGCAGAAACTGAGAGGAGCTGTGTCCTTGTTGAGGGACGAGGCGTATCAATGGTGGCTTACTGTTTGAGAAGGTGCTCAGGCTGAACATGTTACTTGGGATTTCTTCAAAACTGAATTCCAAGGAAAGTATGTCGGGGCAAGTTATGTGGATGCCCGAAGGAAAGAATTCCTGAATCTGGTTCAAGGAAATAAGACGGTGGCAGCTTACGAAGCAGAATTTCTACACTTGAGTCGTTATACTCGGACGATAGTGCCAACTGATCATGAGCGTTGTGTACATTTTGAGGATGGGCTGAATGATGAGTTGCGGGTACTGATAGCCCCACAACAAGAAAGGACTTTTGCCAAGCTCGTGGAGAAAGCCAAAATCGCTTTGAAGAGGCTAAGAACTCGAGCGTCGTAGGCAGAAAGAGGCGAGGGCAAGAGGACTTTAAGTGCTCGGGTTCCGCTAAAAGGTTTTAAAAGAGGCCCGAAATGATGAGCCGGCTCGGTTAGAGCACTGTGGCTGCAATCGATTCAAGCGTATCTTGATTGTGGAAGATGACACCCGAGGAATCTTTGAAGAGAATCGGTGGTTGTTTTAAATGTGATTCTAAGGACCACCACTTAAGAATTGTCCTCGACGGACTACTCGACTCAAGAAGCTCGTAACCACGATGCACAGATCCAACTAGAGGCGCTCGGCACCCACGGAGGGGCGTGGACCAGTCGTGGTGGTAATGGCGCTGGTCGAGGTCAAGGTGCACCGGTAGAGGTAATGGCTTGAGAGGTAACGCGAGGTGAGACAACCGGGGTTAGTCTATGTAGTCGGAGCATCGGGAGGATGGCGATGCACCGATGTGATAATCGGTATGTTCTTCATCTTTGATGTACACATTCTTGCTTTGATAGATATCGGGTCTACCCACTCGTATGTTGCTAGTGCTATATCAAGAAATCTGAATATTAGATCTGAGATTACCGATAGAGAGATGACGGTAATTAGTCCTTTAGGACAGTTTGTGATTGTGAATAAATTGTATAGAGACGTGCCTTTAGAAATTCAAAGAGAAGTATTTTTGGCGGATTTGATGGAACTGCCTTTCGGCGAGTTCGACCTTATTTTGGGCATGGATTGGTTGGTGAAGCACTGTGCGCATTTGGATTGTGCTGCAAAGCGGATGTCTAAGGACCTTGGAAGATAAGGAAGTTGTGATGATAGGCGAATGGATAAATTATTTAGCAAATGTGGTATCTGCTTTAAAGGCAGAAAAGCTGGTGTGAAAAGGGTATGGAGCGTTCCTAGCCTTCATTAGTGCTTTGGATGCCAAGGAATTATCAGTGGAAAGTCTTAGAACGGTGAAAGAATTTCCAGATGTCTTTCCCAAAGAACTTCCGGGTCTACCTCCAGACCGGGAAGTAGAGTTTGGCATTAAGCTTTTGCCCGAAACAGCTCCGGTGTTCATTGCTCCTTATAGAATGGCGCCGAAGGAGTTAGCGGAGCTTAAAGCTCAAATTCAAGAATTGTTGGATCGGTGATTTATTCGATGAGTGTGTCTCAAGTGGGAGCACCAGTTTTGTTTGTCAAAAAGAAGGATGGGTCGATGCGTATGTGCATTGATTATAGGCAGTTGAATAAATTAACAATCAAGAATAGGTATCCATTGCCGAGAATCGATGACCTGTTTGATTAGTTGAGAGGAGCTTCAGTTTTCTCCAAGATAGATTTGAGATCGGGTTATCATCAACTCAAGGTTAAGGAGGCAGATATTCATAAAACGGCATTCTGAACTCATTATGGACATTATGAGTTTTTAGTGATGCCGTTTGGTTTGACCAATGCACCAGCTGCATTTATGGACATGATGAACCGAGTCTTTCAACCCTACTTAGACCGGTTTGTAGTGGTGTTCATAGATGATATCTTAATATACTCGAGGAATGAAGAAGAGCATGACTCACATTTGCGCATAGTATTGCAAATACTGCGAGAAAAGCAACTTTATGCCAAATTCAGTAAGTGTGAATTTTGGCTGAAAGAAGTGACTTTCTTGGGACATGTTGTGTCGGACGAAGGAATCAGAGTTGATCCTCTGAAGGTAGAGGCTGTGTTGGATTGGAAACCACCAAAGTCTGTGGCTAAAATTCGGAGTTTTCTAGGTTTGGTTCGCTATTATAGACGCTTTGTTGAGGGGTTTTCGTTGACCATGCACCACCTAACTAAAGCTGTTGCGAAAAGTACCGTTTGTGTGGGCGGTTAAACAACAAGAGAGTTTCGAGAAATTGAAGAAGATTTTGTGAGCGCCAAGATCTTGATTCAACTTTGAGGCTGGAAAAGAGTTTATTATTTCTTGCGATCGTTACACACGGGCTTGGGATGTGTGTTGATGCAAGGTGGAAAAGTGGTAGCTTATGCATCTCGTCAGTTGAGGCCGCATGAAGTCAACTATCCTACCCATGATTTGGAGTTGGTTGCGGTGGTTTTTGCTTTAAAAATTTGGAGGCATTATCTCTATGGTGAGAAGTCGATCATTTTTACGGACCATAAGAGTTTAAAGTACCTCCTTACCCAAAAGGAGTTGAACTTAAAACAGCGGAGATGGATAGAGCTGTTAAAGGATTATAATCTCTCAATCGAGTATCATCCTGGAAAGGCTAACGTGGTAGCAGACGCGTTGAGTCGTAAGGTAATATCGAATTTGAGAGCGATGTTCACTCATCTCAGTCTGTATGAAGATGGTAGTCTTCTAGCCGAACTTCAGGTGAAGCCTGTGTGGTTGGTCAGATTAAGGAGAAGCAAATATCAGATGAAAAGTTGGGTCCCTTAGTTCAACAAGTTGAAAGTGGTGTAATAGGGGATTTTGGAATGAATAAGGATGGAGTCTTTGTGTTTTTCGCGGAAGAGTTTGTATGCCCATGGATTGATTTGAGGCAAATGATTCTGCGTGAGGCGCATAGTAGCCCTTATGCTATGCACCCGGAGGAAGTAAGATGTATCGAGATCTACGGGAGGCGATATTGGTGGCGAGGATTGAGGCGAGAGGTTACGGATTTTGTGAGTAGGTGCTTGACTTGTCAACAAGTGAAGGCGGAACATCAATTACCGTCGGGATTGCTACAAACGGTGAAAATTCCATTATGGAAGTGGGAACGGATAACAATGGATTTTGTTAGTGGGTTACCCTTATCACCTACTAAGAAGGATTTCGTCTGGGTAATAGTGGATCGATTGACGAAGACCGCCCATTTTCTACCAGATTCGTATGGATTACTTGATGCGGTTGGCTAAGTTGTATGTATCGGAGATCGTGAGGTTGCATGGGGTACCAGTGTCTATTATTTCGGACAGGGACCCTAGGTTTACATCACGGTTTTGGAAAGCTTTGCATGAGGCTCTGGGAACAAAGTTAAACTTCAGTATGGCTTTTCACCCTCAGTCAGATGGACAGTCGAAAAGAGTAATCCAGATTTTGGAAGACATGTTAAGGGGTTGTGTGATTGACTTCAGAGGTAGTTGGGAGGATTATCTACCGTTGGCGAGTTTGCATATAACAATAGCTATCACCCAAAGGCATTCGGATGGCACCCTACGAGGCATTGTATGGTCGTAGGTGTCGTACTCCTACTTGTTGGACTGAATTGGGCGAACGACAGTTATTGGGTCCTGAGCTGATATCAGAAACGGAAGAAAAGGTAAAGGTGATTCGGGCTCGATTAAAGGAAGCTTCAGATAGACAGAAATCGTATGCGGATCTGAAGCGTAAGGATATTGAGTTTGCGGTGGGAGATCAGGTCTTTCCAAAGGTCTCACCTTGGAAGAAGATCTCCAGGTTTGGAAGGAAGGGCAAGTTGAACCCTAGGTTCATCGGACCGTATCGTGTGTTGAAGCGTGTAGGACCAGTGGCTTATCAGCTTGAATTACCTCCAGAACTGAGTCAGATCCATAGTGTTTTTCACGTCTCAATGTTAAGGCATTACCGATCAAATCCATCTCATATAGTACCAGTAGAGGAGGTTGAGTTAAGGCCTGACTTGTCTTTCGAGGAGGAACCGGTGAAAATTTTAGATCGTGATGTTAAGGTGCTAAGAAAGAAGTCGATCTGCAGTTGGTTAAGGTTCAGCGTAATCACGGAGCGGAGGAAGCTACGTGGGAGCTGAGGATGCAATTCGACAACAATACTCTCACCTCTTTTAACTGTAAAATTTCGAGGACGAAATTTTCTTTAAGAAAGTAATTGTAACATCCTAAAATTTGAATTTTTATATGTTACATTACTTTGGTGCTCACTAGTTTATTTATCCTATGTGTGTGTTAAAATAGTCTTGAGAAGGTTCGGGATTTAATTGGATTTTGGAATAAATTTTGGTAAATAGAACTTTATTGAAGTGGAACAAGTAACCTTGATGTTTAAGGAAATTAAGTGGCAAAAGTTAGCATAAGATGAGCTAGTAGTAAAGAGGAGTTGACGCCATAAGCATACTTAGAGGGAAGAGGTTCGAATCCTTGTTATGCATGAGAAATTTTTAAATTTTTGCACTCATCTAGCATGTGTCACCAAGCTTTATTTTTGGAAAGTTGGAGTTTTAGTTTATGGTAAGGTGGCTAATGGATTAAGGCAAGAATTGAACTTAAGGTAGGGAATCATGAGATTATGGTATGTAGGGGAACACAAGGCACATTTTAAGAATGTGTTTTGGAAAGTTTGGAATGGCCAAACTTTGACTTTGGTGTCCATGTACTTGGACGGTTTTAGGGGCTAAGGGGGTGGCCGAATTTTTGAAGACTTTTGAGTAAGGATAGGAGCTTGTTGGGCATATTTCTTTTTGGGTCATTTTTGCTTTCTCTCAAAACATTTTCTCTTCATCTTTTCTCGCCCTAACCGAATGCACATTGAGCATTAGGTAAGCATCTTTCGTTTTCTTTTGGTCATTCCATTTTGACCATTTTGGTCTAAATTTGCCTATTCTCTCAAGTCATTTCCCTAGTGCAGAAAAAACACCAAAACCTTGAAGGTCATTTTCTCTTTTCTTTTCTTCCTCCATTGCCGAATGCTCTCTAGTCTCAAACCTCTCTCTTTGTTCATCTTCTATTCTTGAAATGAACCAAAACCGAAACACCTAATTGTCCTATGCCTTTATTTCATCTCCTTCTTCTTACAAAATTTATTCAACATTTTCTCCCTTTTCTTTTCCTCAATGGTCGAATGTTGCTAACACCATCTCCTTCAAATTTTTCTCTTCATAGCCGAATATTTTACAACACTTATCTTCTTCTCAAACCATGTCCTTCTTTTCTTCTCACACTTTAATCGCTCGGTAAGTGGCTATTATAATACTCTAGTATTCTTATTTTCCCTTTTTCCTTTGTGCCGAAATTTCATGTTGGTGTGGGATGGTCTTTTGGATCGATATCATCATCATACCATGACTCACTCGAATCTTTTCTCTATTTTAGAAACTTAGTGGAAGGCCAAAAATTTGGAGTGTCCGAAATCATCGTGAATTGCTAGGATTCGGTCCAAAGTTTTAAGGTAAGGGTTTTTATCAAGGAATTCCATATTACTCAATATTTCGTTAATAATGGGGTTTACTAATCGATTTTATCTTAGGAACGCTATCGCTTGATTTTCATCCTTTGAACGTAAGGATTTCGTGGTAAGCGATTTAAGCCTTAAAATCAATCGTCTTAATTTTCAAAATAATAGTTGGACTAATATTCTTATGTCAATGGAGGCAAGCAAGATAGGGTCAAAAAGGGTGGTGAATAGTGATTGGAAGAGGGGCAGATTCGCTATTCCCACTAGATTCAAGCGAAGGGCTGTTTTGGCAATCCGAGATTTTCCATCGGGTTGTGGACCCTCATCCGGTGAAAACCAGTTATTCGAGGTTGTTTGTAGTTCTGAGCCATTAGCTGTTCGCGATTTTCCAACGGGTTGTGAACCGTCAACCGGGGAGAACCGACAAATAGTAGTTATTCGAGATTTCGAGGATAAAAATCTTGACCGCTTACATTAGCATAGATTTATTTTAAGTGTTAGTGTTCTAATCGAGCGTTATAACGTTTTTAGGTGTTGACGATCAGGAAAGTGTAGTGCTCACCGTAATCAGGTGTGTAATCTCACACCATATCTCGTGGGTTAGATAACCACATCGTAATAATGTTAGATTAAAATCATAAAGTTAGTGAAATAGGGTAAAATGGTATATTTTAACACTTTAATAGTAAAAACTATGAAATTGGTATCGAGATTATGAAAATTATGAAATTGCCCTTAATGGGCTAAATCGATAAAAGTGACTTATTGGGCCATATGTGATTTTGATAAATGGGCCATATGTGATTTTGATAAATGGGCCATATGTGATTTTGATAGATGGGCCATATGTGATTTTGATAAATGGGCCATACATGATGACTGCTAAATGGGCCAAATGTGATATGAGATTATATGGGCCAAAATGTGAAATGGGCCAGTTTGTGATAACTTTTATAATGAGTCTTATGTTGGAATAATTATAAGAATGGATTGTTATGCATATAATATACATGATTGCATGGGTTGGGCTTTTGGATGAAGAGAAGTTACGTAGCTTTGCTACAAAATTACGAAGGCTTCGTGCCCGATTTGAAATATGGCTTCGTGCGATTTGATATATGGCTTAATGCCGCTTTGGTGTGTTAGCGGGGTGGGTGACTAAAGCTCCCCACGCAGTGTCTTTGGTTGGTACGGGTGGTGTATAGCGGATGGAAACTTAGGATTGGTTTTGGGAAATTGCATATCACATGCATTCTATACATGTTAAATTGTTATATTTGTAATGGGCTCAGAGCCCAAATAAATGCTTAAATGGTTTTGGCCTAGTGGACTATGGTAAGTGAGTTACACATTGAGTTCTAAGTAACTCATCCCGTTTTCTTTACCCTTTTCCAGGTAACGATCAGTGACGGAGGCTTGGGCCGAGGACGACTCGATGGAGGCCATACTATGATTAATGGGTTAATTAAACTTCGGATTTCTTTAAAGTACTTTTTAATATTTGCTTTTAAGTTGTGATGTAATAAGGCCTCTGGTTAAATTTTTATGGATGTTTTACTTGTGGATGGATTTTATATTACGTTTTAAATACTTAAATGGGATTTCTTTTCTAAAAATAGAAACAAACGTTTTTCATAAATAAGCGTCACGAAAGGATTTCATTCTTAGTTAATTTTAACTTTCGGTAACATTTTTCTCAGTAACAACTCTTTTAAAAATCTTGTTTTCAAAAATTTCTTTTGAACTCTTTTACATTTCTCGGGATATTGAATCAAGTATTTTATTTTTCAAATTATAAACTCTTACGTCTTAAATTATTAAATTTAACAATCAACCTCGGTTTTCAATAAACACCTTTTCAAAATCTTTATTTTTAAAATCCGTTTTCTATAAACCTTTAAGAGACTTTACATATGATCATTTCGTGTGACATGTCAAATCTGGTCTTAACGCACAGACCAGGTTTGGGGTGTTACAATTCAAGATGCCAGAGTTTGAGAAGTACAACGGGACTAGTTGCCCTGAAGCCCACATCACTATGTTTTGTAGACGGATGACTGGTTACGTGAACAATGATCAACTTCTGATTCATTGTTTCCAAGACAGTTTGGTGGGAGCAGCGTCTAGGTGGTACAATCAACTCAACCGAGCTAACATTAGCTCTTGGAGAGACTAAGCTCAAGCCTTCATGAAGCAATACAACCATGTCACGGACATGACGCCTGACAGAATTACTTTGCAAAACATGGGAAAGAAACTAAATGAAAGCTTCAGGCAGTATGCGCAAAGATGGAGAGAGGTTGCCATGCAAGTTCAGCCACCACTCCTAGAAAAGGGGACTACAATGCTCTTCATCAATACCTTGAAGACTCCATTCATTACTCATATGATAGGAAGTACTACTAAGAGCTTTGCGGATATAGTGATGGCAGGATAGATGATTGAAAATGCCATAAAAAGTGGAAAGATCGAGACAGGAGAAAGTAACAAAAGAATGGCCACAAGGAAGAGAGAAAATGAAGTGGATAATACAAGCATGGGGTGCTCAAAGTCGATTGCTGTTAAACAGCCAAAAACAGTGACTATTGGGTATCAAGGTTCATCAAGGAAAGAATTTGGCACAAGGCAAAGCAATGAGCAACTCCAGTTTACACCAATTCCAATGACATATAGGGAGTTGTATCAAAGTCTATTTGATGAACATGTGGTGGCTCCTCATTACATGGAATCAATACAACCCCCGTACCCCAAATGGTATGATTTGAATGCTCAATGTGAGTATCACGCGGGAATAACGGGTCACTCAATCGGTAACTGCATGGCATTTAAGAAATTGGTCGAAAGGCTTATTAAAATAGGGATTGTAAAGTTCGATGAGTCGAGCGGAGCGATGATAATTGAAGGAGGGGCGGGAGAGTTGTGACTCCTTGAAGAAGTCATCAGAAACCTAACAATTGGGGAATCAAAACACCAATGACATATCCGAAGAGAGAATCGAGAACGAAGTTTCCAAGCTCTTACGTACTTGGAATGTTTTGAATAATGAGATTGTGGAAGAGATCTCTAAATTTTTAGAGCTGATCTATAGTAATGTGCAAAACATGCTTGTTGCCTTAAGCCTAGAGGCAATAAGAACCCCTTTTGTGAAATAGGTTTGTGTCCTAAATTTTTATTTCAATAAAATGTTTTTTTAAGCAAATATTCTTTTATTCTTTCCATTTCATATTGTATATTCTTTTATCATATTCTTTCATTCTTTATTCATGACCATATCATACAAATACTCATCCTTAGAATCATTTAGTCTTTGGATTCGTTCGCCTTCGTACCTAGGTGCCCAGATATCAATGACGTGAGCGACGTTGTTACTGACTCCCTTTTTGAACGAGACATGGGTCTAGGGGATCTCAGGCCTTTGAAGATGACAGAGATTGTGACATATCTTCTGACTTGTTAAAAATGGTTTAGCAAGATGAAAAACATACCTTACTTTACAAAGGGTCATTGGATATTATGAACTAAAAGGGGTGAAGATTGTAGCCTAGCTCATCACAGAAATAAGATGAGACATTATTGAATTATCTTCAAGAATTCAAAGATGTTTTTGCAAGATTATATCATAACATGCCTGGGCTACTAAGACGCGGGATAAACAAGAGGATGGGGCACTATTGGTCTACCATGAAAGGGGATTGCATCAGTTATACCATAAATGTCGTATTCAAGGAGACAAGATTCATGTGCTTACTCTAGTTCTTCACAAATTTTTCATATGTGGGGCATGGATGTGATGGGGCCAATCTCGTCAAAAGCTTTTAACCAATATTGATTCATTGTCGTGGTCGTCGTTTACTTCACTAAGAGGGTGGTAGTAGCTTCATATGCCAATGTTACGAGGTCGAAGTTATTAAAAAAATCAGATGCTAGCAAAGAATGCATAACTGTACAAAGTCAAAGTTTACAGTTTGTCCAAAGATCAGACAGTATATCACAGTGCAACAAAAGTTGCCAAAAAAAAAAGAAGAAGAAGAAAAAGGAAAAGAAAAAACGAAAGGTGGCTAAGACTTGTAAAGATTGGCATAAGAAGCTACCATTTATCCTTTGTCTTATTGAACGTTGGCCAGGACCTTTGCTGGGGCAACATCTTACCCATTATGGAATTGAAGCGTTTTTTTCGATTGAACTTAATTGAAGAAAAGATTAAAGTTATCCATCACGATCAGATGATGCAAGCTTGTGATAAAAAGGTTCATCCTAGAGAATTCCACAAGGGAACCTGATGCTAAAAAGGACCTTTCTTCTATAAAACGATTTTAGAAGAAAGCAGATGCCAAAGAAGACCTGTTCTGGAGGAGCATTGATATTGACTGAGATGAATTGCGAAGACTTACCCAATCCGCGAATCGAGTTCACCAAGAAGGATTTTACCTGGAAAGGGAAGGGTCAAGGTGAAAACCCGCAAAGGGGCGCCTTGAGCTCAAATTCATCCAAATAAAAAATAAAAAAACAAAAAAAGAATTCAAAAAAAAAAAGAAAATGAGAGGCCAAGGCGAAAATCCGCAAAGGGCACTTTGAGACCAAAGGGGATTTGAGTTGAAAACCCGAAAAGGGCGGCTCAAATTTTGAATAAAAAGTGGGGCATATAGTAGTCTTGTTACGTCTGAATTAGCAATGAGGAAGTATGTTACACCTTGGGGCATCGACAAAGTACTCCGGATCCCCTAAACACATATTGAGTTTAAAATGGTCCTCAAGAAGTTGGAACAAAGAATCTCAGGCTGCAATATCTGGGGCACCTAACTTCTATCTTACCCATTTTTGAATTCCTTATCTTTGATTGCTTTATTCTTTTGAGATACACCCAAATCAATTTTCTTTTATTACCTGGGTTATCTTTGATTAAATTATTTTTTCTGAGCTATGCTCCTGAATAATTTCTTTCTCGTCCATTCTCGTGTTCTTTTTCAAAGCATTTATATTGAAGTAATGATTAATGGACTAAAAACATTTTCATGAAATGAGTTTCACATATTACTCTGGAAGCTTCTAAATAATATGAGAATCTGAAACATGACTATTGTTTAGAACTCACCAAGCCTAAGGGATTGAAAATATTGGAAAATGATTATCTTTTCGGATTCTTATTGGGTAAGACAATTCCGTTGGTAATACCATATCGACAAATGACGAACAAGGTCAATCCAAGTGTAAAAGGGGGTCATTGTCGGGATACCCTGCATCTATGCAGACACACACATATGGTCATTACACCCAGGGAATGGTGTAACAGATTGAAAATGATACAAGTTCTACCTCTGAGTGGTAGCAGAAATATGGAAGAAATCAAATGTCATTCCCCTGAAGTTGCAGTGGGAGATACCAACTTCATGTCCCAAAGTTCAAGTGAGGTGACTCGAGAAATTACATTGGGGCAAGTCGGTTGAGCGAGAACATGATTGATGAACAAGAATGGAAAAACAAATGAGTGACAACACCTAGAATAGGAATCATACTCATAACATTCTTGTATCATAACAAATTTCATTAGGAGCATTTGATTCATTCCGGTCATTGCATCCTAATCCTTGAAATAGGAATCATCTACATACATCATAACATGTCTAATTAGGAGCATTTGATACATTTCGATCAAGGCATCCTAATTATTAGACATAAGCATATACCCATTCTACAGGTTATGTAGCAAGGTAGAAGATAGCAGTCTGCCATTCCTGAGTTTGCAGGAAGCAGATCGAAGACATCAGTCTGGTGACCCCTGAGTTTGCAGGGATCAGATTGAAAATAGCAGATCTGACAATCCTGAGGTTGCAGGAGCAGATCAGAGACATCAGTCCTATCTCCCTGACCAGCAGTGGAATAGGTCAAAAATTGAAGATGTTGTCACCCTAAGCAGTAGGGAACCAAGATCGAACGGCAAATATTGTCTCCCTAAGCAGTAGTGGAACAGATTTAAGCCACCGGCCCTATCTTCCTGACCAGCAGTGGAATAGGTCAAAGATTGTAGATCTTGTCACCCTAAGCAGTAGGGAACCAAGATCGAACGGCAAGTCTTGTCTCCCTAAGTAGTAGTGGAACAGATTTAAGCCACCGGCCCTATCTCCCTGACCAGTAGTGGAATAGGTTAAAGATTGTAGATCTTGTCACCCTAAGCAGTAGGGAACCAAGATCGAACGGAAAGTCTTGTCTCCTAGCGATGAGTGGAATAGATTTAAGCCACCGGCCCTATCTCCCTGACCAGCAGTGGAATAGGTCAAAGATTGTAGATCTTGTCACCCTAAGCAGTAGTGGACCAAGATCAAACGACAAATCTTGTCTCCCTAAGCAGTAGTGGAACAAATTTAACCACCAGTCTGGCATTCCTGAAGTTGCAGGAAGCAGATCGAAGACATTTTTAGTCTTATCTCCCTGAAGTTGCAGCGGAGTAGACTAAAGATAGAAGATTTTATCTCCCGATATTGCAAAGGAGCAAATCGAAAATAGAAGATCTTATCTTCCCGGTTGCAGAAAGCGGATCAAAAGACATTCTCAGTCTTATCTCCCTAAAGTTGTAGCGGAGTAGATTGAAGGAAGAAGATCTCATCTTCCTGAAGTTGCAGGAAGCAGATCGAAGACATTTTTAGTCTTATCTCCCTAAAGTTACAGTGGAGTAGACTAAAGATAGAAGATTTTATCTCCCTGAAGTTGCACTGGAGCAAATCTGAAGACAGAAGATTTTATCTTCCTGAAGTTGCGAGAAGCGAGATCAAAAGCATTTTCACTTTATCTCTCCGGAGTTGCGCTTGAGTTAAAAGCCATTTGAAGAAGACCAAGAAGCCAAGGCTCCACCGACACCGGGCAAAATTGGTCCCTTTATAGTCTTTGCTCTATTCTTGTTTCACAATAATGAGCAAAAAGGGGCATCTGTAAGTACCTAATTTTGCCCGGGCCCATGCAAATCAAATAAACCAATAAAATAAAAAGTAAACCAGAGTCCAGTTTTATACAGTCCATTTAAAAAAACCAAGCAAGCCCAAATATTGGTCCGTTACACCAGACCCAATCCTAAACAAATCCTACCCTGACCCAAAACAGAAATGGCCCAAAAGGGCCCAAACCCTAAGTAGAATTAGGAAACCTAGGGTTTCCTGGTAACCCTGCGCCATGAAGACCAGAATAACAGTCTCGCCACAACACCAGCGCCTGACAGCTCCTCGCGCCTACGCCGCCTTCGATTGCGCCACGTTCAGCGCGCATGTCGCTCCACCGCCGAAACTCTCGTTGATTGCCTGCACAAGAAAGGAAACAAAACAACAACAGATCACAGCAAACATGGCAACTATTTTATTCCTTGTTTTTTTTACATTTCGAAAGGCTATAAAAGCCTGTTGTAAATCTGTAAAAAGGGATACACGAAAAAAATACAAAGAAACAGATATATACTCAAATACACAGAGATTAAAAAATCAGCAAGGTTTTTTTCTTTTCATTTCCGAGTATTGTTATTTCTTATTTTGTTGTTCTAAACTACATATATAGGATATAATATACAGTGTAAAAAAAAGGGAAGAAAAAATAACCTATTTTTGAAATTCCGGCCACCGATGCAGGCCGTGGCGACAGCATGACGCGGCACCGAGGACCCACTAAAATCGCCTGAGGAGAGCTTTTTTTGGAAGCTTTCATTTTTTTTCTGCTGAGGAGAAATGAAATTTTAAAGAAAAAACTGGCTTTTATAGGGCATTAGAACGGTGCTGCTTTTTGCACCACCCTTCTTTTTTATGCCAAAAAATCGCGCGCCGTTTCATGGCTCCGACCAGCCACACCGACCTGATACCCAAACAGGACCCGTGTGTTTTCAAAAAATGGGAAATTTATCCCTTTGGTCCCTTCGCATTATTCCATTTTTATAATTAAGTCCTATTATACTTCTATTTTTTATAATTTAACCTTAAAATTTACTTTCTGTTTCAATTTAATCCTTCTTCCTTTATTTTTTATTTTTAATTAATCTAAAGTCATATTTAAATTATTTTATTATATTAAAATTTTTACATTATTTTTTGGTTAATTTTGTTAAAAATATATATATAATTTTGTTTGTATTATCTTTTTATTTCTTTAATTATTATTATATATTATTTACTTGATTTAATAATTTATATATTATTTATTATATTATATTTGTATATTATATAGTATTATAATATATCATATTTTGTATAAAATCTATTTTATATTGTATAACATATTTTATTTATATTATTTTTATAATTAATGTATCATATATATATTTATTTATTAATCATTTTATTACATATAATTATTTATATATATACTAATTTATTAAATCTATGAATTTATCCTTATATTTTTTATATATCATTCATTTAAAATACATTATATATATATATATATTGATTTTAATATCATCATATTTTTATAATTCATTGATTAAATGTAGTGTTAATTTATTTCTCCTATATTGATCTTGTTTATACATCCATTTTTATTATTTATGCTGCATATAGATTTTTTTTTAACTATTGTTGCTTGTTTTATATTTTGTATTAATTTATTTATACTCTTGTATTCGTTTATTACTGCTTTAGCGTAGTTCTTTTATTTATTTATTCATGCTATTATTCTTTTATTATTGAATTTGTAAATTTGCAATTAATATATATATATATGTGTTACAATGTCTTACTCATACCTTTTTTTTTTAAAATACCTTTCGAATCAAAATATTTATTTCAAATAGTTTTCAAAATACGGTGATTTGTGATATTTGAAGGATTTCGAGAAGAATTTTGCCCTAACTTATTGGGTTCGACTTTTCTCGTAAAACTTTAAGTACTACCTATCCCTTTTTCCTTAAAAAATGAAATTTACCAATTTCAAATCAAAAACCTATTCTTGGGAATTCGGATCGTTGTGCCTTAACTTATTGGGTTCGACGTTTTGCGTCTCGAGGTAAGAATTTTCTAAAATAAAGACGTGATTAGTTTCAAAGTCATGAGATGCTATATCCTAACTTACTGGGTATGGCGTTTTATTTCTTTGAGATAGATAAGTCTGTTTTTTTTTCTTCAAATAAAAGATTCATTTTTTAAATTTTTTAAAGTTTTAACATTAGGACATGATTTTATTGATTAGGTACCAATTTTTGGGCGTTATGAGGGTGCTAATCCTTCCTCATACGTAACCGACTCCCGAACTCATTTTTCTTGTTTTTCGTAGGCCAAAATAAGTATTTTAAAATAAACGATTTTCAAGGTGATCCAATCACACCTAAGTAAAAGGATTGGTGGCGACTCCATTTTCGTTTTTAAAAGTCGATCCCCATTTTTTAAAACCGATTTTAAAATGGTTGCGACATATTGTTTCGATAGATTTAGTGTTGAATAGGGATAACCATTTGAAGTGTGGATTCAAAACCAAAAAGTGATGTTGTTCTGATAAATTCAACTTAGTAACTATTAATGCAATATATATAGGTTTGGTTTAAAGTTGGAAATATTATTTTTGTACCAACTAATTTCAAGTAATATTATCATTTTTTTTTTCACATGGCTATATATAACTTGAGATATACATGCAAGGAAAATAATTTTGAGAGTAGTACAATTTCAAAAGTTCTAAAATTTTATAAAAAAGTAAAATTTCAAGATATCAAATGGTTGGAATGCTAGAAATAATTTTGAGAGTAATATTATTTTTGTACATTTTGCACATGATGGGAAGATTGGTTTCTTAAGAACAAATTAAAGAAATATTATATATATATACCACCATAGAGTAGTAAGTTTTGGTATAATTTCAATAAATTTAGCTATCTTATTAAAGAAAAGCCATTGAGTTTGTTCTTAATCTTAAAGGATTAATATGATTGGATCCTTTATTCATTTATCCAACTTCAAGTTGGATTAAATTTATGGAAATAGAATGATGAAATTATATGAATGAGAATTAGAGTTGTGGCCACAACCGATGCCAACTATTTCCTAGGACAAGGAAACAATGTCAAAAAAGCATGTTGTAAAATAGACATTTATACATGTTATCCTTTGATTTGATTATATATTTGAGATTAAATCTCTAATTTATGATAATAAATGTGAGGGAAAATAATTTTCTTCGTTTAGTAGTACTACGAATTAGAATGAGTTTCAACCCTATTATTAGACACTGATAAGTTTTAATTAGTAGCCACTAATTTCAAAGTTTAGTGGGTAAAAAACTTATCGTTATTTGTCTGTGATGCACTAGTAAAACTTAGTCTAAAAACAAGTTTAAAGGATATAGAGAAAAAATACTGCGGTTCGTTGCATATAGAGAATAAGTTTGAATACTCTTCATGGAGTTCACTGTTTATTATTTAAATGTCTAAAGCAATGGGAACATTAAAAGAAATCCATCTATATAAATATAAGAAGTGGTGTCGCTTCAAAAAGTAGAGGTGGGGTCTCTCTTGTAAATTTTTCTTATGAACAAGCACATGTGTAACTGCTCGATTCTTGGCGATGTCAAAAAAGGCAGTTTCAAAGCCCTATTTTCATAAACTGAGTCCGTAAGGATAAAATAGAAAGATTTACGGAGTTGGTATGATAATATATTAAATATCAATTAAGTAATTTAACTGGGAAAATCATTAATTAAAGTTCAGGGAGTAAATTGTAAAATTGCAATTGCTATTGTAACAACCCCCACCCGACCCTTTCATCGGATCTGGGTGCAGGCATTACAACTAGATCGAGTTGTCATTCATAGTAAATATCTCTATATTTAAACATAATGTATTACCTATTTAATAAGTTTACAACAACAACAAATTAAAAATAAAGTTCACCGCCCTAACTTCGGACTATAAGGTATTTAAGTAATTACAACAAAGTCGCCCCATGGCGAAGTTCCTAAAGGTACCCCCATCCTATGTGTATGTCTCGAAGCCAAAAATTTATTTCCTTGATTTCTCCCGATATGGCTTTGTCCCTTCCTTGAGTCCTACATTTTCGCATTTTCTACAAAATACATGTCACTCTTTGATAAGTCCAAATGAACTTAGTTAGTTCCTAAATTATTTGAAATTAGACCCCGTCTTTCAGGGGTTCAAATAGAAAGGATCTAAAACACTTAACCCCCTTCTTGTGTGGGTAACTTCTCTTAATCTCATCATAGTGGACTTTTCCTAAATTCGATCTTATCCACTGGTGGATAGATAGTTAAGCGATTATCCTTTAGCCATTCTATTGGCCTTCGATCAGCCTTGACTATTCCTATAGTTGTCTCGCCATTTCTGTGGACTTTATCATCTCTTTTACTCAAATTCTTTCTTCCATTTATCCCCAATGGGGGTATCTTCTTCCCATCGTTATGCCCCATTACTGTGACCTTCTGGCCTATCTTCCCAAAGACTCTTGGTGAGTATTATCAACCTCATTTGTCCGTGATAGATTCTTTCCTTATCTTAGACCTACATGATTTGCTCTCCTTCCATCCATTGATATGACTAGCAAGGTGCACGCCACTCTAGTGAACTAAACCCTGCTTATTTTAAATAGTGGTCAGATTACTTCTTGTAATCCACTTAAGGCTCATTGCTTTACCCTTAGACATTACACGTCTTTCTGCTTCAAAACACTATGGCCTTCAGTACCTAGCCGAATGCAGCTGAGTGGCCATCTAAGTTCATGTTTTCTCTTTTATATTGCATCCCCACATAACTCGCCATTTGGCTGTTGCTTCCTTAAGGATTCCCCTTTTAAGAGGTAGTCTTGACAGACATATTCATCTTCTCGTATATCCTTCTTCGTCAAAGGGGTTTTATCTAACCCTTCCTTTCCTTAAGGATTATCTTGCATTCTCATGTCAACCCTATAAGATATAGGGTTTCTCTGAATGTTCTCTAGTGGAACTTATTGGTGGATCCTTATCTACGATCCTCGGTATTACCAACTTTTGTTTGCTTTTACACCAGGCAAGACAAGTGTGTCAACTACCATAACTATCCCTGCTGGGTTACCTTCCATATACTTTACTTTCTTTTAAAACTGCTACATCTAGTAGTCCTTTCCCTTTTTATATTTCTCCCTTTATTAGCAGATTTCCTCGACCCGATGGCTATCTAGTTCTTGTTCGCACAATCATTATCCATCTAACCCTTTTTTCCTCGTTTGTGAGATTCTTAACGATTGCTATCCTGATTATCCACCCATTTTTACTATCCTGATGGACTACTCCATGCTTAATGTCCCTACGGACTCCACAAGATGCCATAGTCATTCATGGTTTTACTCACCTAGCGGACTCTATCGATTTCCATAGCTGAGCTATGGTCTTAATCTTCGTAATCTCCCATGTTTATTGTCCAAGAGGACTACCCTGAGTTTAGTGTCCTAACAGACTATCCTATGTTTAATGTGCCGTCGGATTATCCTGAGTTTAATGTCCCATCGGACTATTCTGTGTTTAATGTCTCGGCGGACTACCTTTGATGCCATAGCATCTTTCAGCTATAGTCTTACACATTTTATCGTCAAATCATCTTTTGATGTCATAGCATCTTTCAGCTATGGTCTTACACACTATAACCCTGTGTTTATTGTCCCGACAGACTACACTAGTGGCCATAGTCCAATTATGGTCTTACACCTTATGTGTTCTCCGTGTTTAATGTCCTGACGGACTTGTCAAAGGATGTTATAACGTCTTTTAGCCATGGTCTTATTCATTTATATCATGACGCCATAGCATCTTTTAGTTATGGTTTTATTGGTCTTTAGCGTGATACCATAGCATCTTTCAGCTATGGTCTTACTTATCTCTAGGCGTATAGCCTTTTATTGGTCCCTGGCCTAGCCATGATCTTTACTATTCCCATTTCATTCCATCCATCCATCCATTCCTTCATCTCTCCATCCTATACCTTGATGCTTGAACACCACAGTGTCCCCTCTGCACGGCCCAGAGCTTCGTCATCATGGGTGTACACAGCAACACCGTATAGCGGTATCTAACAAAATCACTACTTTCCCATTTTCCCTTCCTAACTTTGCCTAAAGTCGGCAATGTTTCCCTCACATGCCTTTTATAACTAAATAATATAGAATCATGCATACTGAACTAGAATAACGTATACTTATAACCCATGCAACCTTACAACATACTTAGCATTTTAGGGGTTGAGTGTAAAAACTCACTTGATGTTTCCTCGCCTTGTCTCATCAGCTTAGCTTCTTTGAACACCAGAGCTTCCATTTTCCTGGCAGCAGCTTACTAGTTTCTCTACTATTTCAAATTATACCCCATAATTATCACTCCATGCAGAGCTTTCTACTACCATTGCTTCCTCGAATTAACCATGAAAAATTAAGAGGAGAAAATGAATCAGATTGGATAAGAAGTCTCCCAGGGAAGTCTCATCAATTTATAGCCCTTCTTGTACGATTTTCAACTTTGTACAATGCACCCATTCATAATCATTTTTTCCCTACTAAGGAACCAACTGGTTTTAATCTAATCAAAGCAGGCTTGGTTCTTAGCCCTGTCCAAATTTAGTTACTATGTTTTCTTGATTTTTCAATCACGACCATCAACTTTTAGTCTTTTTCAATTTAATCCCCTAAGTGTTCTAAATTTTCGGGTTTAAAGGATTTTGGGTTTGCCAACTATTGAATTTTAAACTAGAAAATGCTTCAGGACCTAATTTTAGTTAACCTAGGGACCTAAATGGTTATTAAACCATTGTTTCTCATATTATTGTGGATAGTAATGATGATGGTTATTTAAATTTTATAATTATAATTATAATATATAATAAAAGCCTAAAACTATTTAACTAAACATGATTAATTAACTTAATTAAGTCTTAATCTTACTATATAAACAAGTGTGTGGAAAGATGAATTAAATCATTCATCATCTTCTTTCTAAAATAGTTAAAAGCCATTAAAAAGAAAAAAAATTCAAGTTTCTTAATCAAATTTTTGGCCATCAATTCACCAAGGTAATCATGCTAGTTTTTCTAAAATTTCTATAGATTTTGAATCGTGGAAGCTTGATCTAGCTAACCCATGTGTTAATTTCTCCAAATTTTAGATGGTTAGCAAGCTGCCATTAAAGGGAAATTGATGAATTTAAGCTTGAATTTGAAGAGATTTCTAGCCTGTAAGCTTGGATTATGTTAAGGATTAAGTTAGAAATTATGTTAAAATTTATAAATAATTTTGTTACATTACTGACCAAATTGAATAAATTGAAAAATGTTAAGAAGTTATGCTATAGATTAAAAGTACAAGTATCCTAAGGAAAGGATATGAAATCGAATTTTTCGATGTTAAATATAAGAAAAAACGAACATTTCAAATGTAAGGACTAAAATGAATAAAATGAATAATATGTTTGATTATGTGTTTTAATGTGATTTGGATGAGAACTAATATGGTTTTTATAACCAAATTAACAAATGTAACAAAAGATGACACCGGGCTATCTCGAGAGAAGGGAAAAGAAAGAGTTGTAGATGAGTAACTATTACGATTTGTACTCTCTTGATTTGAGTTCAATATATATAATTTGTTACAAGCTAGCTTATTTGAGGTATGCATTCTACTTGTCTCATGATTCGGTTTGTATATGATGATATGGAATGTTGAGAATTGAATTGAGATGAGCATGGTATAAATAGGCATTGTTTGAAACTATGATATGTGGTCATGAACATATATGTGTTGATTCATTGGTTACCCTATTAATTGTCTCGGGCAAAGTTGAGTATAATTGACATGCCATAGGATTAGTGTACGAGATTATACTTCAATTTATACCGATGAGGTGCGGAGCACATATTATACTTAGGATGTTCCGATAAGGTGCGAAGAAAACTTTACTTCAATTTAAATCGGTGAGGTGCAGAGCGCAAATTAAATCAGTGAGGTGATGAGGCACATTGGTGTTATGGTTGGATGATTCGTGTATCCGTCTTGAGTCCGTATCTGGTTAATAGGAATCATAAAATATATACCTTGCTAAATGGAAATTGATATGAAATGTTAATAGAAAAATGGTGTACCATATATATATATATGTGTGTTAAAGTGACAAAAGATATATATATATGTGTGTTAAAGTGACAAAAGATAGCGTGTGAAAGATCATGCCAACTAGTTAAATGAACCTCGAGGACCAATAAGGATACAAAACGAATCTATGGATTCGAGATAGAAATGAGAAATGAATGAACTTGTAGTATGTTATGCCATATATGAAATTGGTCATTGATGATAAATAAATGATATATTCATGAATGAAATGTCAAGTGAATTTTGTATTAGACTATGCACTTGAGACATGAAATTGCAAATTGATTTAGTTGATAGTTGAACTACGTATGAATTGTATTGATATCTTGTTTCTATTGATTATTGATTTAAATCATGAAAGTACTATTGAGCCCTATCCCTCAGCTTATAGTTTGTTTATTTTTGTGTGTAGGTATCGTTAGATCTCGAGGTTCCAAGGAGAGAAACAACATCCAAAACTTAGATTTTGACTCAACAAGTTTGTACAATTTTGTTATGTTAATTGTAGATGGAATGTACCTAGTGTTGAGTTAGAATTTAAACTAAAATTGTCATTTGGTATATATGATTAAATGGTTGCATTTTGGGCCAGATCTGAGTTACAAGATATCACATTTGTTGTGAAGCAACCACAATCAAATCATGTTTAAAATATACAACCTATTGATAAATAAACAAGTAAGCATACAATCAATATAAAATAAAATCATTTTTAGGCTTAGAACGAGCATAAGGAAGCTCTATAGCTAATTCAAATTCGAAGAAGGACTAAAATGGGAATATTCAAAATATAGGGCCGACATCGAGACGTGTGGGAGTTCCTCATCGCGACATCATACACTGACTAGTTCTCATTATAACATCGGGGTTCCTCGTCCTGATGTGACCAAGAGCTCAATTTTGTCCCAACGATGCAAATTTTTTTGCCTCAACGTTGATCCCTCATCACTACAATGTATGAACAATGTCGCAACGTCACTGGTTGTTTCAGCAAAATTTCATTCCAAAAACCTGCAACCTTCAACCAACTCAAATTCAAGCTATTTCCATCTTAAAAAATGACCAAATAAACAGTTCCTAGACATTTTGACATATCCTAAATACTTCCATATAATCATCAGCCCATTAATTCCATTTAAATACCATCATTATTCAATAACATTCAACTAACATATACAAATTTTCAAATCATACACATGATGACACAAACATAACAATTACTTATCCAATTCACTTCCAACAACTATAAGCATCATATTAACCTATTTAAACTTATGTCATTCATTCAACACCAAATTTACCATTTTTCTAAAGTGTTAGCATATCTTTTATCAACATTTGTCAAATAGTCAAACATACTTAACATAATCTTTAATCATACATAACTCATCAATTTACTACCTAGTACCATCAAATAACCCTTATCTATCTACTATATATTTCATACTAATCCATACAATAAGCATATCACAACATATTCATATATAAACATACATGATTCATACCATTATCAAGTAGCAATATTTCTACACAAACTATACTAAAATACCAAGTCATCTATCATATTAACATAATAATAACACGAGACTCCTTAAAAGTACACGCCAACAAAATAACAAAACATCACCCACATAATGAGTTTGAAATCATTGTAGGATGTTGATATTGACGAGCGCTCACAATTGAAACCTAACCTATGCATGGAAACAAAACCGCACGCTGAGTATAAACTTAGCTGTATTTCTATATTTGAACATACAATACAATATAAATCATGTAAATGCATGAAATAAAAATCGAATCTTCAAATGCAACATAATGATTCAAATTATACCAATTCATCATATGCTTTACTAGTTTGAGAATTTAATACATATAATATCACATTTAAAATTCATAATAGTTAAATAATACGATTTCATTTCAATTTTTCCTGGTCTTATGGACCTGATAAACACAATCAATCATCATTTCAATTCATCTCATACACTATTATACCATTTTTTATTTCCCTATTAACAAGAATCAGACTCGGATGGATACACAGATCCAACCAATCACACCAGTGTAGCACTCAATGCCTCATCGGACAAATCTGACGTAATAAGTTGCGCCTTGCACTCATCGATATAACCGAATTGATTTGGCACCCAGTGCCTCATCAACACGTAGTCAAAGTAACTATTAACTCTTCCTATCCTATGGCATGCCAATTATACCCGAGTTTGCTTGAATCGTTAATAGGGTAACAATTTCTCATTTTCATTTACAATCCAATAACTCAGTCCCATATCACAATTTCATCAACCAATCATCCATACAGATATGTGACAACATAATTCATCTGAATACAGATTCAATTTCATAATTATAACGATATACAATATTTTCAAATCTATTCAATTTAGTCAATTATCACAATTAACCAATTAATCAAATCCATTCAGTTCAATTCATCAATTCTACTCACCTTATAATCATACCATGCAAATCAGTTCATAAATGCAACAATTTAAATAATTCAAATTATAGAAATACAAACTCAAATTTCAGGCGTGCCTTTGGGCCTAGGTGGGTAACCTGACCCATGAACAAGTCTAGTTACCAAAGCAACTGCAAACTCAATTACACATTGTAAAGAAGGATCATATGAACAAATTTAATTTAACCATTCATTAAAATGAGATAAATGAGTTTTAAAACTTCTAAAAACATTTTTTAATTCAAGTCTGAGTTTTAAATAAGCTTACGAAAGCTCTCATGAATCACCAATGAGAGACAAAAATGCAAAAATGGTCAAAATAGGGGTTGTGTCGCGACACTGAGAAATGCAAGTCACAACATTGAAGTCAATTAACTTCTGGTGTCGCGACTTTACCAAGGAATGTCGGGACTTTGGGATCAGTAGCTTGGTGTCGCAACTTTAGTAGAGGAATTTTGTAACCCTGGTGATAGAAGCTTGATATCGTGACTTCAACAGGGGAATGTTGTGACCATGGAATCAGTCTACTCAAAATATGCATATTTTCTTACAAGGCTACCAAGCATATATTTTATTTGGTCTATAGTGACCCAAAAACTCATTTCATCACATTATAGGCATTAAACTCAAACATCAAATATAATCCTTGGCATATCTAAACACCTATAAACACATTACCAAAAGTATATACATACTCATCCTAGATTCATACAGCACACTCTTTACTTGGCTTACAAACAAAATCTCAATTACTAGCATACCATAATAAAAATGAGCAACCAAACCATTTTATCACTAGAATAGTACATATAAATACCACCAAACATATATAGTCACATTCAAGATGCAAACATTTACTTCCATAAGTACCAAACAACAATATGAACTTAAAGACCAACTCAAGACACTAGGTACATGCCACTTGCTACAAGAATATCAAAAACTATACAAACTTTGTTGAGTCAAGAATTGAGTCCTGGATGCTGTCGAACACCTTGAGACTTTAAGATCTATCGTTACTTGCGCACAAAAAAAAAATAAAACCGTTCGCTGAGCAATAGGGCTCAATGGTGCTAGCATGATTTAAAACATTAATCAAATATAGAAAAATACCAAATACACATAATATGAAAACAAAATACTATATAAATCATAATTGCATTTCATGTCTCATGAACTTAACATCTTGCATTATGCTATTTAACATGTTATATACCAACATTTAATCCATATACCATTACATTTAAATTACATGAATAATATAGCATATCATAAGGATCATTTTACTTTCTCTTTATATTCTCGAATCTATTGATTCATTTTATAATCGTATCAACACGTAGGGCTCGTATTAACTGAATCAAATGATCTTTCATGAACCAGCTTTTATTGTTTTCACATCAATATAAAATTGCACAATTCATTATCCAATGTCAATAAGCAAAATACATGTTTTCATAGTCCCTAATAACCGAGCATAGACTCAAGACGGATACACAGATCATCCAACCATCACACAAATATATTCGGCACTCAATGCCTCATCGGTACATTTAAAGTATAATGCGCTCCATGCCTCATCAGTATAAATCAAAGTAAATATATAAATGTTCCTAGCACCTCATCGATACATTCAAAGTATAATATGTGCTCCTCACCTCATCCGTACAAGCCAAAGTAAAATCCCATACACTAATCATATGGCATGCCAACTATACCAAACTCTATCCGAGACCGTTAATGTAACACCCCATACTCGGCCTAAATGATAAGGCCAAGTCTGGAAAGCTACCTCGAATATTATCATAGCACAATATTCTAAAATTTAGTTTTAAGCAAAACCCAAAAGAGTTAACAACTGTAAAACAAAACACATTTACTCTTATCCTAAGGCATCCCATGTCTTAAAATTACTGGAAATAAGCTAGTAAAACTACTGAGAATAAAACGGATAAATAGTATGACTGAGCACCTAATCTGTTAATCCGATCAAATCTGTGGGTTACCTGTCATACAGTCAATAGAATAAATGAATTATGATCTTATAAAGAAATAGTTATATGTTCAAACGGATTTATGTTAGAACCAGTAAGGTCCCAAATTTGAGTTCGAAATCAGATCCACAAGGTAAATCATTCAATTTAGTTTATTGGAACAACATAGACAGATACTAAGTCAGATTCTTCTCAGATACAAAACAGATCAGAATAGATGCAGTTTTCCAATCCCCCACCCGTTACACGCTATCTCCGACCAACCTAACACACCAAATAGGGTATTGAATACCCATCCAACCATACACACCAAATAGTGTCAGTATGACATGTTCCGATGATTGCAGTCTAGCTGTCAGATCAAAATATAGATATCAGTGGTTTAGCCACTGTCTCCGAATAGAATACTTCCTCCTTTACTCAATCCTATCTGATAAAGATGCAGATTCAAGTAATAGTTAATACAGAAGCCTACACGACCATTCAGATTCAATTCATACCCGTACAGAATAATTCAATATCATTAACAGTTATCGTACGCAATGTACACATACAGATTTTTTAGTACTCAGTCTCAGATCACAAAATGATAGTTTACATAGTTAAATTCAGTTTGTATAGATCCCACAGAAAGCTTGCATTCATTTCAAACGACATTTGTAGCCCGAGGGAAAAATTCCAAATTTTGGTCCACACGCCCGTGTGGTTTCACATGGCTTGGATAGCTAGCCCGTGTGGCTCTACAAGGCGTGACACACGCCCGTGTTGCTCCATAAGGCTTGGCACAGGCCCGTGTGTCTGCCCATCTATCTTACACGGCCTGACACATGCCCGTGTCACCAGTCCGTGTGGTCCTAATTCACAAAGAATGAGTTACACGGCCTAGGCACACAATTGTGTCTTTAGTTGCTGTGAGCCCTGCACTAAACATTCCCGCACACGGTCTGGACACACGCCTGTGTCTCTAGCCTGTGTGTCTTTAATTCATGAACAATAAGTTACATGGTCTACCACACGGCTATGTGCCGTCAACAGTCGCATTTTGCGATGACTAAAACTGGAAGAAGAAGGGGTTTTTAGTACCCACCTGATGTAGCGTCTATGCAAGGGTAATCCCGACACTTCCAAAGCCTAATAACAAGATTCAATGACCCAATTAACTTAACAAACACTTGACTAGAGAACAAAAATAAAACTCATTGAAGATTCTGACACAAACTTCCAAATGAACAACAACAATATCTTCGCACAGGACAACTAAATCACGAGTTGCGGATGTTGGGGGAAACGTTATCCACGAGACCTTCTCTTAATGAACAACAATCGAACATATAGACAAAGAATTCGAGCGAAATAATCAGAAAATCCACGTTTGACATAAACGAATAATAATGAGAGTTAATAAAAATTCAACGACGGAACTTACGAATTTACCTCTTGGTCGATGCAACGACAAACTAGAATTCTCAATTTGGCCCGGTACAGTTACAAAAACAAGCAAAAGGAAAAAGAATAAGGAAATAAAAGAAAGAAAAGAAAAGAAAAGAAAGAAAGAAAGGAAAAGAGAAGAGGAAAAAGAGAATCTAATGTGAAACGAATTTTAAAATTAAATCAAAACTAACAAACTTCACTAGGCAGTAAAATATTTCCTTAACGCATACGCAAAGACTCGAACATAGGACTAGCAAGTATACAGAAGCTTAACCATTATACCACTAGACTCATCACTGACACAGAATTGCGCAGAATTAAACTCAAGTTAATAGTTCAAGAGTAGAGGTCAGTTTAAAATAAAATAGCAAAACTTTCTAAAGGCACTACTCGAACCCCTGACCTCAAACTCATACACAAAGCACATAGCCATAGATATAGGGATTTAATTAAGACAGAAACCAACAGTCAAATATTTAAATTTTGGGACGTTACAACTCTCTCCCCCTAAAAGAAATTTTAGCCTTGAAATTTACCTAACTCAAACAGATAGGGGGTATTGCCGACAAATTGATTCTTCAAGTTTCCAAGTAGCTTCTTCAGTGCCATGGTTCCGCCACATAACCTTAACCAGAAGAACAATTTTTGTTCATAATACCCTGATGTCTCGATCTAGAATCTTAATAGGTTCCTCCTTAAAAGTCAGATCTGGTCGTACCTCAGTTTCCTTAATAGGAACAATGTGTGACAGATCAAACCGATACTGCCTAAACATCGATACATGAAACACATCACGAATCCAATCCAACTCAGGAGGTAATTCTAGCTAATAATCAACAGGTCCGACACGCTTTAGAATACGGTAAGGTCTAATAAACCTCGGACTCAACATGCCCTTATGTCCAAACTGGAGAACCTTTTTCCATGGAGACACTTTCAGAAACACCCGATCACCTATAGAAAACTCAATATCTTCTCTCTTTAAATCTGCATATAATTTCTGTCGATTAGAAGTGGCCTTAAAACGGCCTCGAATAAACTTGATAGTATTGTCACTCTTAGAAACTAGCTCAGGACCCAGAACCTAACATTCACTTCACTCAGTCCAACACAGAGGAGTACGACAATTATAACCATACAAAGCCTCGTAAGGTGCCATCTGAATATTAGACTGGAAGCTATTGTTGTACGTAAATTAAGCTAATGGGAAATAATCCTCCCAACTACCCCGAAAATCAATTATACAACCCTAGAGAATATCCTCCAAAATCTGAAAAACCCGTTCAGACTGTCCATCGGTCAGAGGGTGATACAAAGTATTGAAATCTAATTGACTGCCTACCTCGTGAAGCTTCTTACAAAATCGAGAAGTAAAATGTGGATATTTGTTTAAACTAATTGAGACTGGAACTCCGTGTAGTCTTACGATTTCAGAAACATACAGTTTAGCGAGCTTCTGCAATGAGTAATTTGTCCTGATAGGAAGGAAATGATGGACTTGGTCAATTGATCAACGATAACCCAAACCGAGTTTTTCTCAGTGGGTGTTAAAGACAACCCACTAACAAAGTCCATCGCTACACGCTCTCACTTACACATAGGGATCTTAACTGGTTGAAGCAACTCAGAAGGTAAGTAACGATTGGCCTTAACCTTTTGGCATGTCAGACAGTGTTACAAAGATAGTCACTTCCTGTTTCAGATCAGGCCACAAGTAAATTCTAGGAGGTCTCGATACATTTTATTTCCACTATGATACATAGCATAAGGGCTACTATGCGCCTCCTGTAGAATCAATTGCCTCAACTCTTTGTTGTTAGGCACACAAATCCGACCCCTGAAACACAAATGTTCAAACTAAAATCTGAAGTTTCACTTGAATCAATCTATTGCAGACGTTGAACTAGAGACTTATCACTCACTGTTTAGCTCGAATCTGATTAACCCAAGTTGGTTTAACCTGTAATTTAGCTAGCAGACTCCCATCCTCGAACAAACTCAGACGAGCGAACATCACCCTCAGATCGGTCATCGCTCTACGGCTAAGAGCATCGACCACCACATTAGCCTTATCAGAATGGTACTCTATCGTGCAATCATAATCCATAAGCAACTCGACCCATCTATGTTGCCTAAGATTTAACTCCTTTTGAGTTGACAGGTACTTGAGGCTCTTGTGGTCGGTGTAAATGATACACCTCTCACCATACAGGTAGTGCCTCCAGATTTTTAGAGCAAACATGACTACGGCTAGCTCAAAATCATGAGTAGGATAGTTACCCTCATACGATTTCAGCTGCCACGACGAATAAGCTACCACTTTACCATCCTGCATCAGAACATAACCTAGATCGACGTGTGACGCATAACTGTACACCACAAACTCCTTACCCGACTTAGGTTGAACCAATACAAGGGCTTGGGTCAGAACAGACTTGAGATTTTCAAAACTCGACTGTTGCTTGTCAGACCAAACAAATGGGGTATTCTTACGCAATAGCTTAGTTAGAGGAGACGCAATTGGGGAAAACCCCTCAAAAAACCTCTGGTATAACCTGTTAAACCCAAGAAACTTCAAAGCTCAGACACATTCCTCGGTTGTCTCCACTCGACTTCAGCCTCAATTTTCTTGGGATCAACTCGAATCCCCTCGGCAGTCACTACATGCCCCAGAAAGGAAACCTCCTACAACCAGAATTCATACTTGCTAAACTTAGCATACAACTACTTCTCACGGAGTAACTATAAGATAGTACGAAGCTGCTCATCATGCTCAGACTCAGTCTTGGAATAAATCAAAATGTTGTCAATGAAAGCTACAACAAACTGATCCAAACACAGTTGGAACAATCGATTCATTAAATCTATAAATGCAGTCGAAGCGTTCGTCAAATTGAAAGGAATAATTAGGAACTCGTAATGCCCATAACGAGTCCTAAATGTCGTCTTTCACACATCAGTCTCCTTAACCTTGAGCTGATGGTAACCAGAACGAAGGTCAATCTTAGAGAAAACAAATGATCTGTGGAATCGATCGAATAAATCGTTGATCCTCGGTAGCAGATACTTATTCTTTACCATCAACTTATTCAGTTGACGATAATCTATATACATTCTCATCGATCTATCTTTCTTCTTAACAAACAAAACTGATGATCCCCACAGAAACACACTTGGTCTAATGAAACCTCGATCAAGAAGTTCCTGAAGTTGAGATGTTAACTCCGCAAGCTCCTTAGGCGCCATGTGATACGGTGCAATGGACACCAGAGCAGTACTCGATAGCAAGTCTATGTCGAATTCAACCTTACTGGCCGGAGGTACACCAGGTAACTCCTCACTGAAAACATCCAGAAAGTCCCTTACCGTCTTTATATCCTTTACAGTTAGCTTTACAGGAACATAATCTGACACAAAAGCGATGTTGCCTCGTAACTTTTCTGAACTAGCTTTTCAGCTATAAGGGCGGTAATTACGTTAGAAAGGCAATCTTGATGCTCACCAATCATAAAAATCTCATTATTTTCAACAGTTCTCAAAGTAACCCTCTTAGAGGCACAATCTAGACTGACTCGATGTTCCACAAGCCAATCCATACCTAGATTTAGGTTGAAATCACCAAAAGGAAACTCCATTATATCAACCAAAAATATCACACCCAGAACTCTAACAGAAACCATTTATATACTTTATTAACCTAGATCGACTGTCCTAGAGTACTAATCACAGAAAACTCTCTAGCAGTATTCTCAATAGATATACCCAAATTTACAAAAACAGTACTAGCTATGTATGAGTGAGTAGACCCGATATCAATCAGAGTAAAAGATGGAATATAGTGAATAAAGAATGTATATGCTATAATGTCAGCGTCATCACTATCCTCTCGGTGTCTTGCAGCATATACCAGTACAGGCTCTCGTGCCTCAATTTGACCCGCACCTATGCTCGATACTCTCTGACCTTTACCAGAACCATTACCATCCCTGACCATGCCACGGCCCATTGGTGGTTACTGAGCTACTCTCGGAGGCTGAATGGGACTCGGAGCTGGAGTCTGTGCCACAGCAGGGACCTGATATGGTCGACGAGTGCAACCTTGAACACGATGCTCCATTGACACATAAATGAGACAAGCTCCCAACTTCCTCCAGCACTTGCCTGGATGGCGCCTCCTACAGTCACTATAGAGCTGAATCTTAGTCGCTGTGGATGGTGCCTCGATCCTCGGAGGCCCATCAAACTTTGTCTGCTTCTTAGGGCACTGTCCAGAACTAGAGGGACCTGAATCCCTCTAGACCTTACCTTGACCTTTCACGCTCACTGCGCTTCACTTCCTCCGCTATCTTATTATTGTCAACCAAGGCTACAAAAACCCGCTCCCTTTGAGGATCTATCATAGCCCACAAATCATAATGCAAGCCCTCCTCAAACCTCACACGCTTATCTTAATCAGATGCTACAAAAGCCCGAGCATACCTGTTTAATTTTAGAAACTCGGCCTCATATTCAGCCATAGATCTCTCACCCTACACCAAATGCAAAAACTCACGTCGATGAGCCTCCACGTAACTCGCCTCCATACTTACTCTAGAAGGCATTCTTAAAGTAGTCCCAATTAACCTGTTTGGGCTGAGCACCCTACTCAACAGTCAGCCGCCACTGATAGGCTTCGTCCAGAGCAAAGATACAGCGCCCCTCAATTTTTGAGTGGGAGTGCAATCAATATCTGTCATAATACACCCAGTAGCCTCTAACCAATGCTCTGTTATAGTAGGGGCGACTCCAATGACACCCCTGAACAACTCAGCACCATTTGACCGAAGTCGCTTAGTAATCGACCCTCGGCCTTTAGATCTAGAATGGGTCCTAACGACCCTCTCTAACGCTAGAATCTTAGCTTGGGACAATGCGTCATCCCCAACTGTCGAGGTCTGAGACCCAGTCTCAGCAGTAGGAGTACCAACAGTCTCGCTGGTCTTGTGATTAGGCATACTACCCATAGAGGATGAATCTACTCAAGCTCCTCCTCCACGCCCGTAGCATCCACGACTATTGTGTGAACTCATTTTTCACTTTATCTACAATGTCAGAAGTGCACAGATCAGTTCAAAATCCTCATTACAGTTCTCTTGTCAGTTTATATCAGAATACTTAACCAGGAAACAGTTTCAATTACTATAGTATCTCAACTAACTAGAATAATTGAGAAGAAATTCTTATAGGTTCAGCGACGGAGACTCGGTCTTTTATAAAATTAGTTTTCAGGGTTACTCAGAAAGCTTATTTTCATTTAAACACCTTTTTTAGCACAAAATAGGCACCCAGAACATAGACCGAGTGTTGTAAACATGGCTCTGATACCACTAAATGTAACACCCCATACCCGACCTAGACGACAAGGCCAAGTCTGGGAAGATACCTCGAATATTATCAAAGCAAAATATTCCAATATTTAGTTTTAAGCAAAACCCAAAAGAGTTAACAACTGTAAAACAAAACAGAATTACTATTATCATAAGGCATCGCATGTCTTAAAATTACTGGAAATGGGCTAGTAAAAATACTGAGAAGAAGGCGGATAAATAGTATGACCGAGCTCCTGATCTGCTGACCCTATCAAATTTGCGGGTTACCTGTAATATAGTCAACAGAAGAAATGAATTATGATCTTATAAATAAATAATTATATGTTCAAACGGATTTATGTTAGAACTAGTAAGGTCCCAAATTTGAGTTCGAAATCAGATCCACAAGGTAAATCATTCAGTTTAGTTGATTGGAACAACACAGACAGATAGTAAGTCAGATTCTTCTTAGATATAGAACAGATCAGAATAGATGCAGTTTTCCAATCCCCCACCCGTTACACACTATCTCCAACCAACCCAACACACCAAATAGGATATTGAATACCCATCCAACCCTACACACCAAATAGTGTCGGTATGACATGTTCCGATGATTACAATCTAGCTGTCAGATCAAAATATAGATACCAGTGGTTTAGCCACTGTCTCTGAATAGAATACTTCCTCCTTTACTAGATCCTATCCGATGAAGATGCATATTCAAGTAAAAATTAATACAAAGGCCTACACGACCATTCAGATTCAATTCATACTCGTACAGAATAATTCAATATCATTAACAGTTATCGTACGCAATGTACACATACAGATTTTTCAGTACTTAGTTTCAGATCACAAAATGATAGTTTATACAGTTCAATTCAATTTGCACGGATTCCACAGAAGGCTTGCATTAGTTTCAAATGACGCTTGTGGCCCGAGGGAAAAAATCCAAATTTTGGTCCACACGCTCATGTAGTTTCACATGGCCTGCATAGTTGGCCAGTGTGGCTCCACACGACCTGTCACACACCCGTGTGTCTATCTGTGTGTCCTACATAGCCTGACACACGCCAGTGTGGTCCTAATTCGCAAACAATGAGTTACACAACCTAGGCACACGGCCGTGTCTTTAGCCTGTGTGAACCTTACACTAAACATTCCCACACACGGTCTAGACACACGTCGTGTCTCTAATTCATGAATAGTAAGATACACGGCCTACCACACGGCCGTGTGGCTTAGACATTCCCATTTTTCGACGACTAAAACTCGAAGAAAAAGGGGTTCCTGGTACCCACCTGATATAGCGTCTATGCAAGGGTAATCCCGAGACTCCCAAAGCCTAAAACCAACGTTCAATCACCCAATTAACTCAACAAATGCTCGATTAGAGCATAAAACCAAAACTTGCCGAAGATTCTAACACAAACTTCCAAATGAACAACAACAATACATTCGCACATGACAATCAAATCACGAGTTGCGGATGTTGGGGGAAACGTTATCCACAAGACCTTCTTTTAATGAACAACAATCGTACATATAAACAAAGAATTCGGGTGAAATAATCAGAAAATCCACGTTTGAAAGAAACGAATAATAGTGAGAGTGAACGAAAATTCATCAACAAAACTTACGAATTTACCTCTCGATCGATGCAACGACAAACTAGAATTCGCAATTCAGCCCGATACAGTAACGAAAACAAGCAAAAAGAAAAAGAATAAGGAAGTAAAAGAAAGAAAGAGAGGAAAAGAAAAGAGGAAGAAGCGAAACTAACGTGAAACTAATTTTAAAATTAAATCAAAACTAACAGACTTCACTAGGAAGCAAAATATTTCCTTAACGTATATGCAGAGACTCGAATATAAGACCAGTAAGTATACAGAAGCTTAACCATTGAACCACTAAGCTCATCATTGACATAGAACTGCGCAGAATTAAACTCAAGTTAATAGTTCAAGAGTAGAGATTAGTTTAGAATAAAATATCAAAACTTTCTAAAGGCTCGACTCAAACCTCTAACCTCAAACATGTACACAGAGCACATAGCCACAAATACAAAGATTTAATTACGATAGAAACCAACAGCCAAACATTTAAATTTTGGGACGTCACAGTTAATGGGGTATCCAATGCTTCAAACATATATATGTACTTCACATATCATAGTTTAATACAATTCACATCATGCTCAAATCAATTTCATACCATTTCATATAATTATATGCATATTATAACATTTTTCATAAGTTACCAACTATTTCATACTTACCCATTCATAAGACAAGTAAGTTCATTACCTTAAGCAAGATAATCAGAACAACCATATATATAATTTGAATTCAAATCATGAAAGCACAAACCATAATAGGTTACTCTTTTATGGCCTTCGCCTTTCCTTTATCTTGAGATGACCTGACGTCGTCTTTAGTTATGTACGATAAATTTGATAATTTAAACAAGATCAGTTTCACAAAAATATATGAAAACACAAAAAAGTAATATAATTTGTAGTTTATTCATTTTAGTCCCAATATCTGAAATGATCTTATTTTTTTATTTTTAGTATCGAATAAAAATCTAATATCATATTCTTTCATTAGGGACCTCTAGCTTTTAATATATGACAATATCTTCTAACATCTTTCACTTTATTCAATTTAGTCCTTAATATCAAAATTAACTATATACCCAAACCTTTAGTTCCAAGCTAATTTCACTATCTTTTAATATAATCTTAACAAAATCTATACATATTTTCTTATAATTCATCATTATCAACGCAAATTTCACCAAGGTTCAACAATGGTAACTTGGTAAACATTTACTAATTCAAATTTCTAACACATGGGTCTACTAAATCTAGTTTGCAAGACAATGAATCCATAAAATTTTCAAAAGAAAAGCATGCTTACCTTAAAGGTTTTGGGACCGAATTGTAAATGGAAAAGCAATTTTTTCTTTCTTTTTCTTCCTAACTTTGACGACACAAAAGAGAAGATGAAGACTTCATCTCTCTTTTTCCACTATTTATTATTTATAGTAAGATTAACAATTTAATTAATTTAATTAATCTTGTTGAACTTACTAATTTAAGACTATTATATATTATAATTATAATATAAAGGTTAACCGGATTTAATCATCACATTTCCACTAACTCATTAATTAAAAATGATTAAATAACCATTGGTCTTTTCGTTAATTGCTAATTGAGTTCTCAAGCATTTTCTAAATTAAAAATTAATAGTGATTGCACTTTTACAATTTAGTCCATATACTATAATTAATGATTTTCTCAATTTCATTACTTGACCGTCCACTAATATATTTTCATATTAAATGCATAAATCCTTCTATTCATAATTTCACTTACTCGGATTATGGAATTGAATTCCGAAATTGCATTTTACGACACCGGCTAACATGGATTGTTACAAATATGCTCAAATAACCAAAGCATAACTTTAATGAAATATGAAATATGAAATATGAACTATGATATAAATTCCTACTTTCTCACATTGCTTCTTTAATCTCTCTACACTAACTAATCTTCATTTCACTTTCTTCTTCTAGCCATTTATTTCTATGATAAGAAATAAGCTCAAAATGATGTAGGAAGTAATATTTTTGTAGGGTTTTAAAGAATTTATCAAAGATTTAATTTAGGAAACTTAGGGTAGAGAAAAGAACGAAATGGTGTAAAAAAGAAAATTCTCTTTTTCTTTCCTTGAAACCGAAAATGGTAAAGGAAATAGAGAAGTTTCTACACTTCTTCGATATTTCTATTATAAAAATCCCCCTTATAAGACAATCCAAAGTTACTCTAATGTACTGGATAGAATTTATCCCCATCATTAATAATATCCTTAAAATTCCTCTAACATTTCAATTCCTTAAAATTTACCTATCATGTAATACTCCAAAATTTCTGATATTATTATTTTGAAGAAATTCAGAGACATTTTAAATAAATGAGATAATGAAGGACTAATTTGAGTTGTTGAAAATGGATTTAGAGGGAATGATTGTGAATATGAGATTTTGTAAAAAGGGTCAAATTATAAATTTGGAGAAGTTAAAGGACTATGTTGCAATTTGACCAAATTGAGGACATAATTTTTGTTGAATGGTAATTTTTAACTTTAATTCGTATATAAATTGTAATGCAAATTAAATAATAATTGATTTGAATCCCATGTGATGGCCTGATGGTCAAGGTGTTCACTACCACAGTTGCGGCCTGGGTTCAAGTCGCGTTTGTTGTTCGGATTTTGCCCTGTTATTATGATTCACCAAAATAAAATAATTGTTTAAAATAAATATACTCAATTGTATATTCAAACCAATAAAAACTCTGTTAGACAAAAAAATTTATTATTGATATGATTTTATATATTATTTTTTATAGGAGATTTTATCTATTATAATTATTATTAAATGTATAGTTAAAATGAATAAAAACTCTATTATTAGAAAAAAATTATTGATTTAATGTCAGTTTAGTAATTAAATTAACATTAAAGAGTATTCTCATCAATTCAAAAGTTTTTCCAAGCTCGTGCTTATATATATTACAGATATATAATATCACGTGTGTTGCACGTGATTTTATATATTTTTAATTCATTAAATAATATATTTTTATAAATTTAGATTTATATTTGTGCTAATTAAATGAGGAATGATTTAATTTATACTAAAGTCAATTAGTTTTGAAAAATAATTGAGAGAATAAAATAACTTTTTAAAAATAATGAAAATTTAAAAAAATTAAATTAATACATAAGACTATTAAAATAACATACAAATTTGGTACTATATAAGAAAGTAAATACAAAAGATAGTTACACTAAATTAATTATCACATCTAATAATAACGCTTAAAAAATAATTATTGAAATTTAAATTTCTTTTCCGCAAAATATATTTCACATGTACCAATCAAATAATAGATAAATAGGAAAACATATTTAAGATTTCTCATCAATCTTACAATAAAAGTACATAAAAAAATCATTATAAAGTGAAGCTTTTACATTAGACAATATAATAGTAGTGTTTTTTTTTTTTAATCAAAATCATTCTTAAAGAATTGCCCCTCATTCTCAGAGAGATCTCCCTACAATGTTAATGGCATATGGAACATTCTAAATATAAAATTAATATTAAAAATAAAAATAAAATATAAAAAGAATTAGGAAATTATAAGAAATTAAAATTGAAAAATCTAGACGAATAAAGTAGAAAGATTAATTACCTATCATTAACAATGATAAATTGATAATTTTTCCTTTTACCCATCCTGCTTCTGTTTCCTTTTCTATTGAAAAAGTTGAGTTGAAATTAATAATCACATAAGTAATATCTTGCAAAAATTAACACATAGTAAATAATAAAATATTATAAATTATATAAAGTAAAAAATATATATCTAATACTAAGTGAAAAAATAATATTTTTTTCTAATTTTCTTGCCCATGTGCTCTTTTAAATCATCAAATTAGACAAAATTAAAAAAGAAAACACTTTTACGAATGTGAGAAGTTGCTTTTTTTTTTGGTGAATTACGAGAGTACAACAAAGCCCTAATAGCAACACGACTAGCATGACTCGAACCTAGGCCACACTTGGGGCGGTGAACACTATTATCCTCATCATAAGGAACTTTTACTACACCATTTGTAATGATATAAGTTTTTTCCTTGTGAAAAACATCTTTGAATTTTGTCACAGATTTGTTGAACATCACTGCTTGAATTTTAATTTCCTGAAATAATTTATGTTAGAGTTGTCACCCAAATTCTTGTTAAATAAATTGTCACACCCTAAAATTGAGTTTAGAAGTTTCAAAGGTAAATTAGGAATTTTGGCTCAGAATGGGTTTGGATATTTTGAATTATGGTAACCCGAAATTATTTTCAACTATAGCTTTTTGAAAATCAAATCCATTTTTGAAAATAAGGTAGGAAAGAACTTCAATTTTGAAATGAGGATTGTTTTGTAAAAAGGGTTAGATTAAAAGTCATTTTAAAGCAATTAAACCAAGTTTTAAAAATCAGCCTATATTTTCCCCCTTCACCCTACTTTTGACGTGAATGAAAAAAGAAGAAAAAAAACCCCTTTATCCATTTTTTTGTGCCGTCCATTAGGGAAGAAAACCCTAAAATTTCATCCGTCAATTTTTTTGTCTCTATTACTCAAATCTCTTGTTTTCTATTACCCTTCAAACATAAAAACCCCTTTGAATTCATAGAAAGACAAAAAAAAAAAAAAAGAAACACCATTAAACCCATTAATATTTCTTCAAGTGAGTTTTTCAGATTTTTAATCAAACGCTCGATTCTTTGTCAACTAAGGTAATGTTTCGTTTCCCTATTGGTTTTTAATGATAACTAGTATTTTAAATTGATTTTTTATCCATTGAATCGAAATATTTGAATAAAAGCCAAAAATTGGGTCATTAATGATGAAATTCGAGATTTTGCAAAAAATGATGTTTCAAAGTGTTTTTCAACTTGTTTTGACATGATTAGAAGGTTTCTAAACTTTCCCTAAAGTTTTGTTGAGAGATTTTAAGGTTTTATTGAGTTTTTAAGAAAAATGCCTATTTTATGTCGAAATTTTGGAACTACGAATGGGGGTAATTGTGTAGTTTGAGGGTTAAGAATCAGTCGTAGGTGAATCATCAGATAAATGGAATTAGTTTTAGGCAAAGAGGAGAAGTGGAGATTGAGATAATTGAGTTTCAAATTTGTTAGTTGAGAATTTCAGTTTCAAGAGGAACTAGCCTTAGACCTGTGTTTTTATTAGTTTAAGGTGTGTTATGACTGCTAAATGATTGTGTATATTGTGTGGTTATTATGTGTGAAGCTACAAAATTGTTGGAGCCTTCTATGACTAAAGCGACAGGCAAGGAAAAGCTCGTTTAAGCTTTATTATGTGTTTGAAATCGCTACTTGTAGACAAGACTCATAGCGTCAATCGAGAGCTTAGAAATAGCCTAAACCCCTATCCTAAGTTCTGAGTGTAAGCTTTCTTATACCCCTCGTTTATTTCGTAAAGTATGTGATTGCATGATGTGGATTAAGTATCAAGTTGTGATAATGTGACATGTAATAGCTCTTGTGAATGTGTTAGTTGTGGGCATGTGAAACGTGTCGAATGATAGTGATGATGTTGTGTTAGCGATATAAATGTGCAGTGAAAGTGTGTAGAAAACAATAAGTGCGTATGTGTTGAATTGTGGAATGTGATGCTAATGTAACTGATAATGTGTGTGCATACTTGTATGTGATAAACTGATTTTAATCCACACCTATATGGACAGATATGTGATGGCTCGATGAGCATAGTTGTTGCACTTAAGGTACAAATTTGTAATTTGAATTAATGATTATGAACAGAGATTATGTGTATTAAAACAGTAACTAAATATGTATATTTGTGGATATTTTGGCCTTGTGATCTTTTGAAACCGTTGGATATAGTTGACATGCCATAGGATTGTTAGTACTCACCCTTGTGTTTTGTGATTTTTGCATTGAGGCCCCGGGACATTTTGGAGAGATAAGGGATTGTGAGCTAAGCTCCATTCACTTGGATATGTTGTTGTGTTGAAGAGTGTTAGCTAAATGCTACGCTTTTGGGATATGTTTGACTCTTCAAGTCATTGGTGTGATGGAGATCCGTGTATCCAATGTGTGGTGATAGGTCCCACTTTTATGTTTCATGCTTCCAGGTTTCCAATTTATCATTAATTGATTAATATATGGAAAAGTTGTGTGTAAATGCCTATGAATATATATAAGCTAGTCTAGCAGGTCATTAAAGCATGAACATGTTGTTTTGTATTGATGAATTGTCGTTAAATGTGATTTTATAAATAGTGATATTACGGTATGAGCTGTATGCATGAACATGTGAATAAATAAGCTAATTGAGTTTCTTTGTAACAGCCCGATTTTGGGCCTAGTCAAAACAGTGGTTTCGAGACCACAAATTCGACACAAAAAAAATTTATTTTTATTATATTTTTATGGTCTACAATTTTACGGAATGAGTTCATGAAAATTTCGTTCGAAAATTTTGACGTTTGAGCACTCAATTCAGCAAAAAGGACTAAATTGTAAAAAGTGCAAAAGTTGAGTTCTACATGCTAGAGGTGTCTAATTACTATGAAATTTTAAATTGAAGGTCCTTAGATGGTAATTAGACCATTTTTTAAATTAGTGGACACAAATGGACATAGTGAGATAAAATTTCAAAGTTTTAAGTGAAGGGCATTTTGGTCATTTGGTAATTAAATGAATTAAAAAGCCAAAAATCAAGCCAAAATCTTGTCCATCTTTTCCCCCTTGTGCCGAAAATTAGAAGGAAAACATAGCTAGGGTTTGGCCAACTTTCAAGCTCGATTGTAAGTCCATTCTTGCCCCGTTTTTAATGCTCTTTACATTTTTGAAATCGTTATCACTCGATTTTTCTATTTCTACCATTGATTTAAGGAATAATCAAGGTCTAGGGTTTGACCCATGTTAGACATTTGTGTATTTTGATGTCTAATGGTAGAAAATGAATGTTTGGTGTTAGATAAACAACTTTTACTAAGGGCTAGTTTGGCAATGCTTTTGAAAAGTGCTTTTGAAAAGTTTGGTTTAAAATTTGAGTGTTTAACATTGCTGTCAAAAAGTGCTTTTGAGAAATAAAATGTCCATTTTAGACATGTTATTATCAAGTAACAAATATGCATTTAAATAATATTTAAATTAGTTAATATTATTATATTTTAGTAAGAATATAAAAAATTTATTATAACTTGTTAATATTTTAATATATGAAATATAAATTTTAAATATTTTTAAGCAATAAATATTAATTATTTATAAAATTTAATTAGAATATATAAACTATATTTTAAATATTTAAATATAACCATTAAATATTTGTAATTAGTATTTTAAAAAATATTTTTTTATTTTTAATTAATGATTTTAACACATTTGTAATTAAGCATCAAGAAAAAAAAAGGGGGAAAGTACTATCTTATTGTAGGGGTGAAAAAGTAATTAAGCACTAAAAGTGCTTTTGGGAGAGGAAAAGCTAAAAATTTTAGCTTCTGTTTTTCAAAAGTGCTTCTGAAAAGCCAAAAATTTTAGCCAAAAGCAGCTTGTTTCACACAGCTTTTCTTCTAAAAGTGCTTTTGGAGCCGGAAGTGCTTTTTTTAAGCACTGCAAAATAGACCCTAAGTGATTTTTGATGAAAATGCTTAAAATGACCTATTTGTAAAAGTTATAAAATATGTACTAAAAGTGTGTTTTAATGGAATTTGGGGGCTGTCATAGTTATAAAAAAAATGGTTCGGCTAGGCTTGTACATTAAAGAAATTGAAAATGTTTCATTTTACGAGCCTAGGGACCAAAATGTAAATATGTCAAAGTTTAGGGGTAAAATGTAATTTTTCCATAATGTGATGTTTGGATTGATTTGAGTAATGTGAATATTAAATAAGCTAAATTTGCTATTATAGATCAAGAAAAACGAAGTTCGGACCTTGGTCGAGGAAAGAATAAGGTGTTTAACGATTAAATCATTTTCTACTATTTTGTACCAATGTAAGTTCGTGTATAAATAAAGGCGATGTTATATTTGTATTTTTATGTGTTTTATTATGCATGAATTTTATGAATGACAATGTGGATACGTTCAACGATGAATTGACAAGTGAGAAATCCCGTTTGAACCTTAGGAATAGATTAGGATACGAGTGACATGTCACTAGGAAACCATGCGATATATGTGATTTATATGATCCGGATGCTGGTCTCGTACGTCTACCAGTGGCTAGGTAGTCCGGCATGTGTTGCAGATACCTGACAGCTTGTGTAAGCAGTACTGCGTAGTTACGTTTTGACTAACAGCTTGTGTGAGCAGGCCCGTGATTAGCTCGAGTGCGGGCCCCTATGTGTTATGAGATATGAGGTAGCACTGGCTACGTATGTGGCACTTATGTGCAAGACTTTCTATGTATCCGATTAGTATTCCAAGTGTTCAACGGGTATGTCAAAGACGAGAAATAGTATGATATGTTATGAGTTGGTACAGGTATGTACGAAAAACTCATAAGAATGAGCACGGTATGTGATGAACACTTGGTAAGATTAAGAATGATTAAGTTATGTTTATGAACCTAAGAAGACAAATATGTAATTTGTGTTATACTAAGTGTATGATATTCATGTTTAATGTTGTTTAATGTTGCTTATTATTTGCATGTGAACTTACTAAGCAATAAAGCTTACTCCCTTCCTTTCCTTTCCTTTATTTTATAGTGTAACCAAGCCAGCTCGGGATTGGAGATTTGTCAGAGATCCATACACACTATCTACAACAATTATTTTGGTACCAATGAATTCAAGTATTTTTAGTTATGGCATGTATAGTGGCTTGGTCATTTTGTTATGTGTCATAAATGATTTGGCCTAAATGTGTTGACATTGTAATGGTTAATGATTCATTTTGTATATGGCCATTGGAAGTTGGCTAATATTAATTTCATTGGTCATTGGTATGTTTATGTGATGTTTATCTATTATAGATGTTAGTATGTGTAAATGATGTATTGATATCTTGCTTGTGGCTGATTTAGTTGTATGTATATGCTTGAATTGGTGTTGTTTATTGTTGTGTAGGTTGGTGCAAGTAAGGGTGGCAAAATGGCTTGGTAAATAGCCTTATTTTTGTCTACACGGGTAGACACACGGGCGTGTGTCTAGGCCGTGTGTCACCCACGGGCATATGTTTCAGCCGTGTGTCCCCTGCAGCTTAATTGATGCAAAACAGAATGTCCAGAATTGAGCACACGGGCAGAGACACAGGCCTGTGTCTCAGTCGTGTGTGCTACACGGCCTTGGACACGGGACTGTGTCTCAGCCGTGTGAAGTCTGCACCTATTTTATGAAAAATCATGAAAATTAAATCGACCACACGGCCTAGCACACTGGCGTGTGGCACAAGTCATAGAGCTCCATATTTTGAACACGGCCTGTAGCACGGGCGTGTCCATTGGACCACACGGGCGTGTGACCCCTATTTTAGTGAAAAAATTTCTAAGTGTTGTATGATTTTCTAAAGTTCTCGGTTTAGTACCGAACTACTTCCAAAGCATGTATTGGGCCTCGTAGGCTCGTTTTAGGGACGATATGAATGTGTATGAAAAGTTTTAGATTTGGATGGAAATTTATGACTTGGAAATGTATGTTTGTTTGTGTCTAAGTTCGGTAATGCCTCGTACCATGTTCTGGCGTCGAATACGGGTAAGGGGTGTTACATTTAGTGGTATCAGAGTTACGGTTTAGTCGATTCTCGGACTAACGTAGTGTATGTAAGAGTCTAGCTATAAATTCCATATATGAACTGTGATAGTGTGATGACTCCTGACAATTTTAAACTATGTTTTCATATAGTAAATGGATCCCGACTGAGCTGTAGCTGACGAAGTAGAAAGCAATGCGCCGGCTCTTGCTCAAGGGGCAGCGCCATCTAAAAGTAGATCTCCCACGGTTAGTCAGGGAGGAGGAGAAGGGGCTAGGGAAGCCTTTCTCCACATGATGAACCAGTGGTATTCAAAGTTTGTTCAAAAAAATCCGAATGCTCAACCCCCTCCACCCCCACCTATTCCTCAACCGGTTCCCGTAGCTCCACAAGGTATGGAATTCATGAGATTGAGTAAGCCACCAGTTGATAAGATCCGTAAGCATGGGGCTGAAGATTTTAGAGCAAATGTCGATGATGATCCTGAAAAGGTAGAATTCTGGCTCGAAAACTCCATCAGGATATTTGATGAACTGTCATGCACACCGGATGAATGTCTGAAATATGCTGTGTCACTCCTAAGAGATTCAGCATACCGATGGTGGAAAACCCTTGCATTAGTAGTATCGAGGGAGTAGGTTAATTGGGAATTCTTCCAAGATGAGTTTAGGAAGAAATATATCAGCCAACGTTTATTGAACAGAAACGCAAGGAGTTTTTAGAGCTGAAACAGGGTCGAATAGTGGTAACCGAGTACGAGCGAGAGTTTGTTAAGCTCAGTAAGTACGCTCAGGAATGTGTTCCCACCGAGGCCATCATGTGCAAAAGGTTTGAAGATGGGTTGAATGAGGATATCCGATTGTTAGTTGGAGTCCTTGAGCTGAAAGAATTTGTGGTGCTATTCGACCGAGCTTGTAAAGCTGAAGAATTAAGCAAGGAGAAGAGAAAAGCCGAGTCTGAGGCTAGAGATGCAAGAAAAAGGCCAATGAGTAAGTCATTTCAATCTCAGTCTAAGAAATTGAGGGATTTTTATGTTCGATCGAGTGCTTCAGCTGGGTATCCCAACAGAGATCGTGGGAAAAAATGCTCGGGTTCTAAAGCCCAAACTACATCGATGCGGCGTTGCGTAGCCGCTCAATCTGGTAGGCACAATGTCGAATTTGCGGCGCGACGACGACACCACAGTGAATGTAGAATGTATGACCGGGCCTGTTTTAAGTGTGGCTCTCACGACCATTTTATTAAAGATTGCCCAGAGATGGTTGAAAATGATAAGTTTCAAACTGCAAGATCGGGCAACATTGCCTCTAAAGGGAGACCACCAAAAAACACGGGGAATGGAGCTAGTAGTAAAGGTGTGAAAAAAGATACAGCTGTAAGATCTAAGGCTAGGGCACCTTCCAGAGCCTATGCTATCCGTTCTCGCGAATAAGCGACATCTCCCGATGTTATCACTGGTACGTTTTCTCTCTATAATACTAATGTAGTTGCATTGATTGATCCTGGATTGACTCATTCTTATGTTTGCATGAAATTAGTAGCTAGTAATAGCTTTCCTGTTGAGTTTACTAAATTTGTGATTAAAGTGTCAAACCCCTTAGGCAAATATGTGCTAGTTGATAAAGTTTGCAAGATTTTTCCATTGATGATTCGAGGTCACTGTTTTTCGGCTGATCTAATGTTGTTGCCATTTGATGAGTTTAATGTCATTTTGGGTATGGATTGGTTGACATTGCATGATGTTGTAGTGAATTGTAGATGAAAAATTATTGAATTGAAATGTGAGAATGGTGAAATTCTTCGAATTGATTCAGATGAGTCAGGTAAGTTACCTATTGTGATTTCTTCAATGACTGCCCAAAAATATGTAAGAAAGGGTTGTGAAGCTTATTTAGCTTATGTGTTGAATACAAGAGTGTCTGAAATAAAAATTGAATCAGTACCGGTAGTTTGTGAATATCCGAATGTGTTTCCAGAGGAGTTACCTGGGTTACCTTTGATCAGAGAGGTTGAGTTTGGTATTGATTTAGTACCAGAGACTTCACCGATATCGACCACTCCTTATAGGATGGCTCCGACTGAATTGAAACAATTGAAAGCTCAGTTGCAAGAGTTGACAGATAAGGGTTTTGCGAGACCGAGTTTTTCACCATGGGTGCACCGATGTTATTTGTCAAGAAGAAAGACAGATCCATTAGACTTTGTATTGATTACCGACAGCTCAACAAGGTGACTATAAAGAACAAGTATCCTTTGCCAAGATTTGATGACTTGTTTGATCAGTTGAAAGGGGCAACCATATTTTCAAAAATTGATTTGAGATCTGGCTACTACCAGTTGAGAGTTAAAGAGTCAAACGTACCAAAAACCGCTTTCAGAACAAGTCACGGGCACTATGAATTTCTTGTCATGCCTTTCGGATTAACTAATGCTCATGCTATTTTTATGGACTTGATGAATCGAATTTTCCAACCGTACTTAGATAAGTTTGTGGTTGTGTTTATTGATGACATTTTGATTTATTCTCGAGATGAGTCTGAACATGCCGAACATTTAAGAGTTGTGTTGCAGACTTTGAGAGATAAGAAATTATTTGCTAAGTTCAGCAAAAGTGAGTTTTGGCTCCGAGAAGTCAGATTTTTGGGACATTTTGTCTCTGGGGACGGTATTCGGGTTGATCCAAGCAAGATATCGGCAATTGTTGATTGGAAACCGTCGAAGAATGTATCAGAGGTCAGAAGCTTTTTGGGCTGAGCCGGTTATTACTGATGTTTTATTAAAGGATTTTCGATGATTGCTACTCCTATGACAAAGTTATTGCAAAAAGATATCAAATTTGAATGGACTGAAAAATGTCAGCAAAGTTTTGAGAAGTTGAAGGAATTATTGACTGAAGCACCGGTTTTAGTACAACCTGAACCGGGAAAAGAATTTGTGATTTATAGTGACGCGTCACTGAATGGATTAGGATGTGTATTAATCCAAGAGGGCAATGTGATAACTTATGCCTCGAGACAGTTGAAACCGCACGAAAAGAATTATCCGCCGCACAATTTGGAATTGGCCGCCATTATTTTTGCTTTGAAAATTTGGCGTCATCATTTGTACGGTGAGAAGTGCCACATCTATACCGACCACAAGAGTTTGAAGTATTTGATGACTCAAAAGGATTTGAACTTGCGACAATGGAGATGGATCGAGCTACTGAAGGATTATGAGCTAGTGATTGACTATCACCCAGGTAAGGCAAATGTAGTCGCAGATGCGTTGAGTAGAAAGACTTTGTTTGCTTTGAGAGTGATGAATACACGGTTGACTTTGTCCAATAATGGTTCGATCCTAGCTTAGTTGAGAGCTAGACCGTTATTCCTTCAACAAATTTGCGAAGCTCAGAAATGTGACAGTGATTTGCAAACAAAATGAATTCATTGTGAATCGAATAGTGATTCAGATTTTCATGTTGGATCCGATGATTGTTTGATGTTCCGATGTAGAATTTGTGTACCAAAAAATGATGAACTTATTCCGAAAATTCTTCATGAGGCGCATAATGGTTGTTTATCTATGCATCCGGGTAGTACAAAAATGTATAATGATTTGAAGAAATTGTATTTGTGGTCAGGTATGAAGCGAGATATCTCTGAATTTGTATCGAAATGTTTGATTTGTCAGCAAGTGAAAGCCGAACACTAAGTACCTTTGGGCTTACTTCAACCAGTGATGGTACCCAAGTGGAAATGGGATAGAATTACGATAGACTTCGTGATGGGTTTACCCTTGACTCTGGAAAAGAAAGATTCTGTTTGGGTCGTTGTTGATAGATTGATGAAATCGGCTCATTTTATACCGGTACGTACCGATTACTCACTTGACAAGCTAGCCGAATTGTACATTGCTGAATTTGTGAGATTGCACGGAGTGCCTATTTCTATTATCTCGGATAGAGATCCGAGGTTTACTTCACATTTTTGGAAAAAGTTGCAAGAAGCTTTGGGTACAAAGTTGAACTTTAGTACCGCATTTCATCTGCAAACCGACGACCAATCAGAGAGAACGATTCAAGTTCTCGAAGATATGCTTCGTTGTTGTGTTTTAGAATTCAAGGGGAGTTGGGAAAAATATCTACCATTGGTCGAATTTGCTTATAACAACAGTTTCAGTCGAGTATAAAGATGGCACCGTATAAGGCATTGTATGGCCGCAAGTGTCGAACTCCGTGGTATTGGATCGAGCTTAGTGAGAAACAAATACATGGGATTGATTTGGTTAAGGAAACCGAAGAGAAAGTGAAAGTAATCCGTGACTGTTTGAAAGCAGCTTTAGATCAGCAGAAATCCTACGCGGATTTGAAAAGAAAAGAGATCGAATTTTAGATTGGTGCTAAAGTATTTTTGAAGGTATCCCCAAGGAAGAAGATTCTGAGATTTGGCCATAAAGGCAAGTTGAGTCCACGTTTCATTGGGCCGTATGAAGTTATTGAGAGAATAGGGCCAGTGGCATATCAGTTAGCTTTACCGACAGAGTTGGAAAGGATCCACAATGTGTTTCACGTGTCTATGTTATGCCGTTACAGATCAGACCCTTCACATGTGATTTCTCCGACAGAGGTCGAGATTCGACCCGATATGACTTACGGTGAAGAACCGATGAAGATTTTGACTCGAGAAGTTAAACAGTTGAGAAATAAGAGTATAGCCCTAGTGAAAGTTTTATGGCAACGACACGGAGTCGAAGAGGCTACATGGGAACCTGAGGAAGCTATGTGAAAACAGTACCCAAACCTATTTTCTAGTAAGATTTTCGGGCACGAAAATTCCTAAGAGGGGGAGAGTTGTAACAGCCCGATTTTGGGCCTTATCAGAACAGCTATTTTGGGACCACAAATCCGACGTAGAAAATTTTATTTTTATTATATTTTTATGGTCTACAGTTTTACGGAATGATTTCGTGAAAATTTTGTTTGAAAATTTTGACGTTTGAGCACTCAATTCAGTAAAAGGACTAAATTGTAAAAAGTGCAAAAGTTGAGTTCTACATGCTAGAGGTGTCTAATTGCTATGAAATTTTAAATTGAAGGTCTTTAGATGGTAATTAGACCATTTGTTAAATTAGTAGACAAAAATGAACATAGTGAGATAAAATTTCAAAGTTTTAAGTGAAGGGCATTTTGGTCATTTAGTAATTAAATGAATTAAAAAGCCAAAAATCAAGCCAAAATCTTGTCCATCTTCTCCCCCTTGTGCCGAAAATTAGAAGGAAGACATAGCTAGGGTTTGGCCAACTTTCAAGCTCGATTGTAAGCCCGTTCTTGCCCCGTTTTTAATGCTCTTTACATTTTTGAAATCGTTATCACTCGATCTATCTATTTCTACCATTAATTTAAGGAATAATCAAGGTCTAGGGTTTGAACCATGATAGAAATTTGTGTATTTTGATGTCTAATGGTAGAAAATGAATGTTTGGTGTTTGATAAACAACTTTTACTAAGTGATTTTTGATGAAAATGCTTAAAAGGACCTATTTGTAAAAGTTATCAAATATGTAGTAAAAGTGTGTTTTAATGGAAATTGGGGGTTGTCATAGTTATAAAAAAATTGTTCGGTTAGGCTTGTACATTAAAGAAATTGAACACGTTTCATTTTACGAGCCTAGGGTCCAAAATGTAAATATGTCAAAGTTTAGGGGTAAAAATGTAATTGTTCCATAACGTGATGTTTGGACTGATTTGAGTAATGTGAATATTAAATAAGCTAAATTTGCTATTATAGATCAAGAAAAACGAAGTTCTGATCTTGATCGGGGAAAGAATAAGGTGTTTGACGATTAAAACATTTTCTACTATTTTGTACCGAGGTAATTTCGTGTGTAAATAAAGTGTTTGACGATTAAATCCTTTTCTACTATTTTGTATCGAGGTAATTTCGTGTGTAAATAAAGGCGATGTTATATTTGTATTTTTATGTGTTTTATTATGCATGAATTTTATGAATGACAATGTGGATACGTTCAACAACGAATTGACAAGTGAGAAATCTCGTTTGAACCTTAAGAATAGATTAAGATACGAGTGACATGTCACTAAGAAACCATGTCATATATGTGATTTATGTGATCCGGGTGCTGGTCTCATACGTCTACCAGTGGCTGGGTAGTCCGACATGTGTTGCAGATACCTGACAACTTGTGTAAGCAGTACTGCGTAGTTACATCTTGACTGACAGCTTTTGTGAGCACGCCCGTGATTAGCTCGAGAGCGAGCCCCTATGTTTTATGAGATATGAGGTAGCATTGGCTACGTATGTGGCACTTATGTGCAAGACTTTCTGTGTATCCGATTAGTATTCCAAGTGTTCAACGGGTATGTTAAAGACGAGAAAGAGTATGATATGTTATGAGTTGGTACAGGTATGTTCGAAAAACTCATAAGAATGAGCTCGGTATGTGATGAACACATGGTAAGATTAAGAAAGATTAAGTTTTGTTTATGAACCTAAAAAGACAAATATGTAACTTGTGTTATACTAAGTGTATGATATTCATTTTTAATGTTGTTTAATGTTGCTTATTATTTGCATGTGAACTTACTAAGCTATAAAGCTTACTCCCTTTCTTTCCTTTCCTTTATTTTATAGTGTAACCAAGCCAGCTCGGGATTGGAGATTTGTCGAAGATCCATGCACACTATCTACAACAATTATTTTGGTACCAATGAATTCAAGTATTTTGTGTTATGGCATGTATAATGACTTTGTCATTTTGTTATGTGTCATAAATTATTTGGCCTAAATGTGTTGGCATTGTAATGGTTAATGATTCATTTTGTATATGGCCATTGGAAGTTGGCTAATATTAATTTCATTGGTCATTGGTATGTTTATGTGATGTTTATGCATGATAGATGTTAGTATGTGTAAATGATGTATTGATATCTTGTTTATGGCTGATTTGATTGTATGTATATGCTTGAATTGGCGTTGTTTGTTGTTGTGTAGGTTGGTGCAAGTAAAGGTGGCAAAATGGCTTGGTAAATAGCCTTATTTTTGTCTACACGGGTAGACACACGGCTTGCCCCTTGGGCATATGTTTCAGCCGTGTGTCCCCTGCATCTTAATTGATGCAAAACAGAATGTCCAGAATTGAGCACATGGGCAGAGACACGGGCGTGTGTCTCGGCCGTGTGAAGTCTGCACCTATTTTATGAAAAATCATGAAAATTAAATCGACCACATGGCCTAGCACACGGGCGTGTGGCACGGCCGTGTGGCACAAGTTAGAGAGCTCCCTATTTTGAACACAGCCTGTAGCACGGGCGTGTCTAAGGGTAACAGGGGCATGTGACCCCTGTTTTAGTGAAAAAATTTCTAAGTGTTGTATGATTTTCTAAAGTTCCTGGTTTAGTCCTGAACTACTTCCAAAGCATGTATTGGGCCTTGTAGGCTCGTTTTAGGGTTGATATGAATGTGTATGAAAAGTTTTAAATTTGGATGGAAATTTATGACTCGAAAATGTATGTTTGTTTGTGTCTAAGTCCGGTAATGCCTCGTACCCTGTTCCGACATCAAATACGGGTAAGGGGTGTTACATTATTAATATTGTATGAATATGTTAGCATGTCATCATATTAATTTGTAATTGCATGTGAGAGTATATGCTAGATTTATGTTTTAATAAAGCGTAAATATGTTAGTTTGACTTGGTTGGAATATGGTTAAGAACGTGTCGTAGTATGCTCTTTTTTAACCTTTGATGTTAAACATTCACTGAGCTTGTTTAAGCTCACTCACTCTTTCTAACCATTGCTAATATTTAGTGTTTGCAGTTTGAGCGGTGTAGAAATTCCAAGGAAGTGATCCAAGTTAGGCTTAGTGGTTGAGTAGGTGATATTATTGCTATTCTTTTGAACTGTGGGAGTAAGGTAATGTGGTAGATTGTTGGTTGATTATTGCCATGATGTTTTAAATGATTGCTCAATTTTATTATTCATAGAATTAATGGACGTTTGATGTTAGTTCATTGGTTTACTTAGCTTAAATTATTGATGACGCATTGAAATGCAATTTGGATGTTTTGATGATGAATATTGAGGTTTTATAAACTTTTTAAAGTGGTATATATCTGATTGAGTTAGATGCCCTGTTTTGGTGTTATTCTTCCTATTCTATTCATAGGTATCGATAATCGGGTATTTAGTATCGATACCCCCATGAGATTTCGAATGTGCAGGAAGTCACTAACTCAATTTGGTATCGATACCATTTCTCAAATATCGATATTCAAGGTAATAATACCTATACATTTTGGATTAGTATTGATAATTGCTGAGCTTTAATTTTTGCACGAAAACAAAATGTTAATTTTGTACCGATTTTCTAAACAGTATCAATACCATTAATTAGAAATATCAATACCATTGAATTTGTATCGATACCTACATGATCTTGAGGAAATTTTTGTTAAGTGGTCTTAAAGCATGCTTCTATTTTGTTATATGCTCGTTTAATGTATGTTTAGCATAATTTAATGTCGCCTAGTGTATTCTTGACTTGGAATCTCTATAAATGTTCAAATTGATGATGTTCACATGCTAATGGGACGTTATGCTATGTGTGATGTTGTGACAGTGGTGTAGCGTCCTGTTACTCAGGCTCAGTGATCGGACCGGGTATAGGATGCGACATTTGGTGGCATCAGAGCCTAGGTTATTTAACACTCAGACCTAAGTTATTGATGTACAGACTGGGTTTTGAAACCCATGTGTTCAAATTTCTCTGAATACTTGAATTGTTTGAGATATTTCTGTATGAATCTCATGAGTTTGTTTGAAATTGGGGTAGGAACGGGAACACATTTCCTTTATTCTAAAATTTTATTGCAGGAACGCGACTTTGATTATTTCCCTGCCACTCACACCCTTGTTTGTTTGTTTGTGAATGTTAGATTATTAGATTCGATATGCCTCTCAAGAGGATGGTACATCCTCTGCACCTCCTGTATCGCTGCTTAGAGTGAACATATTTGATGAGGGTGTTGGCCCTCTAATGAAGCTATGATTGGATCGTGTCAGAGGATTGCTGGTGCTAACTATGCTCTTACACCTACCAATCATGCAATTGTTAATTGAAGGTTGCCGCTTGAACCTCTAGAGGTGTTGGGTGGTAAAGAGTTTTTTGGAGTGAAAGGGACCAATCTGACCGTAGCTGAGTATTGGTTCGAAGAAGTTGAAAGGATCCTCGAGTAGATGTCCTGTTCTGACAAGGAGAAGTTGGGTTGTACTATGTCCCTATTCGACGGTGAGGCTTATTGTTGGTGGAATACTGTTAAGAGAGGTACTACCGCTAATCGTTTGACTTGGGGATACTTTCTTAAGGTTTTTAAGAGGAAGTTTATGGAGGAGCAGTACATGGAGGCTCGTAAACGTGAGTTCCTGAGTTTGGTTCAAGGTAGTTTGGCTGTGGCTGAGTATGAGTCAGAGTTCGTATGACTTAGCCAGTATGCTCCTGAGAGAGATCGTTGTAAGAGGTTCCATTTTGGGCTTAATCGTGAGATTCGAGCTTACTTGGTAGATTAGAATACAAAGTTGTTTAATGAGTTGGTTAAGAAATCCAAAGCTATTGAGGAGACTATGGCTGAGCTACCTCAATCTGTGGTAACTGAATCGGGTAAGAGGACTTCTGATGGTGCATCTGGACAAACGTCCAAGAGAGGGCATGATAATCAGAGTTTTGATATGAGTGCACAACATGAGTTTCGACCAAGCTAGTCTAAGCAGCAGAGTAGTGTTGTGGTTAGTACTGGAGGTTCATCAGGTGGTTTTGGATGGCCGCTTAATACGCATTGTGAGCGTAGGCATCTTGGTGAATTCTGCAAACTAACAAGTGGATGTTTTAAGTTTGGCTCGAAGGAACACATGTTGAGGGATTGTCCAAACAAAGTTGAGGTTTCACAGACTCAGAGTTCTACACCTGCATCTGCGCCAACTAGAGGTCGTGGTTGTAATAGAGGTAATGGGAGACCGGTTGGGTAGCGAGTTGTTGCTCATACTGTTGCTACTCAGGTTGAGTCAGGAGGTCCAGCTCGATTTATGTCGTTAGGGAACCACAGGGTCAAGATTCGATTGATGAGATTGCAGGTATTTTTGGCTTGTAATCAATTCGTATATTCTCATTAGTAGACTTAGGTTCTACGCCTTCGTAAATTTTAAGCAATTTAGCTAGTAAGTGGAAAATTTCGATAGAGACTATTAAATTAGGAACAACAGTTATGAGTTCTTTAGACGAGAGTGTTGTGGTGAATAGAGGAAATAGATAGCAAAGTTACCACAAAATAGTTTGTAGTAGTGAATAAGATCTTCAAGAAAAGTCGTAGGAAGTTAAAGAGAATAAGAATCAGAGTGCGCAGCGAAAATGTGATGGTTGGTTTAAAAGTAGAAACAACATATTTTGCAATTAAGCAAGTGACGTGTTAGTAGGTAAATTTCGAGGACAAAATTCTTTTTAGAGGGGGAGAGTTGTCACACCCCAAAAATGGGTCTAGAAGTTTCGAGGGTAAATTAAGAATTTTGGCTTGGAATGGGTTTAGAAATTTTGAATTATAGTAACCTGAAATTATTTTTGATTATAGTTTTTTGAAAATCAAATCAATTTTTGAAAATAAGTAGGAAAGAACTTCAATTTTGAAAAGAGAATTATTTTGTAAAAAAGGGTTAAATTCAGAGAAGTTTTAAAGCAAATAAACCATGTTTTAAAAACCAACCTATATTTTCCCTCTTTACCCTATTTTTGATATGAATGAAAAAAAAAGAAACCCCTTTATCCTTTTTCTTTGTATCGTCCATTACAAAAGAAAACCCTAAAATTTCATCCTTCAATTTTTGGTCTCTATTACTCAAATATCTTGTTTTCTATTATCCTTCAAACATAAAAACCCATTTGAATTCAAAGAAAGACACTTAAAAAAACACCATTAAATCAATTGATATTTCTTCAAGTGAGTTTTTCAGATTTTAGATCAAACGCTCGATTCTTCATCAACTAAGGTAATTATTTGTGTTCCTATTTGTTTTTAATGATACCTAGAATTTTAAATTAAGTTTTTATCCATTGAATCAAAATATTTGAATAAAAGCCGAAAATTAGGTCGTTAATGGTGAAATTCAGAATTTTGTAAAAAATGATGTTTCAAAGTGTTTTTCAACTTGTTTTGACATTATTAGAAAGTTTCTAAACTTTTCCTAAAGTTTCGTTAATAGATTTTAAGGTTTTATTGAGTTTTCATGAAAAATGCCTATTTTACATCGAAATTTCAGAATATTGAATTTTGGTAATTTTGTGTAATTTGAGGGTTAATAATCAATCATAGATGAATAATTAGATGAATGGAATTAGTTTTAGGCAAAAAGGATAAGTGGAGATTGAGATAATTGAGTTTCAAGTTTGTTAGTCGAGAATTTTAGTTCTAAGAGGAACTAGCCTTAGACCTGTGTTTTTGTTTGTTTAAGGTGTGTAATGGCTGCTAATTGATTGTGTATATTGTGTGTGTAACGCCCCAAAATTTTTATTTTTATTTCTGTGAAATCTTGACACAACTGTGTATCTGCTTCAGTGGTTAAGTGTTCTGGGTGTGTGTGTGAGGTCTTGGGTTCAAGGCTTACCCTTGTCAATTTTGTTATTTTTGGAATAAAGCCCTATCTCTGTTCAGTGGGCTTATATTTAATTTCCTGTAAATTCATATCAGAATGAGCCTACTAGTATGAGTGGTAAGAGTGTTGGTGTGTTGGAGGTCTTATGTTTGAATCCCTGTGTTAGCGTGGGTAATAATTTTTGCTCGTTTTCCTGAGAGCGTTGGATGGAATTTGAATTCTGAGTAGTGGAGTGGTGGGAGAGAATTAAGGGATTGTGGGAATATCCTTTGATTTCTTTTTATTTTCTTTTTGCTAAAATTCCTCTTTTCTCTCTCTGCCGAAAATCCCCAAATCTCTCTGACATTTTTTTTCTTCTTGCCCATCTCCTTCATAGTTTTCACATTCAATTTTCGTTTTCCTTCTTTGTTGCTGTCGATTTTTTAACCAATTGTTACTTTTACATTTGGATTCTTCGATCGGGTTGGTAAGTAAAGACTTGGGTTGTTTTCGAGTTTGTTCATTGTTAGAATAATCGTTTTTGGTGAGTAATCGATGAATTCTGTGAACGGTTGTGTAGGTGAAGGTGGGGAATCGATGGTTTTCGCCCCAACTGTTTAACTTTCGCATAGTTGTTTTGCGGTGGTGCTGGTGGTCTCGGGAGTGTTTTTACATTGAAACAATACCAAGTGTATACCCAAAACGCAAAAAAACAGGATTCGATGAAAGCCGAAAAACCCCGCTGTCGACGTCACATGGCCGTGTGGTAGGCTGTGTGCGACGACACGGTCGTTTGATCGACGAAGGCCAGGTCGTGTGCAAGACATGGCCGTGTGATGGCTGGAGTGTGGCCGTGTGATGGCTGGAGTGTGGCCGTGTGAGCCACACGAGCTAGGCCAAATTGGGCGTGTGGGCCACACAGGCATGTGGGCCCACACTGGTACGCCGTACGAGCGTGTGATATCTGGGCCAGGCCATGTGATCTACACAGGCAAGGCCAATCTGGGCGTGTGGGCCCACACGGGCAAGCCATACGAGCATGTGGGCCCATTATACTGAAACTTTCCGTAGGGTCGCACGGGTAGTCCTAATCGACTGTGGACCTACTGTAAGGTCAGTAAAGGCTTACTAAACCCTAAAACTATTTGTTCTGTTAGACTGATGTACTGTTATGGGCATGCCTATGTTTGTTTATCTGATATCTATTTATGAAAGCATGTTAAGCATGATTTATTTGTTAATTCTATATGCATGTTCAGTTACTGTGATTGGGGTGGGATGATATCTTTGGAGGAAGTGTTACGAAGGCGATTATGCCTAATATCCGCAAAAGACACCATGTTGCATTATATCTGATATGTCTTGCATCGATCTGACAAAGATGGTGTGTAGGGTTGGGTAGGTGTTTTAAACCCCACATGGTGTGTAGGGATGGTCGGAGATGGTGTGTAGAGGAAGGGGGTATGATTCTGTTATCTGATTTGCACATCTATATCTGTATCTGAAATGGGCTCAAGCTCGATTGTGAATCTATTTGATTTTGATATTCTGTATGTATACAGGCTTGACTCTGCTGGGTTACACACTGAGTTTACGTAAACTCACCCATTTTCTGTTTGTCTGTAAAGGTAACCCACAGTCTTAGGCGTATCAGTACAGTGGAGGACTCGACGGTGTCCACCTATTTTACTGTTTTAATTTGATTTTGGGTTATTAAGTTTTGGCATTGAAGTTGTAATTTCCAGGACTTTGGACTCTTTTAAGACTTTGACGTTGGTTTGGGGTTTTTTGGTTTTTACTTATTTAAAAACGGTGATGGTTTTCTAAGATCTTAAACGGATTTTCTAGACACAACGTTTTTACAAGCTTCCGCAACAAACACGTTTTATCTCTAAATATTTTAATGAAAGAAAGCTTTGAGATTAATAACAAATCTAAAGGTTAATGAACTGGAACGATTTTAACTTAACGATAATGGTATCAACCCATTTCATGTGACATTTCCGGATTCGGCCATAACGTCTAGGCCGGGTTTGAGGGTGTTACATTTAGTGGTATCAGAGTCAGGTTACAAAACTCGACTATGGATTTTGGGTTCCAAAATATGTTTTAAAGAACTGGCTTACAAATAGTTTAAAGTATTCTGATTGAGAATGTGGTCTACCGAGTCTCCGACGCTGATCCTGTAAGTATTTTTCTACTTAGTTAAAATTGTTCTGAAACACTATAGTTTGTACCCTTTGAAACTGTAATGAGTTAGTTAGAAGACTGAAACTTCTAAAACGATTCTAAATTTCTGATAATCATGCATAAAATATTTGTTAAAAATGTTGAACTGATGCATAAAACTCTTAATGTAGATAAACTCGAATTAGATAATGAGCGCACGAGGTATTCGTGGACGTGGTATTCGACGCTGAGGTAGAGGCCGTATGGGGGCTCGAGCTGAGTCCTCATCTTGGGGCAGCATGCCGAATCTAGACACTAGTGAGACACCTGTGTCACCTGCAATTGAGACTGGGTCTTAGAGTCGATCGGCTGAGGATGACGCACTGTCCCAAGCCATGCTGAGGATATTAGAGAGGTCACCGGGCCACTCAATCTGTCCGAGGGTCGGAATCGAGCGACTCGGTCTAATGGACCTGAGTTGTTTAGGGGTGTCACAGGAGTTGCCCCTAATGTGGCTGAGTACTGGTTGGAGGCCACTGAGAGAATCATGGATGACTTGGACTTTACCCCCGAAATTGAAGGGTGCAGTCTCTTTGCTTCGCGACGAAGCATATCAGTTGTGGTTAACTGTTAAGGAGGGCACTTAGCCTGACCGTCTGACTTGGGAGTTCTTTAAGACTACATTTCAGAGCAAATATGTGGGAGCCAGCTACGTTGATGCCCATAAGCGTGAGTTTCTGAATCTCACACAAGGTGATCGATCTGTGGCCAAGTATGAGGCAAAATATCTGAGGCTGAGCCGCTATGATTGAGGTATGGTGGCACCGAAATATGAGAGGTGTGTTCAGTTTGAGGACAGGCTGAGAGATAATTTGATGGTTCTGATAGCTCCGCAAAGGGAGCGTGAGTTCGCGGTTCTGGTAGAGAAGGCAAAGATTGCTAAGGATGTTAAGCGCGTGGAGCGCCAGAACAGGGACCGTGAGAGAGGTAAGAACAAGAGGGATTCAGAGCCCTCGAGTTCTGTGCAAAGGCCTAAGAGAAAGGTCAGATCTGATGGGCCAGTTAAAGTGGGGGCCCCTGTTTCTTCTGTTACTCCTACTGGGTTGTAGCTGTGCAATGATTGTGGTAGGCGCCATCCAGGCGAGTGTTGGAGGAGGATTGGGGCCTGTTTGAGATGTGGGTCATTAGAGTACCGCATTCGGGAGTGTCTATAGAGGGCTGATCAGATGCAAGTTCCGAGACCAGGTCATGCGCAGCCGCAGAGAGTAGCTCAGCAGCCACCTAGGGGCTGTGGTCAGGCCAGGGGTGGTAATGGTATGGGTCGAGGGCAGAGAGCACCGGGCAGAGGTGCTGGTCAGACTGAGGCAAGACAGCCTGCTTTGGTTTATGTTGCACGATGCCGAGAGGATAGAGAAGCTCCTGACGTCATCACTGGTAAATTCTTTATATTTGATGTACCTTACATTGCTTTGATAGACATAGATCTACTCATTCCTATATAGCCAGTTCAGTTTCTAAAAACTTGGGGATCACGGTTGAGAGCACTACGAGTGAGGTCACTGTACTGAGTCTGTTGGGGCAATCTGTTCGGTTAGTAAACTCTATAGGGATGTACCCTTAGGGGTTCAAGGGATTGTTTTTCTGGCGGATCTGATGAAGCTTCCGTTTGGGGAGTTTGACATAATTCTGGGAATGGACTGGTTGGTCAAGCACCGGGTTAGTCTGGATTGTGCGACTAAGAGGGTCGTTTTGAGAATTGAGGAAGATGAAGAGGTGGTTATAATCGGAGAGCATCGGGATTATCTATTGCATGTGATCTCTGCACTGGTAGCTGAGAAACTGGTCTGGAAAGGGTGCGAGGCGTATTTGGCTTACGTCAGTACTACTGCTTCTGGGAACTCTTCGATTGGGGATATCAGAACTGTGAGGGATTTTTCAGATGTTTTTTTCTGAGTAGTTACCGAGATTGCCTCTGAATCGAGAGGTTGAGTTTGGGATTGAGCTTTTTCTGGGTACAGCTCCGGTGTCTATCGTTCCCAATTGAATGGCACCGAAAGAGCTTACAGAGCTTAAGGATCAATTACAAGAGTTGTTGGACCGTGGTTTCATTCGTCCCAGTGTGTCTCCGTAGGGAGCACCTGTACTATTTGTTAAGAAGAAGGATGGGACCATGAGGATGTGCATAGATTATCGATAATTGAACAAGCTGACCATTAAGAATAAGTATCCACTTGTGAGGATCGACGACTTATTTGATCAGTTCCGATGGGCTTCTGTGTTCTCTAAGATCGATCTTCGTTCGGGGTATCATCAGTTGAGGGTTAAGGAGGTGGATATGTATAAGATGGAATTTAGGACTCGTTATGGATATTACGAGTTCCTAGTTATGCCTTTCGGGTTGACAAATGCACCAGCCTCATTCATGGATCTGATGAACTGATTATTTCAGCCCTATCTGGATCAGTTCGTCGTGGTCTTCATCGACGACATTCTGGTTTACTCTAAGACTGAAGATGAGCATGATGAGCATCTTAGAGTAGTGCTTTAGTTTCTGCGTGAGGAGCAACTTTACACTAAGCTAAGCAAGTGTGAGTTCTGGCTGCGTGAAGTAAATTTTCTGGGGCACATGGTTTCTGCAGAATGGATTCATGTTGATCCTCGAAAGATCGAGGCTGTGCTGGATTAGAAAGAGCCTAAGAATGTATCTGAGATCCGTAGCTTTAGGGGTTTGGCAGGATACTATCGGCATTTCGTTGAGGGCTTCTCTTTGATTGCAGCTCCTCTTACTAAGCTTCTATGTAAGGGTGTCCCTTTTTTCTGGACTGATGCATAGCAAGGGAGCTTTGAGAAACTCAAGTTTGTTGTGACTCAAGCTCCTATTCTGATACAGCTTGAATCTGGAAAGGAGTTTGTAGTATACAGTGATGCGTCGCATGTCGGTTTGGGATGTGTGTTGATGTAGGATGGTAAGGTTGTGGCTTATGCGTCTCGTCAGCTTAAGACACACTAGGGGAACTATCCGACGCATGATCTCGAGTTGGCTGCTGTGGTCTTTGCACTAAAAATTTGGAGGCACTATCTGTATGGTGAGAGGTGTATCATCTATACTGATCACAAGAGCCTCAAGTATCTCCTTACTCAGAAGGAGTTGAACCTTAGGCAGCATCGTTATATTGAGCTGCTCAAGGATTATGACTATACCATCGAGTATCATCCTGGTAAGGCCAATGTTTTGGCCGACGCTCTAAGCCGAAGAGCGATGTTTGACTTGAGGGCGATGTTTGCTCGCCTTAGTCTCTATGATGATGGGAGTCTATTGGTCGAGTTGCAAGTTAAGCTGACTTGGATTGAGCAGATTCGAGATAATCAGTTGGGGGATGAGTTTCTGAGTTTACGGTTCCCTCAGGTTGAGAGTGGCAGCACTTCGGATTTTGGACTGAATAATGATAGGGTACTCTGTTTCCGTGGTCGGATTTGTGTACCGAACTATGTGGATCTGAGGCAGTCGATTCTGAGGGAGGCGCATAGTAGCCCTTATGCTATGCATCTCGGTGGTAATAAGATGTATCGCGACCTTCGTGAGTTATACTGGTGGCCGGGTTTGAAGCGTGAGGTTACTGACTTTGTGGCTCGATGTCTGACGTGCCAGCAAGTTAAGGCTGAGCTCCAATTACCTTCGAGTTTATTGCAGCCAATCAAGATTCCCTTGTGGAAATGGGAACGAGTGACTATGGATTTCGTTAGTGGGTTGCCTTTGACACCCACTAAGAAGGATTCTGTTTGGGTCATCGTGGATCGATTGACCAAGTCTACTCACTTCATTCCGGTTCGAACTGATTACTCTTTGCAGAAGCTAGCGAAGTTGTACATCTCTGAGATAGTAAGACTGCATGGGGTTCCTGTCTCGATCATTCCTGATAGAGATCCTCGCTTCACTTCTCGGTTTTGGAAGAAATTGCATGAGGCTCTGGGTTAAAGGTTGGGCTTCAGTACTGCGTTCCATCCTCAGACCGATGGTCAATCCGAGAGGGTGATTCAGATACTGGAGGATATGCTTCGGAGTTGCGTGATTGACTTCCGAGGTAGTTGGGAGGATTATCTACCTCTAGCTGAGTTCGCCTACAACAACAGTTTCCAAGCTAGTATTCAGATGGCACCTTATGAAGCTCTGTATGGTCGTAAGTGTCGTACTCCTTTGTGTTGGACTGAGTTGGGTGAACGACGATTTTTGGGTCCTGAGTTGGTTTCTGAGACTGAGGATAAGGTTCGACTGATTCGGGATCGTCTGAAGGAAGCTTCTGATAGGCAGAAGTCTTATGCGGATCTGAAGAGGCGTGATATTGAGTATCCTATGGGGGACTTCGTTTTTCTCAAAGTTTCTCCATGGAAGAGAGTTCTGAGATTCGGTCGCAAGGGCAAGTTGAGCCCTAGGTTCATCGGGCCATATCAGATTTTGAAACGTGTGGAACCAGTTGCTTATCAGTTGGAGCTACCTCCAGAGTTAGACCGAATCCACGATGTGTTTCACGTCTTGATGCTAAGGCGTTACCGGTCTGATCCGTCTCATGTTGTATCTGTTGAGGAGATCGAGGTTAGGCCAGATTTGACCTTTGAGGAGGAACCAGTTTAGATTCTAGATCGCGATGTTAAGGTCCTGATGAGGAAGTCCATTCTATTAGTGAAGGTGTTGTGGCGGAATCATAGCAGTGAGGAGGTTACTTGGGAACCTGAGGATTCGATGCGTCAGCAGTATCCTCATCTGTTCTGATCAGGTAAATTTCAAGGTCAAATTTTCTTTTAGGGGATGGAGTTGTAACGCCCCAAAATTTTTATTTTTATTTTTGTGAAATCTTGACACAACTGTGTATCTGCTTCAGTGGTTAAGTGTTCTGGGTGTGTGTGTGAGGTCTTGGGTTCAAGGTTTACCCTTGGCAATTTTGTTATTTTTGGAATAAAGCCCTATCTCTGTTCAGTGGGCCTATATTTAATTTTCTATAAATTTATATCAGAATGAGCCTGCTGGTTCGAGTGGTAAGAGTGTTGGTGTGTTGGAGGTCTTGTGTTCGAATCCCTGCGTTAGCGTGGGTAATAATTTTTGCTCATTTTCCTGAGAGAGTTGGATGGAATTTGAATTCTGAGTAGTGGAGTAGTGGGAGAGAATTAAGAGATTATGGGAATATCCTTTGATTTCTTTTTATTTTCTTTTTGCTAAAATTCCTCTTTTCTCTCTACCGAAAATCCCCAAATCTCTCTGCCCTTTTTTTTCTTCTTGCCTATCTCCTTCATAGTTTTCACATTCAATTTTTGTTTTCCTTCTTTGTTGATGTTGTTTTTCTGACCAATTGTTGCTTTTACGTTTGGATTCTTTGATAGGGTTGGTCAGTTAAGACTTGGGTTGTTTTCGAGTTTGCTCAATGTTAGAATAATCGTTTTTGGTGAGTAATCGATGAATTCTGTGAACGGTTGTGTAGGTGAAGGCGGGGAATCGGTGGTTTTTGCCCCAACTGTTTAACTTTCGCATAGTTGTTTTGCGGTGGTGCTGGTGGTCTCGGGAGTGTTTTTACACCGAAACACAGAAAAATGGGATCCGGCGAAAGCCGAAAAACCCCTCTGTCGACGTCACATGCCCGTGTGGTAGGCCGTGTGCGACGACACGGCCACGTAGTCGACGAAGGCCAGGCCGTGCGCAACATACGGCCGTGTGATGGCCAGAGTGTGGCCACGTGAGCCACACGAGCTAGGCCAAATTGGGCATGTGGGCCATACGGGTGCGCCATACGGGCATGTGATATCTGGGCCAAGGCGTGTGATCCAAACGGGCAAGGCCAATCTAGGCGTGTGGGCCCATTATACTGAAACTTTCCTTAGGGTCGCACGGGTCGTCCTAATCGACTGCGGACCTACTGTAGGGTCGATAAAGGCTTACTAAACCCTAAAACTATGTGTTCTATTAGACTGATCTTCTGTTATGGGCATGCCTATGTTTGTTTATCTGATATCTGTTTATGAAAGCATGTTAAGCATGATTTATTTGTTAATTCTGTATGCATGTTCTGTTACTGTGATTGGGGTGGGATGATATACTGGAGGAAGTGTTCTTAAAGGCAGATTATGCCTAATATCCGCAAAGACAAATTGTATTATTTTTCGATATGTGCCGCATCGGTACAGCGTGGTGTATAGGGTTGGGTGGGTGTTTTAAACCCCACATGGAGTGTAGAGATGGTCGGATATGGTGTGTAGAGTGTAACACCCCTAACCCATATCCATCGCCGGATGAGGGTTAAGAGGCATTATCGGACATATCGAAACATAACACAAACATTTCATTAACATCAAACATTCACAACCATTCCATAGCGGAATATACACATAGGGTCCCTTTAGAAGGTCTACGAGACTTTGAACATGCTTTAGAGAAGGTTCGGGACTAAACCGATCTCATACGGGGACTTTGCGGAACATAGAAATTTTTTCTTTCAAAACAGGGCACACGCCCGTGTGGCTAGGCCGTGTGCCTCACACAATCGTGCCTTGGACCATGTCTCAGCCCGTGTACAACACTGACTTCGGTCACACGGTCCGGAACACGCCCGTGCTTCTTGCCCATGTGGCAAACTGAATTGAATCACAAGCCCGTGTGTCTGGCCCGTGTGCAAGTCTGACTTGCTTCGAATTGGAGCATTGAAGGACACTGTCAAGACACACGCCCATGTGCTCAACCGTGTGGGCAATTATAGGCCATTTGCAAGGCCAAATTTCCACCCATTTTGGGTCATACCTACAAGCATCAAACAAGCATCAATTCATGTCCCAGAGGCAGTCAAAATCATACTAAATCATGCACAATTGACCATTTCTTTTGGCCATTCATAAGCACATAAAAAACATACCAAATTTCACTACCACATTCATAATCAACCATCTCAAATGACCAAATACATTTCCAACCATAATATCAAATACCATAGCCTATACATGCCACATAACCAAATCTCAAAGCTTTTATTTACCGAAACAATATCCGAATAGTGTGATAAGGCCTCCTGCGACTTCCAACCCGAGCAAATCTCCGAAAATCTAAAAAACATAGGAAAAACACATAGAGTAAGCTTTGAAAGCTTAGTAAGCCATAAGCAAATAAATCATCTCAATGATATTTATAATTCAATTTAACTAGGCCGAATTTAGCAAATCTCGATCACATATACATTCATCATATTCGTAAATTCTTATGATCACTTTAAGTAACTTCAATAGACTTATTTATCTATGAACATATAAACCATGCTTTCAAATTCAAATAACAACCATTAGCTCATTCATATAAATTAAGCTTGCACAATTTCATTACATAACCAACCGAAACATGGTCATTTATTACATTACATGCATAAAAATATATCAATTTCTTTTTAAGCACTTCCAAACCCGAATAACAATAACAAATCACACATCAAAACCATGTTCCGTGTTTCATAATTCTCATGTCCGAAACATAGGACCACAATTTCATATAACGAGCATATATAACACATCATTCATTATCATATATTTCACATATCTTCATTTGAAACGTACTCACATTTCATATCAGAATTTCATATACAAATCACATATAGCTGAATCATATATGGCAAAACACAATTACAATTCCACATTTCTCATATAATTCATTTGATCATAGTTCACTTGCTAATATCCACATCTCATTTTCACATAGATCATATATCAACTAATCATAATCATACTCATTTTCATTGTTCAATTTCATATACATCGCAACATACCTGATTCGGAAGTACATTCATATACTCATTTATTTCTTGGAATGACCATTGAACCGTTCAGAATCAATAAGGATACTTGGATAGCTCTTAAAGCTCGTACAATGCCAACGTCCCAGATGTGGTCTTACATGTAATTAAATATCGATTTCTCTGTCCCATACAGGGTCTTACACGAAATTATATACGATGCCGATGTCCTAGACATGGTCTTACACGTAAATCTGAAATCGATGCCAGTGTCCCACACATGTCCTAGACATGGTCTTACACGTAAATCTCAAATCGATGCCAGTGTCCCACACACGGTCTTACACGATATCTCAAGTCGATACCAACGTCCCAGACGTGGTCTTACACAAAATCATATCTCAGATTCCTATGTCATGACATATGTATCATCTACTATTCCTATGGTTCGTATGGGGCTTTCGGGCTTCGTAATTCTATCGTATCAAGTTTGTAACTAGTTCTCCAACTCTCAATTCAATTCGGCATATACACATATATTTATTATAAATCAATTCAGCACATATAACATATATACATTCAAATTTAACAGCATTTATTTACTTATGAACTTACCTCGTACGGACGCGAACGGACCGGAACGACTAATTGATAACTTCCGATTTTCCTAATCCAAATCTGATTTCCACTTTTCTTGATCTAATTCAATACAAATTTAACTCTTTTATTCACCAAATCATTCAATTCAATCCATATACACATATTTGGGGCATTTTACAAATTAGCCCTCACATTTTCACATTTTGACACTTTAGTCCCTATTTCACAAAATCACAAAATATGCATAATTCAATTCAATCAATGCTTGGCCAGATATTACTACACTTCATATAAGCCCATTTATTTCATTTATTTCGCATTTTAGTCTCTCAATTTCTCATTTTCACAATTTAGCCCAAAATAGTCAAATTCATCAAAAATTCAAAGACAAAACATATTAATCTATCACAGATCTTTCATATTTCATCAACTATCATCACAAAGCTTACAAAATCATCAATGGCATAACTCACAATCTTCATCAAATTCAGAAATTGAGACTTGGGCCAGGTAGTAGACAAAGCAACGATCTCAAAAACATAAAAATTATCAAAAACCGAGAAAAACACATACCTAATTCAAGCTTTCAAAGGTGCCGAATAATCAAAGCTCAACTATGGTTTCTTTCTTCTCACTTTTGGCCACAAAAAGATGAACAAAACATGTGTTTTTACTTTATGTTTTATTTTATTATCATATATTAACATAATTACTATATTAGCCTTTTTAATTTAATTTAAAATCCACTAACCTTAGGTTTTTATGCCCATCCATAATTTCAATGGTATATTATCAACATAAGGACCCCACATTAAAAGAACACATCAATTCAGCACATAATCAATTAAACCATAGCTTTTACATTTTATGCGATTAAGTCCTTTTATCAAATCGGACACTCAAACGATAAAATTAAATCACGAAAATTTTACACATATTAATCAACATGTTGTAAGCACCAAAAATAATATTAAAATATTTTTCTGACTCAGATTTGTGGTTCTAAAATCACTATTCCGACTAGGGTCCAAACTGGGCTGTTACAACTCTCCCCCCTTAGGGATTTTCGTCCCCGAAAATCTTACCAGAAAGTAGAGTAAGGATTTGCTTCCACACAATACATTTCAAATTCACACATAGCTTCGGATTTCAAATCTCTTTAATCTCACAACTAAAATTCTGATCTGACTTTCGTTGTACATCATCTCTAGCTGAGACTGTTTATAACTTTATTGAATTACTTTCATTTTTTGCTCAATTTCTCTGATAATATTAATGCCGTGAATCATTTTCTCACAAAGCTCGGTCCCAAAACAACAAAGTCCGATAACTGCAACCATTCGATGCCTCATACAATGTCATTTTTATAATTACATGATAGCTTATCAAACAACATTAATCTTTCTTAGTTGCTTTCAAACTCTAAAACACAGTGACAAATAAATATTTCAAGAATTTGAATTGCGTTTCCCGATTTCAATGCAATCTCATACTCACAGATTACTGAAATTTCCCTCAGGATTATCATATGAGTTTCAAATCTCAATTCGAAACAATAATGACTGGCACCATAGGCAGACTTACCATCACAGAAACGGATAACTCATTTGTTTTATCAAATGAGAAAATCCATACATACCGAGAGATTTCTTCAGACAGTTAACAATATTTCAAATAACTCTATCCTTTTCAATAATAAGGATAATTCTGATACAGAATTCATCCACACTCTATTTCTATAATCAACAAAGTCAGGAATATCACCTTTCACACTCATTCATCGATATCATATCTCGGATTGTTGTGCATCTTGTTAATCCCGTATGAACAGATAAACTACCACTGAGAGTCACCTGTAATAGTCGTTGTACAATCTCAGAACTTCTCAGTACGCACACTCTATTTCAAAACAACAACCAATCATCGATTCCACATTTAAAATTCTGAATCAGAAACCCATTTACATTGAATCCCTTATAGCTTACAATTTGATAATACATTTTTAAGATTCACGAATTCACTTAGTAAACATCAATTTAACTTCTAATTCAGCTAACATATGTTCATCATCTGATAAGATCAATCACGTATTTCATCGCTCGTAAAGCACACAAAAGTTTCCTATTCAGAACATCTGAAACCATAATCGTTTTTCTCGGATAATAATCACTTATTAACTCAAATCTTTTCAACGATTCGAGCTATCTTTGTTGTGCCCAATTCAGGCCATCTTTACTGTCCCCAAATTCGGATCTTTCTCTGACATTAAACATTTTAAACTCTTATAGTCATCAAATATGTCACATAACTCTTTTCATGCAGCTTTAACTATATGGAATCACACGATATCTCTGTACACTCTTTTATTAGAACACACTTCAAACTGTTCATTGACACATGACTGAGAATTGTAAACTTTTTATTCAACTTAGGCTGAACCAGTACTAATGTTTCAGTTTACAATATCTTCGTGCAAAAAAGAAAACTTCAACAATCGAACTAACTTTAATTTACCACAACATTTCTCAGATAGAATCGTTCCGATAGATATAATTCTGTATCAATTCTTCAAGAATACGAATTCTTCTTCCAGACTATCCCTCAATTCACACATGTACGTTCAAAGTTTATTTCCAGTCCGGTGGATAGATTCAAACACATATAACCCAATTATCTTTTCAATCAAATAATTCAAATGAAACTAAACCACTGAATCAGTCTTTTCGAAGAAATATTTTCTTCTCGTTAAATAGGATAACCCAGACATATCATTTTACAGATTTGATCTTAATCTTCTATCATTTTCACTTTTTCCGATGACGAACCTTTCACGAGAACTAGAAAAGAGTTTATAATAAAGCTGTCTCATATATTAATCATCGAAGTTCTGAATTATACTGAAGTCACCTTTATCAGATAGAAATCATTGGGCCTTAATGAGAACGATGTCTCAACCCTATAAATAGATATTATCCCGCCTGTTAATGAAGCATTTGAACACAGAAAAGAATCAAATATGATTTTAATAGCAACCATTGCAGAAACATAACTTCTATAACTCTGAGGACGGTACCACTATACTCTCACATTTCAAGCCAGAAATTATAATCATAATAGACATAGTCATCTCTGTCAAATAGAGATCTCTTGTAGATAATCACATGGAATCATAAGAAAACCGAAATAGTGAAATTTCAACATATGGAGTTACACAGGATATCTAAAAATTACAATCCATATAGAATGATATTAATTCCGATGATATACCAGAAAATGTCCAGAAAGAACAATGTCACTCATAAATACTGAAATCCACAGTAACAGAAGCAATATAATCTTCACGTATATTCAACGAGAACAATAACCGTGAGAAATGAATATTAGCCTCATACAGATTTTACCATCGACTTTCATATCCACACAATGGAATAAATTATCAGAGAAAGACATAACAATGTCGAACATAACCCAAACAGATCAACCATGCTTTCGTCTATCAGTACATTTAGCTAACGTTCTCATACAATAAGAATTTTATCTTAACATAATCAGCTACATATACCTCTGAAAGTAAATGAACACATTGCATACTCAGAAGTGATCATCGTAATTAACTCAACCACAACCATTGTACTCAACCATCAATACAATTCAAATATTAATCCACTGTCTAATTCTGTCATCAGAAATTTTCACATTATCCCATCACTAACAGAAATCAATTCAGAAAAGCTTCCAGTTAATACTTTCTTTATATAACATACCTGAATAGATCATTTAATCGGAATTAACTGCTTCTGTAACAGTAACATTGCATAATTTGAATAGTTTTTAGAACTATCCAATATCTCTTTTAATACTATCTTCATTTGCTGATTCATTCTCTTTTCTGACCACATTATTAATCTTTCAAACACGGACTTCTGTAACTCCACACTAGTGAGTTTATTCAATCCAAATCTTACAGATTTCATTGTAACATTTTACTGATAAGGGGGTGAGGGTAGTAAAGCCTCAAATTTAACTGGCACATAAATGTACATAACACATACTATCATAGATAGCCAGTTCATTACTAATTTCACATTCTCAAATCATTTAATAAGCATTTGCTTTTACTCATTTTTGTAATTATCACATATTTCATATGCCAACTCAAATCACTAATTCACAATCAAAGCATTTCATATAGTAATCATAGGCCACATATCACAACTCATATACTCATATCATTACCACATTTATCAATAACAACATGTCACATAATTTGATCCATACCTTTATGAGTTTCAACTCATAATAGACACATTTTCACTCAAACATTTGAGTATTTACTGCTGTACTATCAGAATTAGCTCGGTTCGAAAGCATATCTGTTTCATCAAAATAATTTTCGTCAGAGTCGGGAGATATCACACTATCGCAGGTTACATGTGGTATGTATAGCTAGAATCGCATACGCTATGGTAGTCTTAGAACCGACTAAACCATAGCTCTGATACCAATAAAATGTAACACCCCAAACCCGTATCCTTCGCCGGATGAGGGTTAAGAGGCATTACCGGACATATCAAAACATAACACAAACATTTCATTAACATCTAACATTCACAACCATTCCATAGCGAAATATATAAATAGAGTCCCTTTAGAAGGTCTACGAGACTTTGAACATGCTTTAGAGAAGGTTCGGGACTAAACCGATCTCATACGGGGATTTTGCGGAACTTAGAAATTTTTTCTTTCAAAACAGGGCACACGCCCGTGTGCCTAGGCCGTGTGCCTCACACAACTGTGCCTTGGACCATGTCTTAGCCCGTGTGCAACACTGACTTGGGTCACACAGTCCAGAACACGCCCGTACTTCTTGCCCATATGGCAAACTGACTTGAATCACACGGCCTATCACACGCCCGTGTGTCTGGCCCGTGTGCAAGTCTGACTTACTTCGAATTGGAGCATTGAAGGACACTGTCGAGACACACGCCCGTGTGCTCAACCATGTGGGAGATTATAGGCCATTTGCAAGGCCAAATTTCCACCCATTTTGGGTCATACCTACAAGCATCAAACAAGCATCAATTCATGTCCCAGAAGCAGTCAAAATCATACTAAATCATGCACAATTGACCATTTCTTTTGGCCATTCATAAGCACATAAAAAACATACCAAATTCCACTACCACATTCATAATCAACCATCTCAAATGACCAAATACATTTCCAACCATAATATCAAATACCACAGCCTATACATGCCACATAACCAAATCTCAAAGCTTTTATTTACCGAAATAATATCCGGATAGTGTGATAACGCCTCCTGCGACTTCCAACCCGAGCAAATCTCTAAAAATCTAAAAAACATAGGAAAAACAAATAGATTAAGCTTTGAAAGCTTAGTAAGCCATAAGCAAATAAATCATCTCAATGATATTTATAATTCAATTTAACTAGGCCTAATTTAGCAAATCTCGATCACATATACATTCATCATATTCGTAAATTCTTATGACCACTTTAAGTAACTTCAATAGACTTATTTATCTATGCACATATAAACCATTAGCTCATTCATATAAATTAAGCTTGCACAATTTCATTACATAACCAACCGAAACTTGGTCATTTATTACATTACATGCATAAAAGTATATCAATTTCTTTTTACGCACTTCCAAACCCGAATAACCATAATAAATCACACATCAAAACCATGTTCCGTGTTTCATAATTCTCATGTCCGAAACATAGGACCACAATTTCATATAACGAGCATATATAACACATCATTCATTATCATATATTTCACATATCGTCATTTGAAACATACTCACATTTCATATCAAAATTTCATATACAAATCACAAATAGCTGAATCATATATGGCAAAACACAATTACAATTCCACATTTCTCATATAATTCATTTGATCATAGTTCACTTGCTAATATCCACATCTCATTTTCACATAGATCATATATCAACTGATCATAATCATACTCATTTTCATTGCTCAATTTCATATACATCGCAACATACCTGATTCGGATGTACATTTATATACTCATTTATTTCTTAGAATGCCCGTTGAACCGTTCGGAATCAATAAGGATACTCGAATAGCTCGTAAAGCTCGTACAATGCCAACGTCCCAGAAGTGGTCTTACATGTAATTAAATATCGATGCCTCTGTCCCAGATAGGGTCTTACACGAAATTATATACGATGCCGATGTCCCAGACATGGTCTTACACGTAAATCTCAAATCGATGCCAGTGTCCCACACACGGTCTTACACGATATCTCAAGTCAATGCCAACATCCCAGACATGGTCTTACACAAAATCATATCTCAGATTCCTATGTCATGACATATGTATCCTCTAATATTCCTATGGTTCGTACGGGGCTTTCGGGCTTCATAATTCTATCGATTCAAGTTCATAACTAGTTCTCCAACTCTCAATTCAATTCGCCATATACACATATATATATTGTAGGAGCCCATTTTCGCCCGGGCCCATTGTTAACCAATAAAAACCAAAAAAATAATAAATAACAAAGTCCATTAAAAGTCCATTTTTACAAGCCCAAAAGCTACTTACAAACCCAATACCTAACCCATTTACAAACTTGCCTAAGCCTAGCCCAATACATAACCCAATCCCGGAATTGGCCCAAATGGCCCAACACCTTAATGTTTCCAGAAACCCTAAGGGTTTCTGGAATTTTCCTGCGCCGCTTCAGCAGCCTCCAACGCACAACCGCCGTATGCCACGTCATCACCACCGTACTACCACGCACACATTGTACCTGCGAAAACAACAGAAATGACAACAAAAGGGGGGCCAAACGAAGAAAAAAAAAGATAAGAGACTGTATTTTTGTTTTATTTTTCTTTCGATTTTCATTCGGCTATAAAAATAAATGCCGAAACATGTGTGAGGGATTCCGACTCTTTTGTATTACGCATATGATTTTTCAAATACAGAATACAAAAAATAATCGCAGGTGATTTCCGGCTTTAGTTTCTGTCAAATTTCTGATTCTTTTACTGGCTATTCATTTTTTTTTGTCTAATCTATCGCATGCAAAAGAAAAAATAAAAAGGGGAACTTACCTTTGAAGATTGAATCGACGGTTTGCCTTCTCCGTCGAAATCGGAAGAAAGGTAGTCACTGAGGTTAATACTCGAGTCCGCGGCACGAGAGGGGCGATCGATCGTGACCAAATCGGCCACGATCACCGACACAATGGTGTTGAAGTGGCCAGATTTCTTTCTCTCCTTTGCGGCTGAGTATGAAAACATGGAAAGGCTAGGGTTCGGGCTAAATGAGGGTTAATTCCTCTTTAAGTCTGTATTAACCCATTACAAAAATGGCGCCGTTTGGGTTCGCGTTAATAACCTGAAACGACATCGTATTGTCCATTGCCCGACGACCCGACCCGAATGCGGCTAAGATCCGCGCGTTTCAGTCCAGGAAGGGATATATGCACTTTCAATCCTTCCCTGTTTCATGGTATTTTAATTAAGTCATATATGTATTTCTATTTTCTTAATTTTGTACTCAAATTCGCGCGCCTTTTCAAATTGGTCCAACTTGAACGCAGCGTTTTTGAACTTCAAAAATATTGCTGTTTTAGTCCCTGATAGTTTGTGCGAATTTCTGTTTGATCCCCACATATGTTAAAATGATTTGATTTATTGTAAAATAGTCTTTTTAATTTTGTTTTGTTTCAATTAAGTACTTTCTTTGTTTTTATACATAATCTTTGCATTTTTTAATTCATTTATTAATTTAGTTTTAAATTATTTTTTATGATAAAATATATATTTATATACTATTTAAATTAAACTATTTTCTAATATATATTAAAATTATTTTATTCTTGTATATATATTATTAAGTTCATATTATGTATATATGTTTTTTTTCTATTTATGTAAAATATTTAATTTCCTCTAAAACTACTTATGTTACACGTATTTTTTCTTTCATAATTTAATATATATATATATATATATATTTTAATGTGTACTTACATACATATACGTAAAATTAGAATTAGAATTATTCCATTGATTTCATAATGTTGTTGATGTATGTATGTTAATTAATTTTCTTTATCATTGATTAATGTTTGATAATTATTGATATTATGTACATTTTAATTCTCGTTTTATATTTATTGGTTGCTTGAGATTCAATACCATTATATTTCATTTGTACATAATTACTTCACGTTGTATGTTGTTATTCAATTGCATTTCATTCATTTATAAAGCCGTATTTTAACACCGTTCATGATTTTAAAAATCATTTTGTGCAAAGCTTTAAATCATAAGGCAATGCTCATGTTTAGAGGTTTCGAGAAAATCGTGCTCTAACTTACTAAGTTTCAATTTTCCTCATTAAAACCTAGCAACCGAGTATCCTTTCTCTCTTAAATTAAAATGCATAATATTTCAAATTAAAAAAACTTATTCACGAGAAATTGAGATATTACGCCCTAACTTATTGGGTGTGATATTTTATCATCTCGAGATAAGAATTCAAAAGAACAAAGGCAATATTCCGTATTCGGGAATTTTGAGAAATAGTGCCCTAACTTACTGGGTTTCGATTTTTCATTCGACCCAAATAGTGGAATATCCTTCTTAACTTTAAATGCACGAGTATTGAATGTCGAAGGATAAATCTAATTTTGAGAATATAAGATGTTGTGCCCTAACTAACTGAGTACGGCATTTTATTTCTTCGAAATAAGAAGCTTTGGCATCCAATATGATTCTGTCCAAATATATCTTAAGTAAATGGATCGTACTCTAGAATCTTTTCAAATTTTCGATGTCAGGACATTAATTAATCAATTTGGTACCAATTTTGGGCGTTGCGAGGGTGCCAATCCTTCCTCGTGCGTAACCGACTCCCGAACCTGTTTTCTTAGATTTTGTAGACCAAAATTATTGTTTTAATAAATCACAATGTTTTATTAAAATAATCCATCTCAAGGTGATCCGATCGCACCTCGAATAAAGGATCGGTGGCGACTCCATTTCCATATTTTTAAAGTCGATTCCCGTTTTTCAAAACTCCGGTCAAAAAAATGGTTTTGACAGCTTGGCGACTCCATTGGGGACCCTGAAAGAGAGTCAGGCCATAAATTGATTAATTTCTATCCTTTTGTTGAAAATTGAAAATTTGATTTGAAAAATTACGATACTTTTATTGCATTCATTCGCATCATCTCATTTGATTTCTATGGTTCGGGTCTTGTAGAATACTTTGCATCATATTGCATGACCGCTGGGTCACACCTTTAAGTGGGAGTGAGAAGCTACTCTTTCGTGAGGTTTTCACCTCCGTGCAGGATAGTGAATCGCTTCCGGGATACATTCGTACCTATGTCTTCGTGAGATTTTCCTCTCCGTGCAGCCATAGGGAAATGTATTCCCCTAAACCAAACTCGATCCATATGAGCCTATAATGGGTGAGGATTGAGGAATCTGCTGGTTCAGGTACCCTCAACTTTAGAACTCAAACTGCATGTAAAAGGCCCTAAGAGCCTACCCCAGATGGAGTTGTGATAAACCCTAGTGGTCACCCAATAGGTGCTTGAATATTTTACATGTTTTTCGTTTCTATCGTACTGACTATTTGTTTTATTTTTGTTGCTTTGCATGCATTTTCATATTAGAGAAGGGTGTCGAGTCGGGTTTGGTTGCTAAATTAGGGAGCTCGACATGGAAAACGACTTTCTTGATAAAACGGAAGACAATACGGATGTCTGTATATTTGTAATCCACTCTATGTAAAGAGCTTTGTTTTCAAATAAAGTTTCCTAAATGGAATTGAATCAGAATCGACACCTATTTACATTCATTTCATACATTCACATAGTATTACATCACATGCATGAGATTTCATGAGAAGACCCTGATTAATTAAAAATTATTTCAGTCAACCTAGAATACATGGAACAAAGGTTTGAGAGAATAGAGCAAAGGCAAATACTGATGCAAGAGTAGTTGGCCAAAATTCAACGGGATATGCGAGATCAAATGAATATGATGTGCCAGTTAACCCAATTACTAGTCGGGGGGCTTGAAAAAAAGAGTTGCGCAATGGTCAGCAGTGTAGATGATGATGAAGACATCGTTTATTCCCCAATAAATATCTAGACTCAATCAGGCACGCATTCACATGGGATACCAGTCATTATTGGACCCCAATGTCAGACCGATGCTTCGACCCTGTTCAACTTCCCGATAAGTTCATGTTTTAACCCGGAGGATGATCGAGCCAAACTGGTTATACTGACAGAAATAAAGGAAAGGGGAGAGTGGACTTCAAAGGCCCCGTGAAATAGGGAAAACAAAGTGAATAGCTTGAGCAAGCGTCCCAAATTAGTCACTGTAGGTCAACCGAGGGCTGTGACTACTAGCTATCAAGGCTCATCAAGACGAGAATCCAGTACAAAGCAACTCCAGTTTACACCGATTCCAATGACGTACAAGGAGTTATATCAAACCCTATTCGATGCACATGAGGTGGCTCCTAGCTACCCAAACGATGCAACCCCATATCCAAATGGTATGACCCAAATGCTCAATGTGAGTACCACGCGAAGTCACGGGGCATTCGATAGAAAATTGCCTTGCTTTCAAGAAATTGGTGGAAAAATTCATCGGCATGGGTATTGTGAAATTAGATGACACGCAAAATGCAGGAATATAAACCTGGGAGTGTTTTGAGCAATAGGACTGTGGAAGAGACATGTATTTTCTAAGGCTAATCTAGAGTAATATTCGAAACACACATTGCTTTCAGCCTAGGGGCAATAAGAGTCCTCTTGTGAAATAGGCTTGTGTCCAGAATTTTTATTTCAATAAAATGCATCATTTTGAGCAAATATTTTTCTATTTATAGATTCTTTTGTCCTTTGGATTTCTATGCAAATATTCTTTCATTCTTTATTCATGATCATACCATATAAATAAGCATCCTTAGAATCATTTATTTTTTGGAATTTGCCTTCGTACTTACAATAGGTACCTAGATATCAATGACATGAGTGATGCTGTTACTAACTCCCTTTTTGAATGAAATATGGGTCTAAGGGATCCCAAGACTTTGAAGATGACAGAAATTATAACATATCTTCTGATTTGTTAATACTGGATGAAAAACATATCCTACATCGCGAGCCAAGGAAGGAAATGAAGATCAAAGCTTAGCTCAATGTAGAAATAAGATTTCTTATATGTGGGGCATGGATGTTATCAGGCCAGTCTCATCAGAAGCTTCTGGCTGACACCAATTCATTTTCGTGGTTGTCAATTTCTTCACTAGGATGGTAAAAGTCGCTTCATATGCCAATATTACAAAGTCGATAGTCATCGAAACAAAGAAAAGAAAAAGAAAGAATACTGACAAAAAAAAGAAAAAAAATGTCAAAAAGATCACATTTAACCACACAAGAAGTCTGCGGTCTGCTCAAAGATCAGGTGCCACATATCAGTGCAACAAAAGAGAAAAACAAAGGATCATAAAAAGACCGAGACTTGTAAGGATTGGCATAAAGAAGTTACTATTTACCCTCTATGCTTATCAAACTTTGGCCAAGACTGTCACGGGGCCAACACGTTTCTCATTGGTTTTGCCCATTGGAGTCGAAATTCTGTCAGCGCTGAAATTGGATGAGGCAGAATAGATCCAATCTCAATATGATCAGTTGATGTTAAAAGCTATCCGTCATGGTCAGGTGATACGAGCTCAAAAAAAATGATTCGCCCTAGAAAATTTCATGATAGGGCTTTGAAGAAGACTTTTACCATGCAAAAGGGACTTCAGAAGAAAGTGGATGCCAAACTGGGAAGGACCTTATACGGCAAAGAAGGCCTGTTCTGGGGAAGCATGAATATTGACCGAGATAGATAGAAAGGACCTGCCTAATCCGGTGAATTCAGACTCAATAGAAAGATTTCCAAAGAGAAAAACAAACAAAAAAGAGGAAAAGAAAAAGAAAAAAATGAGAGGCCAAGGTGAAAACCTGCAAAGGGCACTTTGAGACCAAAGGGGAGTTGAGTTGAAAACCCGAAAAGGGCGGCTCAAATTTTGATCAAAAGTAGGGCATACAGCAGTCTTGCTATGCCTAAATTAATAATGAAGAAGTATGCTATGGGGCATCGACAAAGTACTCCAGATCCCCTAAACACATATCGAGCTTAAAATGGTCCTCAAGAAGTTGGAACAGAGAAGCTCAGACTGCGATATCTGGGGCACCTAGTTTCCATTTTACCCATTTTAAATTTGTTATTTGTGATTATATTATTCTTTTCAAAATATATTCACAATAAATTTCCTTTTTGATTGCAGTTGCTATCTTTGCCTAGCTTATTTGTTTCGAGCTATGCTCCTAATTAATTTCCTTCTTGTCCATTGTTATGATCTTTTTCAAATATTTTGCATTGAAATAACGGTTAGTGGACTAATAATATTTTCATAAAAGGAGTTTCGCATATTACTCTGGAAACTTCTAAATAATACAAGAACCCAAAACAGGATTATTGTTTAAAACTCACCAAGTTTAAGGAAGAGTCTAAACCGAGATTTTTCTCCGAATTTTTGTCAAAGATGGTGGTTGAACAAACGACAAGATATCTTGCATCGCTGATACAATCTTGACAAAAATTGGGCAATGTTAACCCAAGTGTAAAAGGGAATCATTCGCAAGAAAAATGATATTCTGCGTCCATGTAAATATCATGCATACACATGTGGTTAAGTCACACTGGAAGCGATCGATTGATCGAACAAGTTACGATCCTCTACCCACCGAGTTGTAGTGGCATGGATGGAAAATGATACAAGTCCTGCACCCTTGAATAGTAATGGATGGATGGAAGAAGAAACAAATCCTACATTTTGGAGTTGCAGTGGATTCGATTAAGATCTTATACCCCTAAGTCACAATGAGATGAACCCTGGAGTTACAGTGGGGCAAATCTATTGAGCAAGATATAATCGTCTTCTCGAGTTTTCTGTCGAGAATGCCAGCTGAACAAGAGGGCAGCATATTACCCTGATGAACAATGAACGATGACACATTAAGCAGGGATCGTTCTCATGAAATTCTGCATTCATGCAAGACACATTTAGGAGCATTTGATTCATTCCGATCATTGCATCCTAATCATTGTAAGAAATCATTTTCATGACATTCTGCATTCATACAAATGTCATCCATAAGACACATCTATTTAGGGGCATTTGATTCATTCCGATCATTGCATCTTAATCTTTGTAAAAAGACTATTCTCATGACATTCTGCATTCATACAAATATCGTCCATAATACATTTAGTTAGGAGCATTAGATTCATTCTAATCATTGCATCCTAACCATTTTGCATAAGCATAAACATAAAACTGATTTTACAAGACAGGTCACCTAGAAGACGTCGTCGCAACATCAGTGAATTCGAATATCTTGCTCTCCCGAGTGAAGCAGATTGAAGATAGCGGATCTGTAGTCCTGAAGTTGCGGGAGCGGATCGAAGCCATACAAGTCTTATCTCCTTGAAGTTCCAAAGTGGAGTAGGTTGAAATTACAAATCCTCCTCCCTGAGTTTACAATGAGGATCAGTCCGTATTTCTTTGAAATTTCAGTAGAAAAGATTGAAACTACGAATCTCTTCTCTCTAAATTTCTATCTCCTCAAAGTTCCAGTGGAGTAGGTTGAAATTACAAATCCCTCCTCCCTGAGTTTACAAAGAGGATCACCAGTATTTCTTTGAAATTTCAAGTAGAGAAGATTGAAACTACGAATCTCTCCTCTCTAAATTTCTATCTCCTCGAAGTTCCAGTGGAGTAGGTTGAAATTACAAATCCCTCCTCCCTGAGTTTACAATGAGGATCAGTCCGTATTTTTTTGAAATTTCAGTAGAGAAGATTGAAACTGCGAATCTCTCCTCTCTAAATTTCTATCTCCCCGAAGTTCCAGTGGAGTAGGTTGAAATTACAAATCCCTCCTCCCTGAGTTTACAATGAGGATCAGTCCGTATTTCTTTGAAATTTCAGTAGAGAAGATTGAAACTGCGAATCTCTTCTCTCTAAATTTCTATCTCCTCGAAGTTCCAGTAGAGTAGGTTGAAATTACAAATCCCTCCTACCTGAGTTTACAATGAGGATCAATCCGTATTTCTTCGAAGTTCCAATAGAGTAGGTTGAAACTACAAATCCCTTCTCCCTGAGGTTATTGAGGATCAAACTATATTTTTGAGAAGTTTCAGTAAGAAGATCGAAGTTACAAATCTCTTCTCTCTGAATTCCTATCACCCCGAAGTCCCAGTGGAGTAGGTGGAGGTTACAAATCCCTTCTCCCTGAGGTTATTGATGATCAAACTATATTTTTGAGAAGTTTCAGTAAGAAGATCGAAGTTACAAATCTTTTCTCTCTGAATTCCTATCACCCCGAAGTCCCAGTGGAGTAGGTGGAGGCTACAAATCCCTTCTCCCTGAGGTTATTGAGGATCAAACTATATTTTCGAGAAGTTTCAGTAAGAAGATCGAAGTTACAAATCTCTTCTCTCCAATTCCTATCACCCCAAGTCCGAGTGGAGTAGGTGGAGGTTACAAATCCCTTCTCCCGAGGTTATTGAGGATCAAACTATATTTTCGAGAAGTTTCATAAGAAGATCGAAGTTACAGATCTCTTCTCTCAATTCCTATCACCCCAAGTCCCAAAGGGAGTAGGTAGAGGCTACAAATCCCTTCTCCCGAGGTTATTGAGGGTCAAACTATACTTTCTTAAAGTTTCAGTAGAAGATGGAAGCTACAAATCTCTTCTCTCTCTGAAATTCTCTTTGGAGCAAGTTGAGACATCATTTCCCATACCCCGAAGACGCAATGAAGCTACTTGAAGGAAAGAAGTGCCAAGAAGTCAAAGATTCAAAGACCGGGCAAAAATGGTCCTTTTGAAGTCTTTGCTTCATTCTCGTTACGACAACGAGCAAAGAGGGGCAGCTGTGTAGGAGCCCATTTTCGCCCTACCCATTGTTAACCAATAAAAACCAAAAAATAATAAATAACAAAGTCCATTAAAAGTCCATTTTACAAGCCCAAAAGCTACTTACAAACCCAATACCTAACCCATTTACAAACTTGCCTAAGCCTAGCCCAATACATAACCCAATCCCGAATTGGCCCAAATGGCCCAACACCTTAATGTTTCCAGAAACCCTAAGGGTTTCTGGAATTTTCTCTTGCCGCTTCAAAGCACCTCCAACGCACATCGCCGTCGTGCGCCACGTCATCACCACCGTACTACCACGCACACATTGTACTGCGAAAACAACGAAATGACAACAAAAGGGGGCCAAACGAAGAAAAAAAAAGATAACAGACTGTATTTTTATTTTATTTTTCTTTCGATTTTCATTCGGCTATAAAAACAAATGCCGAAACATGTGTGAGGGATTCTGACTCTTTTGTATTACGCATATGATTTTTCGAATACAGAATACAAAAAAATAATCGAAGGTGATTTCCGGCTTTAGTTTCTGTCAAATTTCCGATTCTTTTACTGGCTATTCATTTTTTTTGTCTAATCTATCTCATGCAAAAGAAAAAATAAAAAGCGGAACTTACCTTTGAAGATCGAACCGACGGTCTGCCTTCTTTGTCGAAATCGGAAGAAAGGTAGTCACTGAGGTTAATACTCGAGTCTGGCCTGAGAGGGGGCAGTCAGTCGTGACCGAATCGGCCACTGATCGCCGATTACAATGGCGTTGAAGTGGCCAGATTTCTTTCTCTCCTTTGCGGCTGAGTATGAAAACATGGAAAGGCTAGGGTTCGGGCTAAATGAGGGTTAATTCCTCTTTAAGTCTGTATTAACCCATTACAGAAACGGCGCCGTCTGGGTTCGCGTTAATAACCTGAAACGACACCGTATTGTCCATTGCCCGATGACCCGACCCGAATGCGGCTAAGATCCGCGCGTTTCAGTCCAGGAAGGGATATATGCACTTTCAATCCTTCCCTGTTTCATGGTATTTTAATTAAGTCATATATGTATTTCTATTTTCTTAATTTTGCACTAAAATTCGCGCGCCTTTTCAAATCGGTCCAACTTGAACGCAGCATTTTTGAACTTAGAAAATATTGCTGTTTTAGTCCCTGATAGTTTATGTGAATTTCTATTTGATCCCCGCATATGTTAAAATGATTTGATTTATTGTAAAATAGTCTTTTTAATTTTGTTTTGTTTCAATTAAGTACTTTCTTTGTTTTTATACATAATCTTTGCATTTTTTAATTCATTTATTAAATTAGTTTTAAATTATTTTTTTATGATAAAATATATATTTATATACTATTTAAATTAAACTATTTTCTAATATATATTAATATTATTTTATTCTTGTATATATATTATTAAGTTCATATTATGTATATATGTTTTTTTTTCTATTTATGTAGATATTTAATTTCCTCTAAAACTACTTATGTTACACGTATTTTTTCTTTCATAATTTAATATATATATATATATTAATGTGTACTTACATACATATACGTAAAATTAGAATTAGAATTATTCCATTGATTTCATAATATTGTTGATGTATGTATGTTAATTAATTTTCTTTATCATTGATTAATGTTTGATATTTATTGATATTATGTACATTTTAATTCTCGTTTTATATTTATTGGTTGCTTGAGATTCAATACCATTATATTTCATTTGTACATAATTACTTCACGTTGTATGTTGTTATTCGATTGCATTTCATTCGTTTAGAAAGCCGTATTTTAACACCGTTCATGATTTTAAAAATCATTTTGTGCAAAGCTTTAAATCATAAGGCAATGCTCGTGTTTAGAGGTTTCGAGAAAATCGTGCTCTAACTTATCGAGTTTCGATTTTCCTCGTTAAAACTAGCAGCAACCGAGTATCCTTTCTCTCTTAAATTAAAATGCATAATATTTCAAATAAAAAACTTATTCACGAGAAATTGAGATATTACGCCCTAACTTATTGGGTGTGATATTTTATCATCTCGAGATAAGAATTTCAAAAGAACAAAGGCAATATTCCGTATTCGGGAATTTTGAGAAATAGTGCCCTAACTTACTGGGTTTCGATTTTTCATTCGACCCAAATAGTGGAATATCCTTCTTAACTTTAAATGCACGAGTATTGAATGTCGAAGGATAAATCTAATTTCGAGAATATAAGATGTTGTGCCCTAACTTACTAAGTACGGCATTTTATTTCTTCGAAATAAGAAGCTTTGGCATCCAATATGATTCTGTCCAAATATATCTTAAGTAAATGGATCGTACTCTAGAATCTTTTCAAATTTTCGACGTCAAGACATTAATTAATCAATTTGGTACCAATTTTGGGCGTTGCGAGGGTGCCAATCCTTCCTCGTGCGTAACCGACTCCCGAACCTGTTTTCTTAGATTTCGTAGACCAAAATTATTGTTTTAATAAATCACAATGTTTTATTAAAATAATCCATCTCAAGGTGATCCGATCGCACCTCGAATAAAGGATCGGTGGCGACTCCATTTCCATATTTTTAAAGTCGATTCCCGTTTTTCAAAACTCCGGTCAAAAAAATGGTTTCGACATATATTATAAATCAATTCAGCACATATAACATATATATATATATATATATATATATATATATATATTCAAATTTATCAACATTTATTTACTTATGAACTTACCTTGTACGGACGCGAACGGACCGGAACGACTAATCGATAACTTCCGATTTTCCCGATCCAAATCCGATTTCCACTTTTCTTGATCTAATTAAATACAAATTTAACTCTTTTATTCAACAAATCATTCAATTTAATCCATATACACATATTTAGGGCATTTTACAAATTAGCCCTCACATTTTCACATTTTGACACTTTAGTCCCTATTTCACAAAATCACAAAATATGCATAATTCAATTCAATCAATGCTTGGCTGAATATTCCTACACTTAATATAAGCCCATTTATTTCATTTATTTCACATTAGCCCAAAATAGTCAAATTCATCAAAAATTCAAAGACAAAACATATTAATCTATCACATATCTTTCATATTTCATCAACTATCATCATAAAGCTTACAAAATCATCAATGGAATAACTCACAATCTTTATCAAATTTAGAAATTGAGACTTGGGCTAGGTAGAAGACAAAGCAACGATCTCAAAAACATAAAAATTATCAAAAACCGAGCAAAACACATACCTAATTCAGGCTTTCAAAGGTGCCGAATATTCAAAGCTCAACTATGGTTTCTTTCTTCTCACTTTCAGCCACAAAAATATGAACAAAACATGTGTTTTTACTTTATGTTTTATTTTATTATCATATATTAACATAATTACCATATTAGCCTTTTTAATTTCATTTAAAATCCACTAACCTTAGGTTTTTATGCCCATCCATAATTTCAATGGTATATTATCAACATAAGGACCCTACATTAAAAGAACACATCAATTCAGCACATAATCAATTAAACCATAGCTTTTAAATTTTACGCGATTAAGTCCTTTTATCAAATCGGACACTCAAACGATAAAATTAATTCAAGAAAATTTCACACATATTAATTAACATGCTGTAAGCACCAAAAATAATATTAAAATATTTTTCTGACTCAGATTTGTGGTTCCAAAACCACTGTTCCGACTAGGGTCCAAACCGGGCTGTTGGATAGAGGATGGAGGTAGGATTCTATTATCTGATTTGCACATCTGTATCTGTATCTGAAATGGGCTCAGGCCTGAATCTGTATTTGTATCTGACATGGGCTCAGGCCCGATTTTGAATCTGTCTGATTGTGATATTCTGTATGTATACAGGCTTGACTCTGCTGGGTTACACACTCAGTTTACGTAAACTCACCCTTTTTCTTTTTGTCTGTACAGGTAACCCACAGCCTTAGGTGGACCGGTGCAGTGGAGGACTCGACGGTGTCCACTTATTTTACTGTTTTATTTTGATTTTGGGTTATTAAGTTTTGGCATTGAAGTTGTAATTTCTGGGACTCTGGACTCTTTTAAGACTTTGACGTTGGTTTGGGTTTTTTGATTTTTACTTATTTAAAAACGGTGATGGTTTTCTAAGATCTTGAACGGATTTTTTGGACACAACGTTTTTACAACCTTCCGCAACAAACATGTTTTATCTCTAAATATTTTAATGAAAGAAAGCTTTGAGATTAATAACAACTCTAAAGGTTAATGAACTAGAACGATTTTAACTTAACGACAATGGTATCAACCCATTTCATGTGACATTTCCGGATTCTGCCATAATGTCTAGGCCGGGTTTTGGGGTGTTACAGTGTGGTTATTATGTGTGAAGCTACAGACTTGCTGGAGCCTTCTAGGAGAAAAGCGAAAGCAAAGAAAAGCTAGTTTAAGCTTTCGGTGACAAGGCGGAAGCATGAACGGTGAGTGTTTGGTATTGCTGCTTGTAGACACGATTCATAGCGTTAATTGGGAGCTTAGGAATAGCCTAAAACCCTATCCTAAGTTCCGAGTGTAAGCTTTCTTAGACCCCTCATTTATTTCGCAAAGTATGTGATTGTGTGAGGTGGATTGAGTATTAAGTTGTGATAATGTGACATGTAATAGCTCTTGTGAATGTGTTAGTTGTGGGCATGTGAAACGTGTCGAATGATAGTGATGATGTTGTGTTAGCGATATCAATGTGTAGTGAAATTGTGTAGAAAACGGTAAGTGCGTTTGTGTTGAATTGTGGAATGTGATGCTAATGTAACAAGTAATGTGTGTGAATACTTGTATGTGATAAACTAATTTTAATGCACACCTATATGGACGGATATGTGATGGCTCAATGAGCATAGTTGTTACACTTAAGGTGCAAATAAATATGAATCTGATAAGCATGCAATGTGTACAAATTTGTGATATGAATTGATGATTATGAATAGAGATTATGTGCATTAAAAAAGTAATTAAATGTGTGTATTTGCGGATATTTTGGCCTTGTGATCTTTTGATATCGTTGGATATAGTTGGCATGCCATAGGATTGTGAGTACTCACCCTTGTGTTTTGTGATTTGGGCATTGAGGCCTCGGGACAGTTTGGAGAGATAAGGGAATGTGAGCTCTATTAATCGGGATATATTGGTGTGTTGAAGAGTGTTAAATGCTATGCTTTTGGGATATGTTCGACTCTTTGAGTCATTGGTGTGATGGAGATTCGTGTATTCAATGTGTGGTGATAGAGCTCACTTTTATCTTTCATGCTTCCAGGTTTCCACTTTATCATTAATTTTTTAATATATGGAAATGTTGTGTGTAAATGCTTGTGAATATATATAAGGTAGTCTAGCAGGTCATTAAAGCATGAACACATTGTTTTGTCTTGATGAATTATCGTTAAATGTGATTTTATAAAAAGTGATATTACGGTATGTGATTTATGCATGAACATGTGAATAAATAAGCTAATTGAGTTTATTAATATTGTATGAATATGTTAGCATGTCATCATATTAATGTGTGATTGCATGTGAGAGTATATGCTAGATTTATGATTTAATGAAGCGTGAATATGTTAGTTTGACTTGGTTGGAATATGGTTGTGAACGTGTTGTAGTATGCTCTTGTTTAACCTTTGATGTTTTGTATACATTATGGTTATTCCGACATTCACTGAGCTTGTTTAAGCTCACTCACTCTTTCTAACCATTGCTAATATTTAGCGTTTACGATGTGAGCGGTCTAGAAATTCCAAGGAAGTGATCCAATTTAGGCTTAATGGTTGAATGGGTGAGATTATTGCTATTCTTTTGAACTGTGGGAATAATGCAATATGGTAGATTGTTGGTTGATTATTGCCGTGATGTTTTAAATGATTGCTTGATTTTATTATTCATTGCATTAATGGACGTTTGATGTTAGTCCATTAGTTTACTTAGCTTAAATTATTGATGACGTATTGAATTGCAAATATGGATGTTTTGATGACGAATATTGAGGTTTTATAAACTTGTTGAAGTGGTATATGTCTGATTGAGTTAGATACCCTGTTTTGGTGTTATTCTTGTTGCTCTGTGCATAGGGATCGATAATTAAGTATTTAGTATCGATACACCCATGAGATTTTGAATGTGCAGGAAGTCAATAACTCAATTTGGTATCGATACCATTTCTAAAGTATCGATACTCGGGGTAATAATACTGATACGTTTTGGATTTGTATCGATAATTACTGAGCTTTAATTTTTGCAGGAAAACAAAATGCTAATTTGGCACCGATTTTCTAAACGGTATCGATACCATCTATGAGAAATATTGATACCTATGTGATCTTGTGGAAATTTTTGTTAAGTGGTCTTAAAGCATACTTCTATTTTTTTATAAGCTCGTTTAATATATGTTTAGCATAATTTAATGTCACCTAGGGTATTCTTGACTTGGAATATCTAGGGTACAGTACAGGCTGCACTAGTGGAATCCGTTTAGAAGTACACTTCTTCTATTTGATATTGATTGTACAAGTAGAATCCATATGGAACTTCTCTCCTTCTATTTGATATTGATTAGAATAGGTTTTATAACCTATAAATAGAAGTAATCGAAACTCCTCTTGTATCATTTGAATTTCAATATTAGTGAATTTTCTTCTCCTCTACCCATGGTTTTTTTCCTGAAAGGGTTTCCACGTAAAATCTACGTGTTCTTATTTTTTCGCTCTTGTTTCTTTGCGATCGTTTTTTATTGTCATTATTTACATCCAGTTTTTATAATTTAAATTAATAAAAATTTAGAAAAACTTAAAATTAACAAAAGAAACTAAAATAAAAAATTTGAGCAAAAGAATTGAGCTTTTTCGTGGTGAGAATCATATCGATTATGGAAGGTCCAAAAAGGCGAAAGATGTTTGGAATAATAAAATAAATGAAATAAAACATTAAATAGAAGTAATAAACAAATAGAAATATTGTTATATTACCTCATCATCAATTAATATAATGTTTCATCTCTCTCTCTGGTGTTATTGTTGTTCGAATATGATTTCCTATTGTCTCTTCGAAGAACTATTGCTTTAATACTCTATCTTTTTTTAAATAATCCTAAATTATTAATGCTAACAAATCTGTTTTTTTTTTCTAACAATTTTTTTAAATGCAAAAAATTAAATATACCTAACTATTGAATATTATTTAGGCTTAAGGGTACTTGAACTTTTTCAAAAAAAAAAAAAGTCATTGCTTTTTTTTTACTCATTTAGGTACTTGAACTTTCAAAATGCATCAGAAGACCCTCAAATCTTTTCAAAAAAAGCAATTAAGCCCTACTTTTTTTTTTGCACTCAATTGTGTATTTGAACTTTCAAAATGCATCAAAAAGACCCTCAAACTTAAAAAAAAAAAGAAGCAATTAAACCCCTGCTTTTATTTAAAAATAGAAAAAAATTATAAAAATTTAAAATAAATAAAAACTATAAATTTTATTAAAAAATTCAAATATTAAAAAATTATTAAAAATTAGAAAAAAATATAAAAATTGTAAAAAAATAAAATATTGTAAAATTTTATAAAAATAGTAAAAAATTATAAAATTTTATAAAGTCGTAAGAAAATTATACAAAATGTAAAGAAATATAAATTTCATAAATTTTTTTATGAAAATTATCCTACCAAAAGGAGCGTTTTATAATTTTTTATAACTTTTATTTATTTTTATTTTTTTATCATTTTTCGCTACATGTCACGCTTTGTTGCGACAAGTGATGACTTTAATTAAAAAAAAACTAAGGGTCGTTAATTTTTTTATGATTTTTATAAAATTTTACTATTTTTTATTTTTTATTATTTTTATAAAAAAATCTAATTTTTAATAAATTTTAAATTTTTTATTAAATTTAATATTTTTTCTAAAATTTATTTTTTATAATTTTTTTCTAATTTTTAATAAGAGCAGGGATTAATTGCTTTTTTGAAAAACATTTTGAGAGTCTTTTTTTATGCATTTTGAAAGTTCAAGTACCCAATAGAGTGGGAAAAAAGTAAGGGCTTAATTGCTTTTTTTGAAGAAGTTTGAGGGCCTTTTTGATGCATTTTAAAAGTTCAAGTGCTGAATTAAGTGCAAAAAAAAGGAGGGGCTAATTGCTTTTTTAAAAAAAAGTTTGAGGACTTTTTACACTATTAAACCTTTTATTTATAACTCTAATATTTTTTTTATATTATACTTAAAATTCAAAACTTAATTTTACACCATTTTTTAAAAAATTACATCAACTATTGTTTAAATTATTGTTAACATGATTATTATTATTAATAAAAAAATATGGCGTATTATCGATTAAAATTAAAGTCGTGCAATAATATAATACCTAATAAATTGTTTAAAAGTTGTGATATGATAAAATTATAAAAAAATTATGATATGAAATATCCTCTCTTTTTTTTGTACTAATTTTAAATAAACTCAAGTTCTACTTCTTCTAAATTATTGTTTAAATATATATACATAATCAGCCCAGAAATTCAACTAAGGACGTTTTGTATTTGTTGAAAGATTAACATGATTATTATTATTAAAAAAAATATAGCCTGATTATTATTAATAAAAATATGAATTAACAAAAAGTATATATTTTGTGAATTATTTAATTCTTAATATTTAAATATAAAATAATTATTTTAAATTAAATTAAAATTATATTTAAATGTTCATTTAGTAATACCATAAAAAATAAAGATATTTTTGTTTATTCAAAAAAAATTCAAATCTATATTTTTATATTGAGTTAGTATTTGATACACTGATAATATATATTTTTATTTTGCAAATATAATTAAGAGATTGACAAATATTTTATAAAAATATATAAAAAATACTTAATTCAACAAATTCAATATCAACTCGAATATTATATCACATTTGACCTTAATATTTAATGGGATATTTACTATAATTTAAATTAGTCGGTCTGGTACTCAAATTACTACGTCCACGATATGTAGAAATGAGTAAAATAATATGGCAGATCTCAACTACTTCCCTAATGGGGTCATGTATAATAACTACATCGAAATTAATTTTCCAGAGTCCCAATCAATTTGTCTGATATATTATCTGAGAGAAAGTGGGTCTAAAATTTTAAGAAAAAGATATAGTCAAATGAAGCATTAAATATTTGATTATATCAACTTGACACCTGCATTATTTAATGCATGCAATCACATTTTAAAAAGTGATATTTGAAAGGTGAATGACGTTTTAGTGGTAGAATTTAAACAAAGTTTTATTGCGTAAATGATATGTGTGGGCTCTATCCAAAATAATTTTCTCTGTAGGTTCCATAATTATTAATGCCATTCCAATAAATTTTGATTTTTAATTCCTTGTATTTTTTTTTTAATTTGATTTATTTTTTGTTGATAGACCAATCTCCTAATGTTGAAAAGGAAAATCTCCATTGTACCCTTAGAAGTTATAACACTGTAAATTTTACTTATATTTTTCCTATAATATAGTAGCTCACTTCGGTATTTTTTTCTAAAAAAATTCTCACAATTTCTTGGTTAAGAGTGTTGATATTCATATCTATATTGTGAAATTGAATTGTAAGATTGTTCGTCAATAATGTGTATCTTAATGATTTACGGTTGTTAGTAATATGTGAGTGGTAAATTTTTTTTTTTCGTGAACAAAATAAAATTTTCTCAATTTTGATCCGTAATGAATCATTCTTTTTTTTTTTTTATGAGGTGATTGTGACTTGTATATGCCACTCAACATGCTAATGTTATTATTTATACTACTCAATTGTCAATAAAACTATCACAAAACCCTTTTATATCCATTTTAGTTTTTCTCTTAAAAAAATATTAATTTATTTGTTAGATGAGTGAGTAAAGAAACTTCTCTTTTAAAATTTGGTGTTTATATATAAAATATAATAATAAATTTAACCCTCAACATTTATACATTTATTAAATTTGATCCATACCTTATTTATTGGAAATAAATTAGATTTTTTTAAAACTAATAAGGGTAAAGGGTCAAAAAGGCCTTAGTAACAAATTGAAAAAAATCAATTAAGTCCCTTCAAATTTAATTTTTTTTAAGAAATCATAAAAATTATAAACAATTTTTTTTAAAAAAAGTTATAAAAAATTTAAAATTGTTATTAAAAAATAACAATATCAACCCATTAAAATCAAATAGTTATACAATCTTAAAATCAAATCATAACATCATCAATTCAGGAAAATTCTAAATAGTGTTAGTTCTTAGGGTAGCGTTAAGGACAACCTAAAAGGATTCATAAATGTTGGGCGTAAATACTAAAACATTGCATGAAAGGGGTTATTTCGAGCAACATAAATATGCAATAAAAATCACTTTTATAATTGCTATATTGTAATGTGTATAGGCCTGATTGGACAAAATAATTAGAACATATTAAATACTTTTATAAATGCTAAAAATCTAACATGAATAGGACTTATTAAACATACAATTCAATCATACAACTTCACATTCAACTTGTCCAAATCGAACAACAGTAACATGGTGCAAATTCTGAAATTCAACATGAAAGCTTCACATTCCAATCGTCCCTAAACAAATAGCACGTACAATGCTAGGATCGAACAAATTAATAATGTAAGTTTGTATGTTCAGAGGTTTTTTCAAAAAGCATACATAATGCAACCAACTTAGGAGATTCAAAAAGCATTGATTTACCATCAATCCTTCCAATGACAGTCGACATTCAATCAAGCTCAAAATCGAACCTTACCTAACTCAAAACATTCTATAAACAAGAAGATTTATGAACATATTCAGCTACTAAAACTGCAGAAACCTCTATAACAATTTATCAATTTAACAAGTATAAATAAAAACTCAAGAGAACTTAGCGACATCATAAGCATACATTCACTTAAACATCATCAACCGACATTTAGACAACTTGTTCCCATCATTAACATCATTTAACAAATAATTGAGCAACAACAAACATCATTTTCGAACAATATTATGATGCACAAATGAATTGTACTAAATACCAATTGAACAGTTTTATCATTTACAAACCGAGCTACATCCATTCCGAACAGCATTTTATTGCACTCAAAGGACCGAATTAACCATGCACTAACCAAAAATATCAAACATCAATGTGAACAACTTAATTACATCAACAATGAAAAGAAAATAACAAACAACATCAACTCGACATTAGAACAACTTAACTCACATACCTCATTTCACAGCATCAAGGCATCATAATTTACAACAATAAACCCTCTTCAATTACAACTTTAAAATAACCTAATTTCTGTATTAAGACAACTTAAATTCTAGCATTAGGTCCACTTTAATTAATGTTTCCAAACAACATAATCTACATCATTACATAACTCATAAGACATTTTCAAGTATAAGACAAAATAATCATCAACAACATCCACTCCTGATTCAGACTCGACTCAACCTTCGCATGTACCTCTAAAACTAAATTTTCGAGCTTGATTTAGTTTGAGAATCGACTAAACTTATAGTTCTGATACCACTAAATGTAACACCCTATACTCGATCCGATCGTCGAACCTAAGCTACAGTGTGTCATAATCATTGTCGAAGCAACTACGAATAATTCCCCACTAAATTATACAATTAATATAACTAAATCAAACGAATATATATTCCTTAAATATACTTAAGTAATTACGAGTTTCATTTATATGCATCTAATATCATACAACCGAGCAACCATATATATATATATAAATTAGTACTAGACTATAAAGATCAAAGTCTGATTGTAATATTATTTAATACCGTGGACTCCAACCTACTAGGTACATGCCAATATAATGAAGGGTGGAACAACCAAACATTTTTTAGACCGGGATTTTGGATGGGATGCTGAGGTCGAAGCTCAAAAAAAAAAATCTCGAAGTAAACCTAACTTGTGGACGAAGAAAATAAACTAGATGCCGAGTAAAGTTCTAAGTGGTATTTCCATAACTTAAGCAATAATAGTATAATCAATTCTATCCTAAGTAAAACAATTCAATCATACAATATCCATCAGCTTAGCATAATATAAATTCAAGATTCCTTTAGTTACATAACCTATTATATACCATTGCGATTTGTATCCCATTCCATATAACAATTAAATTATACAAATTTCTATTCTTTTCCTATTTAGCCCTTAGTTCGATAATCAATTTCAACCATAGCATTCCACTCAATAATTATAATTAATTTACCTCAATATTGCATTCCACTCAATAATTATAATTAATTTACCTCAATATTGTATAAGACATTATATCATGAATAAACAATAACTAAATTGGTTTCGGGTCATATAAATACAAACTGAAAGCTCACGTTACCCGTCATCGTCTCTCACTTTCCTTTTCCCTTTTGACGATGTTGCGTTGTTCTTCGATTTAATTTGCCAATTTTACAACATAGACCACCTTAAATAGAACATTAAATTTAAGCACAACATTTAACATAACCAAATTTGGATCGCCCCAAAACAACCTCATTAGAATAATTCAAACTGACCATACCACCATTAATATGTCTTCCATTAAACAACTTTAATGCATCATAAAAGCAGGGCAAATTGGACATGACCTTTGTAATAATTTGAACACATAATTGCATTTTTAAAGACACTTTGGCTACCTAAAACAACATTAACAACTTATATCATTCACGATTTATAGTATAAATAAGACGCATTTAAGTATAAGGGAAATGCTAAAATTTCAACATTCAAACAAGCTTCAGTTCACTTGTTGAACAACATTCATCTCAATTTCAATTTATCATAACATAATCAGTTCAGGAAAATTCTAAGTAGTGTTAGTTCTCAGGGCAGCGTTAGGGACAGCCGAAGAGGATTTGTAAATATTTGGTGTAAATACTAAAACATTGCATGAATGGGGGCTGTTTCAGACAACATAAATATGTAATAAAAATCATCTGTATAATTATTATATTTTAATATTTATATGCCTGATCGAATAGAATAATTAGAAAATATTAAACACTTGTATAAATGCTAAAAATCTAGCATGAACAGGCTGATTCAGACAACAAAAATGGGACTTATTAAACATACGATTCAGTCATACAACTTCACATTCAACTTGTCCAAATCGGACAGCAGTTAGCATGGTGCAAATTTTGAAATTCAACATGAAAACTTCACATTTCAATCGTCACTAAACAAACAACACATACAATGCTAGGATCGAACAAATTAATAATGTAAGTTTGCATGTTAAAGGGCTGTTTCAAATAACAAACATAATGCAACCAACTTAGGAGATTCAACAAGAATTGTTTTACCATTAATCCTTCCAATGACAATCGACATTCAATAAAGCTAAAAATTGAACCTTACCTAATTTAAAACATCGTATAAACAAAAAGATTTATGAACATATTCAGCTACTAAAACTACCAAAACCTCCATAACAATTTATCAATTTAACAAGTATAAATAAAAACTCAAGAGAACTTACCGACATTGTAAATTTACATTCATTTAAACATCATTAGTCGACATTTAGACAACTTAATTCCCATCATTATATCCTATTTATACCTACTCACTTAACATCATTTAAAAAATAATTGAGCAACAACAAACATCATTTTCGAACAACATTATGATGCACACAATGAATTGTACTAAATATCAATTTGAATAGTTTTATCGTGTACAAATCAAGCTACATCCATTCCAGACAGCTTTTTATTGCACTCAAAAGACAAAATTAACCATGCATTAACCAAAAAGCTCAAACATGAATTTTAACAACTTCCATAATTTCCAATCATCAACCAGTTAGACTAAAATGTGACACCAACCAATTTTTCAGCTGAATTCGACAATAAGATAACATCATAAATGAAAATGAAATTAAAAGTTTAGGGTTCAAAAACTCACTAAAAATCTTCCTAAGACCCGATTCTACCTACTCTAGCTTGGACCTCCCTATTTCCAATTGGGTTCTCTCTTTCCTTGCAACCTTGGCTTATCAATGATAACTCTAGAATATAGAGTTATCTTCAGCAACTTTAGACTAATAATTCATGCAAATTTTGAGTAGTTGATAACAAATTTTGGATTTTTTGTTATAAGTCTGTCATGTTGGATAAAACTAAGAATTTTTCTTTTTATTTTGGTCATTTTATATGCTAAACACATGAATTTTGTAGTTTTGAAGATAGCTGGTACACTAGAAGAAAAGGCAATCATGAAGCTCACCTATTGATGCTTAATGCTGTAGCATTTCTATAGCATAAGCCATGCAAAAGTGAACTGAATTCCTTGGATGCCTGTAACACCCCAAACCCGGTCTAGACGTTACGACCAGATCTGGAATGTCACAGGGAAAGGTTGTAAAAAGGACTTTGGAAATTTTAAAGAAAAAAAACGAAGGTTTGAAACTTTTCGTTTTAGGTGATATGATAAAAACAGTGATTTGTAGTTTTAAGAAAGATTTCCGAGTTGGGTTAATCAAAAATTTGTTATCTTTGTTGGCACTTGAAAGAAAACAGTTGTTTTATGACACTTATATTTTGAAAACTTCATCTTAACTTTCGTGTTAAAATATAATAATGTCATATCTTAAATAAGTAATAACTAAGAAGAACCGCATATTAACTTAAGAAGGCCTTATTACATAACAAAATCCCCAATTAAAATAATTTGTAAAAAGAAACGAGTTTACGAAAAGAAACATTTTATGGCCTCCACGAGTCCGCCTCGGCTCCCAGATCCACGAGCTACTGATTACCTACAAAATTAAGCAGAGGGGTGAGTCACCAAGACTCAGTGTGTAAATCCCCTTATGTCACATAAATGGCATCAAGCCCACAACCGCACATTGGGCCCTAGCCCACTCAAAGTAGCATACACAAATATGAATGAAATGTATCCCAAACCCAACCTAGTTTTTTTTCCATCCTCTACACGCCACCCGTACCAGCCCAACACACCGTGGGGATTTCTACAATCAACCCTCCATCCGCTACACGCCTCATCATGCGTGGCACCAAGCCACTGGTGACCAAGTCACTATTAACATACGTAGGGCCAACCCACCGTGGTACCAAACCACCGTGACAATCCCTGATGAATATATGTGGTGCCAACCCACTGTGGTACCAAACCACTGGGACAAGTCACTAAATCATAGATATATATATACGTGGTATTAAACCACCGTGGCACCAAGCCACTGAGACATGGTCACTAAATCAGATATATGTGGGGCCAACCCACTTGTGGTACCAAACCACTGTGACAGTTTCTAATACTTCCCCTTTCGCATCATAACCCAAACCCATGCAGAACATACAAATCAAATGAATGCACATGCTCTCATCATAGTGACAGATTACAGCATACATTTTCATACCCATTAATAGAACGTCATAGTCACTTACCTGGTATCCCCAGCTTTACCCACAAGGGTATAACGACTTTTTATTCAGTCACTTCGGCTTTTCAGCCCATACAGTTAATAACACACATTAATAACAGAGTGTGAATATTCTACACACCTGATAACACGCAATACTATGCTTTCTATGTCGACACTCTCGTTAGCAGGGACGACGGCTATCTGTCTATCCTGCTCTGAAGCTGGTCCACAATCCGGTGGCCAGTCTCGTATTGCCGATACAGCTCACTTCTTAAACTTTGGAATAGGGGTTACGGACGCACTCCTCTCCCCGGCTTGATCGTTCCTTGCATCCATGAATAGCCTTGATCAGAAAATTGCTATACGAAAGAAATGATTGTTTAACAACACTACTGGGTTAAGGCAACGAACGACGAACAGAAAGGCTAACAGAATAACTAGGGAGGAATCCCTTACCTTGTCTACTAGATGGTTCGTACCACAAATACTTCACCCTCAACTAAGATGGTTTGCAAAAGAGAGAGGCTCGACCTAACAATCATAACTAGCCCTTGAATATTCGGCTAATCAAGAAGAGATTTGAAGACAAAAACAAAGGGGTATTGGACAGACTTACCTTGAGTTGGAATAGATGAAGAAGTGTAATCCCTCACACCCTAGGCTATACAACGCCATTGATTTTGCCAGAACAGATGAAACAAATACCCGATTAGTGAAAAGGAAATAGCGATTGAGGGGTTTAGAGAAGAAAAGAAGTAGATGCCGCAAGAAAATGAAGAAAGAGAGATTCGGCTTTTGTGGTACAAGAGAAAAGAACCTTACCTTCAATGATCTCGTAGCAGGGTGGAATCGATCCAATAGGCCGAAAAGGCTATTCAGCTATGAGAGAAAGAAAACAAAACTTTGAAGAAGAAGAACTATAGTTTCAGCTTAAGAAAAGAATAGAGATAGAAAATGGAATACAAGGAAGTGATATAGTGTTTTCGGTTGTAAAGATAATGGAAATGGGAAAAGAGAAAGAGAAGTTTCGGCAAGGTTTAGATAGTTTCGGCTTAGAGGAAAAGAAAGAGAATGGGAAGAATGAACTAAGGTTCGGCTAAAAGATATTGAAGCAAAGAAATGCACAAATGGTTTTTTCTCAAATTCGGCTAAAGATTCAAAAAAAAAGAGGTAAAAGCTTGCTAACACTTTCGGCATACAAGTCAAAGAGAAAAGAAAAAGAGCTCAAAAGAGTTTTAGCACCAATCGGCAATCACACCCTTCTAATGACTGAATTGGTTCCAAAGGAAACCAAAGAGAAACCTAAGACCTCTAATGCCTTTCAGCACACCACCCTACTAGCTCAAAACCAAAATTCTCCCCCCTTCCAACATTCAAAATCCAGCCAACAACCCAACAAGCCACTCCTCCCTTGTTAAGCTCCTACTTTTACTCCCATTCACCCATTTGAAATAGTTGACCAACTCAAATCCCCCCATCACCTCCTAGCCACTCATTTCAAATTCTTTGACTTATTCCACCAACCACCCTGAAGAGTCCCACTGGAAGCCACCTCCTTAGCTTCCTGACGCAAAAAGAGAGCTTCCAAATGCTGCCAGCGCGACTAGAACTCCTTCCCTCAGCTGCCCATTGTTGACGCCACCCTCCTTGCTCCCTAAGTGGCATCACTAGCCACCTTACCACATCACTCATTGTGTCAAAAAAACACAAGAAAATACTATTAAGTCCTGCCTCAGCTGGCTCCCCCCTAACAGGGCTTAAAAACAAAAAATTTGCCAAGGCCCTGGCTTAACCCCGGGCCTTCCCTGGACCCCTAAACACACCAAATTAACACATAGAGCATAGCGTACACACACACAACACATATTAAATGCAGAACCCCAAAATCCAGGATGTTACGGTTTTACCCCCTTAAAGAAATTTCGACCTCGAAATTTTACCTGATCAGAAGAGATGAGGGTATTGCTGTCGCATCACATCCTATGGCTCCCACGTAGCTTCCTCTGAACCGTGATTCCGCCACAACACTTTAACCAACGGAACCGTCTTCCTTCGCAATACCTTAACGTCACGATCCAAGATCTGAACTGGTTCCTCTTCAAAGGATAGATCAGGCTTTACTTCGATTTCTTCCACTGGCACAATATGAGGTGGATCCGAACGGTAGCGCCTCAGCATCGAAACATGAAACACATTATGAATTTGACTTAATTCTGAAGGTAGCTCGAGCTGATAAGCTACCGGTCCCACACGCTTCAACACACGGTAAGGCTCGATGAACCTAGGGCTCAGTTTACCCTTCCGTCCAAACCTTAAAACTTTCTTCCATACTGAAACCTTTAAGAAAACCCAGTCTCCTACTACAAATTCTATGTCTTTACGTTTCAGATCAGCATAGGACTTCTGCCTGTCGGACGCTTCCTTCAACCGAGTTCGAATCAACTTAACTTTCTCTTCTGTCTTCGAAACCAAATCCGAACCCAACATCTGACGCTCACCCAACTCTGTCCAGCAAGTAGGAGTGCGACACTTCTGACTATACAACGCTTCATACGGTGCCATCTGAATACTAGACTGATAGCTGTTGTTGTATGCGAATTTTGCCAACGGTAGAAACTCCTCCCAACTACCCCCGAAATCTAAAACACAACCCCTCAACATATCTTTCAAGATCTGAATTACCCTCTCAGACTGACCATCAGTCTGTGGATGAAACGCGGTGCTGAAATCCAATCTTGTACCCAACGCTTGATGTAACGCCTTCCGTAAACCTCGACGTAAACTCCGGGTCTCTGCATGCGATATGATAGACACTGGTACCGCATGCAACCTTACAACCTCTGCTACATACAGCTTGGCTAATTTCTGTAGAGAGTAGTCAACACGAACTGGTATAAAATGAGCAGACTTCGTCAATCAAAACTGTTCCCGCAGATCCCGATACATCTTACTTCCTCCAGGATGCATAGCGTATGGGCTACTATGCGCTTCCTGTAGGATCTTACGTCTCAACTCAAGATCTTTTGGCATACAAGTCTTTCCTCGAAAACATAATTCCCCATCACTATTCACACTGAAATCCGTTATCCCATCACTTGCTCCCAACTGAAACTTCGAATTTAACGACTCATCAGCCAACTGCTTCTCTTTAATCTGGCTGACCCAATAAGGCTTCACTTGAAGTTCAGCTAATAAAATTCCATCATCATATAAGCTGAGATGAGCAAACATTCCTCTCAAGTCAGAGATCACCCTACGACTTAGTGCATCCGCCACCACGTTAGCTTTACCTGGGTGGTCCTCGATCGAGCAATCATAATCTTTTAACAACTCGATCCATCTCCGCTGCCTTAAATTCAACTCCTTCTGGGTAAGGAGATATTTTAGGCTCTTGTGATCTGTATAAATAACGGACTTCTCCCCATACAGATAATGCCTCCAGATCTTCAAAGCAAACACTACTGCAGCCAATTCCAGATCATGCGTGGGATAATTCACCTCATGTGGTCTCAACTGCCGAGACGCATATGCTACCACCTTCCCTTCCTGCATCAACACACATCCCAAACTTGTGTGCGACGCATCGCAGTAAACAACAAACTCCTTCCCGGCCTCAGGCTGTATCAACACTGGAGCTTCCATCAAGATTCTTTTCAGCTTCTCAAAACTCTCCTGTTGCTTATCAGACCAGACAAACAGTACCCCTTTTCGCAACAACTTGGTTAATGGTGCCGCAATCAAAGAGAACCCCTAAACAACCCTTCTGTAATACCCAGCCAAACCAAGAAAACTCCGAATTTCTGCCACAGACTTAGGCGGCTTCCAATCCAACACAGCTTCAATTTTCCAGGGATCAACCCTAATCCCCTCAGCAGACACAACATGGCCCAGAAAGGTAACTTCACTTAGCCAAAATTCACACTTACTGAATTTGGCGTACAGCTGTTTCTCCCTCAGGATTTGTAAGACCACCTGAAGATGCAAATCATGCTCCTCCTCCGATCTTGAATAAACCAGGATATCGTCTATAAATACCACAACAAACCGGTCCAGATAGGGTTGGAATACCCGATTCATCATGTCCATAAACGCTGCTGGTGCATTGGTCAACCCAAATGGCATCACCAGAAATTCGTAGTGACCATAGCGAGTCCTGAACGCCGTCTTACGAATATCCGCTTCTTTGACCTTAAGCTGATGATATCCCGACCTCAAATATATCTTCGAGAAGACTGAAGCCCCCTTTAGTTGATCGAACAAATCGTCAATCCTCGGCAGCGGGTATTTATTCTTGATGGTCAACTTATTCAACTGATGGTAGTCAATGAACATACGCATTGATCCGTCCTTCTTCTTAACGAATAGTACCGGCGCTCCCCAAGATGACACACTCTGTCGGATAAAACCCCGATCCAACAGTTCCTGAATTTGGGCTTTTAATTCCACTAACTCCTTTGGCGCCATTCTATATGGGGCAATAGACACGGGCGCTGTCCCTGGAAGAAGATCAATACCGAATTCCACCTCGCGATCCGGAGGTAATCCTGGAAGCTCTTCTGGGAAAACATCAGAGAACTCTTTCACTGCTCTAACTTCCCCCACAGTTAATTCCTTGGCCTCCAGAGCACAAACAAAAGTTATGAATGCCTCACATCCTTTCCTCACCATTCTTTCAGCCTTTAAAGCGGACACTACATTAGACAAGTAGTTCCTCCTTTCACCTATCACCACCACCTTATCATCCCCAGGAGTCCTTAACACCATACGCTTGGCTGCACAATCCATATTTGCTCGATACTTCACTAGCCAGTCTATTCCTAAGATTAAATCGAACTCCCTGAACGGTAGTTTCATCAGATCAGCAGGGAAAACCATCCCTTGAACCTCTAAAGGCACCCTCCTAAAGAGTTTATTCACTATTACCGATTGTCCTAAAGGGCTAAGTACAGTCATCTCTCCAGAAGTAGTCTTAGAGTCTATGTTCAGAGTTCTCGATATAGTACTAGCAACATAAGAATGTGTTGATCCAATATTAATCAGTGTAGTATAAGGCAACCCATAAGTAAGAAACGTACCGGTTATGACATCCGGTGCATCGCCCTCCTCTCGGCGTCTAGCTGCATAGACCAACCCCAGTTGTCTTGCATCTGCATTCCCAGCACCTCTGCCCGGTGCTCCACGTCCACGACCGAAACCATTACCCCTTCTGGCTGGACCACTACCTCTCTGGGGTTGTTGACCACCACTACCCGGCTGAGCATAACCCTGTACTACTGGTCGCACTCTACCCAACTCCGATGATCAATAAACCCACACCTGAAACATCCTCTATTACTCGTCTAGCACTCAACTGAATGAAATTTACCGCATCTAGCAAACCTCTGAGGCCCACTATCAATAACAGGTCTCGTAACATGACTCGGCCCATCCAACCTAGGCCTTTTCTGAAATCCCCCGGCTGACCCTGATGATCCAAAATTCCTTTTATTTCTTCCTCTATCCCTATCTTGATTCTGCTTTTCAGACCGCTTCACTTCCTCGGCTATCTTAGCCTTTTCCACTAAAACAGCAAATTCTCTTTCTCGCTGCGGAGCTATCAACACTCGCAACTCGTCCCTCAGACCATCCTCAAATCGAACACAACGCTCATGGTCTGTGGCAATAATACCCCGGGCATAATGACTAAGATGTAAAAATTCTGCCTCATACTCGGCTACCGACTTATTTCCCTGAACCAAATTTAGAAACGCCCTACGCTGCGCGTCCACATAACTTGATCCGATGTATTTCCCCTGAAATACTGTCTTGAAGAAATCCCAGGTAATACGATCAGCCACTGTACCATCCCTGACCGTGAGCCACCACTGATACGCATTGTCCCGAAGGAGAGACACCACTCCTTTCAGCTTCTCCTCCAGCGTAAAGTCAAGATCATCCATAATACGCTCAACTGCTTCTAGCCAAAAATCAGCTACATTGGGAGCTATGCCAGAAACGCCCCTAAACATTTCCGCTCCATTGGCTCGGAGTCGTTCAGACATAGATTTCTAAGTCCCCGAACCCGTGCTCGCTCCAGCAACTCTCTCCAATACACGTAACATTGCTTGAGAAACAACATCGTCTCCGCCTGTTTGATCCTGAAATTCTGCTTCCGCAGCTGGCGGTGCCGGTGCATCACTTTCCGACCCATGTCCAGATTTCAAGGGTTCAGACCCAACACTCCAGCCTCTACCATGGCCGCGCATGATACGTCCACGCCCCCTAGTACTCATGGCTACTGATATGACTTAATCTGATTAAGAGTTTTATGGATTAGTACTTTCTTTCACTGTCTATTACCGAGCAGTCTTATGAGAAATAGCATTCAAAAGTAATTCTCGCAGATTCATATCTATACCTAGAGGTTTCAGTCTCTAAAGTTTGGATCTCTTAACTCTAGTAATCATAACACAACATAATTATTTCATGCAAAACAACAAACAATTAGAACACTTACCGCGTGGATCGGGTGCCGGTAGACTAGGGTGCCATACTCCGACTAAAACATTTCCTTAAATAACATTTTAAATCGACTTTATAAAACATTGTTGAACCCATTCCCCAGCCGAGTTTTGTAAACTTGGCTCTGATACCACAATTGTAACACCCCAAACCCGATCTAGACATTACGACCAGATCTGGAATGTCACAGGGAAAGGTTGTAAAAAGGACTTTGGAAATTTTAAAGAAAAAAAAAACGAAGGTTTGAAACTTTTCGTTTTAGGTGATATGATAAAAACAGTGATTTGTAGTTTTAAGAAAGATTTTCGAGTTAGGTTAATCGAAAATTTGTTATCTTTGTTGGCACTTGAAAGAAAACGGTTGTTTTATGATACTTATGTTTTGAAAACTTCATCTTAACTTTCGTGTTAAAATATAATAATATCATATCTTAAATAAGTAATAACTAAGAAGAACCGCATATTAACTTAAGAAGGCCTTGTTACATAACAAAATCCCCAATTAAAATAATTTGTAAAAAGAAACGAGTTTACGAAAATAAACAGTTTATGGCCTCCACGAGTCTGCCTCGGCTCCCAGATCCACGAGCTACTGATTACCTGCAAAATTAAGCAGAGGGGTGAGTCACCAAGACTCAGTGTGTAAATCCCCTTATGTCACATAAATGGAATCAAGCCCACAACCGCACATTGGGCCCTAGCCCACTCAAAGTAGCATACACAAATATGAATGAAATGTATCCCAAACCCAACCTAGTTTTTTTCCATCCTCTACACGCCACCCGTACCAGCCCAACACACCGTGGGGATTTCTACAATCAACCCTCCATCCGCTACACGCCTCATACGTGGCACCAAGCCACTGGTGACCGAGTCACTATTAACATACGTGGGGCCAACCCACCGTGGTACCAAACCACCGTGACAATCCCTGATGAATATATGTGGGGCCAACCCACTGTGGTACCAAACCATTGGGACAAGTCACTAAATCATAAATATATATACGTGGTATTAAACCACCGTGGCACCAAGCCACCGAGACATGGTCACTGAATCAGATATATGTGGGGCTAACCCACTTGTGGTACCTAACCATTATGACAGTCTCTAATACTTCCCCTTTCGCATCATAACCCAAACCCATGCAGAGCATACAAATCAAATGAAAGCACATGCTCTCATCATAGTGACAGATTACAGCATACATTTTCATACCCATTAATAGAACATTATAGTCACTTACCTGGTATCCCCAGCTTTACCCACAAGGGTATAACGACTTTTTATTCAGTCACTTCGGCTTTTCAGACCATACAGTTAATAACACACATTAATAACAGAGTGTGAATATTCTACACACCTGATAACACACAATACTATGCTTTCTATGTCGACACTCTCGTTAGCGAGGGGACGACGGCTATCTGTCTATCCCCGCTCTAAAGTCTGGTCCACAACCCGTGGCACATCTCGTATTACACATGACCGCTTCTTAAACTTTGGAATAGGGGTTACGGACGCACTCCTCTCCGGCTTGATCATTTCTTGCATCCATGAATAGCCTTGATCGAGAAAATTGCTATACTGAAAGCAATGATTGTTTAACAACACTCTTTGGGTTAAGGCAACGAACAGCGAATGAAGAAGGCTAACAGAATAACTAGGGAAGAATCCCTTACCTTGTCTACTAGATGGTTCGCACCACAAATACTTCACCCTCAACTGAGATGATTTGCGAAAGAGAGAGGCTCGACCTAACAATCATAAGTAGCCCTTGAATATTCGGCTAATCAAGAAGAGATTTGAAGACAAAAACAAAGGGGTATTGGACAGACTTACCTTGAGTTGGAATAGATGAAGAAGCGTAATCCCTCAAACCCTAGGCTATACAGCGCCATTAATTTTGCCAGAACAGATGAAACAAATACCCGATTAGTGAAAAGGAAATTGTGATTGAGGGGTTTGGAGAAGAAAAGTAGTAGATGCCGCAAGAAAATGAAGAAAGAGAGATTCGGCTTTTTTGGTACAAGAGAAAATAACCTTACCTTCAATGATCTCGTAGCAGGGTGGAATCGATCCAATAGGCCATAAAGGCTATTCGGTAATGAGAGAAAGAAAACAAAACTTTGAAGAAGAAGAACTATAGTTTCAGCTTAAGAAAAGAATAGAGATAGAAAATAGAATACTAGGAAGTGATATAGTGTTTTCGGTTGTGAAGATAATGGAAATGGGAAAAGAGAAAGAGAAGTTTTGGCAAGGCTTAGATGGTTTCGGCTTAGAGGAAAAGAAAGAGAATGGGAAGAATGAACTAAGGTTTGGCTAAAAGATATTGAAGCAAAGAAATGCACAAAAGGTTTTTTCTCAAATTTGGCCAAAGATTCAAAAAGAAAAGAGGTAAAAGCTTGCTAACACTTTCGGCATACAAGTCAAAGAGAAAAGAAAAAGAGCTCAAAAGAGTTTTAGCACCAATCGGCAATCACACCCTTCTAATGACCGAATTGGTTCCAAAGGAAACCAAAGAGAAACCTAAGACCTCTAATGCCTTTCAAAGACACCACCCTCCTAGCTCAAAACAAAATTCTCCCCTTCCAACATTCAAAATTCGGCCAACAACCCAACAAGCCACTCCCCTTGTTCACTCTCCTACTTTTACTCCCACTCACCCTTTTGAAATAGTTGACCAACTCAAATCCCCCCATCACCTCCTAGCCACTCATTTCAAATTCTTTGACTCATTCCACCAACCACCCTGAAGAGCCCACTGGAAGCCACCTCCTTAGCTTCCTGACGCAAAAAGAGAGCTTCCAAATGCTGCCAGCGCGACTAGAACTCCTTCCCTCAGCTGCCCCTTGTTGACGCCACCCTCCTTGCTCCCTAAGTGGCGTCACTAGCCACCTTAACACATCACTCCTTATGTCGACAAAACACAAGAAAATACTATTAAGTCCTACCTCAGCTGGCTTCCCCCTAACAAGGCTTAAAAACAAAAAATTTGCCAAGGCCCTGGCTTAACCCCGCGCCTTCCCTGGACCCCCAAACACACCAAATTAACACACAGAGAATAGCGTACACACACACAACACACATTAAATGCAGAACCCCAAAATCCAGGATGTTACAGTTCTACCCCCTTAAAGAAATTTCGACCTCAAAATTTTACCTGATCAGAAGAGATGAGGGTATTGCTGTCGCATCACATCCTCTGGCTCCCACGTAGCTTCCTCTGAACCGTGATTCCGCCACAACACTTTAACCAATGGAACCGTCTTCCTTCGCAATACCTTAACGTCACGATCTAAGATTTGAACTGGTTCCTCTTCAAAGGATAGATCAGGCTTTATTTCGATTTCTTCCACTGGCACAATATGAGATGGATCCGAACGGTAGCGCCTCAGCATCAAAACATGAAACACATTATGAATTTGACTTAATTCCGAAGGTAGCTCGAGCTGATAAGCTACCAGTCCCACACGCTTCAACACACGGTAAGGCTCGATGAACCTGGGGCTCAGTTTACCCTTCCGTCCAAACCTTAGAACTTTGTTCTATGGTGAAACCTTTAAGAAAACCCAGTCACCTACTACAAATTCTATGTCTTTACGTTTGGATCAAAGATAGGATCTGCCGCTCATTTGACGCCTTCAACCGAGTTCGAATCAACTTAACTTTCTCTTCTGTCTCCGAAACCAAATCCGGACCCAACATTTGTCGCTCACCCAACTCTGTCCAGCAAGTAGGAGTGCGACACTTCCGACCATACAACGCTTCATACGGTGCCATCTGAATACTAGACTGATAGCTGTTGTTGTATGCGAATTCTACCAATGGTAGAAACTCCTCCCAACTACCCTCGAGATCTAAGACACAGCCACTCAACATATCTTTCAAGATCTGAATTACCCTCTCAGACTGACCATCAGTCTGTGGATGAAACGCGGTACTGAAATCCAATCTTGTACCCAACGCTTGATGTAACTCCTTCTAGAACCTCGACGTAAACCTGGGGTCTCTGTCTGATATGATAGACACTGGTACCCCATGCAACCTTACAACCTCTACTATATACAGCTTGGCTAATTTCTATAGAGAGTAGTCAACACGAACTGTTATAAAATGAGCGAACTTCGTCAATCGATCAACAATCACCCATATCGAATCCTTCTTAGTAGGCGTAAGAGGTAGCCCACTAACAAAGTCCATCGTGATCATTTCCCACTTCCACTGTGGAATTTTCACCGGCTGCAATAACCCTGAAGGCAACTGATGTTCTGCTTCCACCTGCTAACATGTCAAGCATTTACTCACAAATTTGGTTACCTCCCGCTTCAGGCCCGGCCACCAAAACTGTTCCTGCAGATCCCGATACATCTTACTTCCTCCAGGATGCATAGCGTATGGGCTACTATACGCTTCCTGCAGGATCTTACGTCTCAACTCAAGATCTTTTGGCATACAAGTCTTTCCTCGAAAACATAATACCCATCTACTATTCACACTGAAATCAGTTATCCCATCACTTGCTGCCAACTGAAACTTCGAATTTAACGACTCATCAGCCAACTGCTTCTCTTTAATCTGACTGACCCAAGAAGGCTTCACTTGAAGTTCAGCTAATAAACTTCCATCATCATATAAGCTGAGATGAGCAAACATTGCTCTCAAGTCAGAGATCACCCTACGACTTAGTGCATCCGCCACCACGTTAGCTTTACCCGGGTGGTACTCGATCGAGCAATCATAATCTTTTAACAACTCGATCCATATCCGTTGCCTTAAACTCAACTCCTTCTCGGTAAGGAGATATTTTAGGCTCTTGTGATCTGTATAAATAACGGACTTCTCCCCATATAGATAATGCCTCTAGATCTTCAAAGCAAACACTACTGCAGCCAATTCCAGATCATGCGTGGGATAATTCACCTCATGTGGTCTCAACTGCCGAGACGCATATGCTACCACCTTCCCTTCCTGCATCAACACACACCCCAAACCTGTGTGCGATGCATCGCAGTAAACAACAAACTCCTTCCTGGCCTCAGGCTGTATCAATACTGGAGCTTCCGTCAAGATTCTTTTCAGCTTCTCAAAACTCCCCTGTTGCTTATCAGACCAGACAAACGATACCCCTTTTCACTAGCCAGTCCATTCCTAAGATTAAATCGAACTTCCCGAATGGTAGTTCCATCAGATCAGCAGGGAAAACATTCCCTTGAACCTCTAAAGGCACCCTCCTAAAGAGTTTATTCACTATTACCGATTGTCCTAAAGGGCTAAGTACAGTCATCTCCCTAGAAGCAGTCTTAGAGTCTATGTTCAGAGTTCCCGATATAGTACTAGCAACATAAGAATGTGTTGATCCAATATCAATCAGTGCAGCATAAGGCAACCCATAAATAAGAAATGTACCGGTTATGACGTCCAGTGCATCGCTTCTCCACTCTCGGCCTAATCGCATAGACCAACCCCTACTGTCTTGCATCTGTGTTCCCAAAGACCTCGCCCGGTGCTCCACGCCCACGATCAAACCATTACCCCTTCTAGCTGGACCACTACCTCTCTGGGGTTGCTGACCACCTCTACCCGGCTGAGCGTAACCCTGTACTACTGGTCGCACTCTACCCAACTCCTGTGGACAGTCTCTTACCCGATGATAAGTAGACCCACAACTGAAACATCCTCTATTACTCGTTCAGCACTCACCTGAATGAAATTTACCTCATCTAGCACACCTCTGAGGCCCACTATCAATAGCAGGTCTCGCAACACGACTCGGCCCATCCAACCTAGGCCTCTTCTGAAATCCCTCGGCTGACCCTGACGATCCAAAATTCTTTTTATTTCTTCCTCTATCCCTATCTTGATTCTTCTTTTCGGACCGCTTCACTTCCTCGGCTATCTTAGCCTTTTCCACTAAAACAACAAATTCTCTTTCTCGCTGCGGAGCTATCAACACTCGCATCTCGTCCCTCAGACCATCCTCAAACTGAACACAATGCTCATGGTCTGTGGCAACAATACCCCGGGCATAACGACTAAGACGTAAACATTCCGCCTCATACTCGGCTACCGACTTATTTCCCTAAACCAAATTTAGAAACGGCCTACACTGCGTGTCCACATAACTTGATCCGATGTATTTCCCCTGAAATACTGTCTTGAAGAAATCCCAGGTAATACGGTCAGCCACTGTACCATCCCTGACCGTGAGCCACCACTGATACGCCTCGTCCCGAAGGAGAGACACCACTCCTTTCAGCTTCTCATCCACCGTAAAGTCAAGATCATCCATAATACGCTCAACTGCTTCTAGCCAGTACTCAGCTACATTGGGAGCTATGCCAGAAACGCCCCTAAACATTTCCGCTCCATTGGCTCGGAGTCGTCCAGACACAGATTTTCGAGCCCCCGAACCCGTGCTCGCTCCAGCAACTCTCTCCAATACACATAACATTGCTTGAGAAACAACATTGTCTCCGCCTGTTTGATCCTGAAATTCCACTTCCGCAGCTGGCGGTGCCGGTGCATCACTTTCTGACCCATGTCCAGATTCCAAGGGTTCAGACCCAACACTCCGGCCTCTACCACGGCCGCGCATGATACGTCCACACCCCCTAGTACTCATGGCTACTGATACGACTTAATCTGATTAAGAGTTTTATGGTTTAGTACTTTATTTCACTGCCTAGTATCGAGCAGTCTTATGAGAAATAGCATTCAAAAGTAATTCTCACAGATTCATATCTATACCTAGAGGTTTCAGTCTCTAAAGTTTGGATCTCTTAACTCTAGTAATCATAACACAACATAATTATTTCATGTAAAACAACCAATAATTAGAACACTTACCGCGTGGATCGGGTGCCGGTAGACTCGGGTGCCATACTCCAAATAAAACATTTCCTTAAATAAAATTTTAAATCGACTTTAGAAAACATTGTTGAACCCATTCCCCAGCCGAGTTTTACAAACTTGGCTCTGATACCACAATTGTAACACCCCAAATCCGATCTAGACGTTACGACCAAATCTGGAATGTCACGGGGAAAGGTTATAAAAAGGACTTTGGAAATTTTAAAGAAAAAAATGAAGGTTTGAAACTTTTTGTTTTAGGTGATATGATAAAAACAGTGATTTGTAGTTTTAAGAAAGATTTCCGAGTTTGGTTAATCGAAAATTTGTTATCTTTGTTGGCACTTGAAAGAAAACGGTTGTTTTATGATACTTATGTTTTGAAAACTTCATCTTAACTTTCGTGTTAAAAAATAATAATGTCATATCTTAAATAAGTAATAACTAAGAACAACCGCATATTAACTTAAGAAGGCCTTATTACATAACAAAATCCTCAATTAAAATAATTTGTAAGAAGAAACGAGTTTACGAAAAGAAACATTTTATGGCCTCCACGAGTCTGCCTCGGCTCCCAGATCCACGAGCTACTGATTACCTGCAAAATTAAGCAGAGGGGTGAGTCACCGAGACTCAGTGTGTAAATCACCTTATGTCACATAAATGGAATCAAGCCCACAACCGCACATTGGGCCCTAGACCACTCAAAGTAGCATACACAAATGTGAATGAAATGTATCCCAAACCCAACCTAGTTTTTTTTCCATCCTCTACATGCCACCCGTACCAGCCCAACACACCGTGGGGATTTCTACAATCAACCCTCCATCCGCTACACCCCTCATACGTGGCACCAAGCCACTGGTGACCGAGTCACTATTAACATATGTGGGGCCAACCCACCGTGGTACCAAACCACCGTGACAATCCCTGATGAATATATGTGGGGCTAACCCACTATGGTACCAAACCACTGGGACAAGTCACTAAATCATAGATATACTTATACACGTGGTATTAAACTACCGTGGCACCAAGCCACCGAGACATGGTCACTGAATCAGATATATGTGGGGCCAACCCACTTGTGGTACCAAACCACTATGACAGTCTCTAATACTTCCCCTTTCGCATTATAACCCAAACCCATGCAGAGCATACAAATCAAATGAAAGCACATGCTCTCATCATAGTGACAGATTACAGCATACATTTTCATACCCATTAATAGAACGTTATAGTCACTTACCTGGTATCCCCAGCTTTACCCACAAGGGTATAACGACTTTTTATTCTGTCACTTCGGCTTTTCAGCCCATACAGTTAATAACACACATTAATAACAGAGTGTGAATATTCTACACACCTGATAACACGCAATACTATCTTTCTATGTCGACACTCTCGTTAGCAGGGACGACGGCTATCTTTCTATCCTGCTCTGAAGCTGGTCCAAAACCTGGTGGCCAGTCTCGTATTGCCGATACAGCTCACTTCTTAAACTTTGGAATAGGGGTTACGGATGCACTCCTCTCCCCAGCTTGATCGTTTCTTGCATCCATGAATAGCCTTGATCGTAAAATTACTATACGAAAGCAATGATTGTTTAACAACACTCATCAAGGTTAAGGCAACGAACGACTGACGTAAAGGCTAATGTAATAACTAGGAAGAATCCCTTACCTTGTCTACTAGATGGTTCGCACCACAAATACTTCACCCTCAACTGAGATGATTTGCGAAAGAGAGAGGCTCGACCTAACAATCATAAGTAGCCATTGAATATTCGGCTAATCAAGAAGAGATTTGAAGACAAAAACAAAGGGGTATTGGACAGACTTACCTTGAGTTGGAATAGATGAAGAAGCGTAATCGCTCACACCCTAGGCTATACAGCGCCATTGATTTGGCCAGAACAGATGAAACAAATACCCGATTAGTGAAAACGAAATTGCGATTGAGGGGTTTGGAGAAGAAAAGAAGTAGATCCCGCAAGAAAATGAAGAAAGAGAGATTCGGCTTTTGCGTTACAAGAGAAAATAACCTTACCTTCAATGATCTCAAAGGTGGGAATCGATCCAATAGGCCGAAAAGGCTATTCGGCTATGAGAGAAAGAAAACAAAACTTTGAAGAAGAAGAACTATAGTTTCGGCTTAAGAAAAGAATAGAGATAGAAAATGGAATACTAGGAAGTGATATAGTGTTTTCGGTTGTGAAGATAATGGAAATGGGAAAGGAGAAAGAGAAGTTTCGGCAAGGCTTAGATGGTTTCGGCTTAGAGGAAAAGAAAGAGAATGGGAAGAATGAACTAAGGTTCAAATTTAAAAGATATTGAAGCAAAGAAATGCACAAATGGTTTTTTCTCAAATTCGGCCAAAGATTCAAAAAGAAAAGAGGTAAAAGCTTGCTAACACTTTCGGCATACAAGTCAAAGAGAAAAGAAATAGAGATCAAAAGAGTTTTAGCACCAATCGGCAATCACACCCTTCTAATGACCGAATTGGTTCCAAAAGAAACCAAAGAGAAACCTAAGACCTCTAATGCCTTTCGGCACACCACCCTCCTAGCTCAAAACCGAAATTCTCCCCCTTCCAACATTCAAAATTTGGCCAACAACCCAACAAGCCACTCCTCCCTTGTTCAGCTCCTACTTTTACTCCCATTCACCCATTTGAAATAGTTGACCAACTCAAATCCCCCCATCACCTCCTAGCCACTCATTTCAAATTCTTTGACTCATTCCACCAACCACCCTGAAGAGTCCCACTGCAAGCCACCTCCTTAGCTTCCTGACGCAAAAAGAGAGCTTCCAAATGATGCCAGCGCTACTAGAACTCCTTCCCTCAGCTGCCCCTTGTTGACGCCACCCTCCTTGCTCCCTAAGTGGTGTCACTAGCCACCTTACCACATCACTCCTTGTGTCGACAAAACACAAGAAAATACTATTAAGTCCTGCCTCAGCTGGCTCCCCCCTAACAGGGCTTAAAAACAAAAATTTTGCCAAGGCCCTGGCTTAACCCCGAGCCTTCCCTGGACCCCCAAACATACCAAATTAACACACAGAGCATAGCGTACACACACACAACACACATTAAATGCAGAACCCCAAAATCCAGGATGTTATAGTTTTACCCCCTTAAAGAAATTTTGGCCTTGAAATTTTACCTGATCAGAAGAGATGAGGGTTTTGCTGTCGCATCATATCCTCTGGCTCCCACGTAGCTTCCTCTGAACCGTGATTCCGCCACAACATTTTAACCAACGGAACCGTCTTCCTTTGCAATACCTTAACGTCATGATCCAAGATCTGAACTGGTTCCTCTTCAAAGGATAGATCAGGCTTTACTTCGATTTCTTCCACTGGCACAATATGAGATGGATCCGAACGGTAACGCCTCAGCATCGAAACATGAAACACATTATGAATTTGACTTAATTCTAAAGGTAGCTCGGGCTGATAAGCTACCGGTCCCATACGCTTCAACACACGGTAAGGCTCGATGAACCTGGGGCTTTTTTTACCTTCCGTCCAAACCTTAGAACTTTCTTCCATGGTGAAACCTTTAAGAAAACCCAATCACCTACTACAAATTCTATGTCTTTACGTTCAGATCAGCATAGGACTTCTGCCTGTCGGACGCTTCCTTCAACCGAGTTCGAATCAACTTAACTTTCTTTTCTGTCTCTGAAACCAAATCCGGACCCAACATCTGACGCTAACCCAACTCTGTCCAGCAAGTAGGAGTGCGACACTTTCGATTATACAACGCTTCATACGGTGCCATCAGAATACTAGACTGATAGCTGTTGTTGTATGCGAATTTTGCCAACGGTAGAAACTCCTCCCAACTACCCCCGAAATCTAAGAGACAGCCCCTCAACATATCTTCCAAGATCTAATTACCTCTCGATCGACCATCATCAACAGGATGAAACGCGGTGCTAAAATCCAATCTTGTACCCAACGCATGATGTAACGCCTTCCAGAACCGCAACGTAAACCTGGGGTCTTTGTCTGATATGATAGACACTGGTACCCCATGCAACCTTACAACCTCTACTACATATAGCTTGGCTAATTTCTGTAGAGAGTAGTCAACACGAACTGGTATGAAATGAGCAGACTTCGTCAATCGATCAACAATCACCCATACCAAATCCTTCTTAGTAGGCGTAAGAGGTAGCCCACTAACAAAGTCCATCGTGATCCTTTCCCACTTCCACTGTGGAATTTTCACCGGCTGCAATAACCCTGAAGGCAACTGATGTTCTGCTTTCACCTGCTGACATGTCAAGCATTTACTCACAAATTAGGTTACCTCCCGCCTGTGCCCACCACCAAAACTGCTCCTCGCAGATCCCGACATCTTACTTCCTCCAGGATGCATAGCGTATGGGCTACTATGCGCTTCCTGTAGGATCTTACGTCTCAATTCAAGATCTTTTGGCATACAAGTCTTTCCTCGAAAACATAAAACCCTATTACTATTCACACTGAAATCTGTTATCCCATCACTTGCTCCCAACTGAAACTTCAAATTTAACGACTCATCAGCCAACTGCTTCTCTTTAATCTGACTAACCCAAGAAGGCTTCACTTGAAGTTCAGCTAATAAACTTCCATCATCATATAAGCTGAGATGAGCAAACATTGCTCTCAAGTCAGAGATCACCCTACGACTTAGTGCATCCGCCACTACGTTAGCTTTACCCGGGTGGTACTCGATCGAGCAATCATAATCTTTTAACAACTCGATCCATCTCCGCTGCCTTAAATTCAACTCCTTCTGGGTAAGAAGATATTTTAGGCTCTTGTGATCTCAGTATAAATAATGCACTTCTCCCCATACGTATAATGCCTCTAGATCTTCAAAGCAAACACTATCGCAGCCAATTCCGCATCATGCGTGGGATAATTCACCTCATGTGGTCTCAATCACGAGACGCATATACTACCACCTTCCCTTCCCCGCATCAACACACATCCTAAAACTCCGTGCGCGATGCATCGCAAAGAAACAATAAACTCCTTCCCGCCTCAGTCAGATCAACACCGAGCTTCCACAAGGTTCTTTTCACTTTCTCAAAACTGTCCCCGTTGCTTATCGACTAGACAAATGGTACCCCTTTTCGCAACAACTTGGTTAATGGTGCCGCAATCAAAGAGAAGCCCTCAACAAACCTTCTGTAATACCCAGCCAAACCAAGAAAACTCCAAATTTCTGCCACAGAATTACTCGGCTTCCAATCTAACATGACTTCAATTTTTCGAGGATCAACCCTAATCCCCAAACAGACACAACATGGCCTGTAAAGGTAACTTCACTTAGCCAAAATTCACACTTACCGAATTTGGCGCGCATGATGTTTCTCCTCGTGATTTGTAAGACCACCCGAAGATGCGAATCATGCTCCTCCTCCGATCCTAAATAAACCAGGATATCGTCTATAAATACCACAACAAACCTGTTCAGATAGGTTGGAATACCTGATTCATCATGTCCATAAACACTGCTGGTGCATTGGTCAACCCAAACAGCATCACCAGAAATTCGTAGTGACCATAGCGAGTCCTGAACGCCGTCTTATGAATATCCGCTTCTTTGACCTTAAGCTGATGATATCCCGACCTCAAATCTATCTTCGAGAAGACTGAAGCCCTCTTCAGTTGATCGAACAAATCGTCAATCCTCGACAGCGGGTATTTATTCTTGATGGTCAACTTATTCAACTGACGGTAGTTAATGCACATACGCTTTGATCTTTCCTTCTTCTTAACGAATAGTACCGGTGCTCCCCAAGGTGACACACTTGGTCGGATAAAACCCCGATCCAATAGTTCCTGAATTTGGGCTTTTAATTCCACCAACTCCTTTGGCGCCATTCTATATGGGGTAATATACACGGGCGCTATCCCCGGAAGAAGATCAATACCGAATTCCACCTCGCGGTCCGGAGGTAATCCTGGAAGCTCTTCTGGGAAAACATCATAGAACTCTTTCACTGCTCTAACTTCCCCCACAGTTAATTCCTTGGCCTCCAGAGCACAAACAAAAGTTATGAATGCCTCACATCCTTTCCTCACCATTCTTTCAGCCTTTAAAGCAGACACTACATTAGACAAGTAGTTCCTCCTTTCACCTATCACCACCATCTTATCATCCCCAAGAGTCCTTAACACCATGCGCTTGGCTACACAATCCACATTTGCTCGATACTTCACTAGCCAGTCCATTCCTAAGATTAAATCAAACTCCCCGAACGGTAGTTCCATCAGATTAGCAGGGAAAACCATCCCTTGAACCTCTAAAGGCACCCTCCTAAAGAGTTTATTCACTATTACCGATTGTCCTAAAGGGCTAAGTACAGTCATCTCCCTAGAAGCAGTCTCATAGTATATGTTCAGAGTTCCCGATATAGTACTAGCGACATAAGAATGTGTTGATCCAATATCAATCAGTGCAGTATAAGGCAACCCATAAGTAAGAAACGTACTGGTTATGACATCCGGTGCATCGCCCTCCTCTCGGTGTCTAGCTGCATAGACCAACCCCGACTGTCTTGCATCTGTGTTCCCAGCACCTCTGCCTGGTGCTCCACATCCAAGACCGAAACCATTACCCCTTCTAGCTAGACCACTACCTCTCTAGGGTTGCTGACCACCTCTACCCAGCTGAGCGTAACCCTGTACTACTGGTCGCACTCTACCCAACTCCTGTAGACAGTCTCTTACCCGATGATCAGTAGACCCACACCTGAAACATCCTCTATTACTCGTTCAGCACTCACCTGAATGAAATTTACCGCATCTAGCACACCTCTGAGGCCCACTATCAATAACAGGTTTTGCAACACGACTCGGCCCATCCAACCTAGGCCTCTTCTGAAATCCCCCGGCTGACCCTGACGATCCAAAATTCATTTTATTTCCTCATCTATCCCTATCTTGATTCTGCTTTTCAGACCGCTTCACTTCCTCGGCTATCTTAGCCTTTTCCACTAAAATAGAAAATTCTCTTTCTCATTGCGAGCTATCAAGACTCATAACTCGTCCCTCGCACCATCCTCAAATCAACACAACGCTCATGGTCTCAGGCAAAAATACCCCGGGCATAACGACTAAGACGTAAAAATTTTGCCTCATACTCGGCTACCGACTTATTTCCCTAAACCAAATTTAGAAAAGCCCTAAGTCACGCTGCGCCCACATAATCTTGATCCGATGTATTTCCAAATATCGCCTTGAAAGAAATCAGGTAATACGGTCCACCATCGCATCGCCCCCGACCGTGAGCCATCACTGATACGCCTCGTCCCGAAGGAGAGACACCACTCCTTTCAGCTACTCCTCCACCATAAAGTCAAGATCATCCATAATACGCTCAACTGCTTCTAGCCAATACTCAGCTACATTGGGAGCTACGCCAGAAACGCCCCTAAACATTTCTGCTCCATTGGCTCGGAGTCGTTCAGACATAAATTTTCGAGCCCCCGAGCCCGTGCTCGCTCTAGCAACTCTCTCAAATACACGTAACATTGCTTGAGACACAGCATCGTCTCTGCCTGTTTGATCTTAAAATTCCGCTTTCGCAGCTGGCGGTGTCGGTGCATCACTTTCCGACCGATGTCCAGATTCCAAGGGTTCAGACCCAACACTCCGGCCTCTACCACGGCCGCGCATGATACGTCCACGCCCCCTAGTACTCATGGCTACTGATACGACTTAATCTGATTAAGAGTTTTATGGATTAGAACTTTCTTTCACTGTCTATTATCGAGCAGTCTTATGAGAAATAGCATTCAAAAGTAATTCTCGCAGATTCATATCTATACCTAGAGGTTTCAGTCTCTAAAGTTTGGATCTCTAACTCTAGTAATCATAACACAACATAATTATTTCATGCAAAACAACCAACAATTAGAACACTTACCACGCGGATCTATCGGGCCAGAGACTCGGGTGCCATACTCCAACTAAAACATTTCCTTAAATAACATTTTAAATTGACTTTATAAAACATTGTTGAACCCATTCCCCAGCCGAGTTTTGCAAACTTGGCTCTGATACCACAATTGAAACACCCCAAACCCGGTCTAGACGTTACGACCAGATCTGGAATGTCACAGAAAAAGGTTGTAAAAAGGACTTTGGAAATTTTAAAGAAAAAAACGAAGGTTTGAAACTTTTCGTTTTAGGTGATATGATAAAAAACAGTGATTTGCAGTTTTAAGAAACATTTTCGAGTTGGGTTAATCGAAAATTTGTTATCTTTGTTGGCACTTGAAAGAAAACGGTTGTTTTATGATACTTATGTTTTGAAAACTTCATCTTATCTTTCGTGTTAAAATATAATAATGTCATATCTTAAATAAGTAATAACTAAGAAGAACCGCATATTAACTTAAGAAGGCCTTATTACATAACAAAATCCCCAATTAAAATAATTTGTAAAAAGAAACGAAGTTTATTTAAAAGAAACATTTTATGGCCTCCACGAGTCCGCCTCGGCCCCGCATCCACGAGCTACGACACCGCAAAATTAAGCAGAGGGGTGAGTCACCAAGACTCAAAGGTGTAAATCACCTTATGTCACATAAATGGCATCAAGCCCACAACCGCACATTGGGCCCTAGCCCACTCAAAGTAGCATACACAAATATAAATGAAATGTATCCCAAACCCAACCTAGTTTTTTTCCATCCTCTACAAAGCCACCGCATTCAAAACCCAACACACCGTGGGATTTCTACAATCAACCCTCCATCCACTACACGCCTCATACGTGGCACCAAGCCACCGGTGACGAGTCACTATTAACATACGTGGGGCCAACCCACCGTGGTACCAAACCACCGTGACAATCCTCGATGAATATATGGGGCCAACCCAATCGTGGTACCAAACCACTAGGACAAGTCACTAAATCATAGATATATATATATATATATACGTGGTATTAAACCACCGTAGCACCAAGCCACCGAGACATGGTCACTGAATTAGATATATGTGGGGCCAACCCACTTATGGTACCAAACCACTATGACAGTCTCTAATACTCCCCCTTTCGCATCATAACCCAAACCCATGCAGAACATACAAATCAAATGAATGCACATGCTCTCATCATAGTGACAGATTACAGCATATATTTTCATACCCATTAATAGAACGTTATAGTCACTTACCTGGTATCCCCAGCTTTACCCACAAGGGTATAACGACTTTTTATTCAGTCACTTTGACTTTTCAGCCCATACAGTTAATAACACACATTAATAACAGATTGTGAATATTCTACACACTTGATAACACACAATACTATGCTTTCTATGTCGACACTCTCGTTAGCAGGGACGACGACTATCTGTCTATCTTGCTCTGAAGCTGGTCCACAACTCGGTGGCCAGTCTCGTATTGTCGATACAGCTCGCTTCTTAAACTTTGGAATAGGGGTTACGGACGCACTCCTCTCCCCGGCTTGATCGCTTCTTGCATCCATGAATAGCCTTGATCAGAAAATTACTATACGAAAGCAATGATTGTTTAACAACACTCATCGGGTTAAGGCAATGAACGCATTTAACGTAAAGGCTAATAGAATAACTAGGGAGGAATCCCTTACCTTGTCTACTAGATGGTTTGCACCACAAATACTTCACCCTCAACTGAGATGATTTGCGAAAGAGAGAGGCTCGACCTAACAATCATAAGTAGCCCTTGAATATTCGGGTAATCAAGAAGAGATTTGAAGACGAAAACAAAGGGGTATTGGACATACTTACCTTGAGTTGGAATAGATGAAGAAGCGTAATCCCTCACACCCTAGGCTATACAGCGCCATTGATTTGGCCAGAACAGATGAAACAAATACCCAATTAGTGAAAAGGAAATAGCGATTGAGGGGTTTAGAGAAGTAAAGAAGTAGATGCCGCAAGAAAATAAAGAAAGAGAGATTCGACTTTTGTGGTACAAGAGAAAAGAACCTTACCTTCAATGATCTCGCAGCAGGGTGGAATCGATCCAATAGGCCGAAAAGGCTATTCAGCTATGAGAGAAAGAAAACAAAACTTTGAATAAGAAGAACTATAGTTTCAGCTTAAGAAAAGAATAGAGATAGAAAATGGAATACTAGGAAGTGATATAGTGTTTTCGGTTGTGAAGATAATGGAAATGGGAAAAGAGAAAGAGAAGTTTCGGCAAGGCTTAGATGGTTTCGGCTTAGAGGAAAAGAAAGAGAATGGGAAGAATGAACTAAGGTTCGGCTAAAAGATATTGAAGCAAAGAAATGTATAAATGGTTTTTTCTCAATTTCGACCAAAGATTCAAAAAGAAAAGAGGTAAAAGCTTGCTAACACTTTCGGCATACAAGTCAAAGAGAAAAGAAAAATAGCTCAAAAGAGTTTTAGCACCAATCGGCAATTACACCCTTCTAATGACCGAATTGGTTCCAAAGGACACCAAAGATAAACCTAAGACCTCTAATGCCTTTTGGCACACCACCCTCCTAGCTCAAAACCGAAATTCTCCCCCCTTCCAACATTCAAAATTCGGCCAACAACCCAACAAGCCACTCCTCCCTTGTTTAGCGCCTACTTTTACTCCCATTCACCCATTTGAAATAGTTGACCAACTCAAATCCCCCCATCACCTCCTAGCCACTCATTTCAAATTCTTTGACTCATTCCACCAACCACCCTGAAGAGTCCCACTGGAAGCCACCTCCTTAGCTTCCTGATGCAAAAAGAGAGCTTCCAAATGCTGCCAGCGCGACTAGAACTCCTTCCCTCAGCTACCCCTTGTTGACGCCACCCTCCTTGCTCCCTAAGTGGCGTCACTAGCCACCTTACCACATCACTCCTTGTGTCGACAAAACACAATAAAATACTATTAAGTCCTGCCTCAACTAGCTTTCCCTAACAGGGCTTAAAAAAAAAATTTTGCCAAGGCCCTGGCTTAACCCCGGGCCTTCCCTAGACCCCCAAACACACCAAATTAACACACAGAGCATAGCGTACACACACACACAACACACATTAAATGCAGAACCCCAAAATCCAGGATGTTACAATGCCCCAATTAGGCTTATTGGAATTTTGCAACACTCTTAACTTAACTTTAAAATTAGGGTCAGCAAAAATGGACAGTCCACTAAGAAGAAAGGAGCCCAAATCATCGAATAGGGAGGAAGAGGCCCAACTGTCCATAGAGGTGCCCAAATCTTCTATCAATACTTGGTAACCATTGAAAAATCATCAAAGAAACTCTCTCTCCTATAACCAAGTGATTGGCCACCTTCCCTCCACAATTAAAGCATCTTTCTCCCTTGAATCAATCAACTCCCTCAACCTCTCTCCATGTTGTCCACTCATTTTCCATGAAGTAAGGGTCGGCCACCTACCAAGTGAAAATCAAGGATTCCATTTGCTAAAAATAGATGGCCTCAACAAGTATCAATACGGGCTAGCTATTCACTCAATTCAATCATTCATCATTCGTCATCTCTTCTCCCATTTCCCATTCTTCCATTTCCCATTTGAGAGAGCAACACACGAATCTGAGAGGAGCATTTCAGAGTTTCTTTTGAGCAGCCATATTAGGCACCTTGAGGGGCAATTGTGCATAGGAGGAAAGAAGAAGAAAGGAGAAAAGGAAACACAAGATGTGCTATGGAGAAAAACTAAATTTATCTTCTAGTTTCTTTCCCTTTAATCTTTTAGTTTGTTCTAAATTGATAAACATGATTGTTAATTATTTGTCTGCTTCTAATTTAATTAAAATGACTTAATTCTGTTGACGTTAGATTGATTGCATTCTCTTAGCTTAGATTGTTATTATTCTGTTAATGTTGTTATGTTCTTTGGTTGTGTATTCATTCAAATAAAAACATTAACATGCTACTCATGCATTATGGATGTAGAGAAGAAATTTCATTAATTATTTAATCTAAACAAGATTGTATTTAATTGACACAGTATTTGAATGGTGCATGTTTGATCATGTAATGATTGAATTAGTAATAATATTAAACAATATTGTTACCTTGTATATCCCTTTTATGATGTCCAATTCAAAAAGTTTTAGACGTACTCAAGCAGCTTCATATCAATATTTCGTTGGTGAAAGCTGTGGAGCCAATGTCGAAGGACGTCCATTCCAAAAAGATAAGACTTGGAGAGTTTGAGATAGTTGCATTGACGAAGGAGTGTAGTGCATTCCTACAGAACAAGCTGCCCCCAAAAATGAATGATCTAGGGTGCTTTACCATACCTTTCAATATTGGAGAATCCTATTATGGCAAGGTTTATGTGATCTAGGAGTGAGAATCAACTTGATACCTATGTTCGTATTCAGAAAATTGGGTATAAACGATGTTAGACCAACAATGATTACACTTCAATTGGCAGACAGTGTTAGTAATAACGCCCTAGGCCTATTGTATGGACGCTTTATTTTGATTAAATGAATTTATTATTATTATTATTTGCATATTTAATATATAATAATATCATTGACTAATTTTATTCTAAATGTCCCTAATCGGCCGTTGTTGTCGGAACAACAATGAATTAATATTAGTATGGAATATGATAGATATTCATATGATGAATATGTGTTTGATAAACAAATCATATTCATATGTATTTGTTCAGAATGAATATTGGACCGACCCGTTTTGAGATTAATACATGGATCAAATTCATAAATTAAATCTCTAAACAGTTGTGTCATTAAATCCTTAGACTTGAAATCATTATAGTTCTCAATATGAGGAATTTTATGTTTTGACATAATCAAACGTTGTCTTTAACCGAACAACTATAAAAGTTATGCTTGAACATAATTAGAATCATGTAGTGAGATGTGAGTGATTAAGATGGAATTTGTCCCTCTTACTATAAGAAAGATATCTCTGGGCCCCTCGACGATTGAGACTGTAAAATGCATGGCCATGCTTGAATGAATTGATGGAGATCAATGTCATTCATTTCTTCAGTCTAATTAGGTATCGAGAAATTAAAGATAGAACGATATAAGGTTGACTTTATCCATGCCTTATACTTTATCAAGATATCGTGAGACAAAAGGATTATGTCATGAGCTGTATTTAGGTTATCTCGGATCATGAGCATTCATTTAACTTGGGTAGTCGTAATGTCTTGCTAGAGGCCACTTATGACTTGTAGGACCAATTATTATTTGGGTCTACTGCCAACGTTAATTGAACCTATAGGGTCGCACATTAAGAATGAACAAGAATGGTTAAGCTTATTGTTCTCTTTAAGTAATTTAAAATGATAAGATTATTTTAAATTACGAGTAATAATCAGTTATTATTTTGATTCGAATTTAATTTTTGGAAATTTAAATTCGTAGTCAAAATGACAATAAATAGTAATTTTGTTACTATTTCATATTAAATTCGATAATAATAATAAACGAGATAAAAAGGGGATTTGATATAATCTTTATTAGATAAGGAAATTGAATTTAATAATTATTTAAAAGAGTTTTAGATAAATAATAATTAAAATTCAAAATCAAAAGGATTTGATATATTTCTTATCAGATAAGGAAATAGAATTTAATTATTATTCAAAAGAGTTTTAGATAAATAATAATTAAAACATAATTTAATTATTATTATTTAAAAGAGTTTTAAATAAAAGATAATTAAATAGAATTTAAATTATTATTTAAACGAGTTTTAAACATATATACAACCTCAAATCAAATTTTACCAAACCCTATATATATGTGATATATGAACACTTCTCCAGTATTACAGGTTTTTCGCTATCAACTGTTTGAGAGAATAAAGCAAAAACATTTTGAGAAAACGAAGTTGGAACTAACATTCCATTCGACCGTTAGTCGTTCGTTTGAGTGTGGATACTTGTAGAGGGTGGTCGTCTTCCAACAAGGCAGCACCTTTGGAGATCCAATTCAAATCAAGTGTTAGTATCTGGAAGTTTAATGAAACAAGGGAATATTTGTTATTCCCATTTCAATTTTTACATATTACATGAGATCCTTCGTAGTTTATGTGATATCAATTTTATTTTTCGATGCGTTATGTTCGTATGAGATTTAAACTCTATCCTATATCCCGACGATGGTATCAGAGTGTCTTGCTTTACGTATTTATCGTGCTCGCGCTATGTTTGAATCGCATGATGTTGTTGAATGCAGTGTTGCCTATTGCATGGTACATAGTATGGCCTTTCAGGTTTATGTGAATGGCATATTATTTTGTTATTATTTTACAATGGGTTGTAATTTTTAAATACGTCCTGCGTGTCATTTTGTTTTATTGTAATTTTATTTCTCCAGTAAAAGTAAATTTCATTGTAATATAACAAGAAGACATTGTAAGCCCCTTTGGCATCAAGCCATCTGACCATGATGATTGTAACACCCCTTACCCGGATTCTATGTCAGAACCGGGCACGAGGCATTACCGAACTTGACTTGCTTAATCATTCCACTTTAGGCTATAAAAATTCTCTCAAATTTAAAACTTTTCATTCACCATTGAAACGTCCCTACCATGGGTCAACGAGACCCTTTACACCCGCTCGTGATGTCGTGAAACCAAACCATGAACTTTTCAAACACTTAGAAGATTTTCACCTAAACAGGGGCCACACGCCCATGTGAAATGGGACACGCCCGTGTGGGCAGGCCGTGTGGTCATACACGCCCATGTCCCTACCCCATGTATAAAAACATGAGTATTCTGTTTGTGACACACGGCCTAGGCACACGCCCGTGTGACTAGCCCGTGGTTGACACTGACTAATTTCACACGGCCTTGACACGCCCGTGGCCATGGCCCGTGTGCCAAACCTTGGCATTCTGACTTATCCACACGGCCTATACACACGTTCGTGTGCTTCAGCCGTGTGGCGATTTAAATTCCAAGTGCAAGGTGCAGACTTCACACGGCCTGGGCATACGCCCATGTACTAGCCGTGCCTCCCACACGGTCTAGGCACACGCCCGTGTGACTAGCCCATGTGGACAATCGAAAGGCTATCTACCAAGCCATTAGCCACCCTCACTTGCATACATTCATACACCATCACACAACACTCACAAATCATCAATTATAACATATTTGATTTATAAAAATGAGGTCTTTATCCCATACACAAGGGAGAACTATTTCTGGTATAATTACAATCGACTTAAGCCATCATCTATGGCTATACACAACTGAACCATAAACTCTCTTAGGCCAACACATTTGGCTATATCAACTATGACTTAATCAAATTTAAATACTATCCCTATACATGCCATAACTCATAAGGACTTAAAACCTCATACCAAGTGTCTGCTCGATAGTGTGAAACATCTCCGGCGGTCTCCAACCCGAGCTAGCTAAATTAACCTATAATAGATGAGAAAGGAAGAGGAGTAAGCAATGATGCTTAGTAAGTTCATGTGCATATAACAATCAACTATCGATTATATTCAACCACAAAGTATTATAATGAGTTTTACTCTTAAACTTGTGGTTACTTACTCAACTATTCTTGAAACTTACTCATTCTGTCTCTTACCACATTATAACCATGCACAAGCCAAATGCTCATGTTAATTTGCATACACCCCTGCACTTGTCGCCACATGATCACATAATACAATACATCAAACATTTTTAATAAGCCACTCATACTATCAAACACTCGATGGTTTCGCACTTAGCCCATTCTCAATCTCTAGTAGGGTGGTATCGCACATAGCCCACCAATCATTTATAATTAAGGTGGTATCGCACTTAGCCCACCAAATGATAATATAAGCGATGGTATCGCACACAGCCTATCATTTAATAATTAATAAGGTGGTAACACACATAGCCCACCGTTAATATACATTCATGGATAGTTATCCACATGCATTTCTCTATTTCGAATGTTCATCCGAGAACATCCTTGCACTCTACCATTCTTACTTAGCTTGCTATGATAATCGTTCGCATTCACACAATGCATTAAAAAATATAACTTATGCCACCAAGGCGCATCATTTACATATAACCCACTATGGGTTCCTCATATACTGAGATCATCTCAATTTAGTACTAACACATACTTGTACCTGTCGTGGTACAACCACATTCATTCTCATTTTCAACATACTTGTTAAATCACTCAATTTGTTAAATAACAATCTTGAGTTTCATACACATAATGTCCCATTAACATCATACCCCCGATAGGGTCTTACACGAAATATCATATCGATGCCATGTCCCTGACATGGTCTTACTCAATATCTGACACCGAGGCCATATTCCAATATGGTCTTACACGGGACCTTAACTATCATCATATCATGCTATTTGCATTTCTCACTATCTTAGATTCAATTCTCTTAACAACTCATCAAAACATATTTAATACATTCATAGCATAATTATACATTCCATACAGCATTGGAATATTAAATAACCCGTACGTAATTGCAACATTTGCACACGAACTTACCTTGAGGCCGAAAAGGGGTCGAAAGGGACCTATTTGTCCATATTTCTCTTTTCTCCCGTTCTAGGTCCGAATCTTATTTTCTTTGATCTAGAACAACAAAATTTACTCATTTTATCACCACACTAATCAATACATTTTAAAAAAAAATCTACTTTGGCAAAATTACCATTTTGCCCTTGGACTTTGGCAAAATTACGATTTTGCCCATAGGCTCGTAAATAAAATTTTCATCATATTTTCTTATTAAACAAGCTTAGCTGAACATTAAATCCTCTTACAACTATTCTCAATTCCAACTATTTCATGCATTAATGAACAATTTTCAACATTTGCATCTTAGTCCTAATTAGGTGTTTTCATGACAACACCTTTCACAAAAGTTGTTTCTCATCTTTCTAACATTCATTATCTCCCATAAAAGCTCAGTAACCAACATAAACTCTCTCATGGCAAGTCCCTATACTTTCAATGATATTGCAAATTAGTCCCCTCATTAGCTAGCTTAAGCTTTGGGGACTCCAAAAGTACAATTTTTATAAAAAAAGGTCACCAAAATCACTTACTTGTGAGGAGAAATGTTTGCTGAAATTTTTGAGCTCCAAAACCCTTATTTTTCTTCAATTTTTGGTGGATGAAGGTGGAGGAATAGTGAAAAGATGATAACATCTTTATTCATCTTATTTTATTCATATTAATCACCTAATATCACCAAATTTTGACCAACATTTAATGCCTTTGTCCCCCTAGCTTCCTATGGCCGGCCAACACTAATTCAATGGCCTAATATCCCTTTAAGGACCTCCAATTTATAGTCTTTGGCTATTAGACACCTCTAGCAAATAAAATAGAACTTTCGCACTTTATGCGATTTAGTCCTTTTTCGCGATTAAGCAAGAAATCGTTAAAATTAAAGCACCACAATTTTCATGCACTCTTATAACCACACATAAAATAACATGAAAATAATTTCTCTAACCTTGGATTAGTGATCCCGAGATCACTATTCTGACTAGCCCCTAAATCGGGCTGTTACAATTCTCCCCCCTTAGGGATTTTCGTCCCCGAAAATCTTACCAGGAGAAGTTACTCTCAACATTCCTGAAATGTGTCCACCAACTCATCAAAATCACAAATCAACTTATCCTTAAGCTTCTCTCGCCAACAACCTTTAAGTTGTAGTACGCAAGGTCGAAGCACAACTTGAAACTTAGATTACTCTTCCTCCTGGGCGTAAATACCTAGTAATCTTACAACTGTAAACTTGGCACATGCTAAAATGATCATTCGGATCCTTATCGCATACTTCACTAAAATTCAGATGACAACCCCCTTCTTGGAAATCAAGTCACTTCAAATTTGAAATCTATTGCATTTATCTCACTTTATTACTAGGATATTCACCGACTGTAATAGTCCTGACTTACACACTTTGAAAATTCAACCTTTAGCGGTCGTCTACTTCTAATCATAAACTCAATCATATCGTGAAATGTACTCAATTATCAAAACATTTATGCATATAATTGCATCTTTTCTTAGTCTTGCATAGTAGACCTGCTATTACTAAGTCTCATACCAAAACCTTCTGTATAAGTTCTGAATTCATCAATATACACATTCTACCTTAAGGTAACATCAACAATGGAAATCTTATTCGACCTGAATTTTAACGTCTTAGTCAAACTCACTCAGAGCTTATTTAAAATATCATCCATGGCATTAAGTAACCATACACAAGTCATAGGCTTCATGCCGTACTTACTTACAATTGCCTTTATTTAGCACATACCGTGCCACACATCATACTCGTTTCTTCGTGACTCGTTCACGAGTACCTGTATTCACTCATTCACATAACTTTAGTACAATTCTCATTTCTACTTCTAAACTCATCTACTTATCCCATTAATCACTAGGGATGGTCAAAGACGCATATTCATCGTCATTAACGTAGGTACAAAGCCAATGCCACATCCCCGAGGTGGTCTTATGTGGAGTCACCTCTAGATGCCAATGCCATATCCCGGATATGGTCTTATATGGACTTTTTTTATCAAGTATTGATTCCATATCCCGGATATAGTCTTATACAATTATCATATTCATTATAGTCCACTAGGACTTCAACATCAATTTCTCAATTCAATGAAGTATCATACATCAATATGATACCAAGCATTCTCAATTATGCTAACACAATTATTGCATTAATCTCATACAAACTTACAAACTCTTATTCTCGTTTCATACTGAACTCAATACTAAATCTTTCAGTTAATAGTACCTTTAATGACTTTCAACTTAACCATCACGGTTAAAATGTTTCAATGAGCATACCTCTGTATCATGCTCCTTACTCATGTACACATAGAATTTCATTCTCCTTATTGCTTCATGCATATATATATACACACATAATTAGAATCATATCTCAATACATCAATCTACTCTTTTCTCCTCACTGAGAATATATTTCAACCACACTCTCGTTGAGTTTCTCTTGATGTGCTAATTTAAAACCTTTACTATCGTCATATCCCAAGATAGCAGGGACATCTCAATCGAGTGCGTTAACTCTATTCGGCTTACCCGAAAACCCATCGCACAACGTGAAACTTGTGATTTCACTTCTTATACTAGAATTATCACCTTTCTATGATCAAATCAAAAGCGCAATCATAGTAGATATAACTATCACAACTCAATGAACACGCACTCTAAGGATAATAATGATAAACGGAATTACAAGAGAAATCTCACATAAAGTTCTATCACCGACTTCCCCCACATAGTACCAGAATAAGGTTACGAAGAGATAAAGGAATGTCGATTTCAATTGACTAAATCGACAACCGTTTTGTCTAATTTTACAGTCAGCTAACATTCTCACACGATCATGATTCATGAAAAGGACAACTACATCACCCCTGAAAGGCAATAGATATTAATACGTAATACTCAAAGAGATCATTATGATCCACACAACTATGGTTGTCGTGATTAATCACTTTCGCAGTTCAAATATTGTTTCTCTAACCATTTTCGTTATCAAAACTTTTTGACTATTCCTTTCATTAGTGAACATCAATTCAGGGAGGTCTTGGTAAGCATACACCTCAGGCTTCCTACTCAATTGAGTCAAATAGCCTAGGCTAACTTTCTCTTTACTCTTAACATTGCATAATCAGTGCAATCTTTAAAACATTCAGATATTCTTCTCAAAGCTGTTCTCACTTTCTAACTACCTTTATCTCTATATACGTTACTACTTGTTTTGGCACTAAACTCTTTCATTTCGTACTCATGAGCTTATTCAACTTAACTCTCGTAAGGATCTCATTATAAATCAACAGTAGTAAGGGGGTGAGGTCGTAAAGCCTCTAACTTGACTCTTCTGACTACATACATATGATTTAACATTCATCATTAATGAAATATCATCGTAGTCACACAACTCGCTCCAGGCGAGTTTTAACGTTTACTCATGCTACAATTGTTTCTATCAATCATAATCTCGAACAGTGACTTCACTTACTCAAGCTCCATATTAATGTCTACTCGAGTACTCAACATTTAACACCAATTTCTCTTACCATCACTTATCAAATTTGAGAATGTCTTACGGTTTTGAGTACGTTGTTTACTTGATTGCCATAGTCCAACTATGGTCTTACTCGTATCACAACATCATAGCCCAGCTATTACCTTATATGTCGTCACGATGCCATAGCCTTGCCATGGTCGTACACGAAATCTCATATCAATACCAATGCCATATCCCAGATATGGTCTTACATGGAAACTCATGTTGATGCCAATGCCATATCCTAGAAATGGTCTTGCACAGGATCTTATATCAATATCGACGCCATATCCCAGATATGGTCTTACACGATTTCATGCCGAAGCCAGGTCCTGGACGTGGTCTTACACGGAATCATTATTCGATGCTGACACCATATCCCAGATATGGTCTTACACTATCAGTATCACGATCGTTGCCAATGCCATGCCCTGCACATGGTCTTATATGGGATCACATGTATTGCCATGGTCCAACCATGGTCTTATTCAGCAATTTATCATTGAACGACCGTACTCATCTCCTGCATTCTACTTAGTCAAACTTCTTAGTTTAACTCTCACACTATAATATGTGTGGCTTCATAAAAGAGTCATAAAACAAAACATTATACATCCTCTATTTTAACAGTCGCACATGGGATTCAACTATGTGGACATATTGATCCTACCTCATTCAAACAGTTGTACATACACACATACCCCATTCTCTGGGTAAATTTACTCACTATATGCGCTTAACCCAATAGGTTGAATATATAACACCTTATGCCTATCAAACCAATATAGATAAGCTTATAACTCTCATCTCATACCTTATCACACATATGTCATAAACTTCTATTCATACTTCCCTGAATTTCCTCAATGCATAAGCGCATTTCAATTACTTCGTTATCACATACAACATTATTGAAAATTAGCTCTGTTGGGAATCATCTCTGTCTTAATTGAAACAATTTCATTAGAGTCGGGAGATATCACACTATCACGGTCCACATATGGCATGTATCGCTAGACTCTTACTCACGCTAGGTTAGTCAGAGAACCGACTAAACCGTAGCTCTGATACCACTAAATGTAACACCCCTTACCCAGATTCTATGCCGGAACCGGGCACGAGGCATTATCGAACTTGACTTGCTTAATCATTCCACTTTAGGCTATAAAAATTCTCTTGTAACACCCTAAACCCGGCCCATGCGGTATGACCGGATCTGGCATGTCACATGAAGAAAGTGTGTAAAGAACTTATGATTCTTACTAAAGTTGATGTTATGAGGTTATAGTTAAGTAAACAAGTTTGATTATTAATATTCGATAAAAAAAATACCACTAATCTCGAGAGGTTGATTGGTGAATCGAAAATCAAACTAGTAAACTTTAAAAACCGTGACTTTTGAAAATGATGTTGATAATTCGAAGGAAAACCAAGTTAAATTATCTGTACATAATTCGTTATGAAATCCGTTTGTTAATCAATTTTGGAAAACCGTTGTTTAAGATCTCGTAAAAAATCCCCGCTTAAAACAATTCATGGAAAATAATAAGTATATCAAAACATAAAGCAAAATAAAAATATCAGAGGCCTTATTACAACTTTAAACCCAAAATAGTAAAAGTAACGAAATAAAGCGGAAAAGAAATTTACTAATGTTTGAAAACATCATTCCTAAAGTATGGCCTCCACCGAGTCATCCATGGCCCCAAGTCCTCATTACTGAGCATTACCTGCAAGGATTAAGAAAAAGGAGTGAGTTACAAGAACTCAGTGTATAATCCCCTTACCGTCATCCACTAGGCCTGAACCCACATAGTAACATTTTGGGCCTAAGCCCATTTACATAACAGTATTTATATGAAATGAATGCAACCCAACCCATCCATCCATCACACCCCCCGACCAGCCAATCACACCTGTGGGGATCAAGTCAACCCACCCCGCCGCTCACACCAATTTGCAGTCGAGCTGCTATCGTATAGTATTTTTGTGGTCAAGCCATCGAAATCATAATTAAGCACAATAATAAACGAATTGTGGCTATGCCACTAGGCTACACTGCTCTCCATACAATTTTTCCCACCCCATGCATTATGAAAAGATGCATCATGCATAAAAAATATCCAAATATATATAACAACTATTAAACTAATGAAATATTTCGGTGAATCGGCCCATTAAAGCACTTTGGCAATTCGGCCCATTATGGGCACTTTAATAATTCGACCCATCGAGGGCATATTGGTAAATCAACCCTTTAAGGTCGTTAAAGCAATTCGGCCCGTTAAGGCATTTCGATAAATCGGCCCATGAAGGGCATTTTAGCAATTCGGCCTTTAAGGGCATTTTCGTAATTAATCAAGTTAATACCGATTTTGAAAGAATAATTTTACGGGATTTAGGTGTGAGATTACACACCTGATTACGTAGAGCACTAAACCTTCTTGATCGTCGGCACCTATGATACCATAACACTCGATTAACTAACGAAAAGAGTTTCTTAATCCATATCTAAACAATCGGTTTATCACACTTACCCTCACCACCGCGAACAACCACAATCTGCCTATTCTCACCGAATGCTTGCTCCCTTCCACAACCCGGTGGAAAATCCCTAACTGCCGATACCGCCCTACGTTTGAACTTGGGAGTAGAGATTGCAAGTCCACAGCCTTTTCGTCCTCCTATCGATTTTCCTTTAGTATCGCTACCAGTTGCCTCCATTGGAAGAGTCTCGGTCAGAATAATATTACAATGAGAGAAGTAGTTGTCTAAGGAGAGGGTTTCGACTTACCACTACCTCCAAAAGATCAACGAGTAGAGGAGAACGAGTGATTTAGTCCTTAGAATAATCGATTAGTCAAATTTATCGATCCGTTTAACAAAATAACCGCGTAGATATCGAATGGACCAAGAAGAAACTCCTTACCTTGATCGATGATAGATCCGACTCCCACCGATTCAACTTATGGCTACGGATGAGTCGGCAAAGATATGAAATTCGACACCCCACTAGAACGCTACAAAAAGAAGAGATGATCACGATATGAGGGAGTAGAAGGGAATGCTGTTTCAGTTTAGAAACAAAGTGAAACAACCGAATGATGAGGGTCACACATTCGGCTATGGAGAAAAGAAGATGAAAAGAAGAGAATGAAATCACTTACCCGATTCGGTTAAGGAAGAGAGTGCCCAACACGCAAAAGAAAAAAAATGCAGAAGAGATAAAGTGTTATAAGGTTCGGCTATTTGGAGAGAAATGAACAAAGAAGATTCGGCCACCAAGTAATATCGATGAAAGAAAAAAAAAGAGAGAAAGGTTAAAGAAATGGTTAGGAAAGAAAAGAAGAGATGGATAAGAGAAGTGTCAAAGAATTTCGACTAACACTATGAATGAGATGAACAAAAGAAGGACTTGTGTTTCGGCAAGTAAGGGAAAAGAGTGGAAAAAGAAAGCACAAAATGTTAAAAAGAGTAAAAGCTTTTCATGCACAAAAATTGTAAAAAAAAACCATAAGAAATTCGGCTCCCAAATCCCCCTACCAAAACCGTATGCCCCTTACACCAGAAAGATCTTAGTTGACCACATTTCTTTCCCCATACACCTCCCAAAATTCGGCCAACATATCCCCCTCATCACTATCCTTTATTTCTCCTTAATTCCCTCCTCAATCTCTTCTCCATCATCTCAACCAAATGTGTAACACCCCAAACCCGGCCCAAAACACCACGGCCGAATTCGGAATGTTACCGGGAAAAATGTTTGAAAAGAGTTCTACCTTGAGGGTGAAAATAAGTGTTAAGTCTTAAAACAAATATTCATCTTATAAGGGGTTTGTCGTTTGAAAATAGTAGTTTGCCGGAGAGTAAAACTTCCAAATTTGAGTAAAGTTCAAGTCATTACTTTCGTGAAATTACGGGAAAACGAGTTGTTTGTGAGTAATCCGAATTTGAAAAATTTAATTTGATTTTTAGGTCGCAAATTTTTCAAAGTCATTTTTAATTATTAATCCACTAATAATTCTAACTTAAAACCATAATAAAAATCCCAAACAATTAAAGCGGCCTTATTACAATAAAATATCCCAAAAAAATAATTGAAAATCCGAATGTATATTGAAATAAAAATGCTTACGCATGGCCACCTCGAATCCTCCAACCCGGTCCCAAAGTATCATGTGCTACCTGCATTGTTTGAAAAAGCAGGTGAGTCATTTTGACTCGGTGTGCAATTAATCCACATGTGTCCACAAATGGGCTTAGCCCCAAACCACATCAAATCGATATACCACAAAGTTATAGTGCATTATGCTAACCCAACCCACCTAGTATCCATCCGCTACACACCACCCGTACATCCAACCACCACACACCGGGATTACTAAATCGACCCTCCATCCGCTACACACCTCTTTGGCAGAACACTGCTCAAAGTCCACTTAGTGGTCTAGCCACTGATCCACGTGATTACATCACAAATATCCACTATGAGACTCTAGGTCGTCATCAATCCACAATGAGGCTCGAGGCCATCATCAATCCACGTACATAAATGTACACACTTCCCTTATTCAATATATCCCAACCCCATGCACATGCAAAAGATATTATAATGATATGGCAAGATAATGTATGAACATACCAGATAGGTACATATGACATGCTTACATGTATCCACAATATTTAACCACAACTACAACATAGGTAGTATACTAACCTGGTTATCGGGTCACCCAAATTAGGTAATAGCATCACTACAGCCACTATTTCGGCTACCACTCATAATACGTAATTTAATTAAAGCATGTAAGTAAACGAAGTGTGTTAATTACACACCGATAACTCGTAACACCACGCCTCTATGTCGATTAATCGTCACTAAACGACACTACCGCTTATTTGCCTACAATCCTGCTCCGACGCCCACACCCCGGTGGCCAATCCCGAACCGCTGAAATTGACCGCTTCTTGAATTTAGGGGTAGGGACTACGTGTCCAACCCCTTTCTCTCCTAGACAAAGTTGACCTAAATCCCGAAGGCTCTCACTTGATCATGAAGGTTGTCGAAATCCGTACACAAGCCATGTTATATTCGGCCCAACATTTATTGTCAAAACTAAGTGGCCTTTGGCCGAACCAAAAGTACACCCTTCTTACCTTGATTGACCAAATCCCGAAAGATCCCTTACTCCCTTAACATTGGCCTACACAAAGACCCCGAAACCAACCTTCATAGATTCGGCCACGCACATAAATACAGAGTTAGGCTTCTAGATTTCGGCAAACCAAAGAGAAGGAAGAAAGATCAAATAAAAGAGAACCCTTACCACGATTACTAGCAATCGATTGAGAGACTTGACAGAAAATAAACGACGACACTTCCCTCAGAGATTATCAAACGAAGATGATCACCACCCTCAAGGAGATTCGGCTTTTGAAGATAAAGAAATCGATGGAAAGAAAATGAGAAGAGAGGGTTGAGACTTATGGGGTTTCGACTATGATGAAGGGTGAATTCAGCTTTTAGAGAGTGAGAGTCTAAGATTTATCAAAATGAGAAAGAAAAAGAGAATAAGAAGGAAATATGGTTCGGCCAAAAGAAGGAAATAAAGAGAAAGAAGATGAATGAAAGGCACCAAAATGACCACCCCAACTTTCAGCTTTTGACTGAAGAAAAAGAAGACAATGAAAGGTTTTAGATTTACACTTTCGACTAAGAAAACTAAGGAAGAGAAAATGCCCCAAAATGCATACACTCAAGTTACTAAACTCACACTTTCGGCACACCCCCCACAAAACCGAAAATACCATCCCCCAACACCCCATATTCGGCCAACTCTCACACCACTCTCCTCATCCCCTCTTTTCTCTCCTAAATTTCCTCTACTCCACTCATTCAAACAAGTTTGAATGATTCAAACTTCTATCTCCCCTCCTAGCCGCATATTTGAGTTGTTTGACTCAATCCACACTTCATCCTTGAAGTGTCCTAGCCGATCTCCAACACCTCCCTCTCGACGCAAAAACAAATCCCCAAAATGCCGCCCATGCCGCTCAACCTCTCCCCTTGATATCCCCCCTTGAAACGCCAACCCCCTTGCTCCTAGGCGTCACCTTGCCACTCCACCACTCCACTTGTTGTGTCAAAGAACACCACATTACATCCTTTAAGGCCTAGCTCCCCTAGCTCCCCCCTTATCAGCTTAAACCAGAAATTTCACTAAGGCTCCTACCTAACCCCAAGGTTTCCCGAAGCCCCCAAACACATTCAACCAGCACACAAAGCATACCAACACATAGATAGGAATTAAAATGCAAGACCCCCAAATCCCAGATGTTACAGTTCTACCCCCCTAAAAAAATAATTTCGGCCTCGAAATTACCTGGTCAAAATAGATGAGGGTATTGCTGACGCATCGTCTCCTCCGACTCCCATGAAGCTTCCTCCGAACCATGGTTCCGCCACAACACCTTGACTAAAGGGACTGATTTCTTCCGTAACACCTTCACATCTCGCTCCAAAATCTGAATTGGCTCCTCCTCATAGGACAAGTCTGGCCTCAACTCAACTTCCTCCACTGGCACCACGTGAGACGGATCCGATCGGTAACGACGTAGCATCGAAACGTGGAACACTCTAACTGATACGCCACTGGTCCAACTCGCTTCAAAACCCGGTAAGGCCCTATAAACCTGGAACTCAGCTTACCCTTACGTCCAAATCTCATCACCTTCTTCCACGGCAAAACTTTCAGAAACACCCGATCACCCACTGCAAATTCTATCTCTTTCCGCTTAAGATCCACATACGACTTCTATCTGTCAGATGCCTCCTTCAACCGTGCTCGGATTACCTTAACCTTCTCTTCTGATTCTCGCCACTATCTCTCGGACCCAAAACATGACGTTCACCTGATTCTGTCCAACAAGTAGGAGTCCGACACTTCCGCCCATACGATTACTTCATACGGTGCCATCTCGAATACTAGCTTGGTAATCGTTGTTGTACGCGAACTCAGCTAAAGGCAAGAATTCCTCCCAACTACCCCTGAAGTCGATAACACATCCCCTCAACATATCCTCCAACACCTGAATTACCCTTTCAGACTGGCCATCTGTCTGCGGATGAAATGCCATACTAAAGTCAAACCTGGTGCCCAATGCCTGATGCAACGCCCTTCAAAACCGCGACGTAAATCTAGGGTCCCTATCTGATATGATCGATACCGGCACCCCGTATAGCCTCACAATTTTTGCAACGTACAACTTAGCCAATCTTGGAAGAGAATAGTCGACACGGACATGTATGAAATGAGCGAATTTTGTCAACCGATCCACAATCACCCATACCGCGTCTTTCTTAGTAGGCGTAAGAGGAAGCCCACTAACGAAATCCATTGTGATTCTCTCCCACTTCCACTGCGGAATCTTCACCGGTTGTAGCAACCCTGAAGGCACTTGGTGTTCAGCTTTGACCTACTGACACGTCAAGCACTTTCCCACAAATTCCGTAACTTCCTACTTCAATCCAGGCCACCAAAACTGATCTCGCAGATCCCTATACAACTTACTCCCCCCAGGATGCATAGCGTAAGGGCTACTATGTGATTCCCGAAGAATCCTCTACCTCAACTCCACATCTTTTGGCATACAGACCCTTCACGAAAAACACAAAACTCACATTTGCACACCTGTAGTCCTCTAATCCCCATTCTCGAACTTGCAAAAGTCTAACACTCAGAACTTCATCCACAAACTGTTTCTCTTTTACCTGACTTAACCATGTCGGCTTCACCTGCAGCTCCGCTAACAAACTCCCGTTGTCATATAAGCTAAGATGAGCAAACATTACTCTCAATTTCGATACTACTTTCCGGCTTAGTGCATCCTCCACCACATTTGCCTTACTCGGGTGATATTCAATCGAGCAGTTGTAATCCTTCAACAGCTCTACCCACCTTCATTGTCTCAAGTTCAGTTCCTTCTGAGTCAGCAGATACTTTAAACTCTTATGGTCAGTGTAGATCACCGACTTCTCTCCATACAGATAATGCCTCCATACCTTCAAAGCAAAAACCACTGCAGCCAACTCCAGATCATGCGTCGGATAGTTGACTTCATGTGGTCTTAACTGCCGAGACGCATAGGCAACCACTTTCCCTTCCTGCATCAGCACACCACCTAACCCCGTGTGAGAAGCATCACAATACACCACAAAATCTTTCCCTGCTTCAGGCTGAATCAAAATTGGAGCCTCTGTCAAAACCCTCTTTAGCTTCTCGAAACTCTCCTGCTGCTTGTCCGTCCACACAAAAGGTACTTCCTTTCTTAACAACTTAGTCAAAGGTGCTGCTATCGAAGAAAAACCTTCAACAAATCTTCTGTAGTAGCCTGCTAACCCCAAGAAACTACGAACCTCCGCCACCGACTTAGGTGGTTTCCCATCCAATACTGCCTCAATCTTCCGAGGATCCACTCTTATTCCCCCTGCAGATACCACATGACCCAGAAAAGCAACTTCTCTTAACCAAAACTCGCACTTGCTAAATTTGGCATACAACTTCTTCTCCCTTAAAATCTGCAGCACTACTCGAAGATACGCATCATGCTCCTCCTCAGACTTGGAATATACCAGGATGTCGTCTATGAACACCACGACGAACTGGTCCAAGTAGGGTTGGAAAACCCGATTCATCATATCCATAAACGCAGCTGGGGCGTTTGTCAACCCGAGCGGCATTACTAGGAATTCATAATGTCTGTATCGAGTTCAGAATGCCATCTTATGGATATCAACTTCCTTCACCTTAAGCTGGTGATACCCCGACCTCAAGTCTATCTTCGAAAACACCGCGGCCCCTTTAAGCTGATCAAACAAGTCGTCTATCCTCGGAAGCGGGTACTTATTTTTGATCGTCAGCTTATTCAATTGGCGGTAATCTATGCACATACGCATAGATCCATCCTTCTTCTTCACGAACAACACCGGTGCTACCCATGGAGACACACTGGGTCGAATAAAACCACGATCTAACAACTCCTAAATTTGGGCTTTAAGTTCAACCAACTCCTTTGGTGCCATCCTATAAGGAGCGATGGACACCGTGCCACTGCATCTCCGTGAGCAGTGTCGATTCCAAACTCCACCTCACGATCCGGAGGCAACCCTAGAAGCTCTTCCGGAAAAACATCCACAAATTCTTTTACCGTTCTAACCTCCTTCACAGATGTTTCCTTTGCATCCTAAGCACTAACAAACATTAAGAAAGCCAAGCACCCCTTCTTCACCATCTTTTCCGCCTTAAGAGCAGACACTACATTAGACAGGTAGTCTCTCCTCTCACCTATCACCAACACCTCATTGTCCTCGGGAGTCTTTAACGTCATGCGCTTTAGCAAAGACAAATCCAAATTTGCACGATACCTTACTAACCACCCATACCTAGGATCGGATCAAATTCCCGAACGGCAATCTCCATCAAGTCACCGAAACACCGCCTCTGAACTTTAAAAGGCACATCTCTAAAGAGTTTATCTACCACTACTGATTTCCCTAAAGGACTAAGTACTGACATCTTCCTAGAGGCAATTTTAGGTTTCACATCCAAAGTTCCAGACACCATACTAGCAATATAGGAGTGAGTCGATCCAACATCAATTAAAGCAGTAAAGGGTAACCCAAAAATGAGAAATGTACCCGTGATAACATCTAGCGCATCCCCCTCCTCACGACGTCTGGCTGCATAGACCAACCCAGGCTGTCTTGCCTCTGAGCTCCTAGCACCTCTGCCCGATGCTCCACGGCCTCGGCCAGAACCATTCCCTCCTTGGTTCGGACCACGACCCTCGACATCCGCTGACCACCCCTCCAGGCCGCATACCCCGACCTATTGTCCGGTCCTAGCCATGTCCTGAGGACAGTTCTTAATCAAGTGATCCTTGGACCCACACCAGAACACTCTTTATTCCTTCCCAAAGACTCTCCTAAATGAGACCTCCCACACCAACACACTGACAGAAATCGACCTCAAGTAGATGGCGCAGAATGCGAACAGGACCTTCAACCCTAGGCTTTTTCTAAAACCCCGATGATGCCGATTGTGATCAAAACTCCTCTTATTCCTCGCCTATCCCTATCTCTGCTCGCCTCTCTATTCGCTTAACCTCCTCGGCTATCCGAGCTTTTTCTACTAAAGTAGCAAAGTCTCTTTCTCATTGAGGAGCGATCAACACCTGACTCATCTCACACCCCATCCTCAAATCTCACCACACAGCTGTAGTCGGTAGCAACAATCCCCGAGCATACCAACTCACCGCAAAAATTCTGCTTCATATTCAGCTACTGACTTGCCCCCTTGTAATAAGTTCAAGAATGCCCTCCTTTGTGCATCTACGTAACTAGCCTCTACGTACTTTCCCTCAAACTTCACCTTAAAGAAACCCCAATCTACTCGATCCACGGAGTACCCTCTCGATAGTGAGCCACCACCGGTAGGCCTCATCCCGAAGTAAGGAAACAGCGCCTTTCAACTTCTCCTCAAGGTCAGCACCCAAGTCATCCATGATCCTCTTGACTGCCTCTAACCAATACTCCGCCACACTCGGAGCTACCCCAGAGACACCCCTAAATATCTCGGCTCCATTCGCTCAGAGTCGCTCAGAAACTGATTTCCGGGCCCCAGTACCCATATTTGCTCCCGCAACTCTCTCTAAAACCCGCAGCATAGCCTGTGACACAGTGTCGTCTCCACCCGTTTGATCTTGAAACTCAGCTTCCGCAGCTAGCGGCGGCGCTTCATTCCCTGATCCATGACCAGACCCAACTGGTTTCGATATAGTCATTCTGCCTCTACCACGTCCACGTGCATTACGACCACGTCCCTTAGAACTCATGTCTATCGTAGCGTTTTAATCTGATTTAAGAAATTTTATGCATTAGCTTTCTCTCCACTTGTTGATTAAAGGAGTAGTTTTATGATATAAAATTTGAAGTTATTCTTTCATAAAGAACACACATCCCTAAAGGTTTCAGTCTCTAGAGAGAATGTCTTAAATTCTAATATCCACTTCCACAGCAATGCATCACATAACTACTTCCAATCAATTCATTTAACAAGCCAGAAGACTTACCTGGCAGACCTGGGCCGGAAGATTCGAGTGCCATGCCTTCACGAACCCATTCCACGAAAAATTTCTTTTAACCAACTTAAAATACAGAATTTGAAAACGTTGTGGGCCTCAAAACCTAAAGGCCGAGTTTCCAATCTGGCTCTGATACCAAATTGTAACACCCCAAACTCGGCCCAAAACACCACGGCCGAATTCGAAATGTTACTGGGAAAAATATTTGAAAAGAGTTCAGTCTTGAGGGTGAAAATAAGTGTTAAGTCTTTAAACAAATATTCAGCTTATAAGGGGTTTGTCGTATGAAAATAGTAGTTTGCCGGAGAGTGAAACTTCCAAATTTGAGTAAAGTTCAAGTCATTACTTTCGTGAAATTACGAGAAAATGAGTTGTTTGTGAGTAATCCGAATTTGAAAACTTTAATTTGATTTTTAAGTCGCAAATGTTTCAAAGTCATTTTTAATTATTAATCCACTAATAATTTTAACTTAAAACCATAATAAAAATCCCGAAACATTTAAAGCGGCCTTATCACAATAAAATATCCCAAAAAAATTGAAAATCCGTAATGTATATTGAAATAAAAACAGCTTCGCATGGCCACCTCGAATCCTCCAACCCGATCCAAAGTATCATGTGCTCTCGCATTGTTTGAAAAAGCAGGTGAGTAATTTTGACTCGATGTGCAATTAATCCACATGTGTCCACAAATGGGCTTAGCCCCAAACCACATCAAATCGATATACCACAGTTATAGTGCATTATGCTAACCCAACCCAAATTTAGTATCCATCCGCTACACACCACCCGTACATCCAACCACCACACACCGGGGATTACTAAATCGACCCTCCATCCGCTACACACCTCTTTGGCGTAACACCGCTCAAAGTCCACTTAGTGGTCTAGCCATCGATCCACGTGATTACATCACAAATATCTCTGATGAGACTCTAGGCCGTCATCAATCCACAATGAGGCTCGAGGCCATCATCAATCCACGCATACATAAATGTACACACTTTCCTTTATTCAATATATCCCAACCCCATGCACATGCAAAAGATATTATAATGATATGGCAAGATAATGTATGAACATACCGGATAGGCACATAAGACATGCTTACATGTATCCACAATATTTAACCACAACTACAACATAGGTAGTATACTAACTCAAGTTACTGGGTCACCCAAATTAGGTAATAGCATCACCACAACCACTATTTCGGCTACCACTCATAATACGTAATTTAATTAAAGCAAGTAAGTAAACAGTGTGTTAATTACACACTTGATAACTCGTAATACCATGCCCTCTATGTCGACCTAATCGTCACTAAATGACACTACATCGCTATTTGCCTACGATCCGCTCCGACAGGCTCACACCCCGGTGGCCAATCCCGAACCACTTTGAATCGACCGCTTCTTGAATTTAAGGGTAGGGACTACGTGTCTAACCCCTTTCTCTCCTAGTCAAAGTCGACCTAAATCCCGAAGGCTCTCACTTGATCTTGAAGGTTGTCGAAATCCCTACACAAGCCATGTTAGATTCGACCCAACATTTATTATCCAAACTAAGTGGCCTTTGGCCGAACCAAAAAGTACACCCTTCTTACCTTGATTGACCAAATCCCGAAAGATCCCTTACTCCCTTAACGTTGGCCTAAACAAAGACCCCGAAACCAACTTTCATAGATTCGGCCACACACATAAATATAGAGTTAGGCTTCTAGATTTCGGCAAACCAAAGAGAAGGAAGAAAGATCAAATAAAAGAGAACCCTTACCACGATTACTAGCAACCGATTGAGAGACTTGACAGAAAATAAACGACGGCACTTCCCTCAGAGATTATCAAACGAAGATGATCACCACCCTCAAAGAGATTCAGCTTTTAAAGATGAAGAAATCGATGGAAAGAAAATGAGAAGAGAGGGTTGAGGCTTATGGGGTTTCGGCTATGATGAAGGGTGAGTTCGGCTTTTAGAGAGTGAGAGTCTAAGATTTATCAAAATGAGAAAGAAAAAGAGAATAAGAAGGAAATATGGTTCGACCAAGAGAAGGAAATAGAGAGAAAGAAGATGAATGAAATGCACCAAAATGACCACCCCAACTTTCGGCTTTTGACTGAAGAAAAAGAAGACAATGAAAGGCTTTAGATTTACACTTTCGGCTAAGAAAACTAAGGAAGAGAAAATGCCCCAAAATGCATACACTCAAGTTACAAAACTCACACTTTCAAAGACACCCCCACAAAACCGAAAAATGCCATCCCCAACACCCCATATTCGCCAACTCTCACACCACTCTCCTCATCCCCTCTTTTCTCTCCTAAATTTCCTCTACTCCACTCATTCAAACAAGTTTGAATGATTCAAACTTCTATCTCCCCTCCTAGCCGCATATTTGAGTTGTTTGACTCAATCCACACTTCATCCTTGAAGTGTCCTAGCCGATCTCCAACACCTCCCCTTCTGACGCAAAAACAAATCCCCAAAATGCTGCCCATGCTGCTCGAACCTCTCCCCCATTGATCTCCTCCTTGAAACGCCAACCCCCTTGCTCCTAGGTGTCACCTTGCCACTCCACCACTCCACTTGTTGTGTCAAAGAACACCACATTACATCCTTTAAGGCCTAGCTCCCCTAGCTCCCCCCTTATCAGCTTAAACCAGAAATTTCACTAAGGCTCCTACCTAACCCCAAGGTTTCCCGAAGCCCCCAAACACATTCAACTAGCACACAAAGCATACCAACACATAGATAGGAATTAAAAAGCAAGACCCCCAATTCCCGGATGTTACAAAATGGATTTGAATGAATCTTCCTTTCCTTCTTTAGAGTCATGGCCGAATCTTACCATCTTTCACTTGATTAGCACAAAAATTAAATCCAAAAGTTACAATAGGTGGGATTCGAACTCCACCCCTTAAGCCCCTTCATGTGACGCCTCACCACCTTGCTACTAGCTTCTCTTGTGCTAGCAAAAATACACACTTATTTCCTTAAGTATTGATGCCACTTACCTTCCCCCCCTTTAGTGCTTAAACACAAAAATTTTCCCAAGGCCCAGCTCAACCCCAAGCCTTCTTAGGGCCCATAAACATACACAACTAACATTATTAACTAGCCTAACACATATTATAATGAAAAACAAAAAATCCTGAATTTCAGGATGTTACAACTCTACCCCCTTAAAGAAATTTCGGCCTCAAAATTTACCTGATTGAAAGAGATGAGGGTATTATTACCGGATCGTGTCGTTTGGCTCCCATGTGGCTTCCTCTGACCCGTGATTACGCCATAATACTTTGACCAATGGAACCAATTTCTTTCTCAGCACCTTTATATCCCGATCTAGAATCTGCACTGGCTCTTCTTCAAAAGACAAGTCAGGTCTTATCTCGATTTCCTCCACTGGCACAACATGAGACGGATCCGAACGATAACGCCTTAACATCGAGACATGAAATACATTATGGATCTGACTTAACTCTGGAGGTAACTCGAGCTGATAAGCTATTGGCCCTACACGCTTCAATATTCGGTAAGGACCGATAAATCTGGGGCTCAACTTACCCTTCCGTCCAAATCTTAAGACTTTTTTCCAAGGTGAGACCTTCAAAAAGACCCGATCTCCCACTGAAAACTCTATCTCCTTCCACTTCAGATCTGCATACGATTTCTGTCTATCTGAGGCTTCTTTTAATCGAGCCCGAATTACCTTAACTTTTTCCTCCGTCTCCGAGAATAACTCTGGACCCAATAACTGTCGCTCTCCCAGCTCAGTCCAGCAGGTAAGAGTACGACACCTACGGCCATACAATGCCTCGTAGGGTGCTAACTGGATGCTGGATTGATAGCTGTTATTGTAAGCAAACTCTGCCAATGGTAAAAAATCTTCCCAACTACCCCTGAAATCGATCACACAGCCTCTTAACATGTCTTCTAAAATCTGGATTACTCTTTCTGACTGACCATCAATCTGCGGATGGAATGCTGTGCTGAAATCTAGCCTTGTTCCCAAAGCTTCATGTAGAGCCTTCCAAAACCGTGATGTAAACCTAGGATCCCTGTCTGATATGATAAACATCGGTACCCCATGCAACCTCACGATCTCTGTTACATACAACTTGGCCAACTTTTGCAATGAATAATCCGTACGAACAGGTAGGAAATGAGCAGTCTTCGTTAAGCGATCCACTATCACCCATACTGAATCTTTCTTAGTAGGCGTTAAGGGTAACCCACTAACAAAATCCATCGTTATCCTTTCACATTTCCATAGTGGGATTTTCACCGGCTGTAGCAACCCTGAAGGCAGTTGATGTTCCGCCTTCACTTCCTGACATGTCAAACACTTGCTCACGAAGTCAGTAACCTCCCGCTTCAAACCCGGCCACCAATACTGCTCACAGAGGTCTCGGTACATCTTGTTTCCCTAGGGTGCATAGCATACAGGCTACTATGCGCCTCCCGCAGAATCATATGTCTCAGTTCAGAATCCCTCGGCATACAAACTCTTCCGCGGAAACACAATACTCCATCACTATTTAATCCAAAGTCCCTTATCTCACCACTTTCCACTTGCTGAAGTCGAGAAGCCAACACTTCATCCGACAACCGCTTTTCCTTAACTGACTCGCCCATGCAGCTTCACTTGAAGTTCAAATAACGTACTACCATCTTCATAAAGGCTGAGATGAGCAAACATCGCTCTCAAATCTGATATCACCTTACGACTCAACGCATCTGCCACTATGTTAGCTTTACCTAGGTGATACTCAATTGAGCAGTCATAATCTTTCAACAATTCTATCCATCTTCGTTGTCTTAAATTCAACTCCTTCTGGGTAAGGAGGTACTTCAGACTCTTATGGTCCGTGTAAATAATCGACTTCTCCCCGTACAGATAGTGTCTCCATATTTTCAGAGCAAACACCACTGCAGCTAGCTCCAAATCATGAGTGGGATAGTTCACCTCATGCGATCTTAATTGACGAGATGCATAAGCCACCACTTTCCCCTCTTGCATCAACACACATCCCAAGCCCGTGTGTGACGCATCACAATAAACAATAAACTCTTTACCAGCCTCAGGCTGAATCAATACTGGCGCTTCTGTCAGAATCTTCTTCAATTTCTCAAAGCTCTCTTGCTGCTTATCTGACCACAAAAACGGTACTCCCTTACGCAACAGCTTAGTTAGAGGTGCAGAAATCAACGAAAACCCCTCAACGAACCGCCTGTAATACCCAACCAAACTTAGAGAAGTCTAAATTTCTGCCACTAACTTTGGTGGCTTCCAATCCAGTACAGCCTCGATCTTCTGGGGATCAACTCTAATTCCCTTGGCAGACACAACATGTCCCAAAAAGGTCACTTCCCTCAGCCAAAATTCACACTTACTGAATTTGGCATATAGTTGCTTCTCCCTTAATATCTGCAATACAACCCGTAAATGCGAATCATGCTCCTCTTCAGTCTTTGAGTACACCAAGATGTCATCTATGAACACCACCACAAACTGATCTAGATAGGGTTGGAAGACTTGGTTCATCATGTCCATAAATGCAGTTGGTGCATTTGTCAACCCAAACGGCATCACCAAAAACCCGTAATGCCCATAACGAGTTCGAAACGCAGTCTTGTGAATATTCGCCTCCTTGACTTTTAACTGGTGATACCCTGATCTCAAATCTATCTTCGAGAAGACCGAAGCTCCTCACACCGATCGAATGCATCATCGATCCTCGTAATGTGTATTTGTTTTTGATCGTCAATTTGTTCAATGTCTATAATCGATGCACATACGCATCGACCCATCCTTCTTCTTAACAAATAACATCGGTGCTCCCCACGGTGACACACTTGGTCGAATAAACCCACGATCCATCAGCTCCTGGATCTGAGCTTTAAGTTCCACTAGCTCCTTCGGTGCCATTCTGTAAGGGGTTATGGACACCGGAGTCGTTCCTGGCAACAGCTCTATGCCAAATTCCACCTCCCGATCCAGAGGCAATCCCGGAAGCTCCTCGAGAAAGACGTCTAAAAAATCTTTCACCGTTCTAACACTCTCTACCGACAACTCTTTGGCATCCAAAGCACCGATGAAGGCTAAGTACGCTTCACACCCTTTCGTACTACCACCTTTCCGCCTTTAAAGCAGATACCACATTAGATGATAATTTCTTCTTTCACCTATCATCATCACTTCCTTATTCTCTCAAGTTCTTAGTACCATCCGCTTTGCAAAGACACCAAGTTTGCACGATGCTTAACCAAATACCCATGCCCAATATAAGGTCGAACTCCCGAACGAGCGCCCATCAAATCCGCCGAAAAAATTACCCCCTAAACTTCTAAGGGCACATCCTAAACAACTTATTTACTACCACCGATCGTCCTAAAGGACTAATCACGCTTGTTTCTCTAGCGGTAATCTCGCATCTAATATTCAAAGTTCCGCATACGACATATGCAACATACAAATGGGTGGATCCAATGTCTATCGAGCGGAAAAAGGTACATCGATATAAAAACGCATCGCTTATAATGTCCGGTGCGCCGCCATCCTCTCAACGTCGACCGCGTGAGACCAATCTCGGCCGCTCGCCTCTATGTTACCCCTATTACCAGCATTACTCTACCGGTGCACCCGACCTCGTCCTACACCATTACCACCTCGACTGCCCACGGCCTCAATGTCACCGAGCCCCTGGCCGCTGCACAAAATTGTTACGAACTACCTGAGTCTGAACAGGTTCTCGAGGGCAACCCCAAAATCGATGGTCTTTGGATCCACATCTGAAACAACCGCTAGTTCTCTTCCAGCACTCACTCGAGTGAAGTTTCCCACAATCCACACAAGGCTGTAATTGATTGATAGTAGCTGGAGCACCCACTCGAACTGGCTCTTCATTCCTGGGCCTTTTCTGAAACTCTCTTACAGAACCTGAGTATCCAGAGTCTCTCTTGTTCCTGCTCCTATCCTTGTCTCGATTTTGCCGTTCTGAGTGCTTTACTTCTTCAGCAATCTTAGCTTTTTTCCACTAGTGTAGCAAAATTCCTCTCCTTCTGTGGGGCTATCAGTTCCCGCAATTCATCATGCAACCCATCCTCAAAACGCACACAAAGATTTGTAATCGGGCCGGCACTATACCCTGCATACCAACTCGCACGCAGAACTTCGCCTCGTATGCCGCCACAGATCTACCTCCTTGGACCAGATTCAGAATTCTTTCTTCTGCATCCACATAGCTAGCACTCGACATATTTTCCCTGGAATGATGTCTTAAAGAAATCCCAGTAATACGCTCGTGCTAAGTACCTTCCCGAATAGTGAGCCACCACCGATCGCCTCGTTTCAAGAATGAGACGGCCCCTTCGGTTTACGCTCACCGCACAATCCGGATCGTCCCATAATCTACTCCACCGCCTCAAGCCGCATTCTCTACACACTTGGGGCTACACCCGAAATACCCCTAAAAACTTCAGCCCTATTCGATCTAAGTCGCTCGAGATACCACCCACGAGTCATCGACCCGCTTCTAGCCCCAAAGAACCCTTTCCAAAGACTCCGCAACATCGCTTGGGATAGAGCGTCGTCCCTCCCATTCAATTATGTGACCCGGTTTGACACTAGCGAAGTTGGTGCGTCCATTTCCGGCATATGTCCCGATGCCTCAGATACAACTCTAGCACCTCGGCCTCTACCATGACCACGTCTACCGCGTCCACGTCCTCTAGCGCTCATGTAATATCCCGGGTTAGGGGCTGTTTTGTTGTTGCATGATATTGCATGTGTCTAGTGTGCTGCGTGGCTATTTCTATGTTTTGGGGGCTTAATTGAAGTCTAGGTGTATGCCTGAGTGAATGGGAAAATTTTGATTTTTGGGTGTTAAGTCAGGGGAGCTGTTGGAGCTAGGGTATAAGAGTTTTATTTGGTGTTTTGTTGAACAAGAAAGGAGCTGGTGGAGTGGCAGGATAGGCGCCACTAAGGCTTGTGTGTGTGGCGTCATTTGCAGGAGGGAGAGATCTTGTGTTCAAGTTGCGGAGTGGCCACCTTTTGGCTTTCTTTTTGACGCCTAGGAAGGGAGAGTTTGTAGGCAGTTCAAACTCTGCCTTGGACCTAGTCTATGGGTGAGATGGACGGCAAGGAGTGAATTGTGGAAGGGGACTAATTCAAATGCTTTTGAATGAGTGGCTTGGAGTACTTTGAGGAGTGGTGGCCGAATTCTAGGGGATTTGGGGGGAGTGTGGACGGCTTAGTGGGGGAGAAGGGAAGGCCGAATGTACCTTGGTTTGGGGTGCATTTTCGGTCACATTTGGTAAAAAAGAAAAGCTCTCTCTCTTTTGTCTTTTGTAGCCGAAACTTCAAGAGAATTTCTCTCATCTTCTTCACTTCTTGAAACCGAAAACATCAAACCCCTTTAGTTGCCGAAAAGTTGCTTTGTTTCTTTGGTTTTATGCTTGTGGCCGAATGCTTCTTTTCACTTCTTCCTTCTATTTCATTTGAGTAAGCCGAATGTGGAACTCTCTCCTCTCCATATTTTTCTTTCTTTGATTTGAAAACCTTGTTAGCCGAAATTTCATTCCCTAAAAACACTTCCTTTATTTTCTTTCACTTTCAAGCCGAAGGTACCCTCCCTCATCTATCTTTTATTTTCTTTCTTCTCCTAAACTCTATTGCCGATTTCTCTATTTCTTCTCACCTTTACTCTTATTTCTTTTTCACGCTAAACCGATCCTAGTAGTGTTCATATTGGCCGAATCTCCCTTTTCTCCTAGTGGTTTGGTTGGCCGGTTAGTGGTTGGTGTTGGGGTAAGTTCTTGGCCGAATGGTCATTTCTCTTTTCTCTCTAGTGCTTGTGGTTTCGATTTGATTAAAGTCTATTTTGGTTTTGGTGGGAAGGAGTTAATTATTTCGTTTTAGGGTCTCCAGATTTTTAGTGGCGATCAAGTGAAGCAGTCATCGTTGGTTGATCGTTGGTAAGGGGTGGTAAGAGTGATGTTATTAGGCTATTCCGTTAGTTTCACTAAATCGAGTTGCAAAGGATTAACTGTTATTCTTTTCAAGGTGGTGGCCGATCATCGTAGAAGGACCATTGGGGTTCGGGTTTGGTAGGAAACCAAACATTTGCAAGGTAAGGGTTATTTGATAAACCCTTTTTGGGTTAAATGGCTATGGCCGAATGGTCTAAGTGATTAACTCTTGTTGGCCGATTGTTATAGGAGCCGATAATCAAGGAGCCTTAGATCGCTTTTGTCAGGATTTTTAGACTCGTATTTACCGTGTGTGTAAACTAACACACCGATATCTAGTAATGTTATTAATAAACCCGCTTTGCCTATTAAAATCATGACAGTATGATGGATTATTGGATACCCAAACGGGGTATGTGTACGTATCCTGGTAAGTCTAATTTATTACAAGTTCTATTATGGATACCTTGGGATTATGATCTATGTTATGTATGCTATGAGATGTAATGCTAGACATGTTGGCATGATATGCATGATTTGTATGATATGCATGATTACATGAGTATGGTATGTTGATGGGTGATATGAGTGGAGGGAGCAGTGATATTTTGTCTTGACGAGCACCGGTGTTTTGGTAACACACTTTGTGACTTTGGGTCACCAAAGTGCTTTGGTAGCACATTTGTGTCTTTGGGACACCAGAGGTTGGGCACCTCATTGCGACTTGTCCTGTGGTTAACACCACCGTGGGTTGGCCCCACATTGAGATATGGGATCGTCGCTAGTGATTGGGTATCACACGATGGGTTGGCCCCATCATTCGATTATTGTGACTACGGTCACCAATTGCTTTGGTAGCACATTTGTGTCTTTGGGACACCAGAGGTTGGGCACCTCATTGCGACTTGTCCTCGTGGTTAACACCACCGTGGGTTGGCCCCACATGAGATATGGGATCGTCGCTAGTGATTGGGTATCACACGATGGGTTGGCCTCACAATTGATTTGTGACTACGGTCACCAGTTTTGGTAGCACATTTGTGTCTTTGGGACACCAAGTGTTTTGGTAACACATTGTGACTGTATGTCACCGGTGGTTTGGCACCACCAGGTGGTTTGGTACCACACGGGGTAGAAAAGGCGATACGGATGGTTAGGATCGGGTTGCATTAATCATGTTGCTATGTATGATGTGTGTTAGCATGTTGTCTCATCGGGAGCGGGATTTATGCACTGAGTCATTCGACTCACCCTCTCCTTTGACATTTCAGGTGATTCGTAGCCGCGGACATGGAGCCGGGGTGGACTCGAGGTGCACATGCCATGCTTTAATAAAAGTTTTGCTCCGACTATTCACTTTGGGTACTTTAGCTTACTTATTTTGATTTGAGATTTAATTTGGATTTGTAAAAGGCCTTTAAATTATGTTTTATGATGGTTATGCTTTAATTAGATTCGCAACCTGCTTAACAAATAACTTGGTATGAAATTTTACTAAAATTTGGTAAGATAAAGTTTTCAAAATTATAACGCAGTGTGTTTTAAACTATACCATCGGGTATCTCGCTATGCTTTGCTATAAAGTAAACTCAAATAGTTTCCAAATCAAACTCGATTTTCTACTAAGCCTAAAATGTTTCAAAATAGCACTAAGAAACTATCGGAAATGCTAAATGAAATCAACTCGTTTTAACTATATACTTTGGATAAGTTTTCAAAATCTAATCAAACAAGCCTACTCAAATTTTCCTCAAATTCACTACGTTTTCACCCCGCTTTTAAACGGGAAAAATCTGATCACTCAAAGACGTTTTTCCCCGTAACATACCAGATTCGGTCGTGGTGTCTTGTCCGAGTTTGGGGTGTTACAGCTCATGTTCACTAAGTTGATTTAATCTGATTACAAGTCTTATGGATCAGTATGCTTATTCAGTGTTTATTAAACAATGTTTTATGAAGTATAAGAAGTAAAGTTGTTTTCGTAAAACGTATCCTAAAGTCTCAATCTCTACAGTTTCTGCTCCTAAAGCCAATAGTTCTAGAGTATTCTTGTCATGTGAAGTTTTCTTACTACAGACATACCATAATAATCATAAAATGAAAACAAAGACTTACTGACTTGGTGCCGGATACCCGAGGTGCCATACTTCTTCTAAGGCATGTATTTATAATTCAAATTTCAAGCAGTTTTAGAAAACATTTTTTTTGAACCCAAACCACAGCCGAGTTTTGCAACCGGGCTCTGATATCATAAAATGTAACACCCCAAACCCAGCCCATGCGGTATGACCGGATCTGGCATGTCACATGAAGAAAGTGTGTAAAGAACTTATGATTCTTACTAAAGTTGATGTTATGAGGTTATAGTTAAGTAAACAGGTTTGATTATTAATATTCGATAAAAAAAAATAACACTAATCTCGAGAGGTTGATTGGTGAATCGAAAATCAAACTAGTAAACTTTAAAAACCGTGACTTTTGAAAATGATGTTGATAATTCGAAGGAAAATCCAAGTTAAATTATCTGTACATAATTCATTATGAAATCCGTTTGTTAATCAATTTTGGAAAACAGTTGTTTAAGATCTCAGAAAAATCCCCGTTTAAAACAATTCATGGAAAATAATAAGTATATCAAAACATAAAGCAAAATAAAAATATCGGAGGCCTTATTACAACTTTAAACCCAAAATAGTAAAAGTAACGAAATAAAGCGGAAAAGAAATTTACTAATGTTCGAAAACATCATTCCTAAAGTATGGCCTCCACCGAGTCATCCATGGCCCCAAGTCCTCATTACTGAGCATTACCTACAAGGATTAAGAAAAAGGAGTGAGTTACAAGAACTCAGTGTATAATCCCCTTACCGTCATCCACTGGGCCTGAACCCACATAGTAACATTTTGGGCCTAAGCCCATTTACATAACAGTATTTGTAACACCCCTAACCCGTATCCGTCGCCGGATTGGGGTCACAAGGTATTACCAGACACATGTATAGATTCAAACATTCACCCATGTCATATTCATATATAAATATATAAATAAAGCTCATAGCTACTTAAATATTAACATATGGATCATGCCTCTACAATTTCTCGAAATCATACCATATATCTATTCAAATTTTCAAACAAAGAAACATACCACAAAGCTAAACAATATATGCATACTTTACGAACACAATATTCAATCATGTGCACATCATCTTAATAATATGCGAATATCTAACATAAATTAAACACTTTGCTTCAAAATTTTATTTATGCTTATACATGACTTAATGACCATAAGAAATTAAGGTATTAACAACTCCAGGTTATGATCAAACATATTTCGTTAATCATTAAGATCATATGTGTATTTAACTACATCACATATCAAGACATATATAACATGTCAAATACCTATTTATGCATTTCATATTTCTAAGCTTATGCTTTCACATTTGACCGAACATACTATATACATTATAACATTTTCTACTCCATAAAAACTTGAATAAGTCACTTCACAAACACTTTTTCCTAAATCCATGAATCAAACACATTCACATAAATGCAAACGCTAACATCTCAATTATAACGCTTATAATTCGAACCATATAAAGTAACAAACCAAAGACCTTGCATAATCAACTTCATTCAATAACTAACTTAACGGTTATGTTAAACCATATGAATATCACGATAATTAATTATGCATCCATTCACGCAACTCACATTGCCGATTATATTGCATAAAGATCATGCAACATTTCCATATACATTCAAGACCAAAGTATCTTTACTTAGCCATTTTCGCATGGCTATACTTATATACAAGACAAAAACTCATTGGTTTAAAAACTTAGTCTAACCTATACATGCCTTTGGTTCAAAAAAACTAAGCTTATAAGTACCAAACAAGATGATAGTGTGGATGACTTCTCTGATGATCCCCTGAGATCGTAGCTTGATCAAAATCTATAAAATAGAGCAACAAACACACAGAGTAAGCTAACTTAGCTTAGTAAGTCTTAAGCAAATTCAACAATTCAGCTAATTATTTAAATCAAGTTAAACCAAACAAATTTTTAACATTTATAAAATAATAAGACATTTATGTGCTATCATAGCCGAATATCAATATCCATATATAGCAAAATTATTATCATCATCTACTTTAAAAGTAGAACTCATCAAATACACATTACTTAATAAATATATATATATTCCTATATATATATATATCCGAATATCATCTTCCATGTATATATATAAAGCAAGCCCCCATAACCGAAAGTATATCTAAATACAATTCTCACCTATTCGTTATCACACATATATATACATATATATTACATGACCCAAATGAATATACAAATTATTTCATATAACCGATTATATATAAACATATCTATGTATATAGATATACATACATAAACATCTTTTAACAACTCTCATATTTTTAAGTAAACAACTTTCACATCACATAATTTATCCACGTATCCGAACAACCAATTGAACAACACATTTATTTCATCATTTCAATTGCTCATTGACATCACATATAACATATATGTATAATATACATACCTTATGGTCGAATTAACAAAATTCATTTGCATAAGCTTAAGCTTATTCGATTTGTTCCATAACTTGATTATTTCGTAGTCTAAGCTCGGAATTTTAATTCACCGGTATAAAAGCTGCTAGGCGTCAGCCTAAATCACACACCGGCACTAGGCCTGCTAGACTCGAGGTCTGAAACTTAAACACCAAAGATTTAGCCCGCTTCGCAATAAGCCCGATATAATTCACTCAAGACAGGCACGCTAGGCAATAAGCCCGATATAGTTCACTCAAGACAAGGCCTGCTAGGCAATAAGCCCAATATTCATATTACCGAACCAACTCCTTCTCATTACACATTAACAATATCACATATATCACATATAATTCACATCACTTTCACATAGTGAACTCAATTAATTCAACTACATATCATTGCTAAATTACTTTAACACATTCGGCTTTGTCATATTTCAATCCACAAATTCATAATTCAGCATGTATAATAGGTTATAATCGATACTCACGATATTAACTTGCTTAAAGACTTACCTCGGATATCGTCGGACGACAAAACCAGCTGTTCGATAACTTTCGCCTTTCCCCGATCCAAGTCCATTTTTCTTTGTTCTTGATCTAAACATAATCAAACTAAGCTCATTCAAGCACATTTCATCTCAATTTAGTCCCAAAACACATAAATAGGCAAATTACCATTTTACCCCTGACATTTGCAACTTTTACCATTTAGTCCCTATTGCACAAAACACAAAATACATATAATTTGAATTCAATCCCTAAGGGCCGAATCTTCCCCATGGTCATACAAGTCCCTACATTTCATTTATTTTGCATTTTAACCCCTCAAAAATTTATTTTCTCAATTTAGCCCAAAATACTCAATTTCACCAAAATTTCCAATTCAAAACATGTTAATTTCAAACATACTTTTAATATTTTTCCATCAAACATTTCAAAGCACAAACATCTATCAATAGCTGAATATCAAACATGCTCAAATTCAAAAATTCTAACATGGGTCGACTTGTATTCAAAGCAACGATCTCAAAAAAGTAAAAATTAACATAAACCGAACTAACCACATACCTTAATTTAGCTAAAAGATGGCCGAACTAAGCTTGGCTATTTTTCTTTCTTTTCTTGCATGCATTCGGCTAAGGAAAGATGAACAAAGCATGGCTTATTTTGTGTTTTAATTAACATATATATTAACTATTTGTTTAATTACTAGTTTAACCTTCCTTTATAAAATAACTAATATTATTTCATAAGGTTAGTTGTGTCCATAACCGGCCACTAAGTTAGAAAATGGGCTTTTTGCCCTTTAAGGCCCCCATATTAAGAAACCACTAACACTTGGGCACTTTTCACTATAGTTTGTAACTTTTTCACTTTACGCGATTAAATCCTTTTTATTTAATTAAGCATGCAAATAGTCAAATTTCTCTATGAAACTTTCACACACTTTAATTCACATATAATAAACACAGAAAATAATATTTAAAAATTTTTCGGACTCGAATTCATGGTCTCGAAACCACTGTTCCGATTAGGGTCAAATTCGGACTATTACAACTCTCTCCCCTTAGGGATTTTCGTCCCCGAAAATATTACCGTTAAACAAAGTCGGATATTGTTGCCTTATTGACTCCTCAGGCTCCCACGTAGCCTCTTCTATTCCATGTCGATTCCATAGTACTTTTACTAACGGAATTTTCTTGTTTCTCAATTCTTTCACTTCACGAGCTAAGATACGAGTCGGTTCCTCCTCGTACGTCATATCAGATCGAATTTCAATTTCAGACGGGGTAACCACATGTGACAGATCAGATCTATATCTACGAAGCATCAAAACATGAAATACGTTGTGTATCTTTTCTAGTTCAGAGGGCAATTTTAATCTATAAGTGACAGGCCCAATACATTCGATGATCTCATATGGTCCGATGAACCTCGGACTTAATTTGCCTTTTTGACCAAATCGAAGTACTTTCTTCCACGGAGAAAATTTTAAAAATACCCGGTCACCGACCTGAAACTCAATGTCTTTACGTTTCAAATTTGCGTATGACTTTTGGCGATCTGATGCAACTTTCAGACTATCTCGGATTACTGCCACTTTCTGTTCAGTCTCTTTAATCAAATCAACCCGTGTATCTTGTTTTCATTGAGCTCGGTCCAATACAATGGTGTACGACACTTGCGACTGTATAAAGCTTCGTAGGGTGCCATTTTGATACTAGATTGAAAACTATTATTATAAGCAAATTCAATCAAAGGTAAGTATCGTTCCCACGTACTGTCAAACTCGAGGATGCAACATCTCAACATATCCTCAAGTATCTGAATGATTCGTTCAGATTGACCATCTGTCTGCGAATGAAAAGCTGTGCTAAAGTGTAGTTTGGTACCTAAAGCATCTTGCAACTTCTTCCAAAACCGCGACGTGAATCTCGGGTCTCTGTCCGAAAGAATGGAAATCGACACACCATGTAATCTCACAATTTGAGATATATACAACTCAAAGAAGCTTATCAAGCGAATAGTCCGTCTGTAACCGGAACGGCGAGCTGATTTAGTTAGTCTATCCACTATAACCCAGCATCGCATCTTTCTTGCTCGGTGTCGTGAGGCAAACCGGATACAAAATCCATAGTAATTCTATCCCATTTCCATTCGTATCATGATCATTGAAGTAACCTGTAAGGCACTGATGTTTGGCTTTTACTTGCCGATGATTAAGCACTTCGAGACAAATTCGGATATATCACGCTTTCATACCGCACCACCAATAGAATCAAGTTTCAAATCATTATACATCTTCGTATACCCGGATGTACCGACAATCAACTATTATGAGCCTCATTCAATATCATCTGAATCAAATCCACATTCCTCGAAACACATATTCGGCCTTTGAAGTTCAAACAGTCATTTTCATCGATTCGAAACTCTAACTCTGCATCATTTCCACACTGAACTCGTCTTGCCATCGTATCTTTGTCAACTTTTTGAGCATCACAAATTTGTTGAATAAACAACGGTCTTGCTTTCAATTCGGCTATTATCGAACCATCACTAGACATAACCATATGTGATTTCAACGCACGAAGAGCAAATAATGATTTTCGACTTAGGGCATCCACAACAACATTGGCTTTCCCCGGATGGTAATCAATCACTAATTCGTAATCTTTCAACAGCTCTAACCATCTGTGTTGTCTCAAGTTCAAATCTTTCTGAGTCATCAAATACTTTAAACTTTTGTGATCCAAATAAACATGACATTTCTCACTGAATAGGTAATGACGCCAAATCTTCAACGCGAATACAATAGCTACTAACTCCAAATCATGTGTCGGGTAATTTCTTTCATGTAACTTCAACTGTCTCGAAGCATAGGCTACTACTTTGCCTTCTTGCATTAAAACACAACCCAAACCATTCAAAGAAGCATCACTATACACAAAAAATTCTTTACCCGATTCAGGCTGAATTAACACTGGAGCCTCAGTCAAAAGAGTTTTCAACCAATCGAAACTTTTCTGACATTTTTCCGTCCATTCAAACTTGACATCTTTCTGTAATAGCTTTGTCAAAGGTGTGGCTATCATTGAAAAAACCTTTCATGAATCATCTGTAGTATCCAGCAAGTCCCAGGAAGCTTCGAATTTTAGAGACATTCCTAGGTGGTTTCCAATCAAGTATAGCCGATATTTTATTCGGATCAACCCAATGCTCGACAAAAACAACGTGACCTAAAAACGACCTCATTCATCCAGAACTCACACTTACTAAACTTTGCATACAACTGCTGATCTCACAAAGTTTGTAGCACCAATCTCAGATGCTCAACATGCTCGTTTCATCTCTGGAGTAGATCAGAATATCATCTATAAACACTACCACAAACTGATCCAAATACTGTCTAAAAATCCGATTCATCAGATCCATAAAAACAGCAGGTGCATTAGTAAGTCCAAAAGGCATAACCGGAAACTCATAATGTCCGTACCTCGTTCGAAAAGTAGTATTTGGTACATCGGAATCTTTGACTCGCAACTGATAATAACTCGATCTCAAATCTATCTTTGAAAACACTGAAGCCCCTTTCAATTGATCAAACAAGTCGTCAATCCGTGGCAATGGGTACTTATTCTTTATAGTCACCTTATTCAGCTACCGATAATCAATGCACATTCGCATAGTCCCATCTTTCTTTTTCACAAATAAAACTGGTGCACCCAAGGAGAGAAAACTCGGTGCGTGCAAAGCCCCTATCTGTTAACTCTTGCAATTGTGCTTTCAACTCTTTTAGTTCGGTAGGTGCCATTCGATACGGAGCTATTGAAATCGGAGTCGTCCCCAGTACTAATTCAATACCAAACTCTATTTCTCAAACAGGTGGTAAACCCGGTAGTTCTTCAGGAAACACATCTGGATACTCGCACACAATTGGTACAGATTCAATCTGCTTCTCTGTAACTTTACTATCCAACACATAAGCCAAGTAAACTTCACACCCTTTTCTCACATGCTTATGAGTTAACATCGATGAGATTACTGCCGGTAACCCATTCAGGTCATTAGTTTCAATTCGGATAAATTCACCGTTCTAACATCTCAAATCAATGGTTTTTCTTTTGCAATTAACAACAACATCGTGCAAAGTTAACCAGTCCATTCCCAAAATTATATCGAACTCTTCGAAAGGCAACAACATTAAATCAGCTGGGAAGCATGAATCCTGAATCATCAACGGGCAACTTTTACACACTTTATTAATCAGAACACATCGACCCAAGGGGTTTGATACACGAATCACAAACTCGTGAGACTCAACAGTAGTCTTCTCGGATACTAAAGTTTCACACACATATGAATGAGTCGAACCCGGATCAATCAATGCAATCACGAAGAGTATCATAAAGAGTGAAAGTGCCGCGATAACATCCGGGAAGAAGCATCCTCTCTCGCATCGCATAAAGATATGCTCTAGCAGTGCACGAGCCTCTGATCGAATTGCAATGTCTTTGGTTCCTTTCTGACTGCCACTTACATTTTCTGAATGCCTAAGTGGTCTACCTCGCACTGATACATTACTCGGTCTTATATTCTGAGCCGTATTTTGGTCAGCTAGCATCGGGCACTCTCGAATAAAATGATCTGACGATCCACATTTAAAGCAGGACCGATCACGAAATCTACAACTCCCTGAATGCCATTTACCACAATGCTTGCATTCAACCCGATTCTGCTGGACATTACCAACACTAGCCATCGAAGTAGCTCGAGAACCCACAGGTGGTCGATCTCGTCTAGATAAGTCTGAAGTAACTCTATGTCGACCAGATTCATCTTTGAATTCCTTGGATACCGAATGAAATGTCTTACTCGATGATATTTTATGAATGTATCTAGCTTTCATTTCAGCCTTTCTTTTCTCTTTCCCAAGCTCTTCGGCTTTGCAAGCTCGTTCGACAAGTACCACGTACTGAGTATGCCAACTAGCAACTTAATATCTTCATTCAGACCGCCTTTAAATCTTTTACACATAATGGCTTCAGCTTGACACACATTCACGGGCATATCGGCTCGGTCGACAAATTTACTGTTCATACTCGATCCACGGTCATTCGACCTGTTTCAATTCCGAAATTCTTTTCGCTTTATCAATGAATCTTTGATCGATATATTTCTTACGGAACTCGGTCTGAAAGAAATCCCAAGTCACTTTCTCTTTTGGAACCACCGATACTAGTGTATTCCACCAGTGATATGCGGTGTCCCGTAATAAGGATACAGCACACTTCAAGCATTCGTCTGGAGTACATGACAGCTCATCAAGCACACGGATAGTATTATCAAGCCACATCTCAGCTTGTTTCGCGTCGTCATCATCATTAGCTTTAAATTCTTCGACCCCGTGTTTCCTTATTTTATCAACGGGAGGCCTGCTAGATCTCATCGGATCTATCATCGGAGGTGCTGCAGGTATCGGAGTTGGATTATTCGGGGGTGGAGGTTGTTGTACAGCCAGATTAGTCCAAATAAATTGGGTAAACCATTCATTCATCATCTGGTAGAAGGCTTGCTTAGCCTCCCCCTCATAGCTACCTGAGATAGGTCGAGAGTCTACCAGCGCTGACCCATGTGCGAGATCAGGCACTACGCTCTCTACATCATCAGCTACGGCTCTGTCAGGATCCATTTACTATATAAATCACACGCGCTACGGTAGTCTTAGAATCGACTAAACTGTAAGCTCTGATACCAATCAAATGTAACACCCCTAACCCGTATCCGTCGCCGAATTAGGGTCACAAGGTATTACCGAACACATGTACAGATTCAAACATTCACCCATGTCATATTCATATATAAATATATAAATAAAGCTCATAGCTAATTAAATATTAACATATGGATCATGCCTCTACAATTTCTCGAAATCATACCATATATCTATTCAAATTTTCAAACAAAGAAACATACCATAAAGCTAAACAATATATGCATACTTTACGAACACAATATTCAATCATGTGCACATCATCTTAATAATATGCGAATATCTAACATAAATTAAACACTTTGCTTCGAAATTTTATTTATGCTTATACATGACTTAATAACCATAAGAAATTAAGGCATTAACAACTCCAGGTTATGATCAAACATATTTCGTTAATCATTAAGATCATATGTGTATTTAACTACATCACATATCAAGACATATATAACATGTCAAATACCTATTTATGCATTTCATATTTCTAAACTTATGCTTTCACATTTGACCGAACATACTATATACATTATAACATTTTCTACTCCATAAAAACTTGAATAAGTCGCTTCACAAACACTTCTTCCCAAATCCATGAATCAAACACATTCACATAAATGCAAACGCTAACATCTCAATTGTAACTCTTATAATTCGAACCATATAAAGTAACAAACCAAAGACCTTGCATAATCAACTTCATTCAATAACTAACTTAACGTTTATGTTAAACCATATGAATATCACGATAATTAATTATGCATCCATTCATGCAACTCACATTGCCGATTATACTGCATAAAGATCATGCAACATTTCCATATACATTCAAGACCAAAGTATCTTTACTTAGCCATTTTCGCATGGCTATACTTATATACAAGACAAAAACTCATTGGTTTAAAAACTTAGTCTAACCTATACATGCCTTTGGTTCAAAAAAACTAAGCTTATAAGTACCAAACAAGATGATAGTGTGGATGACTTCTCTGATGATCCCCTGTGCTCGTAGCTTGATCAAAATCTATAAAACAGAGCAACAAACACACAGAGTAAGCTAACTTAGCTTAGTAAGTCTTAAGCAAATTCAACAATTCAGCTAATTATTTAAATCCAGTTAAACCAAACAAATTTTTAACATTTATAAAATAATAAGACATTTATGTGCTATCATAGCCGAATATCAATATCCATATATAGCAAAATTATTATCATCATCTACTTTAAAAGTAGAACTCATCAAATACACATTACTTAATAAATATATATATTCCTATATATATATATATCCGAATATCATCTTCCATGTATATATATAAAGCAAGCCCCCATAACCGAAAGTATATCTAAATACAATTCTCACCTATTCGTTATCACATATATATATACATATATATTACATGACCCAAATGAATATACAAATTATTTCATATAACCGATTATATATAAACATATCTATGTATATAGATATACATACATAAACATCTTTTAACAACTCTCATATTTTTAAGTAAACAACTTTCACATCACATAATTTATCCACGTATCCGAACAACCAATTGAACAACACATTTATTTCATCATTTCAATTCCTCATTGACATCACATATAACATATATGTATAATATACATACCTTATGGTCGAATTAACAAAATTCATTTGCATAAGCTTAAGCTTATTCGATTTGTTCCATAACTTGATTATTTCGTAGTCTAAGCTCGAAATTTTAATTCACCGGTATAAAACCTGCTAGGCGTCAGCCTAAATCACACCCCAAGCACTAGGCACGCTAGACCCGAGGTCTAAAATTTAAACACCTAGCATTTAGCCCGCTAGGCAATAAGCCCGATATAATTCACCGTGCAAGACAGGGGCTGCTAGGCAATAAGCCCAATATAGTTCACCTAAGACAAGGCCTGCTAGGCAATAAGCCCGAATATTCATATTACCAACCAACTCCTTCACATTACACATTAACAATATCACATATATCACATATAATTCACATCACTTTCACATAGTGAACTCAATTAATTCAACTACATATCATTGCTAAATTACTTTAACACATTCGGCTTTGTCATATTTCAATCCACAAATTCATAATTCAGCATGTATAATAGGTTATAATCGATACTCACGATATTAACTTGCTTAAAGACTTACCTCGGATATCGTCGGACGACAAAACCAAATTGCTCGATAACTTTCGCCTTTCCCCGATCCAAGTCCATTTTTCTTTGTTCTTGATCTAAACATAATCAAACTAAGCTCATTCAAGCACATTTCATCTCAATTTAGTCCCAAAACACATAAATAGGCAAATTACCATTTTACCCCTGACATTTGCAACTTTTACCATTTAGTCCCTATTGCACAAAACACAAAATGCATATAATTTGAATTCAATCCCTAAGGGCCGAATCTTCCCCATGGTCATACAAGTCCCTACATTTCATTTATTTTGCATTTTAACCCCTCAAAAATTTATTTTCTTAATTTAGTCCAAAATACTCAATTTCACCAAAATTTCCAATTCAAAACATGTTAATTTCAAACATACTTTTAATATTTTTCCATCAAACATTTCAAAGCACAAACATCTATCAATAGCCGAATATCAAACATGCTCAAATTCAAAAATTCTAACATGGGTCGACTTGTATTCAAAGCAACAATCTCAAAAACGTAAAAATTAACATAAACCGAACTAACCACATACCTTAATTTAGCTAAAAGATGGCCGAACTAAGCTTGGCTATTTTTCTTTCTTTTCTTGCATGCATTCGGCTACGGAAAGATGAACAAAGCATGGCTTATTTTGTGTTTTAATTAACATATATATTAACTATTTGTTTAATTACTAGTTTAACCTTCCTTTATAAAATAACTAATATTATTTCATAAGGTTAGTTGTGTCCATAACCGGCCACTAAGTTAGAAAATGGGCTTTTTGCCCTTTAAGGCCCCCATATTAAGAAACCACTAACACTTGGGCACTTTTCACTATAGTTTGTAACTTTTTCACTTTACGCGATTAAATCCTTTTTATTTAATTAAGCATGCAACTAGTCAAATTTCTCTACAAAACTTTCACACACTTTAATTAACATATAATAAACACAAAAAATAATATTTAAAAATTTTTCAGACTCGAATTCGTAGTCCCGAAACTACTATTCCGATTAGGGTCAAATTCAGACTGTTACTATATTTATATGAAATGAATGCAACCCAACCCATCCATCCATCACACCCCCGACCAGCCAATCACACCTGTGGGGATCAAGTCAACCCACCCTGCCGCTCACACCAATTTGCAGTCGAGCTGCTATCGTATAGTATTTTTGTGGTCAAGCCACCAAAATCATATTTAAGCACAATAATAAACGAATTGTGGCTATGCCACCTGGCTACACTGCTCTCCATACAATTTTTCCCACCCCATGCATTATGTAAAGATGAATCATGCATAAAAAAATATCCAAATATATATAACAACTATTAAACTAATGAAATATTTCGGTGAATCGGCCCATTAAAGCACTTTGGCAATTCGGCCCACTATGGGCACTTTAATAATTTGACCCATCGAGGGCATATTGGTAAATCAACCCTTTAAGGGCGTTAAAGCAATTCGGCCCGTTAAGGCATTTCGATAAATCGGCCCATGGAGGGCATTTTAGTAATTTGGCCTTTAAGGGCATTTTCGTAATTAATCAAGTTAATACCGATTTTGACAGAATGATTTTACGGGATTTCGGTGTGAGATTACACACCTGATTACGTAGAGCACTAAACCTTCTTGATCGTCGACACCTATGATACCATAACACTCGATTAACTAACGAAAAGAGTTTCTTAATCCATATCTAAACAATCGCTTTATCACAATTACCCTCACCACCACGAACAACCACAATCTGCCTATTCTCACCGAATGCTGGCTCCCTTCCACAACCCGATGGAAAATCCCGAACTATCGATACCGCCCTACGTTTGAACTTGGGAGTAGAGATTGCAAGTCCACACCCTTTTCGTCCTCCTATCGATTTTCCTTTAGTATCGCTACCACTTGCCTCCATTGGAAGAGTCCTCGGTCAGAATAAGATTACAATGAGAGAAGTAGTTATCTAAGGAGAGGGTTTCGGCTTACCACTACCTCTGAAGGATCAACGAGTAGATGAGAACGAGTGATTTAGTCCTTAGAATAATCAATTAGTCAAATCTACCGATCCATTTAACAAAATAACCGCGTAGATATCGAATGGACCAAGAAGAAACTCCTTACCTTGATCGATGATAGATCCAACTCCCACCGATTTGACTTATGGCTACAGATGAGTCGGCAAAGATATGAAATTTGACACCCCACTAGAATGCTACAAAAAGAATAGATGATCACGATATGAGGGAGTAGAAGGGAATATTGTTTCGGTTTAGAAACAAAGTGAAACAACCGAATGATAAGGGTCACACATTCGGCTATGGAGAAAAGAAGAGAATGAAATCACTTACCCGATTCGGTCAAGGAAGAGAGTGCCCAACACGCAAAAGAAAAAAAAATGCTGAAGAGATAAAGTGTTATAAGGTTCGGCTATTTGGAGAGAAATGAACAAAGAAGATTTGGCCACCAAGTAATATCGATTAAAGAAAAAAAAAAGAGAGAAAGGTTAAAGAAATGGTGAGGAAAGAAAAGAAGAGATGGATAAGAAAAGTGTCAGAGAAATTCGGCTAACACTATGAAGGAGATGAACAAAAGAAGGACTTGTGTTTCGGCAAGCAAGGGAAAAGAGTGGAAAAAGAAAGCACAAAATGTTAAAAAGAGTAAAAGCTTTTCATGCACAAAACTTGTAAAAAAAAACCATAAGAAATTCGGCTCCCAAATCCCCCTACCAAAACCGTATGCCCCTTACACCAAAAAGATCTTAGTTGAACAAATTTCTTTCCCCATACACCTCCCAAAATTCGGCCAACATATCCCCTAATCACTATCCTTTATTTCTCCTTAATTCCCTCCTCAATCTCCTCTCCATCACCTCAATCTCTTCTCCATCATCTCAACCAAATGGATTTGAATGAATCTTCCTTTCCTTCTTTAGAGTCATGGCTGAATCTTACCATCTTTCACTTGATTAGCACAAAAATTAAATCCAAAAGTTGCAATAGGTGGGATTCGAACTCCACCCCTTAAGCCCCTTCATGTGACGCCTCACCACCTTGCTACTAGCTCCTCTTGTGCTAAAAAAAATACACACTTATTTCCTTAAGTCTTGACGCCACTTACCTTCTCCCCCTTAAGTGCTTAAACACAAAAATTTTCCCAAGGCCCAGCTCAACCCCAAGCCTTCTTAGGGCCCCTAAACATACACAACTAACATTCTTAACTAGCCTAACACATATTATAATGAAAAACAAAAAATCCCAAATTTTAGGATGTTACATCTCTCCAATTTAAAACTTTTCATTCACCATTGTAACGTCCCTATCATGGATCAACGAGACCCTTTACACCCGCTCGTGATGTCGTGAAACCAAACCATGAACTTTTCAAACACCTAGAAAATTTTCACCTAAACAGGGGCCACACGCCCATGTGAAATGGGACACGCCCGTATGGGTAGGCCGTGTGGTCACACACGCCCATGTCCCTACCCCGTGTATAAAAACATGAGTATTCTGTTTGTGACACACGGCCTAGGCACACACCCGTGTGACTAGCCCGTGGTCGACACTGACTAATTTCACATGGCCTTGACACGCCCGTGGCCATGGCCCGTGTGCCAAACCTTGGCATTCTGACTTATCTACACGGCCTATACACACGTCCGTGTGCTTCAGCCGTGTGGCAATTTAAATTCCAAGTGCAAGGTGCAGACTTCACACGGCCTGGGCATACGCCCATGTACTAGCCGTGCCTCCCACACTGTCTAGGCACACGCCCATGTGACTAGCCTATGTGGACAATCGAAAGGCTATCTACCAAGCCATTAGCCACCCTCACTTGCATACATTCATACACCATCTCACAACACTCTCAAATCATCAATTATAACATATTTGATTTATAAAAATGAGGTTTTCATCCCATACACAAGGGAGAACTATTTCTGGTATAATTACAATTGACTTAAGCCATCATCTATGGCTATACACAACTGAACCATAAACTCTCTTAGGCCAACACATTTGGCTATATCAACTATGACTTAATCAACTTTAAATACTATCCCTATACATGCCATAACTCATAAGGACTTAAAACCTCATACCAAGTGTCTGCTCGATAGTGTGAAACATCTCCGGCGGTCTCCAACCCAAGCTAGCTAAATTAACCTATAAGAGATGAGAAAGGAAGAGAAGTAAGCAATGATGCTTAGTAAGTTCATATGCATATAACAATCAACTATCGATTATATTCAACCACAAAGTATTATAATGAGTTTTACTCTTAAACTCATGGTTACTTACTCAACTATTCTTGAAACTTACTCATTCTGTCTGTTACCACATTATAACCATGCCACAAGCCAAATTCTCATGTTAATTTGCATACACCCTTGCACTTGTCGCCACATGATCACATAATACAATACATCAAACATTTTCAATAAGCCACTCATACTATCAAACACTCGATGGTTTCGCACTTAGCCCATTCTCAATCTCTAGTAGGGTGGTATCGCACATAGCCCACCAATCATTTATAATTATGGTGGTATCGCACTTAACCTACCAAATGATAATATAAGCGATGGTATCGCACACAGCCCATCATTTAAAAATTAATAAGGTGGTAACTGTAACACCCCTAACCCGAAAACCGTCGCCGGAATAGGGTTAAGAAGTGTTACCAGACAATAGAATCATTTCACAATCCATTTACGACACGAAGTCAGTCATCATCATAATACATCAAACATAAATAATTAGTCCCTTTTTAATGCGAATAAGACCTTAAACACATGCTATGAAGGGGTCGGGACTAAACCGAAACACATATAGAAACTTCTCGAAATTTAAAACTTTTCTAGGTTTCAGGGGATACACGTCCGTGTGGGCAAACCGTGTGCCTCCCACGGCAGCTGGACACCCCAATGTGTCCTCCCCGTGGTTGAATCTGACCTCACATCCACGGCCCCCAAGCACGCCCGTGTGTGTTGGCCGTGGTTGAATCTGACTTATGCTCCACGGCCACCAAGCACGCCCGTGTAATGTGGCCGTGGTTGATCCTGTTGAAACAACACGGCTACCAGGCACGTCTGTGTGCCGTGGCCATGTACTCTTATGCTAGCTACTGACTTTGCCCCATGGTCACTAGGCACGCCCGTGTACCACAACCGTGTGGCTCAAATAGGCCATTTGCAAGGCCAAAATGCCACCCACATGGGTCAATCCTACAAGCACATTTGAGCATCTTTATACACACAATTTGGCAACCAATTTCATGTCCAAATATCATCATATCATCACATAGAATCTCATTTCTAAGCATGCCATTTTATTCAACCAAATTACATGTAAATCTAGGTATAAATCATCCATAACCTCACTAAATCACTAAGGCATTAATTCATCATTGAACTCACCATTCATAGGCTACTTCATTACCATCATACCATATCAAAATATGCACCAAATACCATATTCACTCATGCATATTACCAACACTTAGCCAGCCATATCACATGGCTATTTACACATCTCAAATATGATTCAAAACAACTAGCCTATACATGCCATATTTTAACTATGTACATCTTTTCAAAAGTACCCAAAATAGATTGTCGATAGTGTGATTGAGATGCTGACGATCCCCAGATCCGAGCTAGCTTTATTGACACTGCAAGGCAGAGAAACAAATCACACAGTAAGCTTTCCAAAGCTTAGTAAGTTCGTAACATAACACATTTAAATCAAACAAACCACCACATAGATTTTTTCACATATACATATATATCATGCCATCCAAAACTAAAATGCTCATTTAATATTTCATAATCTCATTAATAGATTCATCAACCACATAGGTTCTGAGCGTACCTTAGTCAACACCTAGTAGTCAATTACATTTGCTACTCAATACTCACTTTTCCCTTTCGATCCACTTCTGTCTCTTCTTTAATTCAATCGCACACTTAGTGCCCCGATATTTAGCCAAAGCTTAATTATCATCGCACACATAGTGCATTTATATCAAACCGCTCTTCAATCGGTATCGCACACACAGTGCCAACCACAAAGTCGAAGCTTATCTTATTTCGCAGACACAGTGTTGATCATCTCGATCACGTTTTCGAATACGCACACTTAGTGCCACATAACTCAAAGTCAACTCTCACATAGCATCCACATTTCAATATCATTATAACATTCATTTCATAACATTTATCATAACTAAAAGTTCGTATTATGTCCGAACTTACCTCGGACGTTGAACTATCGAAACGGTCGGTCAATCGAGCACTTTATCTTTGCGTCGATCTCGATCCGAACCTCTCATTTCTTGGTCTATACACATTCAAATTCAATCCATTCAATCACCAAATTATTCATTTTAGTCCAAACACACATATTTAGGGCATTTTACAAAATAGCCCTCACATTTTCACATTTCGACACTTTAGTCCTTAATTCATAAAATCATCAAATTCACATAATTAGCTTGCACCAATGCCTAGCCGAATTCTCACTATATTCATACAAGCCCACACATTCCATTTGTTTCACATTTTAATCCTTCAAATTGCTATTTTCTCAATTTAGCCCTAATTAGCTAAATTCATCAAAAGTTCAAGAATAAAACATGTTCAATAAACACATATCTTTCATTTAACACCAACACTCATCACAAAGCTTACCATTTCATCAATGGCACATTTTATAAAAATCACCAATTCACAAAATTTAAGCATGGGTTTTGTAGAGCACAAAGCAACGATTACAAAAACGTAGAAATTTTCAAAAACCGATCAAAAACACATACCCGATTGAGCTATGTTTGTGCCAAAATTGAAAAAGCTTCAAACCCTATTTTTCTTTCTCAATTTCGGTTGAAGATGAACATTATAGCCACCAATTTCATGTTTTGTTTAATTAATATTAACTTATTTGGCATTTTACTACTTTACCCTTAATGAAAATTAATAATAACACCTTATGCCATGCTATCATCTTCCACTAACTATAAAATGGGCTAATAACCTCATAAGCACTCTTCATTTATAAAGCCATAACAAATAGACATTTAAACAATCAGCACACAGCTTTTACTCCTTTTACAATTAAGTCCTTTCTCAAAATTTGACATACAGTCAATAAAATTATCACACAGAATTTTCACACAGGTTATAACACATATAATCAACACCAAAAATAATATTAAAATATTTTTCCGACCTCGAATTTGTGGTCTCGAAACTACTATTCTGACTAAGGTCTAATTCGGGCTGTTACAACTCTCCCCCCTTTGGGATTTTTGTCCTCGAAAATCTTCCCAATGAATAAGTGTGGGTATTGCTCTTTCATAATGTTCTCAAGCTCCCACGTAGCCTCTTCAATTTCGTGTTTGTGCCACAATACTTTCACTAAAGAGATTTTCTTATTTCTCAACTCTTTAGTCTCTCGTGCCAAAATTCGAATCTATTCCTCATTATACGACAAATCTGACCAAATTTCGACCTCCGTAGGAGCAATCACATTAGACGGGTCTGATCTGTACCGTCGAAGCATTGACACATGAAACACGTTATGAATCCTTTCTAACTCAGGTAGCAACATCAATCTGTAAGCAACTGACCCAATTCGCTTAATGATCTCATACGATCCGATGAATCTCGGACTCAGCTTGCCTTTTCGGCCAAATCGAAGTATTTTCTTCCACGGGGATACTTTCAAAAACACTTTATCGCCGACTTTGAATTTAATATCTTTTCGTTTCAAATCTACATAAGACTTTTGACGATCTGAAGCCGCTTTCAAACTGTCACGTATCACTTTCACTTTCTGCTCAATCTCTTTTATAAGATCAACCCTTTGAATTTTATTCTCACTTAGCTTAGTCCAATACAATGGAGTTCGACATTTTCGACCGTAAAGAGCCTCATACGGTGCCATTTTAATGCTAGATTGAAAGCTGTTGTTGTACGCGAATTCAATCAACGGTAAATGTTTTTCCCACGTAGTCTCAAACTCAAGTATACAACATCTCAACATATCTTCAAGAATCTGAATGATTCGCTCGGACTGACCATCCATTTGCGAATGAAACGCAGTACTGAAATGCAATTTTGTGCCTAAAGCCTCTTGCAATTTCTTCCAAAATCGCGAGGTAAATCTTGGATCTCTGTCAGACACAATAGATAGTGGCACCCCGTGCAACCTCACAATCTGAGCAATATACAATTCAGCCAATTTATCAAGTGAATAATCTGTTCTCACCGGAACAAAATGAGCTGATTTCGTCAATCTGTCAACTATCACCCAAATTGTATCTTTCTTTCCCGGAGATAAAGGCAATCCCGACACAAAGTCCATCGTGATCCTTTCCCATTTCCACTCAGGAATCATAACCGGTTGCAACAATCCAGACGATACCTGATTTTGGCTTTAACTTGCTGACAAATTAAACATTTCGACACAAAGTCAGAGATGTCTCGTTTCATACCATGCCACCAATAAAACTATTTCAGATCATTATACATTTTCGTACTCCCAGGATGTACAGTTAATAGACTATTATGAGCTTCATTCAAAATCATCGAAATTAACTCTGAATTTCTCAGAATACAAATCCGATCTCTAAATCTCTAAAAATCATCACTATCAACTCGAAATTCTGATTCAGCATTCGATTCACATTGAGTTCGTTTAGCCATCATTTCAACATCATTTTTCTGAGCATCACAAATCTGATGTACAAACATCGGCTTTATTTTTAACTCGGCCATAACCGCACTATCATCACATAGATCTTTTTGAGCATTCTTTGCTCGCAAAGTATATATGGACTTTCGGCTCAAAGCATCAGCTACAACATTAGCTTTACCCGGGTGATAATCTATCACAAGTTCATAATCTTTCAACAACTCTAACCATCTTCTCTGTCGCAAATTCAATTCTTTCTGAGTCATCAAGTACTTCAAACTCTTGTGATCTGTAAAGATATGACACCTCTCACCAAATAAATAATGACGCCATATTTTTAATGCGAACACAATCGCGGCCAATTCAAGGTCGTGCGTCAGGTAATTCTTTTCATGCGGCTTTAGCTGCCTCGAAGCATAAGCAATAACTTTGCCTTCTTGCATCAGCACACAGCCCAAACCATTCAACGATGCATCACTGTAAACTATGAATTCTTTTCCCGATTCTGGTTGAACTAACACTGGTGCTTCCGTCAACAACACTTTCAACTGCTCAAAACTCTGATGACACTTTTCTGACCATTCAAATTTAACATCTTTTTGTAGTAGCTTCGTCAACGGAGTCGCAATCATCGAGAAGCCTTTCACAAATCGTCTATAATATCCCGCTAGTCCCAGAAAACTACGGACTTCAGACACGTTTCTTGGAGGCTTCCATTCTAATATAGCAGAGATTTTACTAGGATCAACTCGTATCTCGACAGCTGACACAATATGCCCCAGAAAACCAACTTCACGCAACCAAAATTCACATTTACTAAACTTAGCATACAACTGTTTCTCACACAGAGTTTGTAGCACAATTCTCAAATGTTCGGCATGCTGCGTCTCATCACACGAATAGATCAAAATATCATCAATGAACACCACTACAAAGCGATCCAAATACGGTCTGAATATTCGATTCATCAGATCCATAAACACTGTAGGAGCATTTGTTAGTCTGAAAGGTATCACTAAGAATTCGTAATGTCCGTACCTCGCTTAAAAGCGCTTTGGCACATCGATTCTTTAACTCTTAACCGATAGTAACCTTATCTCAAATCTATCTTTGAAAACACTTGTAGCTCCTCCTCACCGGTGATCAAACAAATCATCAATACGAGGCAAATAATATTTGTTCTTTATAGTTACTTTGTTCAACTGTCGATAATCAATACACATTCTCATAGTTCCATCTTTCTTTTTCACAAATAACACAGGAGCTCTCCAGGGTGAGAAACTCGGTCGTGCAAATCCTCTGTAAAACAACTCCTGCAACTGAGACTTTAACTCTTTCACTTCTTTTGGTGCCATTCTATACGGGGCTATCGAAATGGGAGTAGTCCCCTGCACTAATTCAATACCAAATTCGACTTCCCGAATTGGAGGTAATCCTAGTAATTCTTTAGGAAACACATCTGGAAACTCACATACTACAGGCACCGATTCAACTTTCTTTTTTGACACTTTTGTATCAATCACGTACGCCAAATAAGCTTCACAACCCTTTCTCACATAGTTCATAGCTTTCATCGCAGATACAACAGCTGGTAATCCTTTCATATCATTGGATTCTATTCGAACTAGCTCACCATTCTGACTTTTCAACTCAATACTCTTTCTTTTACAATTCACGATGGCATTATGCAGAGTAAGCCAATCCATACCCAAAATTATGTCAAACTCATTAAATGGTAGTAACATCAAATTAACCGGAAAACAAACATCCCAAAACATCAATGGACAATTCTTGCACACCTTATCCACCAAAACACACTTGCCTAAGGGATTTGATACTCTAATCACGAATTCAGTAGACTCAACAGGTAGAGTCTTACTTGATACTAGATTTACACACACATATGAATGAGTAGATCCTAGATCTATCAATGCAATGACATCAATATCAAATAAAGTGAAAGTACCGGTGATGACGTCTGGAGATGATGCTTCCTCTCGTGCACGTATAGCATAAGCTCGGGTAGGTGCTCTCACTTCTGACCTCACAGTTGTGTCGTTTGTTCCCCTCTGACTTTCACTCACATTTCTGATATTTCTGGACGGTCTACCTCTAGCCATCATATTACTCGGTCTTTCATTCTGAACATTTTCCTCTTCGACCATCTTTGGGCAATCTCGAATAAAATGATCTCGGGATCCACATTTATAACAAACTCTATTATTGTACTTGCCCTAGCACTCTCCCACATGTCGTCTTCCACACTGTCTGCACTCAGGTATGTTACTCTTAATGCTACCAACACTTGATTCATTCGGAGCTTGAGTTCGTAGACCAGCACTCTGTCTCGAACGATCTCTACTTGGATGTCCAAACGAAGCATTTGAACGATTGCTTGCATCTCTATATCTCTTCGTTGAAGGTTGAGAGAACTTATTCATTGATCTCTTCCTTTCATCACGAGCCTCAGAATCGGCTTTTTTCTTTTCTTTACTGAGCTCCTCAGCTTTGCATGCTCTTTCGACTAACACAAAAAATTTAATGTCTTCATTCAATCCCTCTATGAAACGTTTGCACATAGTAGCTTCAGTCAAAACACATTCCCTCGCGTATTGACTCAGTCTTACAAATTCCCGTTCGTACTCAGTAACAGACAAAGAGCCCTGTTTCAATTCTAGAAACTCTTTAAGTTTCTGATCAATGAAGCGTTGACTGATATACTTCTTTTTGAACTCAACTTGAAAGAAGTCCCAGGTGATTCTCTCTCTCGAAACCACAGATATCAATGTTTTCCACCAGTTATAAGCAGTGTCCCTCAACAAGGAAACTGCACACTTAATACACTCATCAGGGTTCAATGACATCTCATCAAATACTCTGATTGTATTCTCAAGCCAAAACTCGGCTCGCTCAGCATTGTCGTCAGATGTGGCCCTAAAATCCTCGACCCCATATTTCCGAATCTTGTCTACAGGTTATTTATTCAATCTGATCGGATCTACAACTTGTGGCACAATAGGTACTTGTGGGGGTGGAGGTTGTGGAGCAGCAGGATTCTTTCGAACGAACTCCGTAAACCACTCACTCATCATTCGGAAGAAGGCTTGTTTAGCCTCTCCTCCCTCACCACTATCATTCGGCCTAGATGTGGCCGGCGCTGTCCCTTGAGCGGGAGCGGGTGCATTGCTTTCTACATCATCAGCAACTGCTCGATCGGGATCCATTACTATATGAAAACACATTTTTAGCTGTCAGAATTCATCACACTATCACAATTTCATATATGGCATGTATAGCTAGACTCACACTCACTACGTTAGTCCAAGAATCGACTAAATCATAGCTCTGATACCAATAAAATGCAACACCCCTAACCCAAAAACCGTCATCGAAATAGGGTTAAGAAGCATTACCGGACAATAGAATCATTTCACAGTCCATTTACGACATGAAGTCAATCATCATCATAATACATCAAACATAAATAATTAGTCCTTTTTTAAGGCGTATAAGACCTTAAACACATGCTAGGAAGGGGTCGGGACTAAACCGAAACACATACAGAAACTTCTTGAAATTTAAAACTTTTCTAGGTTTCAGGGGATACACGCCCGTGTGGGCAAACCGTGTGCCTCCCATGGCAGCTAGACACCCCCGTGTGTCCTCCCCGTGGTCGAATCTGACCTCACATCCACAGCCACCAAGCACGCCCGGGTGCCTTGGCCGTGGTTGAATCTGACTTATGATCCACGGCCACCAAGCACGCCCGTGTACTGTGGCCGTGGTCGATCCTGTTGAAACAACACGGCTACCAAGCACGTCTGTGTGCTGTGGCCGTGTACTCTTATGCTAGCTACTGACTTTGCCCCACGGTCACTAGGCACGCCCGTGTACCACAACCGTGTGGCTCAAATAGGCCATTTGCAAGGCCAAAATGCCACCCACATGGGTCAATCCTACAAGCACATTTGAGCATCTTTATACACACAATTTGGAAACCAATTTCATGTCCAAATATCATCATATCATCACATAGAATCTCATTTCTAAGCATGCCATTTTATACAACCAAATTACATGTAAATCTAGGTATAAATCATCCATAACCTCGCTAAATCACTAAGGCATTAATTCATCACTGAACTCACCATTCATATGCTACTTCATTACCATCATACCATATCAAAATATGCACCAAATACCATATTCACTCATGCATATTACCAACACTTAGCTAGCCATATCACATGGCTATTTACACATCTCAAATATGATTCAAAACAACTAGCCTATACATGCCATATTTTAACTATGTACATCTTTTCAAAAGTACCCAAAATAGATTGTCGATAGTGTGATTGAGATGCTGACGATCCCTAGATCCGAGCTAGCTTTACTGACACTGCAAGGCAGAGAAACAAATCACACAGTAAGCTTTCCAAAGCTTAGTAAGTTCGCAACATAACACATTTAAATCAAACAAACCACCACATAGATTATTTCACATATACATATATATATCATGCCATCCAAAACTAAAATGCTCATTTAACATTTCATAATCTCATTCATAGATTCATCAACCACAGGTATCGAGCGTACCTTAGTCAACACCTAGTAGTCAATTACATTTGCTACTCAATACTCACTTTTCCCTTTCGATCCACTTTCGTCTCTTCTTTAATTCAATCGCACACTTAGTGCCCCGATATTTAGCCGAAGCTTAATTATCATCGCACAAATAGTGCATTTATATCAAACCGCTCTTCAATCAGTATCGCACACACAGTGCCAACCACAAAGTCGAAGCTTATATTATTTCGCACACACAGTGTTGATCATCTCGATCACGTTTTCGAATACGCACACTTAGTGCCACATAACTCAAACTCAACTCTCACATAGCATCCACATTTCAATATCATTATAACATTCATCTCATAACATTTAACATAACTAAATGTTCGTATTATGTCCGAACTTACCTCAGACGTTGAACTATCGAAACGGTCGGTCAATCAAGCACTTTATCTTTGCCTCGATCTCGATCCGAACCTCTCTTTTCTTGGTCTATACACATTCAAATTCAATCCATTCAATCACCAAATCATTTATTTTAGTCCAAACACACATATTTAGGGCATTTTACAAAATAGCCCTCACATTTTCACATTTCGACACTTTAGTCCTTAATTCATAAAATCATCAAATTCACATAATTACCTTGCACCCATGCCTAGCCAAATTCTCACTATATTCATACAAGCCCACACATTTCATTTATTTCACATTTTAATCCTTGAAAATGCTATTTTCTTAATTTAGCCCTAATTAGCTAAATTCATCAAAAGTTCAAGAATAAAACATGTTCAATAAACACATATCTTTCATTTAACACCAACACTCATCACAAAGCTTACCATTTCATCAATGGCACATTTTATAAAAATTATCAATTCACAAAATTTAAGCATGGGTTTTGTAGAGCACAAAGCAACGATTACAAAAACGTAGAAATTTTCAAAAACCGATCAAAAACACAAACCCGATTGAGCTATGTTTGTACCGAAATTGAAGAAGCTTCAAACCCTATTTTTCTTTCTCAATTTTGGTGGAAGATGAACATTATAGCCACCAATTTCATGTTTTGTTTAATTAATATTAACTTATTTGGCATTTTACTACTTTACCCTTAATGAAAATTAATAATAACACCTTATGCCATGCTATGATCTTCCACTAACTATAAAATGGGCTAATAACCTCATAAGGACTCTTCATTTATAAAGCCATAACAAATAGACATTTAAACAATCAGCACACAGCTTTTACTCCTTTTACAATTAAGTCATTTCTCAAAATTTGACACACAGTCAATAAAATTATCACACAGAATTTTCACACAGGTTATAACACATATAATCAACACCAAAAAATAATATTAAAATATTTTTTCGACCTCAAATTTGTGGTCTCGAAACTACTATTCTGACTAGGGTCTAATTCGGGCTGTTACAGTAACGCACACAGCCCACCGTTAATATACATTAACGGATAGTTATCCACATGTATTTCTCTATTTTGATTGTTCATCCGAGAACATCCTCGCACTCTACCATTCTTACTTAGCTTGCTATGATAATCGTTCGCATTCACACAATGCATTAATAATTATAACTTATGCCACCAAGGCGCATCATTTACATATAACCCACTATGGGTTCCTCATATACTGAGATCATCTCAATTTAGTTCTAACACATACCTGTACCTCTCGTGGTACAACCACATTCATTCTCATTTTCAACATACTTATTGAATCACTCAATTTGTTAAATAACAATCTTGAGTTTCATACACATAATGTCCCATTAACATCATACCCCCGATAGGGTCTTACAAAAAATATCATATCGATGCAATGTCCCTGACATAGTCTTATTCAATATCTCACACCGAGGCCATATTCCAATATGGTCTTACACGGGACCTTAACTATCATCATATCATGCTATTTGCATTTCTCACTATCTTAGATTCAATTCTCTTAACAACTCGTCAAAACATATTTAATACATTCATAGCATAATTATACATTCCATACAGCATTGGAATATTAAATAACCTGTACGGAATTGCAACATTTGCACACAAACTTACCTTGAGGCCGAAAAGGGGTCGAAAGGAACCTATTTGTCCACATTTCTCTTTTCTCCCGTTCTAGGTCTGAATCTCGTTTTCTTCGATCTAGAACAACAAAATTTACTCATTTTATCACCACACTAATCAATACATTTTTAAAAAAATCTACTTTGGAAAAATTTCCATTTTGCCCTTGGACTTTGGCAAAATTACTATTTTGCCCATAGGCTCGTAAATAAAATTTTCATCACATTTTCTTATTAAACAAGCCTAGCCGAACATTAAATCCTCTTACAACTATTCTCAATTCCAACTATTTCATGCATTAATGAACAATTTTCAACATTTGCGTCTTAGTCCTAATTAGGTGTTTTCATGACAACACCTTTCACAAAAGTTGTTTCTCATCTTCCTAACATTCATTATCTTCCATAAAAGCTCAGAAACCAACATAAACTCTCTCATGGCAAGTCCCTATACTTTCAACCATATTGCAAATTAGTCTTCTCATTAGCTAGTTAAGCTTTGGGGACTCCAAAAGTACAATTTTTATCAAAAAAAGGTCACCAAAATCACTTACTTGTGAGGAGAAATGTTTGCTAAAATTTTTGAGCTCTAAAACCCTTATTTCTCTTCAATTTTTGGTGGATGAAGGTGGAGGAATAGTGAAAATATGATAACATCTTTATTCATCTTATTTTATTCATTTTAATCACCTAATATCACCAAATTTTGACCAACATTTAATGTATTTGTCCCCCTAGCTTCCTATGGCCGGCCAACACTAATTCAATGGCCTAATATCCCTTTAAGGACCTCCAATTTATAGTCTTTGGCTATTAGACACCTCTAGCAAATAAAATAGAACTTTCGCACTTTATGAGATTTAGTCCTTTTTCGCGATTAAGCAAGAAATCGCTAAAATTAAAGCACCACAATTTTCATGCACTCTTATAAGAACACATAAAATAACATGAAAATAATTTCTCTAACCTCGGATTAGTGATCCCGAGATCACTATTCTGAGTAGCCCCTAAATCGGGCTATTACAATGATGGAGGAGCTAGATGACTACACACAAGTTGGTGGTCCAAGGCGATGCCATGGAGATGCTTATTACCTTGGGTTAACTTTTGATTTTTATATTTTATCATGAAGATCAATTTAGATTAAGGCCATACTATGTCATGTTTAATTTAATGCATATATGTGAGGCTATGAGTATGGAATGCTTTGGATGATATCTATTAGTATGTGATACTCATATTTTTTAAGACATATATACTAAATATTAAAATCAACAAAGATCCCTCACATAAAATTTTAAGTTTATATTCCATCAATTTTAGAATACTTGTCAAGGTTTTTATCACTTTAATGTGGGTTCTACCAAAGTAGGAGTACATTAGGTTATATTAGTGAGACAAGATGGGTAATGGTGCTATTCATATGTTTAAAGTGGTTTAACTTAATTAGGCTATCAAAATGGTTTTGGGCTTAAAGGCATAAGATGAGATTTAAACATGCCGGGACATATGATGTCAAAAATCTCATAGATTTTTAAAAGTTACATGAAATGTAATTGGTTAGAGTTACCTACATAAATAACTTAATTTTAATGTCATTCCAAAGCTTAATTAAAGTTGAGTGAAATATGGATATTAGGTTTACTAAATTGATATGATTATTCTTGAGGGCTATTGATTTAGTGGAAGCTTTTCATTTATCAAAATTCTTATTAAACGTTGCATTTTATTGTAGATGACCAACAATAATAGTTCTACTATGTCACTACGATCGATCCTTGAGAAGGAAAAACTTACTGGGACTAATTCCCTTGACTGGTATCAAAATTTGAGAATTATTCTCAAACAAGAAAGGAAGATTTATGTCCTGAATGAACCTCACCTTAAGGAGCCAGCTGAGTATGCTACTAGAGCTGAAAAGAATGCTTATGAGTAGCATAAAAATGACTCTATTGATGTTGCATGCCTGATGCTAGCTACCATAAGTTCTGAACTTTAGAAGGATCTTGAACACATGGATGCTTATGATATGATTTACAATCTTAAGGAAATGTTCTAACAACATGCAATGCAAGAAAGGTATGACACTACCAAGGCACTGCATTCTTGTAAGATGACTGAGGGTGTTTCAGTTAGCACTCATGTCCTAAAGATGAAAGGCTATATTGATCACCTTGATAGACTTGGATTTCTATTAAGTCAAGAGTTAGAAATTGATTTGATCCTGAATTCAATGCCTAAAAGTTATGGCGAGTTTCTCATGAACTACAACATGAATGAGATGGACAAATCAATTCCGGAGCTGCATACGATGCTTAAAAATGCTGAGCAAAATATCTAGTCTGTAACAGCCCGATTTTGAGTCTAGTCTAAGCAGTGGTTTCGGGACCACAAATCTGACGCAGTAAAATTTATTATTATTATATTTTTATGGTCTACAATTTTATGGAATGATTTCGTGAAAATTTCGTTTGAAAATTTTTATGTTTGGGCACTCAATTTAGTTAAAGGGACTAAATTGCAAAAAAGTGCAAAATTTGAGTTCTATATGTTAAAGGTGCCCATTTGCTATGAGATCTTAAATTAGAGGTCCTTATAGGATGGAAAAAAATGGACATGATTAGGTGAAATTTTAAAGTTATGCATTAAGGGCATTTTGGTCATTTGGTAAATAAAACGAATAAAAAGATGTCATCTTCTCAATTTCATCCCTCTTGTGCTGAAATTTCAAGTGTCTCCATAGCTAGGTTTGGCCATCTTTCAAGCTCGATTGTAAGTCCGTTCTTGTCCCGTTTCTAATGATTTTTATGTTTTTGAAGTTGTCTCAACCTAATCTAGCCTTTCCAAGGACTAATTTGAAAGAAAATTAAAGTCTAAAATTTTACCCATGTTAGATATTTCTGTATTTTGATGTTTAATGGTAGAAAATGTATGTTAGTTGTAAGATAAACAACTTTTGCTAAGTGATTTTCGGTAAAAATGTCAAAAAGGACTTATTTGTAAAAAGTTATAAAATGAGTAGTAAAAGTGTGATTAAATTGGAAATGTGGGCTGTTATGAGTATGAAAATGGTTTTGCTAGGCTTAGGTTTTAAAGAAATTGAATACATCTCATTTTCCGAGCCTAGGGACTAAAATGTAAAATGTTGAAAAGTTAGGGGCAAAAAGGTAATTTTTCCATAATGTAATTTTTAGGCTAAATTGAATAATGTGATTATTAAATAAGTTAAATTTGCTATTATAGATCAAGACAAACGAGGTTCGGACCTAGATCGGGGGAAAGACAAAGTGTTTGACGATTAGGTCCATTTCTACTATTTTTGTACCGAGGTAAGTTTGTATGTTCATAATGCAACGTTACAATTGAATTTATAATGTTTTGATATTGCATGAATTGTATGATTGACTTTATGGATGTAATTGACGAAATTTCGACAAGCGAGAAAATCCCGGTTGAACCTTAGGAATAGATTAGGATACAAGTGACATGTCACTAGGAACCTATGTGAATATGTAATTATGTGATTTATGTGTCCCGGGTGCTGGTCTTGTGCATCCTACTGGTGGCTAGGTATATCGGCTTGTGTCGCGGGTACTTGACAGCTTGAGTGAGCAGCACCGCGTAGCTACGTCTTGACTGACAGCTTGTGTGAGCAGGCCCGTGGATAGCTCGAGAGTGAGCCTATACGTGTTATGAGATTTGTGGTAGCATTGGCTAAATATGTGGCACTCATGTGCAAATTCTTTCATGTATCCGATAGTATTCCAAGTGGTTCAACGGGTATGTCAAAGACGAGAAAGTATGTGAATATGTTATGAGTTGGTACAGGTATGTACGTAAAACTCAAGGGAAATGAACTCAGTATATGATGAACTATTGGTAAGAATGTGATTGAGTAAGTTGTGTTTATGAAGTTTTAATGTCATTTATGTTAATATATGTTAAGTTATTTATATGACAAATGTATGCATAATGTTTTGTATTATTTGCATATGAACTTACTAAGCTATATAGCTTACCCCCTTTCTTTCCTGTATCTTATAGTGTCACCAAGCTAGCTCTGGATTGGAGATCGTCGGAAATCCATTCACACTATCAATCATTATTTTGGGTACCATTGAAATGTCAATATTTTGAGTTATGGCATGTATAGGGACTTGGTCATTTTGTTATATGTGTCATTATGATTTGGCCAAAAGTATTGGTTTGTAATTGATAAATGTTTTATTTTGTATAAGGCCTTGAAGGATGACCTATCTTGGTTAAATTGGATGTACTTGTGGTATGTTTGTGTTTGGTAAATTATGATGTTAAAGCATGTTAGATGTTAGCATGTGGATGTGATGTTAATACCTTGGTTGTGATTGTTTTAGTTGCTTGTATATGCTTGAATTGGTGTTATATATGTGGTGTAGGTATGTGCATGGAAGGGTGACAAATGGCTTGGTAAATAGCCTTATTTTTGTACAAATGGGTAGACACACGGGCGTGTGTGTAGGCTGTGTGCGACACACGGCCTGCCCCATGGGCGTGTGTGTTGGCCGTGTGTCCCCTGCACCTTAATTTTGAGAAACAGAATGTCCAGAATTGAGCACACGGGCAGAGACACGGGCGTGTGTCTCAGCCGTGTGTGCTACACGGCCTAGAACAAGGGCGTGTGTCTTGGCCGTGTGAAACTTGCACCTAATTCGAATTAAATTATTTAACCACATGGCCTAGCACATGGGCGTGTGGCACGGCTGTGTGACACAAGTTGGAGAGTACCCTAAATTGAACACGGTCTGTAGCAGGGGCATGTCACTTGGACCACACGAGCGTGTGAGCCCTGTTTCTAGCAAAAAAAAATTAAGTTTTATAAAAATTTCCTGAGTTCTCGGTTTAGTCCGAACCACTTTTAAAGCATGTTTTGGGCCTCCTACACTCGTATTAGGGACTTTATGATTGAACATGAATGGTTTTAATTTGGATGAAAATTTATGACTCGGAATTGTGTGAATACTTGTGTTGTAAGTCCAGTAATGCCTCGTACCCTGTTCTGGCGTTGAATACGGGTAAAGGGTGTTACATAGTCCCAACCTAATCACGTTCTAATGGTTCAAAATGGAAAGGGCTTCAAGAAAAGAGGAAAAAGAATTTCAAGGGAAAGGGAAAGGCTGGAAAGTCTAATGCTCACCCCAAGCCCAAATCTGAACCTAAGGCCAAACCCCCTAAGGAAGGTGTTTGTTTCTTTTGCAATGAACTTGGTCATTGGAAAAGAAACAGCAAACTATATTTGGAGGATCTAAAGAAAAAGAAGACTGGTGAGACAGGCTCTTCAGGTATTTATGTTATACATGATAATTTTTCTCCTTCATGTTCCGAGGTATTAGATATTGGATATGGATCTCACATTTGTACAAATGTGCAGGGACTCACAAGGAGTAGACAACTGAAGAAAGGCGAAGTTGACCTACGAGTTGGCAATGGAGTAAGAGTTGTTGCTTTAGTCGTAGGAAGTTATGGACTTACTTTGCCCAGTGCGCTTTTGTTAGATTTGAACAATTGCTTTTATGTTCCTAGTATAAGTAGGAATATCATTTCAGTTTCTTGTTTGGATAATGATGATTTTTCTTTTATTATTAAGAATAATAATTGCTTTATTTATTATAAAGACATATTCTGTGCAAATGCCAATTTACAATATGGTCTTTATATTTTTAATCTTCAAAAATCCTATAATTCATCAATCCATAACATAAATACTATGAGATTTAAGTCTAACAATTTAAATCCAACCTATCTTTGGCATTATCGACTTGGCCATATAAATGAGAAACGTATTGCAAAACTCCATCAAGATAGAATTTTGAATTCATTTGATTTTGAATCATATGATACTTGTGAATCTTGTTTAATAGGTAAGATGACAAAGAATCCTTTTATTGGACAAAGTAAAAGGGTCAATGAATTATTGGGTCTAATACATATAGATGAATGTGGACCATTAAGTTCAATAGCTAGAAGAGGTTGTAAGTACTTCATTACATTTACTGATGACTTCAGTAGATATGGTTATGTCTACCTGATGAGACATAAATCTGAATCATTTGAAGTGTTCAAATCCTTTCAAAATGAAGCACAAATCCAACTTGGCAAGACAATAAAAGCCCTTTGATCTTATCGAGGTGAAGCATATTTGAGCCAAGAGTTTGATGACCATCTTAGAAATTGTGGAATTATTCCACAATTAACTCCCCATGGAACACCATAATGGAATGGTGTGTTAGAAAGGAGGAATCGAACGTTATTAGATATGGTTCAATCTATAATGAGTCTGACAGATCTTTCGCTTACCTTTCGGGGTTATGCACTTGAAACAGCTGCACTCACACTAAATTGAGTTCCTTCCAAAGCAGTTGAAAAGACACCATATGAGATGTGGACTGGTAAGAAGCCCATCTTGTCTTTTCTTAAGATTTGAGGTTGTGAGGCTTATGTGAAACGTCTAGTTTCTAATAAGCTGGAGCCCAAATAGACAAATTTCTTTTTGTGGGGTATCCTAAAGAAACTAAGGGATACCACTTTTAAAATCCCACCGAGAACAAATTGTTTGTCGCTCAGAATGGTGTTTTCCTACAAAAGGAATTTATTAGTAAAGGATTCAATGGGAGCAAGATATAACTCAAAGAAGTTTGAGAACCACAAAATTACATTGAACCGCCTTTGGATACTCAGAGTCAACAAACCATTGTTGACACTTCTCTAGGAACACAAGTATTATGTAGATCTGATAGGACACGTCATGAGCCCGAGAGATATGGATTTGTAACGACCCGATAGTCAGGAGTGTCAGAAACTGTATTTCTGGTACTTTATTTCTACAAACTGGACCCGTAAATATTTTTATTAAATATTTACGGAGTCATAGTAGAGGAAAATTAAATTTTTAGTAAGAAATTTTCTTGAATTATGAGTTATTAAGGTACATGGACTAAATGGTGAAAGGGTCAAAAGTTGAATTATAAATTAAAATTAATTAAAGGGACTAAATTAGTAAATATACATTTATTTATGTTATAGTGGACGGTCATTTTTGTTGTATATTATATATATGTTAACTTAATATATATGTTATAATAATAAATAAAATGAATTTAATAGATATGTTATATAATAATAATAGATAATGGTAATAAACAAACCAAAATACCATTTCTTTAACTTAATTTTACATTCAAAACAAATTGAGAAGGAAAAGAAAAAAGAAACGCACGGACTTAAGGGTTTCAAGCATTCAAACTTCAATTGGCTAGTCAATTTAATCCCTTCTCTTGTAATTTTTGCATTTTTGGAATCCCGATACTTAGAACTAGCTGACCCATGTTACAATTTTTAGTATTTTTCAAGATTGACGATGTTACCATTGTTGATTTGTTAAAGCTTTAGAGATTCTATTGATAGATTTTTAAGTTAGAAGTGGAAAATGATTAAATTGTGGAGTTAATTGTTAATTTTGAGCAATAAGGACTAAATTGTGAAAATTTTGAAATTAAGGGGTAGAATTGAAAATAGGGAGGTAAATTTAGCTTAGAGTGAAATTAGTATAAAAATTTTAGGTTAAATATGGAGATTAAAATTAGTCTCGGTTTAGGGACTAAATTGAAAATAAAGCAAAATGTGGTATAAATTTTGAAATTTAATAAAAATTGAGTTGTGTATTATTAATCTATTTATTTTATTTTATTTAATTCCGTAGCAAACACCGTTCCGAAATCCTTGAGTAAGAAGGGGAAAGGCAAGGTCGACGTCGAGTAGCTCAGAATATACAACTTGTGTTTATATAATCCGAACTAAATTGTGAATTATTGCATATTGAGTTGTTTGTGTATGCTAAGTAATTGAGGTGAGAACTCTTGTACATTTGGGCTGAATTGAATTAAATGATGATTAAAATGACTCGATTATGAATATCGAGAAATGTGGTATTTTTATGACTGTTGACTTGAATATATGTATTGAGAAAATGTGGTTACTATCAAATTGAAAAGTAAAATAAAACCCTATTAACTGTTTCAGGCTAAGTCGGATATAGATGGCATTCCATAGGATAGGATAGGAACAGTACAAGGATTACTTTGACTTCGAGTCGATGAGGCACTGGGTGCCAATTTGCTTCGGTATAACCGATGAGACACTGGGTGTCAACTTATTATAGCGCTGAGCACAGTTACTTGCTTCGAATTTATTTGATGAGGCACTGGGTACGAAATTGCTGTGTTGGTTGGATCCATGTATCCGTATAAGTCTGAGTCGTGTTAATAGGGGAAAATAAATGATAAAAATCGATGTTGAAATGGAAATGATATGTGAAATGAAACATGAAATGGTGGATTTTGTTGTGAATATTGATGAATTATGAGTAATGAACTCATGGACTGGAAATGGAAATGAATAATGCCTTTGTATGAGATGGTTTATTAGATGCCTTATGAAATGCTATTGCCATATATTAAAATGTGCAATATTTGTTGGATGTGAACAAGAATGAATAAATTAGCTTGATGAACTTGATATTCTATATATCATTTCTTAATTGCATCTTACATTTTAATTATTTACATCAAGTGTTAATTGTTCGGATTATAGAAATACCACTGAGTCATACTCAGCATATGGTTTTGTTTCCCATGTGTGGGTTAGGTACTTTTCAATTTATCGACAACTCATCATCCAACAACAATCCCAGACTCAAGTGTGGTGATGTTTTATTTTATGATGGCATGTACCGAGGAGGTCTTTGGTTGATGTTGTTTTGTTAATGTGATGTTATTTTAAGTTCCATGTGTAATGGTACTTATGTGTTCAGATGGTTGTGGTTAAATCTATGTTTTGGTATGATAGTCAAGCTAATGTTTTGCATGTGTTTTAGTTTAAAGTTTGGTAGCCTAAATAGCTAAAACATTAGTTCAATTATAGAAAATTAGTATGAGTGAGAGTTTGGATGATGGATGCCTTACTAATGTGTTTGCAAAAATAAAATGTGGTACCAATGAGAGTTCATTGGTTAGACACTTAAGATGGATGTTCAGGCACGTTTTAAGCATGTTTAATTGTGTTTTGAATAGGTTAAATGACTGGTAATTGGGTTGCTTAGTGTCCAAGTAAGCATGATTTGGTAAACTTGAGTTTTAATGTGCATTTAGGTACACACGGTCTATCACACGGCCGTGTGACCCAATAAAATGTTAGTGAGTTACACGGACAGAGACACGGGCTGGGACATGACTGTGTGTCTCAAGCCAGTGAGTTACACGGGTAGAGACACTGACTGGGACATGGCCACGTGTCCTAATTTCGAAAGCATCATGGCCTGGAGCATATCACACGGCCCTGTGACCCTTGTTTCTAAGTTTTTTTTTGAAAATTTCCCTAAACTTTTAGAATTGTTTCAAATTAGCCCCTGTATGTTTTTAGACTATTTTTAGGGTCCCACAAACTCGTATTAAGGACTATGAAAGTATTTTTACTCTGATTTTGAATGAAATAGCAAACCTAAATTAGGTGAAGTAGGTTATTCTACTAATATCATCGAAGGTAGTAGTCGAAGTATAGTTTAATACTTTGATGCTAATAATTGGAATAGTCTTGTTATGTATCCAACTTCTAGCTTTTAAGAAAAAATAAATAATGATAAGAGTGTAGACAGTGGAAGACCAAGTTTAGCATTGCATAGCATATCTCATCACTCAGTTATTCAAGATATTTATATGGAAAGAATAAATTAGCATGTATTCCTCCTTGTATAATATGATGTTAATGGTCAGTTTGCACCTTTGCTTATGTAGTAATTAAATGTTCTAATTGGTTAGTAATGCTCGTGACCCTAATCCAATGATGGAGGTGTGTTAGGGGAGTTACAGGATTTCTTGTAACTGATAACCATGACGTAATGTTAGTGGATCAAGATGAACTTACTACCTATTAAGAGGCTATGTAAGATCTGGACTCTATGAAATGGTTGGAGACCATGAAGTCTGAAATGCAATCCATGTATGATAATCAGGTATGGACCTTGATCGATCCACTTGAAGGTAAAAAGACCATTTGGGTGCAAATGGGTTTTTAAGAAGAAAATTGACATGGATGACAAAGTGCATACTTACAAAGCAAGGTTAGTTGCTAAAGGTTTCAAAGAAACTCATGGTATAGACTAAGATGAAACTTTTTCACCCGTAGACATGCTTAAGTCCATTAGAATCCTCATTGCCATTGCTGCATATTATTACTATGAGATTTGGCAAATGGATGTCAAAATTGCGTTTCTCAATGGAAACTTACTTGAGGATGTGTACATGACACAACTCGAGGGTTTTGTACAACAAGAGAATTCTGGTAAAGTATGCAAGCTTCAAAGATCCATTTATGGTTTGAAGCATGCTTCATGGAGTTGGAATATTCGTTTTGATGAATCGGTCAAAGCGCTTGGTTCTATTAAAAATGAAGATGAACCTTATGTTTACAAGAAAATTTGTAGGAGCGCAGTTGCATTTCTGGTCTTATATGTCGATGCCATTTTACTCATTGGAAATGACATTCCTACCTTGCTGAATATCAAGTCTTGGTTAGGGAAGTGCTTCTCAATGAAAGACTTAGGCGAAGCAGCCTACATACTTGGGATAAAGATCCGTAGGGATAGATCTAAAAGGTTGATTGGTTTAAGTCAAAGTGCTTACATAGACAAAGTACTGAAAAGGTTCAGTATGCAAGACTCCAAGAGAGGATTCTTGCCTATGTCTCATGGTATTAATCTAAGCAAGACTCAGTGTCCTAACACAAAATATGAGTGAGACCGCATGAGTAAAATTTCTTATGCTTCAATAATAGGATCCATCATGTATGCCATGTTATACACTAGACTAGATGTCTTTTATGCTTTAAGCATAACGAGTAGATACCAATCAGATCCTAGTGAGAGTCACTGGACAGCTATAAAAAAATACTTAAGTACTTAAAAAGATCCAAAGATATGTTATTGGTGTATGGTTGCTTGGAAGATGATCTAGTTGTAAGCATTTACACAGATGCAAGCTTTCAAACCGACAAAGATGATTTCTGATCACAGTCAGGATATGTGTTTTGTTTAAATGGTGGTGCTATTAGTTGGAAAAGTTCAAAGCAAAGCACTGTTGCTGATTTTACAACTCAAGCTAGATACATATCAGCATCTGATGGAGCAAAGGAAGCAGTTTGGATCAAGAAGTTCATTAGTGACCTTGGAGTGGTTCCTAGCATCACAAATCTTGTTGATGTTTATTGTGACAATAATGGTGCTATTGCACAAGCTAAGGAACCTAGATTGCATCAGCGATCCAAACACATTCTAATGCGTTATCATCTAATTCGAGAACATTAAGAGAGGTGATGTTAAGATATGCAAAGTTCCAACAGATGACAATGTTGCTGATCATTTGACTAAGCCTTTGCCACAAGCAAAGCATGATCATCATTCTAGGTTCATAGGTATGAGATACATTAATAATTGGGCCTAGTGCAAGTGGGAGATTGTAAGTAATAGTGCTCTAGGTGTAACAACCCAAACCCGGCCCAAACACTACGACCGAATTTGATTGTTACTGAGTAAAACCTTGTGAACACTCTTTCAGAAAAACATTTAACTTCCTTTGTAAACTCTTTTTCTTTCGGTTGTCTTGCTAAGCTAACCCTAGATCTAATTTGGAATTTTAATTAAATCCGGTTATTGTACAAGTTTCAAGTGTACCCGATGGCACGCTTTAAACTTCCACGTGTTAACTTAAGAAAACATGTGATTTAATTTAAATTAATGACATAGTTTAAGTCGATATCCAACATAAAAAAATAAAAAATAAAATGCAACTATAGTTATGGAGGCCTTATTACAACCCAAAATAGAATTTATCAAATTCAAAGTTCTGTAAATTAAAATCCTTTGCATGGCCGCCTCGAGTCCCACCGCTCCTCAACCGCCATCTACGAGTCACCTGAAAAATGTTAAAGGAGAAGGTGAGTCACCAAGACCCAAAGATGTAACCCTTCCCCATTTTAAAGCATTTTCATACACATCAAATAACAAATTAATTAAGCAAAGTATCATGTACCCAACCTAGCCAACCAAACACCTTTGTCTACCCCACGTGGTACCAAAACCACTGGTGACCGTAGTCACGATGTGTTACCAAAACACCGGTGGTGCCAAACCACCGTGACATATAGTCACAATGTGCTACCAAAGCACCGTGTCCGCAGACACAATTCGTGTGATGGGGCCAACCCATCGTGTGATACCAAATCACCGCGCAGACGATCCCATATCTCAAGTGGGGCCAACCCACGGTGGTGTTAACTACGGGGACAAGTCGCTATGAGGTACCAAACCTCCGGAGGTACCAAACCTCTGGTGACATATAGTCACGATGTGCTACCAAAGCACCGGTGCTCGTCAAAGACGAATACACCGCCTCCACTCAATCAACCCACATAGTCAATAAATACATATAGATTTATCATATGTATTATCACAAAGATGCTTCCCAAAAGCATAAAATAGCAATCATATGCACAGTACTTACTGTGTTACCCCAGTATACCGTTATGGTATTCAAGCCATTGCTACACACATCAAGTTAGCAATCACATTACTTAGCATAATTAACAAGTTAAATGGTGTGTATGTACACACTGTCACCAACAAGGAGTCTAAATCAAAAAGAGAAGTCGGCCACACTTAAGTCTTTGCCCCTATATTCGGCCAAACATGGGAGTTAGTACCCCAAAGGCCTATTCGGCCAAAACCAAAATACCCAAAAGGGGTTAAGATTTAACCCGGAAGCCTTACCTAATGCCCTTGAGTACCACCACCAAACTATTTATTTTGCTCCCCTACAATCGGCCATTGCCATAACTCCCATTAGTAGCCTTCGGCTTAAATGGATATCAAATAACTAACCAATGTAAATCTTACCATTACTTACCAAATCGACACTAGAGGATAGGAGTTGGGATTAAGCACTTCAAAATTCCGGGATACCTAGTGGAATTGGTTCCAAAGAAGATAAATGGTTAGCCGTTACCAACACAAAATTTCGGCTTTTCTTTTCACCTTAGTCGACAAAAATACAAGATTAAAAGAGGAAAATTCGCCCTTCTTACCTTCCTCAAACCGATTGCAAACTAACTTCCAAAGGGCCTTATACTTCCTTTAGTATTCTGCTAACAATGTCGCCAAGGAGGAGTGCGAGATTCGGTTCTTCAAGGGTGTATTCGGCTATTGAAGGAAGGAAAATAATGGGGATGAGAGGGAGAGAAGTTTCGGCTAAATGGGTTTGGGAGGCTGGAAGAAAAAATAAAAGAAGATTGAGAGGAGGAGGGCTAGGGTTTTCTGCAAGTAGAAAAATGAAGAAAAGAAAGAAAGGTGCTAGGTTGCTCCTTTTATAGCCATTCGGCACCCCCTTAGTAGCATTGCCGCCCACTCCTCTCATGAGGAGTTCAAATTTCTACCAACTCCTTGCTTCTCTCTTGGCCACTAATTTGAATTAATTCAAATCACTTTGAATTAATAATAAAAATAATCTCCCAATATCTCATCCATTATCCTTGAATATCTTCTCCTAATTATTATAATTAAAACTCTTCTATTATCCTCTAATATTTACACCTAATAAAAGAGTTTGAAGGAGAAAAACTCTCCCCCTTGTGCCGTCCAAAAAAAAAAAAAGAACTAAAAAGGGATTTCCGTGACTCAACACAAGCTCCCTTGTTCCCCTTGTGGCGCCATCTCTAGCCCTTAGGTGGGCTTCTTTTGCCACTTTACCAGGCCTATTTTGTGTTAAATTACCCACTCTTATCCTTATAACACCACTTACCAAGGCTCCTTCTCATTAGAAGTTAAAAACTGAATTTTTCCATTAAACCGAGCCAACACAAAGTCTTAATTTAATCATTATTATTCCATAAATAATGACACAAAGAGCTTCATACACAAGAAAAATAATGAAATTTCAAATAGCCCCGCTTTTGGGATGTTACGCTTCTACCCCCTTAAAATAAATTTCGCCCTCGAAATTCCTTAACTAGAAAAGGTGGGGTATTGTCGCTCATTACATCCTCGGGTTCCCACGTAGCTTCCTCTATACCATGGTTCCGCCACGCACCTTCACCAAGGGCACCGACTTCCTACGTAGAACTTTCTCATCTCGGTCTAAGATCCGAATCGCTCCTCTTCAAAAGATAAATCTGATTCACTTCGATTTACGCTCATCGCACAACGTGCGAAGGATCTCGACCGATACCGCCAAAGATTGATACATGGAATACGCCATGAATCGACTCGATTCTGCCACGCAACTCTAGCCGATAAGCGATCGGTCCTATTCGCTTCACAACAAGATATGGCCCAATGAACCTTGGGCTCAACTTCCTTTCCGTCCAAATCTCAACACCTTTTTCCAAGGCGACACTTTCGTAAAGACTTTGTCTCCCAAAGATACTCCATTTCCTTGCGTTTGAGATCGGCATAAGACTTCGCCTATCCGATGCTTCTTTGAGACGAGACCGAATCACCTTGACTTTGTCTTCCGTCTCGGTTACCAACTCGGACCTGCACTTGTCTTTCTCCCAACTCTGTCCAACATGTAGGAGTACGACACTTTCGTCCATACAGGGCCTCGTATGGAGCCATTTGAATACTCGCTTGATAACTATTGTTATAAGCGAATTCCGCTAGTGGTAGGTACTCCTCCCAACTACCACTAAAATCCAAGACACAACCTCTTAACATGTCCTCTAAAATCAGATCACCCTTTCCGATCGTCCGTCGATCGTGGATGGAAAGCCGTCTTCAAATCTAACTGTACCCAAAGCTTGATGCAACGCTTTCCAAAACCTCGACGTGAACCTCGGATCCCTATCCGAGATAATCGACATTGGCACACCATGCAATCGACTATCTCACCCACATATAACCTTGCTAGCTTCCTCGGAGTGAGTAATCCATTCTCACCGCATGAAGTGAGCCGATTTAGTTAGGCGATCCACAATTACCCAAATCGCATCCTTCTTAGTGGGCGTAAGGGGTAGCCCACTAACAAAATCCATGGTGATCCTCTCCCATTTCCATTGAGGATCTTTATCGGTTGAAGTAGTCCCGATGGTGACCGATGTTCACCTTAACCTGGCCGACACGTCGACACTTCCCTACGAACTCCGTTATCTCACGCTTCAACCCCGCCACCAAAATCAAGCTCAGTAAATCTCCATACATCTTGCTTCCCCGGTGGTGCATAGCGTATGGGCTGCTATGTGCATCTTGGAGAATTTTCGCCTTTAATCTGGATCCTTTGGCATACTGGACTCGCCCTGAAAGCAAAGCGCTCCTTCACTAGACAGATCGTACCTTCCAAACCACCGCCTTGAACTTGTACCTCCTAGAACTCAAGCCTTCATCTATTAACCGCTTTTCTTTAATCTCTCTCAATCCATGTCGGCTTAACTTGAAGCTCACCCAAAAGACTTCCATCATCATACGTACTTAACCGAAGCGAACATTGCTCTCAAGTCCGTCACCACCTTCCGGCTCAATGCGCTCGGCTACCACATTAGCCTTACCCGATGGTACTCGATTGAACAATCATAGTCCTTTAGTAGTTCAATCCATCGACGCTGCCTCGCATTCGCATCTTTCGAGTCGTAAGATACCTCAAGCTTTTGTGATCCGTAGACCGTCGACTTCTCTCCATACACGGTAATGTCTCCATATCTTCGAGCGAAGACGACCACCGCTAACTCTAAGTCGTGAGTTGGGTAGTTAACCTCATGCGATCTTAATCGACGAGATGCATAGGCTACTACCTTCCCATCTTGCATCAATACACACCCCAAACCGGTGTGAGATGCATCACAATAGATCGTGAATAACTTTCCCCGCTTCAGTCGTACTCAAAACCGAGCTTCACAAAATCTTCCTTAGCTTATCAAAGCTTTCTTGCTGCTTTTCCGTCCATATAAATGGGACACCCTTCCTTAGCAACTTAGTCAACTGGCGGCTGCTATTAGAGAGAATCCTTCCACGAATCTCCGATAGTATCCTGCTAAACCTAAAAACTTCAGATTTCACCACCGCCCTAGGCGGTTTCCACTCCAATATCGCCTCAATCTTGCGGGGTCTACTCTAATTCCTTCACCGACACTACATGACCTAAGAAAGCCACCTCCTTCAACCAAAATTCACACTTACCGAATTTGGCATATAATCGCTTCTCCTCAATATTTGCAGAAACTAACCGTAAATGCTTGTCATGCTCCTCTTCTTCGTCTTTGAGTAAACCAATATGTCGTCTATGAATACCACGACGAATCGGTCCAAGTATCATTTGGAATACTCTGTCATCAAGTCCATAAATGCCGCCGCGCGCATTAGTCAACCCAAATGGCATTACCAAGAACTCAAAATGCCCATACCGAGTTCGAAATGCCGTTTGTGAACATCACCTCCTTTACCCTAAGTTGATGATAACTCGACCTAAGGTCTATCTTCGAGAACACCGAGGCACCTTTCAGCTGATCGAACAAGTCGTCAATCCGAGGCAACGGATACTTGTTCTTGATCGTCAACTTATTTAATCGACGGTAGTCGATGCACATCCGCATAGAACCGCCCTTCTTCTTGACAAACAACACAGCGCTCCCCACGGAGATATACTTGGTCGTATAAATCCTCTATCCAAGAGCTCCCGAATTTGAGCCTTTAGCTCCACCAATTCCTTTGGTGCCATTCGGTATGGTGCTATAGACACGGTGCCGCTCCGGTAGCAAGTCTATACCGAATTCGACTTCTCGATCCGAGGCAAACCCGGAAGTTCTTCCGGGAACACATCAAGAAATTCCCCAACCGTTCGGACCTCTTCAACTACTAACTCCTTAGCTTCCAGAGCACGATTCGAACCAAATACGCCTCACAACCCTTCTTGACCATCTTTTCACCTTCTTCAAGGCGGACACTACGTTGGATAGGTAATTCCTCCTATCTCCTATCATAACCACTTCATCACCTTCCACCGCTTTAAGAACCATGCGCTTGGCTTGCACAAGAGCCAACCTTGCTTGGTACTTAACCAACCAATCCATACCGAGGATCAAATCGAACTCTCCAAATGGTAGTTCCATTAGATCGGCTACAAAAACTACCCCTTGAAGTTCTAGGGTACGCCTCTATAGAGTTTATCTACGACTACGGAGTGACCTAAGGGCTAACTACATACCACCTCCCTAGAAGCGCCTTGAGTCTAGGTCCATAGTTCCTACCACACTACTAGCAATGTATGAGTGTGTCGAGCCCACATCAATCAATGCAACATAAGGAAAACCAAAAATTAGAAACGTGCGGTTATGACATCCGGTGCGTCACCTTCTTCGCGACACCTTGCTTTGCATAGACTAAGCCAGTCCTAGCCTCTGTGTTGCCCGAACCTCTACCTTGAGTTCCACGACCTCGGTTGGGGCCGTTGTTCCCTCTACCATTACCACGACCCTCTCTGTGGTCCTACATTTCTATCTTGTGCACGTTACGCCCTTCCGGGCTGCTTCTTAGCTAGCTTTTGGGGACAATCTCTCTCGACGCGATGCTCCAAAGACCCACACTCAAAGCATCCTTTATCACCGCCCAACATCCTCCCCAATGGGTCTTTCCACGCGATTGCACCGAGTCGGCCTTTGATTAGCGAGCCAGGGCCTTGTCACCTGATTGGGCCCACTTGGCCTAGCCTTTTCTCGAGTACTACCGCTTGATCCAAATTGACCCAAAACTTCTCTTCCGATTGTTCTTACTATAATTACGCCTCACAGCCTCCTTTGATTCCCTCGGCTACCTTAGCCTTCTCCACTGTGGATGAGAACTCACGAACTCTGCTGTGGGGCAATCGCAAAACCTTAGATCATCTCAAGTCCGTCCTCAAAGCGAACACAACGCTCATGTTCGTGAGCCACGATGCCTCTCGCATATCTACTCACCTTAAAAATTCCGCCTCATATTCCGACACGGACTTAGTTCCTTGAACTAATCCCGAAAAAGCCTTTCTCTGTAAGGCACAAGTGTAGCTAGTGCCCACATACTTTTTCTCGAGGCGGCGGCTCAAATACTCCCAAGTCAAATCATCTACTGTAGCCCCATCTCGAACCGTAAGCCACCACCGATACGCTTCATCCTTTAGAAGCGACACCGCCTTTCGGCTTCTCTTCATCGGTCCAAAGTCAAGGTCATCCATGATCCTCTCGATTGACTCTAGCGATTCCACGCAGACTGGTGCCACTCGACACACCTCGGAATACCTCCGCTCCGTTAGATCGGAGTCGCCGGGGACAATTTCCGAGCTCCAACATTTCCGCCAAATTCCACCACCATCTCCAAGACTCGCAACACGCCTTGCGATACCGATTCGCCACCGGCCCGCTCGGCTCCTCACTCTAAAAGTAGGAGGTGGTGGTGGCGGTGGTACCTCATTTTCTCGAGCCTTGTCCTCGACTGACGGGTTCGGACACCGTCATCCTACCCCTACCACGCCCACGGCGCCCACGTCCTCTAGAACTCATTCTATCTACCGCGCTTTTTAACTGATTAAGAAAAATTTTATGCGTTAGCATTTGTTTCACTTTATTACTCGCGAAGAAGTTTTATGGATGAGGTTTAATCGAGATTCTTTCGAGCAAACAACGTTTCAGCTTCCTATCCTAGTTCACACAAAGAAGTTCATGCATCCATTCCTTAATACTTTTTCCATACCTATTCACTCATCTGACATTTCGCCCATTTCTAACCCGTGGGTATTTTCGCCTTTTTCTACAGTGGGTATTTTTGTACTTTTCCACAAATCAAGTTTTCCGAGAAAACATTGTATACTAAGTGTTCTAGGGTTTAAGAGGGTTATTGAACAAATTTTGAAAGCATTAGGGCTTGTTATTCCATTCCATTTCAAAAAACAAGGCTAATTCCCTTTTCGGGTTTTAATCATTGTGTTTAACCTATGACCGAGCCCTCCCGGTCGTGGTGAACCAAAGCTACGCACTGTGCGTGCACTGAGTGAAGAGGAGGTGGGTCACGCGGACCGCTTAAATACCAAGCTCTCACCGAACCTTTCTAGACATGCGCACAGAGGTTACCACACCACCGAGCCTTCCGAGTTAGGGTGAACCGGTTACGCACTGCAGGATACCGCGAAGAGGAGGTGAGTCACGAGGACCGCTTAAATACCAAGCTCTTCCGATCCAATCCTAGAACATGCGTCATGTGGGTTACCACACCCTAGCTCGTTGACTAAGTCATAGGTTGGTTTAGTTCTTTAAGTCTTATGCTTCGTTGTGTTTGAGTAATCTAACCCTAGGGTCCAAGTCCTATAAGTCTATCTACGCCCATGCTTCCTACCCTTCTACGTAATATATTTCACACAAAGGTTTAGATGTACTTACCGGGCGGATCGGTGCGGAGACTCGGGCCATGCTTTGCTTAAAAACCTGTAAATCATACCATAAGGCCTACTAAAACATTTTTGGGCCTTGGGCCCCACACAAACAGCTTTGAACTGGCTCGATATGCAATTTGTAACAACCCAAACCCTACCCAAACACTACGACCGAATTTGATTGTTACTGAGTAAAACCTTGTGAACACTCTTTCAGAAAAACATTTAACTTCCTTTGTAAACTCTTTTTCTTTCGGTTGTCTTGCTAAGCTAACCCTAGATCTAATTTGGAATTTTAATTAAATCCGGTTATTGTACAAGTTTCAAGTGTACCCGATGGCACGTTTAAACTTCCACGTGTTAACTTAAGAAAACATGTGATTTAATTTAAATTAATGACATAGTTTAAGTCGATATCCAACATAAAAAAAAATAAAATAAAATGCAACTATAGTTATGGAGGCCTTATTACAACCCAAAATAGAATTTATCAAATTCAAAGTTCTGTAAATTAAAATCCTTTGCATGGCCGCTCGAGTCCCACCGGCTCCTCAACCGCCATCTACGAGTCACCCGAAAAATGTTAAAGGAGAAGGTGAGTCACCAAGACCCAGATGTAACCCTTCCCCATTTTAAAGCATTTTCATACACATCAAATAACAAATTAATTAAGCAAAGTATCATGTACCCAACCTAGCCAACCAAACACCTTTGTCTACCCCACGTGGTACCAAACCACCGGTGACCGTAGTCACGATGTGTTACCAAAACACCGGTGGTGCCAAACCACCGTGACATATAGTCACAATGTGCTACCAAAGCACCGTGTCCGCAGACACAATTCGGTGATGGGGCCAACCCATCGTGTGATACCAAATCACCGCGATTTATCCCATATCTCAAGTGGGGCCAACCCACGGTGGTGTTAACCACGAGGACAAGTCGCTATGAGGTACCAAACCTCCGAGGTACCAAACCTCCGTGACATATAGTCACAAAGTGCTACCAAAGCACTGGTGCTCGCCAAAGACGAATACACCGCCTCCACTCAATCAACCCACATAGTCAATAAATACATATAGATTTATCATATGTATTATCACAAAGATGCTTCCCAAAAGCATAAAATAGCAATCATATGCACAGTACTTACCAGGTTACCCCGTATACCGTTATGGTATTCAAGCCATTGCTACACACATCAAGTTAGCAATCACATTACTTAGCATAATTAACAAGTTAAATGGTGTGTATGTACACACTGTCACCAACAAGGAGTCTAAATCCGAAAGAGAAGTCGGCCACACTTAAGTCTTTGCCCCTATATTCGGCCAAACATGGGAGTTAGTACCCAAAGGCCTATTCGGCCAAAACCAAAATACCCAAAAGGGGTTAAGATTTAACCCGGAAGCCTTACCTAATGCCCTTGAGTACCAAATACCAAACTATTTATTTTGCTCCCCTACAATCGGCCATTGCCATAACTCCCATTAGTAGCCTTCTGCTTAAATGGATATCAAATAACTAACCAATGTAAATCTTACCATTACTTACCAAATCGATTACTAGAGGATAGGAGTTGGGATTAAGCACTTCAAAATTCGGATACCTAGTGGAATTGGTTCCAAAGAAGATAAATGGTTAGCCGTTACCAACACAAAATTTCGGCTTTTCTTTTCACCTTAGTCGACAAAAATACAAGATTAAAAGAGGAAAATTCGCCCTTCTTACCTTCCTCAAACCGATTGCAAACTAACTTCCAAAGGGCCTTATACTTCCTTTAGTATTCTGTTAACAATGCCGCCAAGGAGGAGTGCGAGATCTGGTTCTTCAAGGGGGTGTATTCGGCTATTGAAGGAAGGAAAATAATGGGGATGAGAGGAGAGAAGTTTCGCTAAATGGGTTTGGGAGGCTGGAAGAAAAAAATAAAAGAAGATTGAGAGGAGGAGGGCTAGGGTTTTCGGCAAGTAGAAAAATGAAGAAAAGAAAGAAAGGTGCTAGGTTGCTCCTTTTATAGCCATTCGGCACCCCCCCCCTTAGTAGCATTGCCGCCCACTCCTCTCATGAGGAGTTCAAATTTCTCGCCAACTCCTTGCTTCTCTCTTGGCCACTAATTTGAATTAATTCAAATCACTTTGAATTAATAATAAAAATAATCTCCCAATATCTCATCCATTATCCTTGAATATCTTCTCCTAATTATTATAATTAAAACTCTTCTATTATCCTCTAATATTTACACCTAATAAAAGAGTTTGAAGGAGAAAACTCTCCCCCTTGTGCCGTCCAAAAAAAAAAAGAACTAAAAAGGGATTTCCGTGACTCGAACACAAGCTCCCTTGTTCCCCTTGTGTATGCCATCTCTAGCCCTTAGGTGGGCTTCTTTTGCCACTTTACTGTGGCCTATTTTGTGTTAAATTACCCACTCTTATCCTTATAACACCACTTACCAAGGCTCCTTCATAGAAGTTAAAAACTGAATTTTTCCATTAAACCGAGCCAACACAAAGTCTTAATTTAATCATTATTATTCCATAAATAATGACACAGCAGTTCATACACAAGAAAAATAATGAAATTTCAAATAGCCCCGCTTTTGGGATGTTACACTAGGCCTATTGTATGGACACTTTATTTTGATTAAATGAATTTATTATTATTTTAATTTGCATGTTTAATATATAATAATATCCTTGAATAATTTTGTTTTAAATGTCCCTAATCGGTCGTTGTTGTGGGGACAATAATGAATTGAGATGAATTAAGATTAGTATGGAATATGATAGGTATTCATGTGATGAATATGTGTTTGAGAAACAAATCATATTCATATGTATTTGTTGAGAATGAATATTGGACCAACCCATTTTGAGATTAATACATTGATCAAATTCATAAATTAAATCTCTAAACAATTGTGTTATTAAATCCTTAGACTTGAAATCACTATAGTTCTCAACATGAGGAATTTTATGTTTTGACATAATCAAACATTTTCTTTAACCAGAAAACTATAAAAGTTATGCTTGAACATAATTAGAATCATGTAGTGAGATGTGAGTGATGAAGATGGAATTTGTCCCTCTTATTATAAGAGAGATATCTCTGGGCCCCTCGATGATTGATACTGAAAAATGCATGGCCATGCTCGAATGAATTGATGGAGATCAATGTCATTCGTTTTGTTAGTCTAATTGGGCATCGAGAAATTAAAGATAGAAAGATATAAGGTTGACTTTATCCATGCCTTATACTCTATCTAGATATCGTGAGACAAAAGGATTGTGTCATGAGTTGTATTTAGGTTGTCTCGGATCATGAGCTTTCATTTAACTTGGGTAGTCGTAATGTCTTGCTAGAGGCCACTTATGACTTGTAGGACCAAATATGATTTAGGCCTACTGCCAATGTTAATTGAACCTATAGGGTCGCACATTAAGAATGAACAAGAATGGTTAAGTTTATAGCTCTCTTTAAGTAATTTAAAATGATAAGATTATTTTAAGTTACGAGTAATAATCAGTTATTATATTGATTCAAATTTAATTTTTGGAAATTTAAATTCATAGTTAAAATTATAACAAATAACAATTTTGTTACTATTTCCTATTAAATTCGGAAATAATAATAAACGAGATAAAATGGGGATTTGATATATTCTTTATCAGATAAGGGAATAGAATTTAATAATTACCTAACAGAGTTTTAGATAAATAATAATTAAAATTTAAAATCAAAAGGATTTAATATATTCCTTACCAGATAAGGAAATAGAATTTAATTATTATTTTAAAGAGTTTTTAAAATTCAAGATAAAATCTTATATTCTTTATCAGATAAGGAAAGAGATTTTAAATTATTTAAAAGAGTTTTAAATATATATAAAACCTCAAATCCAATTTTACCCAACCCTATATATATGTGATATATGTACACTTCTCTAGTAACACAAGTTTTTGGCTATTAGTCGTTTGAGAGAATAAACAAAAAACGTTTTGAGAAAACGATGTTGGAACTAGCATTACGTTTGACCATTCCTTATTCGTTCGAGTGTGGATACTTGTAGAGGGTGGACATCTTCCAACAAGGCAGCACCTTTGGAGATCCGATTCAAATCAAGTGTTAGTATCTGGAAGTTTAATGAAACAAGGTAATTTTCATTACGATTTGTACGTATTGCATGAGATCCTTGGTTGTTTATGGGATATCAATTTTATTTTCCGCTGAGTTATGATCGTATGAGATTCGAACTCTATCCCGTATCCTGACAGATAGATCCTTAGCACATCTGGAAGGAAAAATCAAAGATGTGGTACGTGTAGATAAATTTATTTTTCCTACTAACTTTATTATCCTAGATTTTGAAGTAGATAAATAGGTACCAATCATCCTGGGAAGGCTTTTCTTGGCAGCTGGCAGGACCTTAGTCGATGTGTAGAAGGGTGACCTCACCATGCGAGTTTAAGATGGTCAGGGAACTTTTAATGTATTTAAAGCTATGAGGTTTTCTATTGCAGTTGAAGAATGTTCTGCAATGTCTGAGTTAGAATCCTTGGTTATAGAATGGGAACTCAATTCTATAGAGGGCCCATTGAGCGAGTCTTAATGTCTAATCCATTAAGTGATGAAAAAGGGAAGGAATACTTAGCTTTTCTAGAAGCCAATTTGAAGGGACTTGTTCTACAATTCTGATTTGATTCTTTGGAGTTGGCGTTAGGAGAGCATGTTCAACCAAAGGTATCAATTGAAGAGCCACCTAAATTGGATCTAAAGGTACTTTCATCTCATTTCAAATATGTTTACTTAGGTAACTCTTCTACTCTGCCTGTTATAATTTCAATTGAGCTAACCGATAGTTAAGAGAAAAAATTGATTGACGTGCTGATGAAATTTAAAAAGGCGATCGGGTGGACCATATTTGATATCTATGGTATTAGTCCATCTTTTTGCATGCATAATATCATATGCTAGAAGATGGGAAAAAAAGGAACAATTGATGGACAAAGAAGGTTGAACCCAATTATGAAACAGGTGGTCAAGAAAGAAATTATCAAGTGGTTAGATGTGGGAATTATTTACCCCATCTTTAGACAACATATGGGTAGGTAAAATCTAGTGCGTGCTAAAGAGAGGAGGCATTATGGTCGTGGAGAATGAGAACAACGAGTTGATACCAGCTTGAACGATTACGAAATGGAGAATCAATGTCGATTGCAAAAAACTAAACAAAGAAACTAGAAAATACTAGATACTAGACAAACTTGTAGGGCGAGACTATTATTGTTTCTTAAATGAATACTCAGGTTAAAATCATTTCAAAGTAGCCTCGTAGAATCAACACAAAATGGCATTCACTTGTCCGTCTGGTAAGTTTGCTTTTAAGAGAATGCCTTTTGGTCTGTGCAATGCACTTTTACTTTTCAAAGATGTATGATGACTATTTTTACTAATATGGTTGGAAAGTTTTTTGAAGTGTTTATGGATGACTTTTCAATGTTCAGAGATACTTATGAAGATTTCTTAGAAAATCTGACTAAGGTACTAAGGCGATACGAAGAAACAAACCTTGTTCTAAAAGATCGCTTAGTCATCTTAACTTCCAAGCAAGATTCACATTGTGGAAGATCAACTTCTATAAGTGAACTTAAGATGTAGTATTTCACAAGTCTAGTGATTCTTTCTCGGTTAATATGACCAAATCTAAAATGCCAAAGGTATGTCTCATTAGAGTGAGAAATTTTAAGTCTTTTATTCGATATTTCCGTCTTAAGCATTGTGTACATATTTGGTTTGATAAAATATAGATTATTTGACATCCATCCATTACAGATAAGATTGTGATATCTAAATATTGCAATTTCATTATTAAAAGTCACAGTTAAGTCATCTTTATATAAATATGCAACAAAAATTAAGTTTCTTTTGAAATTTGGTACATAAAAACTGTCTTTTAAAGTAATCTTCCTAAAATTATCAAAATAAATATGTACATCTCCCACTGCTTGAACTACCACACTTGTCTCGTTCCGAGTTCGCAACGATAAACTCTTATCTTTAAGATCTTTCGTCTCCTTGAACCCCTATAGAGAAAAAAAAATATGATTACTGACTTCTGAATCAACGACCCAGTGGTTTATTGAATCTTCCGCTAAATAAGGTTCTAGCATCAAGAGTTTCATACATTTTCCATTGGTAGCTAGGTATTCCTTCCACTCTTTACAGTTTGCCTTGAAGTGTCCTTTCTTGTTGTAGAAGAAACATTTAAACTTAGATAAGTCTGTAGACTTTCTATTTCTCTTCCTTTCCACTTGTTGTGTGCTAGAGATCTGAGCATTGCCTTTCTTAGTGTAGTTTCCCTTCCCTTTTGAGGAAGAAGCGACAACTATTTTTGTTTATGCTCTTCGGACCGACTAACTGTTGTTCAACATCAACTCATAGGATTGTAACTCCTTGAGTTGTGTAAGTGTCAGGGTTTTGTTGTCAAGGTTATATGCGGCCCAAAAACCAGCAAATTTCTTTGACAAACTATTGTACACCATCTCAATTCGAGTGTTTTGGTCTAGATTGACCTCATTGTTCGCAGTCTCGGCAAAGTAACCCATAAGAGTGATCATATTGTCTTTGACCAAAGTGCCATGCTTTTGTTGGGCATTCATCAAGCTAGTTATGGCACACTATCGAGCAAAGGTAGCTTGGCCTTCAAACATGTCTTTTAGCTTATCTAGAATTGCTTTAACAATCTTATAGCTCTCTAGTTGCATATACAGAGTACTGGTCACGCTTGCTAGCATATAGCAACAAGCTATCTCATCAGACTCTTCCAAGTGTTTTCTAGCCTCAGCTTGAGTGGTCGATGGGCACTTATTATCAAGAACTATTTTAAGTTTCTCACAGCTCAGGACAATTATCATGTTTCTTTTCCATTCCTTATAGTTATTTTTGTTCAATTTGTTTTCAGTGAGTTGATGTCATTATCGAACTGAAAATGAAACATTCATATATTAATATTTTTGTATTAAGCAAATGTTTGAAAATGTTTTGCAACATTACAGTATGCATTAAGATGATGCATGCACCTTACATTAAACCTTGAAAACATTAGTAAGCCATTGTAATGATAATTCCCTCACCTATTGAATCAAGCCACTGTGGGGTGATCATGATCAACTAGTAAGATCATGAATTTTAATTGAATTAGTACATGAACCTAATTCCTTTAGGCATTCACACGTACTAATAATCGTGTAACGTTTGGCCATCATTCTAACTTAAGTAGAGCTCCATAGGGAGTTACTTAACTAAAAGATCTTAAGTATATAACCATCAAATCAACACATATCGTATCATGGTCCATAAATGAGTCATTGTGGGACAATCTCACAGAGTAGCATGCTTTGACTAGTTGTCCTCTTTTGAAGAAAAAATTTCTTAATGTATCGCATGATAATACCTACCAAAAGGGCCGGTCTAACTACCATATGATCATAAGAAAATTTTGCTTACTTTCTTGAAGTCTCCTCAGTGAAATCCACATGAAAACGTCTACATTGGGAAATGTAACATCCTAGATTAGGGGTTATGCATTGGATGCATAATTCAGGTGTTAGTAGGCTTTGGGGTATGCTTGGATATGTTTTAAGGAGTTTGGAGAACCTTAGGAGATGGAAGAGAAATCTTTGGAAAGTTATTGGTTTTTAAGTTAGAAAGGGGGAGCTAGGTAAATGAGGCTTTAAAAGAAATTCCGTGTGAAGCATGGCACAAGGAACCATGTGGCAAAGTGGCATGAAGGTGCAAGGGTGCAAGGGGAGAAGGTTGCGTCAAAGGGAGTGCCAAGGGGGAGGCGGTTTGAGCAACGTGGGAAGCATTAGAGACTTTTATTTTTGGCGTTAAAAAGGGGAATGGGGCTAAAGAGGCCTTAAGGGAAAAATATAGGCATTTTTGGACATAAGAAATGCCTTGGTAAAGTGGCTGCAAGGCGCCACTTAGGGCCTTGGAGAAGGACGCCATGTGCAGTGGGCAAGGGCCTTGGTTCGAGTTCGAAGGAAATAGATGGGAGCCTTTGTTTTTAAGGCCAAGAAAGGAAATCTGGGCTAAGGAGGCCTCAAAAGGAATTGTGGGAGTTTATATCACAAAGGAGCTAGCAAAGAAGGTGGCTGGTAGCATGTCGGGGTTCTAGCAGTCTCATGTTCAAACTTGGGAGCAAAGAATGGGGTGGCTTTTATTTTGCATATTTGAGTCAAGAGAAGGAGGAGAGTTGGACGGCATTGGACTTTTAAAATGGATGAGATAAGGCTTGTTTTTATTTTAAAATTTGGCTAAAGAGTGGGATAGGTGTGGATTTATTTTATTTATTTTAAGTGGGTAGATAATTGAGGATTTTGTTTTATTTGTTTTAAATATTGAGATAGTGGATGAATGGGGGTTATTTAAATTATTTTGAATAAGTGAGGATTAATTTTATTTAGTATAGATAGAAGATAATGGTGGCTTTAGTTTATTTATTTTAAATGGGAAGATAAGAGATAATAGGAGAATAATTTGGGATTAGATGTGTAGAAAAGCTAGTAGCCGAATTCTCTATAGGGAGTTAGGCATTTTCGGTTTTGAAGCTAGATAAGAAGGGAGTGCCGAAATTATTTGTGGTTCTTTTAGTCTTCTGCCGAATTTCTTCTCAATCCCCCTTCTCATTCTTTTTCTTTTCTTCAACCCCAATTCTACTAAGTTCTTGCCGAAATAGGTAGCATTCTTTTCTTCTTTCTTTGCTTGTGATTCTCAAAGCCGAAACACTCCTCATGAAAGCCGGAAATTTCTTCTTTGGAGAGCCATAGCCGAATGCCCATCACCATTTGAAGAGATTAGTCGAACCTTTCTTAAAAGCCGAAAGTCAACATCCCTTTCATCTTGTTGACATTAAGAGCTAGTGGACTACTCGTGAATTTGTGGTAAGGAACTCCTTCTCTAGAAATCGATTTGATCTCTTTTCATGGGTGTGCCGAAATACATGGTTAAAGCATTGGTAAGGGATGGCCGAATGTTTTCTTAAGGCAAAAAGTGATGTGTTCTTTTGTTGCTAACGATAAGGAGCATCAAAGGAGAGCTTTCGGGATTTGTGGTGTTCAAGGTAAGCAGCATATACCATTCGGCAAAAGGCCATTCTCATAGATTTATGAATAAACCGATACTAACAAGTGATTAGTAGGGATCTCGACTATTCAAGGAACAAGTATTTCGGGATTTGAAGTGAGCAAGGTAAGGGGACTATAGTGTTCGGCCATAGGCCATTTTTGTATAATATTAGCCGATTCTGACTTAGAGTGTGTAGGAAGGAGTGCAACAATCGCAAGGGTGCCAATCGTTTAGACGCGAGTTTCGGGATTAAATAGACTGTGCCCAAAAGGTGCGTAGTTATCGCACTATTCTCTTGTTTGTTTTAATGTGATATTATGTATATGTGATATGATGTGAATGGTAGCCGAAATAAGGGCTAAAATGGTGGATACCCATGATGGGTAATCGATTAACTGTCGAGTATTCTATGACGTTAATTTACATATGATATATGTATGAAAATGTGATGGCATGTAATGTATATTTGTTTTAAGTGAAATGTTGTCATGATACATGTATGGGGCCCGGATTTGAACAAAAGAAGGACAGGTGTGCATATTTATGTACGTGGTCTAATGTTAGCCTTGTGCTACATTAGCGCTTAATGTTAGCTACGTGCTTCATCAAGGGAGGTGTTGGCTAGGTGCCACATCTCGGCGTTGATAGCCGTGTGTGCATCACCGTGGATCAAGATATGTGGGATCACTTAGTTGATCGGTGGCTCGTGACGGCCTTGAGCAACAAAGTCCGCCAAGGTAAGATATGTGGATCACTATGTGATCGGTGGTGGATTAGCCACGGCCTTGAGCGGGGTGCTGCTAAGGTAGGTGAAAAGGATGGACCCTAGGTTAGGATGGGCTTCATAATTGCATATTTATTTGTATGGACTGTGTGGATGTGGGCCAAGCCCATATGTGGAGACATGCGAAATGACTATGCACTGAGTCGGTTTGACTCACCCAATATTTTATTAAACCTTTCAGTGATGCGTAAAGCTTGGACCGGGTTGGAGCGGATACAAAGGTGGCCATGCAGAAGCGATTTTCATGCGAAAGATATTTTTAATTAATTAAGCATTCATATTTCCAAAGACTTTGATTATTCAATTATTGTAATAAGGCCCTAAAAGTATTTAAAGTTTGTTTAAGTGTTTTTCATTAAGTTTATCATTATGTTTTACTATGGATTGACAATTGAGGAATTATTTACAAACGATTTTATTTAAATCTATATATACTAAAGTTTTAATCCGGATATTTTTATAAACACCACATCTCACTTAAGAATTTTAATGAACACTGTTTTCTAAACTTAACAAAATTTTCATGTTTTATCCTTGAGTTCAAAATTGTTTCAAACGTTTTCCGCAGTGGCATTTCAAATTCGGTCGTAGTGAATGGGCCGGGTTTGGGGTGTTTCAGTTTGGTATCAGAGCCCGGTTCAAAACTCGGCCTTGTGGGTTTTTGGTCCAAAAATAATTTTTTCCAAAGATGGGCTTTTCAAAAGTATGGGCTTTCATAAACTTTTCAGGTTATTCTGGCATGGCACCTGTATCTCCGGCCCGAAGTCCACCAGGTAAGTACTTCTAATTGTTGAAGTGACTTGTTTATGTGAACTGTTATGGGCTTATTTGGGCTCGTAGATTAGAATATTAGGGCTATTGAACCCTAGGGCTAGTGCACTCAAACACATGCATAAGACTTAAGGACTATTAAACAAACCTGTGGAGTAAGTCACCGAGCTAGGGTGTGGCAACTGTTGTGCGCATGTCTAGGATTGGTATTCAGTAAGAGCTTGGTATTTAAGCAGTCCTAGCGACTCACCTCCTCTTTACTCGAATCCTACCTGGTGCGTAGTAACCGTTCACCCTAACCAAGAGGACTTATTCACGGGCTAAACCAATCATTAAAACCCGAAAGGGACTAGCCATGCAGTTTTATAAAATTCCTAGTTTTAAAATCCCTAAATTACCCTTTTAATTGTAGTAAAAGATTATTGTGAAAATTTTTCCAAAATATCTCCGATGTACAAAATTACAAAAAAAATGCCCTTGCATTGTAAATTACTAAAATACCCTTAGTTTTTAAGATTTTCAAAAATACCCTCGACTTTTGTTAAAATATTTCTACTTTACAAAGATATCAAAAACTTCTATTTTACAAATAACAAGATACCTTGATTTGGAAAATTTACGGAACTGCCCCTGACTTCCAAAATTACCGAAATAACCTCGATTTCTGAAATTTTTGCAACACCTCTGATTTGGAAAATAAAATAACCCAGAGATTTTGTAAATTCTGAAATACCTTTGATTTGTAAAAAAAATTTCCGAAGTGACCCCGATTTATTACCAAAATACCCCTGTAGGAAAAATGATGAAAATACCCCTGGGATAGGAACGAGCAGAAATGTCCGGATATTGAATGTGTGTGGTAGATACCACTGAATGAATGTGTTCTTATTGATGAATGAATGTGTCTGCTTCATGAATGTGAGTGTGACTCTCTGAATTAGAGTGGTGAACTTGAACTGAACCCTTGTTTGATCGAAAGAACTACTTCTAAATACTTTATTTCATAAAATTGTTCGCAGTTAACAAGTGGAACAAAATTTTGATGCTTAAAACTTCTTAATCAGACTAAATCGAGGCGCTAGAAATGAGTTCTAGAGGACGTGGTCGTCGTGGACGTGGTCGAGGCAGAATGGCCGTATCGGAACCCGTTAGATCGGGTCAAGGGTCTGAGAATGAGGTACCACCTCCACCACCAACATTTGGTAATGAGCGGCAAGATCGGGCGGGGATGATGTTTGTATTGCGGCGCGGTCTTTGCGGGTTCTTGAGATGGTGGTCGGAGCGGTGGGAATATGAGAGCTAGGAAGTCTGTACCCGAGCGACTCCGAGCCAATGGAGCTGAGGTATTTCGTGGTGTATCGGTGTGGCACCAAAGACACCGAGTATTGGTTGGAAGCGACCGAGTGAATTATGGATGAGCTCGATTTAACTCCCGAGGAGAAAGTGAAAGGAATGGTGGTCTTTGCCGCGACGAGGCGTATCAGTGGTGGCTCACAGTTCGGGATAGTGCTACGGCTGAGAATCTCACCTGGGAGTATGTTAAGGCGGCATACCAGAAGAAGTATGTTGGAACTCATTACATTGATGCGCAGAGGAAGGCATTTAGAGGGCTGGTTCAAGGGAACAAGTCCGTGGCGGAATACGAGGCTGAATTCCTAAGGTTAAGCCGATATGCTCGAGGAGTAGTTGCGATGGAGCATGAACGATGTGTCCGGTTTGAGGATGGATTAAGGGACGACCTAAGATTGCTGATAGCTCCACATCAGGAGCGGGAGTTTGCTGTGTTAGTAGAGAAGGCTAAGGTAGCCGAAGGGATTAAGGACTCTGTAAGACAGAACAGAGATAAGGATAGGAATCGAGATAAGAGGAGTGTTGGATCGTCAGAATCATCTGAGAGCTTTCAAAAAAGACTGACGGTTGAGAATTCTATTCGTGTTACTAAGCCAGCTACTGTAAATCTAGACCGTCCGTGTGCTCAGTGTGGAAGGTATCATGTCGGCGAGTGTTGGAACAGGAATCGAGAATGTTTTAGGTGTAAGTCTAAGTCTTACTTGATTAAAGACTGTCCTCAAGATCTGAATAGGGCTCGGACAATAGGCCAAGGTTATGTGCAGCCGGGTAGGGATAGTCAGCAAGCGATAAGGGATCGTGGTCCGAACCATGGAGGAAATGGTTCCGGCCGAGGTCGTGGAGCACCAAGCGTAGGTGCTGAAGGTTCAGATGCAAGGCAGCCAAGGCTGGTTTATGCGGTCGGCCGTCATGAGGAGGAAGATGTGCCAGAGGTGACAACGGGTAAGTTTCTTATTTCTGGATCATCCTTCATTGCTTTGCTCGTTATAGGGTCAGTTTGTTCTTATGTTGCTAATGAAGTGTATGGAACCTTGGATGTGAACTTAGAAATTGTGCCTAGGAAGTATGATGGTTTTATTAAGATCAGAGTGCACAGCGTAAGCGTAGTGCGGTAAGTTAAGATGTACGATTATTCGTTAGTAAGTAATTTCGAGGACGAAATTATTATTTTTAGGAGGGTAGAACTGTAACATCCTAGATTAGGGGTTATGCGTTGGATGCATAATTTAGGTGTTAGTAGGCTTTGGGGTATGCTTGGATATGTTTTAAGGGGTTTGGAGAACCTTAGGAGATGGAAGAGAAAGCTTTGGAAAATTATTGGTTTTTAAGTTAGAAAGGGGGAGCTAGGTAAATGAGGCTTTAAAAGAAATTCCGTGTGAAGCATGGCACAAGGAACCATGTGGCAAAGTGGCATGAAGGCGCAAGGGTGCAAAGGGAGAAGGTTGCGTCAAAGGGAGTGTCAAGGGGGAGGCGGTTCGAGCAACGTGGGAAGCATTGGAGACTTTTATTTTTGGCGTTAAAAAGGGGAATGGGGCTAAAGAGGCCTTAAGGGAAAAATATAGGCGTTTTTGGACATAAGAAATGCCTTGGTAAAGTGGCTGCAAGGCGCCACTTAGGGCCTTGGAGAAGGACGCCATGTGCAGTGGGCAAGGGCCTTGGTTCGAGTTGCGAAGGAAGCAGATGGGAGCCTTTGTTTTTGCGTCAAGAAAGGAAATCACTAAGGAGGCCTCAAAAGGATTTGTGGGGAGTTTATATCACAAAGGAGCTAGCAAAGCAAGGTGGTCAGTAACGTGTCGGGGTTCTAGCAGTCTCATGTTCAAACTTGGGAGCAACAAATGGGTGGCTTTTATTTTGCATATTTGAGTCAAGAGAAGGAGGAGAGTTGGACGGCATTGGACTTTTAAAATGGATGAGATAAGGCTTGTTTTTATTTTAAAATTTGGCTAAAGAGTGGGATAGGTGTGGATTTATTTTATTTATTTTAAGTGGGTAGATAATTGAGGATTTTGTTTTATTTATTTTAAATATTGAGATAGTGGATGAATGGGGGTTATTTAAATTATTTTGAATAAGTGGGGATTTATTTTATTTAGTATAGATAGAAGATAATGGTGGCTTTAGTTTATTTGTTTTAAATGGGAAGATAAGAGATAATAGGAGAATAATTTGGGATTAGATGTGTAGAAAAGCTAGTAGCCGAATTCTCTATAGGGAGTTAGGCATTTTCGGTTTTGAAGCTAGATAAGAAGGGAGTGCCGAAATTATTTGTGGTTCTTTTAGTCTTCTGCCGAATTTCTTCTCAATCCCCCTTCTCATTCTTTTTCTTTTCTTCAACCCCAATTCTACTAAGTTCTTGCCGAAATAGGTAGCATTCTTTTCTTCTTTCTTTGCTTGTGATTCTCAAAGCCGAAACACTCCTCATGAAAGCCGGAAATTTCTTCTTTGGAGAGCCATAGCCGAATGCCCATCACCATTTGAAGAGATTAGCCGAACCTTTCTTAAAAGCCGAAAGTCAACATCCCTTTCATCTTGTCGACATTAAGAGCTAGTGGACTACTCGTGAATTGGTGGTAAGGAACTCCTTCTCTAGAAATCGATTTGATCTCTTTTCATGGGTGTGCCAAAATACATGGTTAAAGCCTTGGTAAGGGATGGCCGAATGTTTTCTTAAGGCAAAAAGTGATGTGTTCTTTTGTAGCTAACGATAAGGAGCATCAAAGGAGAGCTTTCGGGATTTGTAGTGTTCAAGGTAAGCAGCATATACCATTCGGTCAAAGGCCATTCTCATAGATTTATGAATAAACCGATACTAACAAGTGATTAGTAGGGATCTCGACTATTCAAGGAACAAGTATTTCGAGATTTGAAGTGAGCAAGGTAAGGGGACTATAGTGTTCGGCCATAGGCCATTTTTGTATAATATTAGCCGATTCTGACTTAGAGTGTGTAGGAAGGAGTGCAACAATCGCAAGGGTGCCAATCATTTAGACGCGAGTTTCGGGATTAAATAGACTGTGCCCAAAAGGTGCGTAGTTATCGCACTGTTCTCTTGTTTGTTTTAATGTGATATTATGTATATGTGATATGATGTGAATGGTAGCCGAAATAAGGGCTAAAATGGTGGATACCCATGATGGGTAATCGATTAACTAGGTCAGTATTCTATGACGTTAATTTACATATGATATATGTATGAAAATGTGATGGCATGTAATGTATATTTGTTTTAAGTGAAATGTTGTCATGATACATGTATGGGGCCTGGGATTTGAACAAAGAAGGACAGGGTGTGCATATTTATGTACGTGGTCTAATGTTAGCCTTGTGCTACATTAGCGCTTGATGTTAGCTACGTGCTTCATCAAGGGAGGTGTTGGGTAGGTGCCACATCTCGGCCGTTGATAGCTGTGTGCATCACCGTGGACTGAAGATATGTGGGATCACTTAGTTGATCGGTGGCTCAGCCACGGCCTTGAGCAGCAAGTCTGCCAAGGTAAGATATGTGGATCACTATGTGATCGGTGGTGGATTAGCCACGGCCTTGAGCAGGGGGTCTGCTAAGGTAGGTGAAATGGATGGACCCTAGGTTGGGATGGGCTTCATAATTGCATATTTATGTGTGTGGACTGTGTGGATGTGGGCCAAGCCCATATGTGGAGACATGTGAAATGACTATGCACCGAGTCGGTTTGACTCACCCAATATTTTATTAAACCTTTCGGTGATGATGCGTAGCTTGGACCGGGTTGGAGCGGATACAAAGGTGGCCATGCGATGCAGATTTTCATGCAGAAAGATATTTTTAATTAATTAAGCATTCATATTTCCAGTACTTTGATTATTCAATTATTGTAATAAGGCCCCTAAAAGTATTTAAAGTTTGTTTAAGTGTTTTTCATTAAGTTTATTATTATGTTTTACTACGGATTGACAATTGAGGAATTATTTGCAAACAATTTTATTTAAATCTATATATACTAAAGTTTTAATCCGGATATTTTTATAAACACCACATCTCACTTAAGAATTTTAATGAACACTGTTATCTAAACTTAACAAAATTTTCATGTTTTATCCTTGAGTTCAAATTTGTTTCAAACATTTTCCGCAGTGGCATTTATAATTCGGTCGTCGTGAATGGGCCGGGTTTGGGGTGTTTCAGGAAAGGTCCGTTTCATGCCATCACAAGGGACCATTGATGGAGGCCGTAGGTCTTGTTTAGGGACCTTATCCTACTCAATATTTCAAAAAAAAAAGCACGTAAGTTTTTTCATTTCCGGTTTCAACCATATATTATCAATATATGCATGACAAGTACAAGTGACATTCTTTCCTAAGCTATATGACATGCTTATCTCATGTATGCATGGAATACTATGACAATTTTATAATATTCACATTCAATTATTCAAAAGAGTCAACCAAATAATTTTGATTCTCCACAATTTTTCTTTTAAGGGAAAAATTGTAGAAGTGAGTGTGAACTGTGTAGTAGGTAGTTTCCCAGGAAAGGGAGGTGATTCGTATTTGACCACTTAAAAATTAAGCCTTTCCTTGCCAGATCCAATCCTAGACATGCACATTCTCATTACCGGACTTCTTACAGTAATTGAATAACGTAAAAAAGTGAATGGAACAGTACAACACATGTATTTTCTCACTATCAAACTTCTTATCTTTGATAGATCAACTGTGGATTATCTCATACATGTATATCACAATAATCATGAAGGTAAAAGAATGATAAAAGAGAGACTGGAAAGATTTTTAATTTTTGCTAATATTATTGAAAATCTCCCTTTCCTTGCGACAAACGTCGTGAGACAAGCAAATTCTGACCATGATGCCATTTTTTTGGACACTATGGGGCGTAAATCTAGAGAGGAATTAAAAGACTCGAGGCTACTTTTTAAATTTGATGCTTGCTGGGCAAAAAATAAAGAAGCCAAGGATCTTATTAAGCATGCCTAGAATAATAATGAGACTAATATCATTGAGAATATTGAGAGGGTACGTAGAGTGCTTGGCCCTTGGTAATATTGTCGGTACAGAAGAATGAAAAGTCATATTTGCCGATTGGTTGATCGGATCAACAGACTTATTGATGGGCCTTATTTGGATTTTAATGCCGGCATGTTGAAAGATTCTCATACCGAGTTGGGGCGTCTTTATGCTAAAGAGGAAAAATTATTGGGCCCAAAGATCACGCATTCAATGGCTTAAAGAGGGTGATAGGAATACTTGTTTTTTCCATGTCCGAGCTACTAGCAGGTTAAAGAAAAATAAAATAGAGGGCTTGATGAGAGTGATATGAATAACATTTGTAGGGTTGCTTGGAATTATTTTCACAATCTCTTTAAATCTGAAGCTTCTAACATGATGATAATTTTTTGAACTACATTCAAAGGAGTATCACACAGGATATTAAAAACATGTTGGAAAGGAAAATCATGGATGATGAAATTCTTGAAGCTTTCAATCAAATGGATCCCCGTAAAGCCCCTGGCCTTGATGGTCTTTCTAGCGTATTTTTTTAACGAAAACTGGGATGTGGTGGGTAAAGACGTCCTTCTTCCATGTCACGACATTTTAGACGGTTATAGGGATATTTCGGGTATTAATGATACAATGGTTTTCCTCATTCCCAAGTTCAAGGATCCAAAAGATAGGACTAACTTTCGGCCTATTAGTTTATGCAGGGTGATCTTCAAAATTATTTCAAAGGTTTTGGCTAATAGATTAAAGGTTGCTCTCCCTATTTGTATCAGCCAGAATCAAAGTGCTTTTGTTCCGGGTTGTATAATTCACGATAACATCCTTATTGCAAATTAGTGGATGCACTATTTACAGAGTTCAAAAAATGGGCCGAATAAAGGTTTTGTCATCAAACTTGATATGAGTAGGGCCTATGATCGCATTGAATGGGACTTTCGAAGGTTATTATTCTCGAATGGGGCCTTCGTCACGGGGATCCCTTCTCCCTTTATCTTTTCTTATTTTGCATGAAGGTTTTCTCAAGAATTCTCATTAATGCTCAAGATGTTGGTCACATTTGCAAAATTCGGGCTAGGCAAAATGGCCCTCAAATAAATCATTTGTTCTTTGCTGATGATGCCCTTCTTTTTATTAGAAATAAAACTGAGGTCGGAGCTACTATAAAGATTCTAAGGGAGTTTCTGAAAGTGTCGGGTCAACAGATTAATCTCGATAAATCTATGGTGTTTTTTAGCCCTAACACTCCAAGGGACCAAAGACACTTTATGGCGATATGTTAAATATGAGAGTTCTTGAAAATTTGGAGAATTATCTTGGCTTACCTCTTCTCTTAGGGAAAAAGAAAACAATGGTTTTGCATAATATCCTTAACCGTTTTTCTTGCAGAATCAATAGTTGGTCGAAATGGTTACTGCCATACGGCGGTAACGAATTTTTCATTAAATCAATTTTACAATCACTACCGACTTACACTATGTCTAATTTTCTTGCTCCTAGGGGCACTATAGAGGATGTGCTTTCAAAGTTACGTCACTTGTGGTGGGCTTGCAAGGAGAAAGGTAGAGGATGGGCAATGCTTGCATGGGACAAATTTGTTTGCCAAAAGGCATGGGAGGGATTGGTTTTAGAGACCTAAGACTTTTTAACTTGGCACTCCTTGGTAGACAAGTTTGGAGGCTCCTTAATTTTAAAGACACCCTCTGTTTTCGGGTACTTAGTTCAAAATACTTCCCGAATGGCAATCTTTTCCACCCTAAAAAAGTAGATAAACCCTCCAATACATGGTCCGGTATTCTTACGACAGCGAAGGCTCTTGAAAATGGTTTCGACTGGAAAGTAGGGAATGGAAACAAAATTAAATTTTTTAGGGATAATTGGGGTATCGAAGGGCTGAACGGTGATTCCCTTTGCTATTTTGGTTCTACAATCCCTGAAAAATGGTCTGTGATCTGTGGTTAAACAACTCTTCTAATTGGAACAATGAGAGGGTACGTGAGCTCTATGGCGATTTTGTGGGGGATCAAATTTGTAATTTACCTATTATATTTAATGGTCCAAAAGACAGAATGATATGGTTTCATAATACCCATGGCTACTATACTACAAAGCCAGCTTACTCGTGGCTCCTTCTCAAGCAAACTGGTTTTGGCTCGCATAGACTTTTCTAGAAGACAATTTGGAAGCTCAAAATTCTTCCTCATATACATGTTTTTGCATGGAGATTGGGTCATGAGTTGCTACCCAAAAATGTCAAAATATCATCCATTCGACATAATTTTAGACGAGAATGTTCAAGGTGTGGTGCAAGTGCAGAAACGATTATTCACACTCTTAAAGACTGCCCAACTGCTCGTGCTATTCTTACCCTTGGCGGTTTAGATGGCAGACTTCTTGATAAAGAGTACCTCCATTGTATTGACTGGCTCGAAGATGCAATGTGTATTCTGGACAGAAAAGCTTTTGAAGATTTAATAAAGACACTCTAGACTAGCTGGAACAATCGCAACAATTTTGTCTTTCGTGGAAAGGAAGATGAAGCTCGGATTGTATAGGAGAGGACAAGAACACTCAATCATGATTTTTGGATTCATAATATTGTGAATAAACCGATTATTCCTATGACCCCTGCTGTTCAAAAAAGGGAGAAGCCCTCAAATGATTTCATGAAAATTAATGTGAATGCTTCTGTCTTAAACAACAAATCGGGTTTTGGAATGATTATCCGCGACTTTGATGGTTTTGTCATTTTGTGGTGGTGGCTTTAAGGACAAGTTCATGACGACAGAATGGGCGGAGCTATATGCTTTCGGGAGGGTATCAATCTTGCTCATTCTTTTAATGTTGAAAATGCCATTTTTGGAAAAGATTGCGCCAGTATTGTTAACAGGATCAAAAAGCGAAAATAGGACATTACGGTTATCGTTCACCGAACCAAAGATATTCATAAAACAATGGAGTTGTTCACAAAAGTGGAATTTAAGTGGGTCAACAGGAGCTGCGATAAAGTAGTGGATTTTATTTGTAAATTAGCACTCTCAAATAATTGCAATATGTTTTTTTGGAATGGATTATCCAAGGGATATCCAAAATATTGTAATTTGTGATTCCTTTTAATTGAGTTTTGACCTCTAGGTCATTTTCTATCAAAAAAAAAATACAAGAATGTCACATCTTATCAAATATTAATCAAACAAGATGAAGAGAGAGATTCGGTTTCGATTGACACCATAAATATAGCAAAAACTGGCTCTTGATACCAATTGTTGGAAAAAATTGGTTTGAAAACGATTTTCTTGCACAACAAAAAATTAAAATTTTGAAAATCGACCCGGTTTGTGATATTTATAGCAATAAACCTTAACTGAATTCGTCCCTATGTTTTTGAACAAGCGGATCCTTGATTTTTTTGGCTTTCAACCAAATGATCTTCTCTGCTATTATCGTACCACAAATTGCTTCGAGTGTGGGTTCGAACAAATTGAATTGAAACATAAAACTAGAAAAAGTTCTCTCATTTTGGGTGAAAACAAAAATTCTCTCTTCTTTAATAGAAGTCGCTAAAATTGTTATTCTTGAAAAATACATTTAAAAGTTAATAATAAACTCTCTCTATTTTTCAGCAGAATAATAATCTCTCAAAAGTTGTGTTAATAGCTCTATCGGTGCCATCTATTTATAGGAAGAGAAGGTAAAACCCTTGTAAAGTTGTAGAGGTTTATTTTAAATAGAAAAACATCCTACTTAAAGTAGGAGAGGAGTGAACGACTCACCCTTGTGTTTCTACTAGGGTTTTCGCCTCCTTCATGTTATATGAGGGTTTTCGGCCTCTCTTACATTGGGTCCAATTACATGTACTTCTTGGGCATTTTCGACTTAGTACTCTATAATATGATCCAACCCGATTAAGTGTTTCTATTTCCAAAATAAACTTTGATAATTATTTATAAAACAATTTTCTTATTCCTATTTTACCCCAATAAAATTTTGATCATTTTACTTCTAGTAAAATTTTGACGATTTTGCCCCTAATAAAATTTCAAGAAAATATGTTTAATATTTCACAACTCAATATGTTCACTATGACCGAATGATTTATTTTCATTTTCGGGCTTCAAAAGTCCAAAAACATAAACTCATTTTTTCGCTATTTTTTAAGTAATTCTATATAGGATTGCAAGTTTTCATTTTCATAATTTGAAACCTATTCATTTCCAAATGATTTCATTGAAACCATAATCATTCCTGAATGTTTCTCATTTCTCTTTTACTATTCATTCTGTTCATTTTTATTCAAACACGCAATTCATTTTTGGTTTCAACGAGCTAACGGAGGGACCGATTGGACATATGTGGTTGTGGCTCAAATGATTTATAATTAAGTTCCGACTTTTCACCTATTAATTATAAAATCATTTAGTCACATAGTCATTCCACTATAGCATCGTAACTAAGCTCTCCTAAACGATATACCATTACGAAAGCAACTATTTAGTGCTCGTCTGATGACCTTGTCAAAAGTGTGTTACCCTCATAGGATATCCTTGATTTCTTTGGTATAATATCCATTATCCCAATATCATCATATTCGATCTAATGGTAACTATTACATTTTCCTTCATGAAAAGTCAATCACTATCAAATAGTGAACAAGTCATCCATCACAAAGACGGATGACCCACGACCACGTTTACTTTTCATCAACCATGTAATGCCAATGAAAGGATATTATTTACCAATGTTTTGGGCTATGAATTTGACTGTTGTGAATGACGATACATACTACATAAGTTGTCCACTCAATGCACCAGTTTTCGGTTCCTTATCTATTTGAACTTAGGCTTTTACTTACATCAAAGTGTACGAGTCATAAAAACATAGTCCACCATCCACTCAGGATTTAGGTATGTCATACTATGAACATCACAAGTGAATAAATCCATAAACGGATTCAGGATCTATTTTGCTTAAGTCTTATCCGATGTACTGTCAGTCTACGCAGTCACATCTATTTCTCTATCTTCTGAGATTCATTTGCTCCGGTGCCGAAGACAAGGCATCTCCCCAATTGGACTTGATAGGCGACATATTAGTCTTTCAATCGGTTCAATCATTTCCAATTAGACTATGGATATGTTTAGGTTCATATGCTAATAAAAGTTGTCTTTTCGTATTACAATCTGACCATGTAATACCGCTTAGTATTAGTTAAACATTTAGACAACCAATAAGCAACATTTGCTTCTATTTTGCTTTGCATGAAAAAACCATGTGAAGACAATAATACAAAGTATATTAATTTATTTCATGAATAATTTTATTAATCAATCTATTCGAAAAAATTAAAAGTGTATATTGACGAAAATACTACACTTCAGGCACCAGATCCAACAGTATGGAAGAACATAGAGAAACAATGGTGAAACATGCTGGCTATAGGCATCCTTATATAGCACAGACAGCGAAAAATAAGCTTAGTGGTAAGGTCAAACATCCCACTATCACCTTGAAGACTGAGGCTAAACTTGCCTAACAAGATTTGAAGTCTAATCTTTTTACCAAATGCAGCTACTACCACTAATCAAAGTGGTAAAACATTGATTGTACACTTAAGCAACCAACTAAACAGGTCATTCAACTACCTAAACATATCAAGTTGTCATCTACAGTACTCTAGTTCTATTCCAACTAGGTCTCAACTAAACTCTAACGATACGCACCGAGCTATCATTTCTACATAAATCAATCTTATCGCTCCATGAACTAATAGGTTCGCCCAGAACATATGGGGTTGGCAGATCGTCTCATAAAAGAGTCCAACAAACTCTAGAGTTCACCAAATTGTGAATTCCAGTAAGGCGTCCCTCACAAGGGAATATTGAAAAATTCATGCAATACGCTAACCCAACACCTTAACTGATAATTCACCCCATTACTACTCTTGCTTGCTCAATTATACGCCAACAACATATCTGTATGATCTACGTTGGGCGGGCGTTTACTGAATGTGTACAAGCTTCAGATCTCACCAATTTATCTCTGGTTTCACCTTGTCTAGAACTATCATTACCACTAATTTCTAATCTCCCACATTTCTGAGAAGTTGGTATCGGATTAGTAGATTGACCTCTGATGAGATCTAACTTCCTCAAACATTCCCGCACAAAATGTTCAGTGGAACCGCATCTAAAACAAGCTTCTAAGCTCCGTCTACACTCTCCAAAGTGATTTTTATTACAGTGCTCACAAACTAGTTTACTCATATTCTGAACATTTCTTGTACTAACTATTATTATAGTTTGAAGCCTCTAATAATTATTTTTAGACATTTCTCTTCTCGGATAGTCTTTTTCTATATACTTACTGGAACCAAATTTTAAAAAATCCTTGCTTATAAACTTGCACTCACCTATGTGGTTTTCCCCACAATGTATGCAAAATGTTCTATCAACAATATGAATATTCCATATGTTAACTATGAAATTTCTCGACTTTTTTTGTGGAGGTATCGAAATTCACATAGCTATACTATGTTCTCCAGAATCTCATATATTGAACCCATCTTGCTTTCTCTCATTACGCATGTTCTCTTTTATACCTTTAAATTTGTTTATCCTAAAACTACATAATTTATCATTTGGTGGACAATTTCTAGATATTGAATTAGGACCTGGAGAATAAAGAGGTGCCACAGATGGCATAACCGGGGAAGGAGGGTGCTTTTGTAGTTATGAATTTGAAGGGATACCTCCTAAGTATTAGGTAGCCCATTGATTTACCAACTGGAAAAAGACATCTCTTGCATCATTCCCTAGTCATTGTAGAATGGATACATAGTGACTAGCTCCCTGATCGGAAGTTGGAATATTACTATCAACCTCGTCACATACAACCCTATTTGATTTGGTCAGCATTGTATATCTATATGAAAAATAGTCAAATCGGATCAGAAGGAATCACACTATCACAAGTTATTGTGGCATGTATTTCTAGCCTCGTATGCGCTACATTTTAGTACTAGAATCGCCAAATCATAGCTCTGCTACTACTAAATGTAACACCCCTCACCCGACTTGATCGTCGCGTCCGAGTTACAAATTGCTACAGTCAAAATCGAAGCACCTACCAATAAAAAATACTGAAAATAATCTTTTAAACATGAAATCATTTTATAATAACTTTCATAATATGACAATTAAAAATTTTCGGGACTCAAATGAGTTTACAAGACTTAAATATTAATTCATTAACGAAATAGGGCTAAATTGCAAAATTTTCAAAACTTATAAACAGGTAACGATACCCCTGAAAGGTACTGATACTCAAATCAACATCGATGTTTGGAGGATTCAAAATTAAATCACAAGTATCGATACTTGGTGTATAGTACCAATACTGTCTATATAAGTACTGATGCTTTTGATAAGTATCGATACCAAATTGTGAATCTGTAACACCCCTCACCCGTATTCAATGCCGGAATAGGGTTACGGAGCATTACCGGACTTATAACACATATAAACAAACTTTTCTCATTCATTTAATCAATACATGCAATCATCATTCGATCTCAATCAATTTGTCCCTAATATGAGCCTACGAGGCCCTAAACATGCATTGGAAGTGGTTCGGGACTAAACCGATAACTTGGGAAATTTTTCAACACTTATAAATTTTTTCTCTAAAACAGGGGACACATGCCCGTGTGGCCAGGCCGTGTGCTAGGCCGTGCCAAACTTATAGGGTATACTAACTTATGCAACACGGCCAAGTCGCATGCCCGCGTGCTAGGCCGTGTGCAAATTAGGGGGTATACTGACTTGTGCCACACGGCCGATCACACGCCCGTGTGTGAGATCGTGTGGAGCATACTGACTTCATTTCAATTTCAATACCAGGGGACACACGGCCGTACAACATGACCGTGTGTCACACACGGCTAAGACACATGCTCGTGTCTCTGCCCGTGTGGACAAAAATAGGCTATTTACCAAGTCATTTTGCCACCCCATTTGGTACACATCTTCACCTACACAAATGACACCAAACCATAGCATAATATACAATCCAAAACAACCAAGACAAGCCTAAATCTTACCATTTGAATACTAACCAATTCAAAGCACCTAAGTACCACAATATACTATCTAAATTCATACCAATCCTTGTCTTCTCTAATCATCAAAATGACCATTATCAAAGATGCATTATTTGGCCTAATTTCACAAGCATACCTATATTTACAAATCATCAATTTAGCATTCATAGTTCCTATTATCATCACTCATCACACAACCATAAACCAACTCAATTCACGAGACTTATACATATATGTACATTATTCAAACATACCAAGCAAACCAAAATAATCCATCACACATGGCTATATATACATGCCAAACATAAACATTTATAATGCCAATTCATATGGCCTATATCATTACCAAAACATAACCAAAATGACTCAAAGTCCCTATACATGCCATATATTTAAAATACCGAGTTCATAGGTACAAAGTGAAAGGTGGATAGTGTGAAACGATCTCCGACGATCCTCAAACGCGAGCTAGCTTTGATAACACTACAAAATATGGGAAAAATGAACAAAGTAAGCTTCATAGCTTAGTAAGCTTGTATGAATTGAACTTGTAACACCCCTAACCCAAAACCGTCGCCGGAATAGGGTTAAGAGGCATTACCGGACAATAAAATCATTTCACAACCCATTTACGACACAAAGTCAATCATCATCATAATACATCAAACATAAACAATTAGTCCCTTTTTAATGCGTATAAGACCTTAAACACATGCTAGAGAGGGGTCGTGACTAAACCGAAACACATACAAAAACTTTTCGAAATTTAAAAACTTTTCTAGGTTTCAGGGGATACACGCCCGTGTGGGCAAACCGTGTGCCTCCCATGGCAGCTGGACACCCCCGTGTGTCCTCCCCGTGGTCGAATCTGACCTCACATCCACGGCCACCAAGCACGCCCGTGTGCCTTGGCCGTGGTCGAATCTGACTTTACACCCACGGCCACCCAGAACGCCCGTGTCTTGGCCGTGTGCTAATAGGCTAGCTACTGACTTAGCCCCACGGTCACTAGGCACGCCCGTGTGCCATAACCGTGTGGCTCAATTAGGCCATTTGCAAGGCCAAAATGCCACCCACAAGGGTCAATCCTACAAGCACATTTGAGCATGTTTATACACACAATTTGGCAACCAATTTCATGTCCAACAATCATCATATCATCACATAGAATCTCATTTCTAAGCATGCCATTTTATACAACCAAATTCAATGTAAATCTAGGTATAAATCATCAATAACCTCACTAAATCACTAAGGCATTAATTCATCATTGAATTCACCATTCATATGCTAATTCATTACCATCATGCCATATCAAAATATGCACCAAATACCATATTCACTCATGCACATTACCAACACTTAGCTAGCCACATCACATGGCTATTTACACATCTCAAATATGATTCAAAACAACTAGCCTATACATGCCATATTTCAACTATGTACATCTTTCCAAAAGTACCAAAATAGAATGCCAATAGTGTGATTGAGATGCTGACGATTCCCAGATCCGAGCAAGCTTTACTGACACTGCAAAGCAGAGAAACAAATCACACAGTAAGCTTTCAAAGCTTAGTAAGTTCGTAACATGATACATTATAATAAAACAAATCATCACATAGATTATTTCATATATGCATATATATATCATGCCATCCAAAACTAAAATGCTCATTTAACATTTCATAATCTCAATCATAGATTCATCAACCACATAGGTTTCGAGCGTACCTTAGTCAACACCTAATAGTCAATTACATTTGCTACTCAATACTCACTTTTCCCTTTCGATCAACTTCCGTCTCTTCTTTGATTCAATCGCACACTTAGTGCCCCGATATTTAGCTGAAGCTTAATTATCATCGTACACATAGTGTATTAATATCAAATCGCTCTTCAATCGGTATCGCACACACAGTGCCAACCACAAAGTCGTAGCTTATTTTATTTTGCACACACAGTGCTGATCATCTCGATCACGTTTTTGAATACGCACACTTAGTGCCACATAAATCAAACTCAACTCTCACATAGCATCCACATTTCAATCATTATAACATTCATTTCATAACATTTAACATAACTAAATGTTCGTATTATGTCCGAACTTACCTCGGACATTGAACTATCGAAACGGTCGGTCAATCGAGCACTTTATCTTTACCTCGATCTCGATCCGAACCTCTCCTTTCTTGGTCTATACACATTCAAATTCAATCCATTAAATCACCAAATCATTCATTTTAGTCCAAACACACATATTTAGGGCATTTTATAAAATAGCCCTCACATTTTTACATTTCGACACTTTAGTCCCTCTTTCACAAAATCATCAATTCACAAAATTTAAGCATCGGTTTTGTAGAGCACGAAGCAACGATTACAAAAACGTAGAAATTATCAAAAACTGACTCAAAATCATACCTCAATCAAGATGAACAATGGCCGAATGTCACAAAGCTTTTCTTCCTTCTTTTCTATTTGTGTTTTCGGTGGACAAAGATGAACACATTCATCTTATTTTCATGCTTTTGTTTTATTACTATTACTTTATTTAACATTTTACTCATTTGCCCTTTCATTAAACATATAAAACAAATAAATATTAAAGCTAATATGTCATTTAGCCATCCACTATCTTTAAAAAGGTTAAATTGCCTCATAAGGCCTCCACCTTAAAAGCCAACAATAATTAAGTACTTAACAATCAGCACTCAGCATTTACACTTTATACAATTAAGTCCTTTCTCAAAATTTGACACACAATCGATAAAATTATCACACAGAATTTTCACACACACTATATCACACATAATCAACACCAAAAGTAATATTAAAATATATTTACGGCCTCAGATTTGTGGTCTCGAAACCACTATTCTGACTAGTGTCTAAATCGGGCTGTTACAACTCTCCCCCTCTTAGGGATTTTCGTCCCCGAAAATCTTACCAGTGAATAATTGTGGATGTTGCTCTCTCATAACGTTCTCAGGCTCCCACGTAGCCTCTTCAATTCCATGTTTGTGCCATAATACTTTTACTAAAGAAATTTTCTTATTTCTCAACTCTTTGGTCTCCCGTGCCAAAATTCGGATCGGTTCTTCACTATACGACAAGTTTGACTGAATCTCAATTTCAGTAGGAGTAATCACATGAGACGGGTCTGATTTGTACCGTCGAAGCATTGACAAATGAAACATTTTATGAATCGTTTCTAACTCAGATGACAATCTCAATCTATAAGCAACCGGTCCAACTCGTTCAATAATATCATACGGTCCGATGAAACTCGGACTCAGCTTGCCCTTTCGGCCAAATCGAAGTATTTTCTTCCACGGAGACACTTTCAGAAAACACTTTATCACCAATTTCGAATTCAATATCTTTTCTTTTCAAATCTGCATAAGACTTCTGACAATTTGAGGCTACTTTCAAATTGTCATGAATTACTTTCACTTTCTGTTCAGTCTCTTTTATCTGATCAACCCTGTGAATCTTATTCTCACTCAGCTCAGTCCAATACAATGGAGTTCGACATTTTCGACCATAAAGAGCCTCATATGGTGCCATTTTAATGCTAGATTGAAAACTGTTGTTATACGCAAACTCAATTAAAGACAAATGCTCTTCCCACGTACTTTCAAATTCAAGTATGCAACATCTCAGCATGTCTTCAAGAATCTGAATGATTCGTTCCGATTGACCATTTGTTTGCAGATGAAAAGTAGTACTAAAATGCAATTTCGTGCCTAAAGCATCTTGTAATTTCTTCCAAAATCGTGAGGTAAATCTCGGATCTCTGTCAGACACTATAGATAATGGTACTCCGTGCAATCTCACAATCTCATCGACATACAGTTCAGCTAACTTATCTAAAGAATAATCGGTTCTCACCGAAACGAAATGAGCTAATTTCGTCAATCTATCCACTACCACCCAGATTGCATCTTTCTTACTCGGAGATAAGGGCAAACCCGACACGAAGTCCGTCGTGATTCTCTCCCATTTCCACTCGTGAATCATAATCGGTTGTAACAAACTGCATTTAAACTTGATGTTCAGCTTTGACTTGCTGACAAACTAAACATTTCGACACAAAGTCATAAATGTCTCTTTTCATGCCATGCCACAAATAGAACTGTTTCAAATCATTATACATCTTTGTACTCCCCGGATGCACAGTTAAATAACTATTGTGAGCTTCATTCAAAATCATCGAAATCAACTTTGAATTTCTCGGAACACAAATCCGATCTCTAAATCTCAAACAATCATCACTACCTACTCGAAATTCTGATTTAGCATTTGATTCACACAGAATTCGTTTAGCCATTATTTAAGCATCCCTTTTCTGGGCATCACAAATCTGCTGTACGAACATCGGCTTAACTTTCAACTCAGCTATAACCGCACTATCATCACATAGATCTATTTGAGTACCCATAGCTCGCAAAGCATATAATGATTTTCGACTCAAGGCATCAGCTACAACATTAGCTTTACCTGGGTGATAATCTATCACAAGTTCATAGTCTTTCAACAATTCTAACTATCTTCTCTGTCGCAAATTCAAATCTTTCTGAGTCATCAAATACTTTAAGCCCTTATGATCAGTATAGATGTGACATTTTTCCCCAAACAGATAGTGAAGCCAAATCTTCAATGCGAACACAATTGCAGCCAATTCAAGGTCATGCGTCAGATAATTCTTTTCGTGCGGTTTTAACTGTCTCGAGGCGTAAGCAATGACTTTCCCCTCTTGCATCAGCACACAGCCCAAACCATTCAATGATGCATCACTATAAACTATGAACTCTTTGCCTGATTCGGGTTGAATCAAAACTAGTGCTTCCGTCAATAACACTTTCAACTGCTCAAAACTCTGCTGACACTTTTCTGACCACTCAAATCTAACATCTTTTGGTAACAACTTCGTCAATGGAGTCGCAATCATAGAGAAACCTTTCACAAACCGCCTATAATATCCCGTTAGTCTAAGAAAACTACGAACTTCAGACACATTTCTCGGAGGCTTCCACTCCAAAATAGCAGAGATTTTACTCGCATCAACTCTTATTCCCGCAGCTGATACAATATGTCCCAGAAATCCAACCTCACGCAACCAAAATTCACATTTGTTAAACTTTGCATATAATTGTTTCTCACATAGAGTTTGTGGCACGATTCTTAAATGCTCAGCATGCTGCACGAATAGATCAAAATATCATCAATGAATACCATAACAAAGCTCTCCAAATACGGTCTGAATATCCAATTCATTAGATCCATAAACACTGGAGGAGCATTTGTTAGTCCAAAAGGCATCACTAAGAATTCATAATGTCCATACCTCGTTCTGAAAGCGGTCTTCGGTACATCAGATTCTTTAACTCTTAACTGATAGTAACCAGATCTCAAGTCTATCTTTGAAAACACTGTAGCTCCCTTCAATTGATCAAACAAATCATCAATACGAGGTAACAGATATTTATTCTTTATCGTCACTTTGTTCAATTGTCGATAATCAATACACATTCTCATAGTTCCATCTTTCTTTTTCACAAATAACACAGGAGCTCCCCAAGGTGAGAAACTCGATCGTACAAATCCTCTATCAGTTAATTCTTGCAACTGCGACTTTAACTCTTTCAATTCTGTTGGTGCCATTCTATACGAAGCTATAGAAATGGGAGTGGTCCCTGGCATTAATTCAATACCAAATTCCACTTCCTGAATCGGAGGTAATCCCGATAATTCCTCAAGAAACACATCTGGAAACTCAAATACCACAGGCACAGAATCAACTTTCTTTTTCGACACCTTTGTATCAATCACATACGCCAAATAAGCTTCACAACCTTTTCTCACATAATTCATAGCTTTCATTGCAGATACAACAGCTGGTAATCCTTTCATATCATTGGATTCAATTCGAACTATCTCACCTTTTTTACTCTTCAACTCAATACTCTTTCTTTTACAATTCACGATGGCATTATGCAGAGTAAGCCAATCCATACCCAGAATTATGTCAAACTCATCGAATGGTAGTAACATCAAATTAACCAGAAAACAAACATCCCGAAACATCAATGAACACTTCTTGCACACCTTATCCACCAAAACACACTTGCCTAAGGGGTTCGACACTCTAACCATAATATTCAGTAGACTCAACAGGTAGATTCTTATTCAATACTAAGTTCATACACACATAGGAATGAGTTGATCCTGGATCTATCAATGCAATGACATCAGTATCAAATAAAGTGAAAGTACCGGTGATGACGCCCGAGATGATGCTTCCTCTCGCAAGACGTATAGCATAGGCTCGGGCAGGTGCTCTCGCTTCTGACCTCACAGCTGTGTCAGTAGTCCCCCTTTGGCTTCCACTTACATTTCTGGTGTTTCTGGGTGGTCTACCTCTAGCCGTCACATTACTCGGTCTTTCATTCTGAACATTTTCCTCTTCGACCATCTTTGGGCAATCTCGAATAAAATGATCTCTGGATCCACATTTATCACAAACTCTATTGTTGTACTTGCCCCAACATTCTCCCACATGTCACCTTCCACACTGTCTACACTCAGGTTTATTACTTTTGGCACTATAGATACTTGATTCCATTGGAGCTTGAATTCTCGGACCAACACTTAGTCTTGCGCGATCTGTACTCGGATGCTCAAACGAAGCATTTGATCGGTTGCTTGCATCTCTGAATCTCTTCGTCGAAGGTTGAGAGAACCTATTCATCGATCTCTTCCTTTCATCACGAGACTCAGAATCGATTTTCTTCTTTTCTTTACTGAGCTCCTCAGCTTTGCATGTTCTTTTGACTAACACAACAAATTCATTTATACCAAGTATCCCAACCAACAATTTAATGTCTTCATTCAATCCCTCTATGAAACGTTTGCACATAGTAGCTTCAGTCGAAACACATTCCCTCGCGTATTGACTCAGTCTTACAAATTCCTGTTCGTACTCAGTAACAGACAAACGGCCCTGTTTAAATTATAGAAACTCTTTACGTTTCTGATCAATGAAGCGTTGACTGATATACTTCTTTCTGAACTTAACTTGAAAGAAGCCCCAGGTGATTCTTTCTCTCGGAACAACAAATATCAATGTTTTTCACCAGTTATAAGCCGTGTCTCTCAACAAGGAAACTGCACACTTAATACATTCATCGGGGTAAAATGACATCTCATCGAATACTCGATTGTATTCTCAAGCCAAAACTCGCTCGCTTCAAAGATCGCCATCGATGTGGCCCTAAACTCCTCAAACCCGTATTTCGAATATTGTCTCACTGTGTGGTTTATTCAATCTGATCGGATCTACAACTTGTGGCACAACAGGTACTTGTGGGGGTGGAGGTTGTGGATCAGCCGGATTCGTTCGAACGAACTCCGTAAACCACTCGCTCATCATTCGGAAGAAGGCCTGCTTAGCCTCTCCTCCTTCACTACTATCATTCGGCCTGGATGTGGCCGGCGCTGTCCCTTGAGCGGGAGCAGGCGCATTACTTTCTACATCGTCAGTAACTGCTCGATCGAGATCCATTACTATATGAAAACACATTTTCAACTGTCAGATTTCATCACACTATCGCAATTTCTTATATGGCATGTATAGCTAGACACACACTTGCTACGTTAGTCTGAGAATCGACTAAACCGTAGCTTTGATACCAAATAAAATGTAACACCCCTAACCCAAAACCGTCGTCGGAATAGGGTTAAGAGGCATTACCGGACAATAAAATCATTTCACAACCCATTTACGACACAAAGTCAATCATCATCATAATACATCAAACATAAACAATTAGTCCCTTTTTAAGGCGTATAAGACCTTAAACACATGCTAGGGAGGGGTCGGGACTAAACCGAAACACATACAAAAACTTTTCGAAATTTAAAAACTTTTCTAGGTTTCAGGGGATACACGCCCATGTGGGCAAACCGTGTGCCTCCCACGGCAGCTGGACACCCCCGTGTGTCCTCCCCGTGGTCAAATCTGACCTCACATCCACGGCCACCAAGCACGCCCGTGTGCCTTGGCCGTGGTCGAATCTGAGTTTACACCCACGGCCACCTAGCACACCCGTGTCTTGGCCGTGTGCTATTAGGCTAGCTACTGACTTAGCCCCACAGTCACTAGGAACGCCCGTGTGCCACAACCGTGTGGCTCAATTAGGCCATTTTCAAGGCCAAAATGCCACCCACATGGGTCAATCCTACAAGCACATTTGAGCATGTTTATACACACAATTTGGCAACCAATTTCATGTCCAACAATCATCATATCATCACATAGAATCTCATTTCTAAGCATGCCATTTTATACAACCAAATTACATGTAAATCTAGGTATAAATCATCCATAACCTCACTAAATCACTAAGGCATTAATTCATCATTGAATTCACCATTCATATGCTAATTCATTACCATCATGCCATATCAAAATATGCACCAAATACCATATTCACTCATGCACATTACCAACACTTAGCTAGCCACATCACATGGCTATTTACACATCTCAAATATGATTCAAAACAACTAGCCTATACATGCCATATTTCAACTATGTACATCTTTCCAAAAGTACCAAAATAGAATGCCGATAGTGTGATTGAGATGCTGACGATTCCCGGATCTGAGCAAGCTTTACTGACACTGCAAAGTAGAGAAACAAATCACACAGTAAGCTTTCAAAGCTTAGTAAGTTCGTAACATGATACATTATAATAAAACAAATCATCGCATAGATTATTTCATATATGCATATATATATCATGCCATCCAAAACTAAAATGCTCATTTAACATTTCATAATCTCATTCATAGATTCATCAACCACATAGGTTTCGAGCGTACCTTAGTCAACACCTAGTAGTCAATTACATTTGCTACTCAATACTCACTTTTCCCTTTCGATCAACTTCCATCTCTTCTTTGATTCAATCGCACACTTAGTGCCCCGATATTTAGCCGAAGCTTAATTATCATCGCACACATAGTGTATTAATATCAAACCGCTCTTCAATCGGTATCGCACACACAGTGCCAACCACAAAGTCGTAGCTTATTTTATTTCGCACACACAGGGCTGATCATCTCGATCACGTTTTCGAATACGCACACTTAGTGCCACATAACTCAAACTCAACTCTCACATAGCATCCACATTTCAATATCATTATAACATTCATTTCATAACATTTAACATAACTAAATGTTCGTATTATGTCCGAACTTACCTCGGACGTTGAACTATCGAAACAGTCGGTCAATCGAGCACTTTATCTTTGCCTCGATCTTGATCCAAACCTCTCCTTTCTTGGTTTATACACATTCAAATTCAATCCATTCAATCACCAGATCATTCATTTTAGTCCAAACACACATATTTAGGGCATTTTACAAAATAGCCCTCACATTTTTACATTTCGACACTTTAGTCCCTCTTTCACAAAATCATCAATTCACAAAATTTAAGCATGGGTTTTGTAGAGCACGGCAGCAACGACATAAAAACGTAGAAATTATCAAAAATCGACTCAAAATCATACCTCAATCAAGATGAACAATGGCCGAATATCACAAAGCTTTTCTTCCTTCTTTTCTATTTGTGTTTTTTGTGGACAAAGATGAACACATTCATCTTATTTTCATGCTTTTGTTTTATTATTATTACTTTATTAAACATTTTACTCATTTGCCCTTTCATTAAACATATAAAACAAATAAATATTAAAGCTAATATGTCATTTAGCCATCCACTATCTTTAAAAGGTTAAATTGCCTCATAAGGCCTCCACCTTAAAAGCCAACAATAATTAAGTACTTAACAATCAAAGACTCAAAGATTTACACTTTATACAATTAAGTCCTTTCTCACAATTTGACACACAATGATAAAATTATCACACGCAATTTTCACACAGACTATATCACACATAATCAACACCAAAAGTAATATTAAAATATATTTACGACCTCAGATTTGTGGTCTCGAAACCACTGTTCCGACTAGGGTCTAAACAGGGCTGTTACAGAACTCAACTAATTATAATACAAAAATCCTCAATTTGAACTATTTAGCATATGATTCATGATAACAAACAAACCTTTTACATACTCAATCATATGCTTATATACAAATTCATAACTTCTTCTATTTAAGCTCATACTTTCCATGTACATACCTGTACAAATTCATAGCAAGCTCATACCTATTCAGAATACTATCGAATACTCGATATCTTGCACACTAAGTGCTAATACATAGCCAAAGCTATTTTAATCTCGCACACTAAATGCCTTACATAGCCAAAGCTATCTCGATCTCGCACATTAAGTGCAATACATAGTCAAAGCTATCTCGAATCGCACACTAAGTGCAATACATAGCCGAAGCTATCTCGAATCACACACTAAGTGCCATACATAGCAGAATTGTTGTAAAACATGACTTTAGTCTCGTATACACAATTTATGCAATATCAAAGCATTTAAAACATAATTATAACGATGCTTAATACATACGAACTTACCTCGGATGTGAAAACGACGACACGATCAACTAATTCGATATCTTGTTCTTTCCTCGATCTAAGTCCGTATTCTACTTTTCTTGATCTAAATAATATCAAATTTAGCTTATTCGATCACTACTTTATTCAATGAAGTCCAAATTTCACTTTAAGGCATTTTTACACAATTGCCCCTAATATTTCACATCTTTTACAATTTAGTCCTTATTACACAAAATCACACATTCATGCAATTTCTTTAATACCCATGATAGCCGAATTTTTATAAGACCCCTAGCAGCCCATATTTATCACTTTTTCTGTAACACCCCAAACCCGGCCTAGAAGTTAGGCCTGAATCTGGCGTGTCACATTGAAGTGTTTTTGCGAAAACCTTGTTTTCATTGAAAACCCTTCTAGTGAAAAGTTAAATAAAATCCAGTTTGCTTTCAAAACGAGGTGTAGCCAAAAACCATTTCCTTGTTACTAAGTAAAAATTTCCTTTGACAGCGGAAGCTTGTTCTTAAAACACAATTGTTTTCAAAAACCTTGAAATACGTTTAAAAGAAATAAATCCAGGTTTCGTTTCAAAATTTCAATGCATAGTGAAAGTAATGGAATAATAATTAGAGGGAAAGCCTTATACAATCCGAAATAAATTAACTTAAAATAAATAACTTAAAATCCAGAATTTAGATATTAAGAATACAAGTCTAATCGTCTTGCTAGTTGGCCACCTCTGAGTCCCTCCATCCGTCGAACCGCCTACTGAGGATCACCTGAGAAAAATAAAAGAGGGAGTGAGTTTTCGAAAACTCAGTGTGTACGACCCTCGACCAACAAATAGCATACATATCATATTATCAACATAATAATATCATACATGCAATGCTGTGCAAACCCTTCCCAAATAATCCATCCGATACACTTCGTCTCCGTCCAACTGAAACACATCTGTGGGGATTTCTAAATCGACCCACCCATCCGACACACTTCAAGGGTAGCCCGGTTGCGGTACTACCTAACATTGCAGCAAAGCTGCTTATCATATAATGGGCTTAAGAAGCCACCGGTGGAACCACGGTCGTCAAGCAACCATGCGATCCTTATATACTTCCTCCATTCCATAATTCCCAACCCATATGCAACCTAAATAGCATTTCATATGAATGCAGCAAATGTACATGTAACATCCATAAATCTTACATTCAACACATAGGGCATTTTAGTCATTTTCGCCCTTAGGGGCATTTCGATCATTTCTCATTGTTATGGGTCTATTACTTACCTTGGCCCGTTATCAAGTCCTCGTTGGCTAAAGTGAACAGATACTATGCAGCAGGTAGGATTCCAGAGAAGAGGAGGTGTGTCATTAAGACCGCTTAAGTACCAAGCTCTCCCTAGATCCAATCCTAGACATGCATATACCCATTGCCACACCTTAACCTTATGACTTGTCCACGGTCACAATTAGTTAATAGTTTAAGTTTTATGAAAGGTCAAGCAACTTACCAAATACTAAGCCCAAGACACCTTTCAAAGCCCAAACAAATTCACATACGGTCATATGGCCCACCAGGCCCAATCTCATTCGCATGGCCCATTAGGCCCAAATCTTATTCGTATGGCCCATCTGGCCCAATCACATTCATATGGCCTAAATCAATTCCAAGCCATGTAACCAGCATGACAAGTTCATCACTTATTACCAAATCATCAAATTCGCTTATTTTGAGCCTACGGCCCATCGGGCCCTTTTTGCCCATTCTGGCCCGATTGGCCAAAACACGGCCGAAGACCATGAGATCGCTCATGGGGCCTCTAATAATGTATCGATTCCATTTCTCTCATACGAATGTCCGTACACTCATAAGACTACCGAAGCCAAACTTTTGGGATTTCGGGATTTCCCAATCCATTGTGTGTATAGTGTATGTACACACCTGATAACAAAACGCGCTGCGATCTCCTTAGCCACGATCCTACAAACGATGTCACTCAATGATTAATCACATATACTTATCGAATACCTTACCAAAAGCCGAAGTCTCACCTTAACCTTACCTGAAACACCAAGCCTTAATAGCTTTTCCTCGATCACTAATCACGAGTACTTCCTAAATCTGCATCAATCTTAATTATTAAAAACTGAACCATAAGTGACTTATATCCATCTTAAGTCACCCTTACACTACTTACAACCATTCGGCCAACCTTCAAAACCAACAGTGAAGAATACTTACCCAAATCCAAAACGTATAAAGAGTAATTCGGCAGAGATCTGAAGAACAGAGATTCAATATCAATCCCCTACCAAAATTGATTTAGAGAGAGTGAGGAAGAGGAGAAGTCGTTTCTAGCAAGATCAATTGAAAGAGTAAAGTACTTACAAAAGAATCGGCTAGGTTGAAGAAATAGTGACGGCATAAAAAGAATTTCAGCAAAGGGAGGGTGGAATTTTTCAGCTTTAGAGGGTTTGGAAAAGGTAACAAGAAGAAAAGAAAAAGATCAAATATGCTTGTGTGAGGGTAACTACAAGATATTCTGTAAAGAAAAGAAAGACTGACTTATTTGCAAAACTCTCCAAATGCCGAAAGCCACAAAGAAAATTCGTAATACCCCCTAAAAGACCCAAAAACGGTCCTCATTTACCCTCCTAAGCCGAATTTATACACTTCCCACTTCCCAAAATGGCACCAACTCTTCACACTTCTCAGCTCCTAACTTTTCTTTTCTCCCTGATAACCCCTCAATCTCATCCTAAATTTCCTCCACAACCATCTCACAAGACCAATTCAAACTCTCCAAAGCTAGAGTTCAAATCCAACACAAACTCTGGCCATCCAACCTGCAAAATAAATACCCCAATAAAATACCATGCCACCACTCGAACCTTGGACTCCCTTGCCTACTAATGACACCACCTCCCTAGTCCCTAAGTGGCGCCACTTTGCCACTACACCACAATCTCTTTTGTGCCATTTTTCTTCTTCATTTATTTAAAAGGCCTACTAACTGAAGTCACAGTTCCCTTGGGACTAAAACAAATTTTTTTCCTATACCCTTACTTGATCCCAGAACAACTCCAACACCCCTAGACACTCCAAATTCACTAACCCTCAAAGCCCACATGCCAATTGTCATTTTCTCGTTCACTTAAAAATTTTCTGAGACCCAAAGCCCAATAGGCCCAATTCTTCTAGGCCCAAATTTGGGGCGTTACATTTTCACACATTTAACCACTAACTTTACACATTTCTCAATTTAATCCCTATTTTGCATTTTCACTAAAAATCACTTAACAAAACTTGTATATATAACAACAAGCATTCATAATCTATCAAGAAACTTTAAAATACACATGTATTCATCAATGGCATCATTCAAAATATTTAACAGTTTTGCAAAATAGTCCCTGGGCTAGCTAGACCTAGTTGGAACGATCGCAAAAACATAGAAATCATTAAAAACGGGACAAAAATCACTCACTAATTGCATACACAAGTTTGGCTGAACCCTAGCTTCAAAAATGACTATTCTTTCTTTGTGAAATCGGTTGAAGAAGAAGAAAAATGATGGTAACTTTGTTTTACTTATTTTTAGTTATCATAATTATCAAATTACAAAATTAACCTTAATGATAAACCATTAAAATCATCATATGAATGTCCATATTTGTCCACTCACAATTAAAATGGTCTAATTACAACATAAGGATCTTAACTTTAAGGTTCTATAGCTATTAGACACCTTTAGCTATTAGAACTCAAGTTTTACGCTTTACGCGATTTAGTCCTTTTTATCAAATTAATCAATCAAATGATAAAATTTCTTAATAAAACTTTCACACAATCACTCAATCATGCTATAAACATTAAAATAATAATAAAATAAATATTTTGACCTCAGATTTGTGGTCCCAAAACCACTGTTCTGATTTGACCAAAAACGGGCTGTTTCAGAATCTGTTTATTTAAAAATGATTTGAAAATACTAGGTATCGACACCTTTACTAGAGTATTAATACCTTAGTGTCAAACTGTCAAAACCTACCATTTGAACCCTTTTCATGCCAAAACCAAATTTGGTTCAAATAGTGCCCTAAGCACAACACAAAACCTGCACAAAACACTTCAATTGCATACCGAACATAACATAATACCAAGTTCCAATTCATTATATCACAAATTGACACCAATTAACTTCAATTTAACTTATATCAACTTAATTAACTCAAAAATTCCATTAACCATAACATCTTATCATTCAACCTACTAAATCATACTTTAAACATACCATTTTCATGGCCATTCATACTATTGTTCATGTAAACATATCATCGCATTACTATTCATATGGCCCCAAAAGTGATCAAAACATGCCATACTTATATATATACATTATCCTCACAAGTTCACAATTAGCCACTTTACACCAAGCTATTATACTCAAAACATCACACTTCTAATACCTAGGTACATGCCACAATACTGATCTAAAAATGAATAAAAGTATACCTAGTCGATAAAGGGATAGTGTGAGCTTCGAGGTGTTCAATCGACAAGTTCTGCAAACTGACCGTCTACAGACAAGGAGAAAGCGACTAGGTAAGCATTACAAATACTTAGTAAGTTCAAAAATATTAAAACAATAAACTTACATCAAATTACCATTAAACACAACTAATTAATTAGCTTGATAAAATTAACCTAACATGGCAAAGCACATATCGACAAGGTGAGTTAATTTATAACCTTATCACATAATAATGCAACTTAACAAATATGCCTAATCATTGAAACACAATCCAACAATGTGAGTTTGTCATAAAAAATACCTTACAACAATATAACATTTAGCATTTAAATCCAGTATTATTCACATAGAGTTAACAATCCAATATCATTTTCAATATCCATTAAACGTTTTATAATAAATATAACATTATATCATTTCATTTTCGTTTCTCATTTTCCATTTACAAATTAACTTGAAATAGTGAGTAGAGAGAACAGAAGTGCTGGACAGAGAGCATCGAAGTGCTAATAGAGAGCAGAGATGTGCTAAACTTCTTTAATGGTGTGCCGAACATATTCCTAATTTGTCATTTCCATATGTATACACATTACATATCATTACCAATTCTCTATAATTATTCATAATTCAGTTATATCTTGAACAATATCACAATTTTCATTTAACGGACCTATAATCATACAATTTTTATATTCACACTCTGAATTGTTTCAATGTAACCCTAATTTACACAACTTAAAATTCAGTCCATTTTGAAGCCTTAATGCCAAATTTATTAATCTGATTCAATTCTAATATAAAGATAATTTAAAACATAGATCACGCAAAAATAAATAAGGTAGTAGGTTCTATGTGAACTTACCTAACAAAAATGACAACAAACAAGACGTCGAGGACTAATTTGTGATTTTGCCTTTTCCTCGGATATCCTCTGATTGGTTGAAATCTCGATCTATACGATAATTCATTTCAATTTATCAATTCTAAACATCTTTTAACAGTCTATCATAAACATATATCAATTCAATTCATTTTTTGGATTCCCCTAAATTTTTACATTTTATTCACTTTAGTCCCTAAAATAAAAATTGCTTTAACTTTCAAATTTGAGCCTCGATTTTGAAATCGATATCAATTACATCCTTATATATCCCTGTATTATATAAAATTACATAAATTTATCATCAATTTTAAATATTTACACTTTAGTCCCTATGTTCAAAACTAAAAAGTAAACTTTACAAACCAAACATTTTTCATATCTGAGCTTAAAATCTAACAAAATAACACCAATAACTTCAAGCATTCATCAATGGAAACACTTTGAAACTTTGAAAGTTTTGAAAAATTAAACACGGGTTAGCTAAATCGAGCTACCACGATCTCAAAAACATAAAATTTACGAAAAACGAGCTTAGAATTGCTTACCATGCAAGGACTAAATGGCTAGAAGCTTAACACCTTATGTTTTTCCTTTTTGGAATTCGGTGGAGAAGGCAAAATGAAGAAGATGAACTTTTTTTTCTTCTTCACACTTTTTTTTTGTTTTTATTATTTTATATTTTATTATACTTCATAACATTTTAATTGAAAATGATTATTTTAAAACATAAAACTTCACACCCTACCGTCCACCAATAATTCAAAATGGATTATTTTCCATTTTTATCCATGGTTTAATTATTAATTTAGTTTTTTTGTAAATAAAAATCTATAACAATTAATTTTTACCACTTTTACAATTGAGTCCTCATACCTTAATTAGTCACTAATTCGGCAAAATTACTTACTTAAACTTCAATTCACCTATATAATAACTCCATAAATATTTAATAAAAATATTTACGAGTTTGCTTTTAGGAAAACGAGGTCTCAAGACCTCGTTTTTCGACGCCACTAACTTTAAGTTCGTTACACTTATACCTTAATTAACTATCCATTCAATAAAATTAGTGGACCAAAAATAAATTTAACACTATAATAGACTCATAGATATTTATTAATAATATTTATAGACTCAATTGTTGGAAAATTTGGTTCCGAAACCATCATTTTTGGTACCACTAAAAAACAAGCTATTATAGAGGGGTTATTTTTCTCACTCATCTAACGTAGAAGGGCTAAATTTGTTATTCTACTTTAAATAGAAACACCAAATTTTAATGTAGGGCCTTTTTTTTTTACTCAGATAACGTAGAAGGGCTATTTTGCTCATTTTTTTTTCAATAAAGGGGCTAAAATGCAATCTAGGGTATATTATAAGGGGTTTGTGGTACTTTTGCCTTCAATTGTTATCAGATTTTCTATTTACATGGTAGATAACCACATTCATCAAATTATGTTCTAATAACCACTATTACTATAAGAAGGATAACATTCGTCTGCCCTATCAATGCCCAACCAAAAGAAGTTTGCCACATGATATGATATTTAAATAAAATAGAGTAAGAATGCAATAATTATTTTGGTGAGAATGAAATAGAGGGATTACAAAAAACTATGTGTTGCTTAGTTTATTAGAATATGATTAATGTTTATGTAAGTTTTTGAAGTGGTCGACAAAGTGTCAATGATAGTGGCCACCATGACTAACATTGCAACAGACTTGTAGCTTGTCATGTTTGGAGTAGGTAATTTTTGAAACAAAATATTTTGGTATCGAATGATGCTAATATTGTGGAAGTATGAAAGACTACCTATGAAGATTAATACATTTAAAGAAACTTATCGTGAAGATTGGATTGGATCGGATCAGATCAAGTCAAATGCCTTTGATTATGGAGATTGGATCCCTACATTGGTCTTTACCATTATATTGTATCTTGCTATTTTAGTTGTTGTTTAATAGTGGAATTGATTAAATCTGATCTAGTATGTTAGCAAGTCTATAAATTCTTTTATATTTGAGAGACTTGTATATGTTTTGTGCTGAGTATTGGGAGAACTTATTTGTTCATTGAGGAACATATTTTTGTGAGTGCATTAGAGAAAGTAAACAAGTTTTGTTGTTTGGTTTACTGTCTAAGTTGAAGAACTTAAAGGTGAGCGATCTAGATCTTTAAGTAAAAAAGTAACCTGGCTATTTAGAAGTGTGATAGGACTTGAATCACTTGTTGTATCGGGTTGAAAGATAGTGAATTTATTCACTGAACTAGGCTTCGTAGACGTAGGGAGATCGAACAACCTTCTTGTTGCAATGCCACCTTCAGTTAATTGCAATCATCATTTCCATTCAAACACTGTTTCTAAGCAATTAACAACTTCCTGTTTCAACAATTAAGGATAATGTAAATCTATGGCACACTGACAATGTGGGTGAAAAGAAAATTATATAACAAATATATTTATTAAATTCCACATGAAAATCAATTAATGTTTTGGTTACATTAGTAAAGTTAATTGTTTGTTATACATGGTGTTCTGAGTTCAAATCTTATTATGATCAAAATTTTATCGATATATAAAAAAGAATAAAACGTCCTCATAAAATATAACTTAATTTGTATATGAGAAGATATTTTAGTAATTTCATAACTGAATCAGTGCCCTACTAATCCGTGACACCAACTAGTGAAACACTTAAAATAAGGGATAGACTTAAAATGACAAATTTACCCTTAAGTGAAATTAATATTATCTTATTATATATTGCAAAAAATAATTTAATTATACGTTGTCACATCAAAAAAATAGGCCTATTAGAAATAGGAGTAAAAATATTTTTATTTTTTTTAGCATAAGGTAAGAAAAACTTAGAATGCCTTAACAATTATTTTTGTTAAAAAAAATAATAAGAATGAGTTTGTTGGCTCAATGGTAAGGCATTAGCCTACCCTTAGGTCCCAATTTTGAATCCCCTAACTAAGCATTTTGCCAAAATATTTTATTTTCTCATTTTTACCCCATGAAAGTGTTGAATTTACAAAATAGCCCAGCCCAAAACTATTTTTTTCAATTTAGTCTTTAATCTAAATCAAATCCTAATTTTAAAATAACTCTTAATCCTATTAAAATTAGGGAAAACAAGTTTATAAATAACCAAAGTTTTTCAAACCCTAGAATTTTATTCAACAATTTTTTTAAGAACAAACTCCCAAATTCATCTCCTTCACCACCAACACCAAATCAACTTTTAAGAAAAAAGGAGTCAAAGATTTCAGAAATAATCCCTCTCCCTTAATTGGATTTCCAACCTCTTATCCCAAAATTAAGGTTTCTGTGTTTTCTGAAATCATGTGTGGGATTTAAACCAAAATTTTTGTGTATAACTGAAAATAGAAGGAAGAAGAGAACTAGTATAGGTGAACCCCTAAGAGAACCCCCTGTTGTGCGAGCCCTTGTATATGAACCTGTTGTGCGAGACTTGGTATGCATAGACCATGTGCGAGCCTGAGTGTGCGAACCCCTAGAATGTACGAACCTATAAGTAGGCAAACCTTATGCATGTAAACCCTTTGTATGCAAACCGCCTTGGCATGCAAACCCCCTTTGTATACGAACCCCTTTTGCATTCGAACCTCTTTCTGTATGTAAACCCCCTAGTATGCGAACCTCCTACTGCGACCCCACATGCATAAACATATAAAATTAATTATGCCAACCCTTAGTAAATCCATGCGAACCCTATATGAAAAACATGTGAACCCCTAGGTTATTATGTTCGAACCCTAGACTGTTGTACATGCGAGTCATAAATTACATATGAACCACTATTTATGCGAGTCAGGTACTCGTTATTACATGCGAGACATAAGTTACATGAGAACCATTGTTTATATGAGTCGAGTATGTGTTATTACACGTGAGTCATAAAATTACATGCGAACCACTTGTATGATCATTACATGCGAACCCCTTCCCTGTCGTTACATGCAAACCACCATTATACGAGCCTGTCTATAAATGTATAGGAACCATATGTGTTAACAATATGCGAACACTATGTGTCAAAAATATGCGAACCTGTATATTTTCATGCGAACCCCTTGTGTCAACAGTATACAAAACCCATAACATGCGAACCACAAACTACGAATGTAACTGTAACGCCCCAAATTTGGGGCCTAGAAGGAATGGGCCTTGAGCGTGGGATCAGCTAGGAGACCGCACATAAATATTTATGTGTGTAAGAAAATGACACAAATTTCTTGTTTGCTTTAGTGGCTAAGTGATTTAGGAAGAGTTGGGAGTGTTGGAGAAGTCCTGGGTTCAAACCTGGGCTTTAGCAAAATTTTTGCTTTTTGCTCTTAAGTGAATCTTGACCTTAGCTTGAAGGCTTTATAAATATTTTTGGTGAAATCATGACACAAGGAGTCTGCTGGTAAAGGTGGAAAGAGGCGTGTGGAGTGTACAAGTGGTCTGAGGTTCGAATCCCTTGGCATGTAAAAGAATATTTATTTTATTTCCTTGCAGCAGGAGAAGTGGAGTTAGACTGAGACTCTGCAAGGTGAAGTTTGAATTGGTCTTGGAGTTGTTATGGAGGATATCAAGGAGGGATAAGGGGAGTGATTTGTGGATATTTTCAAGGAGTTTGAATGTGAGGGGAGTTGTGGCCGAATGGGACTCTGAGGCTTAGTGGAATTCAGCTAAGGGGAAAAGAGAGAGCATTTTCGGCACTAGGCATTGTTTTGATAGGAGAGCTACCGAATTCCCTTGCTGGCAGTTTAGGTTTTGCACTTTTTGGCATTTCGGGTTCTCTCTAATTCTTTTTGTGCTACGAAACTGACCATTCGTGTCATTTCTTCTCTGCATCTTTGCTAATCTCTTCCTCTCTTCTTGGCCGAACCTAACATCTATTGTTCCTTGCCCATTTCTTTTGCAACCGGATTCTTTCGTAGCCTAGCCGAACCTTCCCTTTCTCTTCTTTTAACTTCTGTTCATCTTCTATTCTAGGTTGGCCGAATATCACTGTTAGTAATCCTTCTCTGTGTTGATCTACTGCAAAAGTTCGGACTATTGGTAAGTATTCAAAAAATATTCTCTGCTTTTCTTGTTAAAACCGAATACCACATGCTCTTCTTCTTCTTTTCCAAAACCAAATACTCCCTTTTGCTAACCGGTTGTCATTTCCTGCTTCACGTACTCATTGCGATTCTAGGGTCTTCTTCAAGGAGTGGGGAAGTGTGAACGGTTAGGAGGAGCCACACTTTCGTCCTCAACATACTGGTAAGGTAAAAGTGTTACCTTAGGTTTTTCGGGTTGGCCGAATATGCCCTATCAATTACTAATCGGATTTTTATTGTACTATAGGAATCGACAGGGGTGGGTGATCGTTTCTGAATAGCGATCGTAGAAGGACTAAGGTCACCCTCATTCAAACAAGGTAAGAAGTGTGTTTCGGATTAAGCGTCAATAAGACGGTGCTTTACCCTATTGGTTAATGGACTAACATTGGATCTTGCTTGAACCTAGGTTGGGTGCTCGTGGAGCGTAGACCAATATCGTAATCAGGTGTGTAATCACACTATCGTTTCTGTGAATCGGCAAAAGCTGAAACTTCGACACTTGAGGCCTCACGAGCGTGCGACCACTCGTTTGGTAAAATTGAGCCCACAACCATGTGTTGTAGACTGAAGAGGCCACCACGAGTGTTCTCGTGCTCTTGGGCCGTTATGGGTCTCGTTTGGCTGAAATGGGCCGTGCGGGCCCAATGGGCTCGTGGACCCCACACAGAATAAATCCACGATAAGTGGTAAATACTGGACTGGGCTATATCATTCGGATAACCGTGACTGAATATGGGCAAAATGGGCCATACGAGCGTGTGGGCCCACTTGGGCCCAATATTGGGTTTTGGGCCCATTTACACCGTTTTGACCATATATGTTATCTGTGTCGCTCGAGGCGACTGTAGACCTTCAGGAAGGTTGTTATATGACTGAAATGCCCCTGCAGAGTAAAATGACTAAAATACCCCTATAGGGTAGAATGACCGTAAAGCCCCCTGTAGAGTAAATGACCGTAATACCCCTGTAGGGTAAAATAACCGTAATACCCCTGTAGGGTAAAATGACCGAAATACCCTCATAGGGTAAATTGACCGTAATGCCCCCATAAGGTAAAATGACCGTAATACCCCTGTAGGGTAAAATGACTGTAATACCCCCGTAGGGTAAAATGACTGTAATACCCCTGTAGGGTAAAATGACCGAAATACCCCCATAGGGTAAAATGACTGTAATGACCTCATATGGTAAAATGACCGTAATGCCCCCACAGGGTAAAATGGCCGTAATACCCCTTTAAGGTTAAATGACCGTAATGCCCCTGTAGGGTAAAATGACAGTAATGCCCCTGTAGGGTAAAATGATCGTAATACCCCTGTAGGGTAAAATGACCGTAATACCCCTGTAGGGTAAAATGACCGTAGTGCGCTTGTAGGGTAAAATGACCGTAATGTCCCTGTAGGGTAAAATGACAGTAATACCCTGGTAGGGTAAAATGATCGTAATACCCCTGTAGGGTAAAATGACCGTGATGCCCCTGTAGGTAAAATGATTGTAATACCTCTGTTAGGTGAATTGACCGATATACCCTCAAAGGGTAAAATGACTATTTTGCCCCTCGAGGGTGAATGATTGATTTGTTTGCGATGTAAATGATTGATTTGTCTGTGACGTAAATGACTGATCTGTTTGTGATTTGTATGTCTGAATCTGAGCATGGAATTTTGCATACATGACATACTGCATGGGGTTGGGATACTGTTATGGAGGAAGTACTGTACTGGTGGCTCTGCCACAATCACTGTTACTGGTGGCTTTGCCACATATACTGTTACTGGCTTGTTGCGATACTCTTACTGACAGCTTTGTTGTGATACCGTTGTTGGCAGCTTTACTGCGATGCTACTGATGGCTGTGTGCCGATCATATCACTGCTACTGATGGCTTTGTGTCGATCATAGTATAGCTACCAATGGCTCTGTGCCGATCATATCACAGCTACTGATGGGTTTGTGTCGATCATACTACAGCTATCGATGGCTTTATGCCAATCATATTATTGTACTCACGACGTTATAGCTATCCTGTTTACGATTCTTAGCCATTCTGATTACTGGCAGCTTTGCTGCGATATTATTTAGTGCCAAACCGGTGCTGATATTGGTGTGTTGGCGGGGTGGGTCGATTTAATCCCCACATGGTGTGTTGGCTGGATTGGGATGGGTTGCATGATTGCATTGTTGCATTTTTGTTACTGATAATATCACTGTATTGGGCTTAGGGCCACAAGTATTCTGTTTCTGATTCTGATACTGTAATGGGCTAAGGCCCACACTACACTGTTACCGTAATGGGCTAAGGCCCATACTATACTTATTCTCGAATAGGGCTCGAGGCCCGCATCATTCATCAGTATGATAGGGGATTACACACCGAGTTCTCGTAACTCACCCTTTTCTTTTAACTGTACAGGTAATCCCCAGCCTTAGATGATTTGGAGCTGCAAGGGACTCGGAGGTGGCCACACGTTCGCTAGTATTTTATTCTAGACCTAATTATTTAAATTTTTATATTGGGTTGATATTTATGTAATAAAGCCTCTGGTGATTTTAATTTCGTTTAATTGGGTTTAATTTCATGTTTTAAACTACCAAACTGATACAAACAAATTTTCAAAAATAATAACTGTTTTAAAAAGACAAACTCACATTTTCAAACTTCAAAATGACATTCATTAGAGTAGCTTCTGCGGGTTTTTAACCAACTAAGAAACCAACAGTAACAAACATGGCTATCATTTAAAAATGGATTTTTCTCAACAAGCCTGATTTTGAAAAACACTTTGATGTGACACGTCAAATTCAGTCGTAACGTCTAGGCCGAGTTTGGGGTGTTACATTTAGTGGTATCAGAGCCAAGTTGCAAAACTCGGCTGTGGAATGGGTTTTCAAATTTTTGGATTCCAAAAGGTTGTTTTCGAATATGTGAAGTGTTTTGAGATACTTCTTCTGAAAAGTGTGGCACACCGAGTCTCCGGCGCCGAATCCGTAAGTTTTCTGAATACTTTTGTCTGTTTAGAAATTGAAATGCGGTAAGTTAGGAAATACTGTGACTACTTTAGAAATTAGATTATACTACTCTAGATAGAGCAAACTGAAACCATAAGGGACTGAAACTGTAGTGAAACCTTGATCTGCATAAAACTGTTAGTTCTGATAAAACATGAATAGACAATGGGCACAAGAGATACACACGAATGTGGTTCAAGAGGCTGTAGTAATGTTTTGCAATCAGAGTGCGCAGTGGAAGCGTGGTGGTGAAGTCTGTATGGTGCGACTATCTTGTTATTTGGAAATTTCAGGGTCGAATTTTTTAAGGAGGGGTAAAATGTAACGCCCAAAATTTGGGGCCTAAAAGGAATGGGCCTTGAGCGTGGGATCAGCTAGGAGACGGCACATAAATATTTATGTGTGCAAGAAAATGACACAAATTGCTTGTTTGCTTTCGTGGCTAAGTGATTTAGGAAGAGTTGGGAGTGTTGGAGAAGTCCTGGGATCAAACTGGCTTTAGCAAAATTTTTGCTTTTGCTCTTAAGTGAATCTTGGCCTTAGCTTGAAGGCTTTATAAATATTTTTGTGAAATCATGACACAAGGAGTCTGGCTGCAAAGGTGGAAAGTGGCGTGTGGAGTGTACTAGTGGTCTAAGGTTTGAATCCCTTGGCATGCAAAAGAATATTTATTTTATTTCCTTGCAGCAGGAGAAGTGGAGTTGGACTGAGACTCTGCAAGGTGAAGTATGAATTGGTCTTGGAGTTGTTATGGAGGATATCAAGGAGGGATAAGGGGAGTGATTTGTGGAGATTTTCAAGGAGTTTGAATGTGAGGGGAGTTGTGGCTAAATGGGACTCTGAGGCTTAGTGGAATTCGGCTAAAGGGAAAAGAGATAGCAGTTTTCGGCACTAGGCATTGTGTTGATAGGAGAGCTGCCGAATTCCGTTGCTGGCAGTTTAGGTTTTACACTTTTTGGCATTTTGGGTTCTCTCTAGTTCTTTTTGTGCTACGAAACTGACCATTCGTGTCATTTCTTCTCTGCATCTTTGCTAATCTCTTTGTCTCTTCTTGGCCGAACCTAACATCTATTGTTCCTTACCCTTTTCTTTTGCACCCGGATTCTTTCATAGCCTAGTCGAACCTTCCCTTTCTCTTCTTTTAACTTCTGTTCATATTCTATTCTAGGCTGGCCGAACATCACTATTAGTAATCCTTCTCTGCGTCGATCGACTGCAAAGGTTCGGACTATTGGTAAGTGTTCAAAATATATTCTCAGCTTTTCTTGTTAAAATCGAATACCCCATGCTCTTCTTCTTCTTTTCCAAAACCGAATACTCCCTTTTGCTAATTGATTGTCATTTCCTCCTTCAGTACTCGTTGCGATTCTAGGGTCTTCTTTAAGGAGTGGTGAAGTGTGAACGGTTAGGAGGAGTCACACTTTCATCCTCAACGTACTGGTAAGGTAAAAGTGTTACCTTAGGTTTTTGGGGTTGGCCGAATATGCCCTATCAATTACTAATCAGATTTTTATTGTACTATAGGAATTGACAAGGGTGGGTGATCGTTTCTGAATAGCGATCGTAGAGGGACTAAGGTCACCCTCATTCAAACAAGGTAAGAAGTGTGTTTCGGATTAAGCGTCAATAAGAGGGTGCTTTACCCTATTAGTTAATGGACTAACGTTGGATCTTGCTTGAACCTAGGTTGGGTGCTCGTGGAGCGTAGAGCAATATCGTAATCAGGTGTGTAATCACACTATCGTTTCTGTGAATCGGCAAAAGTCGAAAAGCCGAAACTTTGACATTTAAGGCCTCACGGCGTCACGGCCGCTTCGTGTTAAACCGAACCGAGGCCACAACCGTAAGTGATCAAGAGGCCACCACTAGTGCTCTCGTGCTCTTGGGCTGTTATAGGTCTCGTTTGGCTGAAATGGGCCATGCGGGCCCAATGGGCTCGTGGACCCCACCCGGAATAAATCCACGATAAGTGGTATATACTGGAATGGGCTATATCATTCGCATAATCGTGACTGAATATGGGCTAAATGGGCCACACGAGCGTGTGGGCTCACTTGGGCCAAATATTAGGCTTTGGGCTCATTTACATCGTTTTGACCATATATGTTATCTGTGTCGCTCGAGGCGACTGTAGACCTTCGGGAAGGCTGTTATATGACTGAAATACCCCTAAAGAGTAAAATGACTGAAATACCCCTATAGAGTAAAATGGCTAAAATACCCCTATAGGGTAGAATGACCGTAATGCCCCTGTAGGGTAAATGACCGTAATACCCCTGTAGGGTAAAATGACCGTAATACCCCTATAGGGTAAAATGGCCGAAATACCCCCATAGGGTAAAATGACCGTAATGCCCTCATAGGGTAAAATGACCGTAATGCCCCATAGGGTAAAATGACCGTAATACCCATGTAGGGTAAAATGACAGTAATACCCCCGTAGGGTAAAATGATCGTAATGCCCCTGTATGGGAAAATGACAGTAATGCCCATGTAGGGTAAAATGACCATAATACCCCTACAGGGGAAAATGATCGTAATACCCTTGTAGGGTAAAATGACCGTAATGCGCTTGTAGGGTAAAATGATCGTAATGCCCCTGTAGGGTAAAATGACCGTAATACCCCTGTAGGGTAAAATGACCGTGATGCCCCTGTAGGTAAAATGACTGTAATACCTCTGTTAGGTGAATTGACCGATATACCCTAAAAGGGTAAAATGACTATTTTGCCCCTCGAGGGTAAATGATTGATTTGTTTGCGATGTAAATGAATGATTTTTCTGTGACGTAAATGACTGATCTGTCTGTGATTTGTATGTCTTAATCTGGGCATGGCATTTTGCATACACGACATACTGCATGGGGTTGGGATACTGTTATGAAGGAAGTATCAGATCGGTGGCTCGCCAAAATTATCGCATCGGGTGGCTTTGCCACATATACTTATCGCGCAGACTTTGTTGCGATCATCATTCTCGCGCCTTTGCTTGTGATACCGCTCTTGGCGCTTTGCTGCGATGCTACTGATGGTTATGTGCCGATCATATCACTGCTACTGATGGCTTTGTTTCGATCATAGTACAGCTACAAATAGCTCTGTGCCAATCATATTATAGCTACTGATGGCTTTGTGCTGGTCATACTACAGCTACCGATAGCTTTGTGCCAATCATATTACAGCTACTGATGGCTTTGTGCTGATCATACTACAGCTACCGATGGCTTTGTGCCAATCATATTACTGTACTCACGGCGTTATAGCTATCCTGTTTACGACTCTTAGCCATTCTGATTACTGGCAGCTTTGCTGCGATACTGATTAGTGCCACAACCGGTGCTGATGTTGGTGTGTTGGCGAGGTGGGTCGATTTAATCCCCACATAGTGTGTTGGTTGGTACGGGTGGTGTGTTGGTTGGATTGGGATGGGCGCATGATTTCATTTTTGCATTTTTGTTACCGATATCACATCAGATATTGGGCTTAGGGCCACATGTATTTTGTTTCGATTCTCGACATCAGAATGGGCTAAGGCCCATACTACATCATTCTCGTAATGGGCTAAGGCCCACACTTTGTCGTATCGAATAGGGCTCGTGCCCGCATCATTCTCGTATGATAAGGGCTTAGGGCTTTGTGCTGGTCATACTACAGCTACCGATAGCTTTGTGCCAATCATATTACAGCTACTGATGGCTTTGTGCTGATCATACTACAGCTACCGATGGCTTTGTGCCAATCATATTACTGTACTCACGGCGTTATAGCTATCCTGCTTACGACTCTTAGCCATTCGACATCGGCGGCTTTGTTGCGATCATCGATTAGTGCCACAACCGGTGCTGATGTTGGTGTGTTGGCGAGGTGGGTCGATTTAATCCCCACATAGTGTGTTGGTTGGTACGGGTGGTGTGTTGGTTGGATTGGGATGGGCTGCATGATTTCATTTTTGCATTTTTGTTACTCGATCATCACATCAGATTGGGCTTAGGGCCACATGTATTTTGTTTCGATTACGATCATCAGAATGGGCTAAGGCCCATACTACATCAGCATCTTGTAATGGGCTAAGGCCCACACCGTCATCATTCATCGAATAGGGCTCGTGCCCGCATCATTCTCAGTATGATAAGGGATTACACACTGCGTTCTCGTAACTCACCCTTTTCTTTTTACTGAATAGGTAATCCCCAGCCTTACATGATTTGGAGCTGCGAGGGACTCGGAGGTGGCCACACGTTCGCTAGTATTTTATTCTAGACCTAATTATTTAAATTTTTATATTGGGTTGATATTTATGTAATAAGGCCTCTGGTGATTTTAATTTCTTTTAATTGGGTTTAATTTCATGTTTTAAACTACCAAACTGATACAAACTGTTACTGTATGATAAGGGCTTAGGGCTTTGTGCTGGTCATACTACAGCTACCGATAGCTTTGTGCCAATCATATTACAGCTACTGATGGCTTTGTGCTGATCATACTACAGCTACCGATGGCTTTGTGCCAATCATATTACTGTACTCACGGCGTTATAGCTATCCTGTTTACGACTCTTAGCCATTCTGATTACTGGCAGCTTTGCTGCGATACTGATTAGTGCCACAACCGGTGCTGATGTTGGTGTGTTGGCGAGGTGGGTCGATTTAATCCCCACATAGTGTGTTGGTTGGTACGGGTGGTGTGTTGGTTGGATTGGGATGGGCTGCATGATTTCATTTTTGCATTTTTGTTACTGATACTGTCACTGTATTGGGCTTAGGGCCACATGTATTTTGTTTCTGATTCTGATACTGTAATGGGCTAAGGCCCATACTACACTGTTACTGTAATGGGCTAAGGCCCACACTGCATCATTCTCGAATAGGGCTCTGTGCCCGGTATCACTTCGTATGATAAGGGATTACACACTGCGTTCTCGTAACTCACCCTTTTCTTTTTACTGAATAGGTAATCCCCAGCCTTACATGATTTGGAGCTGCGAGGGACTCGGAGGTGGCCACACGTTCGCTAGTATTTTATTCTAGACCTAATTATTTAAATTTTTATATTGGGTTGATATTTATGTAATAAGGCCTCTGGTGATTTTAATTTCTTTTAATTGGGTTTAATTTCATGTTTTAAACTACCAAACTGATATAAACAAATTTTCAAAAATAATAACTATTTTAAAAAGACAAACTCACATTTTCAAACTTTAAAATGACATTCATTAGAGTAGCTTCCGCGAGTTTTTAACCAACTAAGAAACCAACAGTAACAAACATGGCTATCGTTTAAAAACGGATTTTTCTCAACAAGCCTGATTTCAAAAAACACTTCGATGTGACACGTCAAATTCGGTCGTAACGTCTAGGCCGGGTTTGGGGTGTTACAGTAACACCCCATACCCAATCTAGTCACCAGACCCAAGTAATATTCATTAATTCAACTTAAATAAGTTAAATCTATGTTAAACATGCATTACAAATAAACCCAAGTCTTAGCCAGGCTTACGAAAGCCCTTAAACAAGTTCGGAACTAAATTGGAACCATTTTGAAACTTTTACAAAGAGATATGTAAAATGGTAAAATAGGGGTCACGTGGCCATGTTGTCAGGCCGTGTAAGTCATTGAGCCGTGTGGACTAAAAACCACCATGAATGTGTTGAACACACGACCATGTCATCCAACCATGTGTGACACATGGCCATATGGTAGCCCGTGTGCAACATAAATGACCTATTTTAAGCAATTTGCATACCATTCATACCAAATGACTTTTAATGCCATTTAACACCATTCAAACCTACTCCAAAATATGCACATTTGAAGACCAAAATATCAATTTACCTAATAATTCAAACAAGTAACCAATATGCCTCTATTGGCACCAACAATTCATTAATCTCAAACCAAATGTAAATCATATTATAACCATTGCATATCACTACTTTTGCTTATGAATAATCTCATCCAAACTTGCCAATTTCATAACTTTCATAGCTACACTTTTCCTTAAACTAGAACAATTTAACAATTTCACGAACATAAGTATAAATATATACAAAGCCGTTATACCAAAACACACTTTAACTAGCATAAATTCACTCAACCTATGTACATGCCACAAGTAACCAACTTCAAAACATCAAAAGTCTATCAAATCAGGAGATGGTAGGTATGTGAGTATCGATGACCCGATTGACGCATTTTAGATGTCCAAAATCTACAGAAAAGTAGTAACATGGTAAGTATTATAAAATACATAGTAAGCTCATACAATATAAACATTTAACTAACCTTAACCACTTATGAAAAACCTGATTCAATGTGAAACAATCTCACCTATATGGTATTCAAAACAACATTAAATACATAAGGCTTTAAGCCAAATCCATACATATATATAGCTTCAAATGGTAAATTTCCAAACTTAACCCAATATATATATCATGAATTCATTTTCTAATTTATCACCTTGTTCACATGCACCACTCAATTTGCATCATATACTCTTATCATAAACATCCATTATGTAATTCAAATATACCTATCACAATTCCAACAAGAACATCAACTTATAAGATTTTGAGCTCAATCACATATATAACCTCAAATGTTCTCATTTTCATTTCAAACCAACTTATACCTTTTTATTCAACTCATATCATAACTTAGCCAACAATCAATGGCATAAAATAACCTTTTTATTCACAATATTACCCTATGAAACTTCATATACATGTTAAAGTAATACTGCTTGGTTAGTTGTTAGGGTTGAACTTACACGATAAATAGTCTAGCCAGGGTTTAATATTCCCGTATTCTCGAGTCTGCAACATATGCAGGAGCCCAGAACATAAATTTGTATTCTCGAGTCAGCAACACTTGTTGGAGCTTAGAACCTATTCAAGTATTCTAGAGTCCGCAACACATGCTGGAGCTCGGATCCTGTGGGCAATAAACAATAACCTTGTATATGAGACTTTTAGTAATTTCATCGTGTTTTAACCTCACATTATACCATTTTGCAACAATTCATTTCAATTTGATTCGATTCTCAATTTAGGTACTAATTCGTAGCCAATTCAAGCTACTAATTAAACATTAATGAACAAACAGGTGAAACTCAACAGCAAATTAAACATATTTATACTGTATGAACTTACTTGATAAAATGGTAACGCTTTCGATACCAGGGACTGTTCGAAGGTTTTCTCTTTTTCGCCTAAGTCAAGAATTTGATCTATATAATAGTTAAGATTCAAAATATCAATAACAATCTCATAATAACACTCAAATTCATAAACATTTCATAGCTTCCAAACCTACCATAAACATTCAAAAACCTAAAATAACATCAATGGAAACTTTTAAAATATTTGACAGTTTTAAAAACAGAGAAACGAGTTAGCTGGACCTAGTTGCTATGATTTCAAAAGCATAAAAATTATGAAAAATGGACCTTAAAAGTACTTACATGCATCTTTGAAAGCTTGGCCAAAGCTTTCTATTCTCGACAATGGTATTCTTCAGTTGGAAGAGAAGAAAATGAAAAAAGATGATCATAATTTTTTTATTAACTTTAACCTTTTATGAAAATGATATACATGTATAGGCCAAATTCATCTCCTTCATCACTAACACCAAATCCACTTTTAAGCAAAAGGAGTCAAACATTTTTGTGTTTTCTCAAATCAGGTGTGGGATCTAAACCAAAATCTTTGTGTATTATTGAAACAAGAAGGAAGTAGAGAATAAGTATAGGCGAGCCCCTAGGAGAACCCCCTCGTTGTGCAAGCCCTTGTATGCAAACCTATTATGCGAGCCCTAGTATGTGTAGCCCATGTGTGAGCCTGAATGCACGAACCCCTAGCATGTGCGAACCTTCAAGTAGGCGAACCCCATGCGTGTAAACCCTTTGTACGTGAACCACCTTGGCATGCGAACCCCCCTCTGATACGAGTCCAAGGCCCAAAATTAGGCTCAAGAGCGTGATGGGCTCAAATTTCCTCAAGGCCCAATAACGAGGTCGAAAGCCATGAAAATTTGAGCAAGATTGAACGAAACCATCCAAGACTTCGTTACCAGGGCCCTAGATGCACAAACGACCGAAAAAGAAAATCAAGATTGACTTTCTTATTTTCAAAAAAAATCAAGAAACTGAATCTTGGTCAAATTTTATTATTTCAGACAATTTCAAGAATCAAGAAAATCAAGATTTCAAATCTTAGAAATTTTGGTCCAAGAAACCGAATCTTGCAGCCAAGGCGCATTAGATTTCATGTACGAGCTTGAACGAGCCAATTTCGAGAGTAAACAAATCACAAGACCAAGTTCTTGAGAAAATGGCCCATTAAGATGTTTACAAGTCCATCATAAAGTTTGGAAAGAAATTTAATTGAATATCAAACCAAATTATCAAAGTGACCCAAATTGTAAAATATTTAAGCTATAGGTCCACTTGTATTTTAATAGGTGAATCATCATGTAAGAATTCAGCCCAAGGAGCCCATTTAATTCCCTTGGCCGAGTTCTCATTAAAAGTCCACACTTAGAATTATTTTGTTTTTTTCTATTTAATGAGTTGTAATGTTAGTTATTCCATTAGGGTTAAAAAAATTTATTTTGGGGGCCTATAAGTAGCATGGACGTCCACTCTTACAGATGAAAAATTGATTTTTGTTTTTTTTAAGGTAATAATAATTCTCTTTGAGTTTTTCTTCAAGAATTGCTCTTGAGTTTCTTTTAGAAGTTGTTTTAACAATCTTTTAGGTTGTGGGAATCATCTTCAAGCTTTTTCTTCCCAAGATCTCTTTCATGAAGGAGAATTAGATCAATTAAAAGATGTTATGGATTTTTAATGTTTCCAAGGCTTCTTAGGACGTCGTCTTCTCTTTTCCAGCCTTAATTTATCGTTTCTTGTTTATTTTAATCTAGTTCTTGTTGTTTTGGCTTGCTGATTTTATTGATTTTTGTTCTAGGCTAAATTGCTTCAAGAGAGATGTTCTCCTATCTTGTTCCATCAAGAAACACACCAAAATTAGGAGTTTTAATCTTTCCTTATTATTTCAAATATTCTTGCACAAAACAATTTGCTTTTGTCTTTAAAATCACTTCTAACAAATTTGTTTTGTGATTTGTTTTTCTAGATCTGGTTTGGTCATTTTCTTGAAGTCCAAAGACGATTTCTTTCCATCCAAGAAACCCTAATTCGTTCTTTATTAGACTCTTTACCAGCCAGTTCATCTTTCTTTTATTTTAGTTTCTTTTGACTCTCTTTTGTGACAACTAATATGTTTTCGTTGTTTCTCATTTCAATTTACGTTCGTCTAGAGATCTACGTTAAATCTACAACTTAGACAGGCTACGATCCTGGTCCACACATGTTTCATATCATTCTTTATCATTTGGTATTAGATTTGGGCATTTTGGGTGTTCATGGTTGATTTCTAAATTGATTTCCATTGCAAAACAGCCTATTAGTCGTTTTTACCCAGAATTTTTTTCGAAAAAAATATTTTTTAGTGGGTAAACGTTTTTCAATTGATCCAAAATTTTATATAATTATTCTTGGCATTGTATTACAATATAAAAAAAATATTTCCCACGAAAAAAATGTGATCAAAATGTGCAAAAAAAGAGAAAAATACGAAAAAATAAAAAAATTGTGGGTTGAATTTTGTGCCGAAATTTTCCAAATCAAATACACATTATTTAAAGAGGCTCCAATTTAAATTTTGTGATTTTTGGAAATCAGGTACACCTCGAACGAAGTTTGTCAAGTATTTTCGCAATTTTGGGGGTTTTAAGGTTTTAGCAATTTTCATTCACTCTTAGCCTTAGGTTTTCATTTATTTTTTATCTTTATTTTTCCTTTACGCATTCTAACATTTTATTGTTTCTTGTCTTAGTAGGTTAAAGCATGTTGCACATTCCTTCCTCCAAGCAATACAATTCTTTGGTGTCTAGCCGATTTTGGACTCATAGTGCTATTAGGTTTGCTTTGTTAGTTGATTCTAATACATTCTGATTGATTGATATAGACATTTTTAAAAGACTCACAAGATTAATTATTACCTCATTGATAATTCAATTTTATTTTTGAGTGCATAACGGTGAAGACCAGAGTTATACACCACTAGTGACCATAGAAAATCTTGCTGGTTTCGCAACAAAATTAGAATGTGAGCTCAATGAAGTCAATGATAAGTTCGAACACAGGTTCGATAGGTTGCAACAAAATCTAGAGGATCGAGATACAGTAGAAAGACAAAGGGATGCTATACTTCAGACAATGAGCAATACCTTGAATTAGTTGCAGACTAAACAAAGGACTCAAAATTTGGGTGCTAATGATGATGTTGAGGTTGAACAACCTCGTGCTCATAGATATAATGCTAGACGTATCCCTCGTACAGATGGTGTCCCTTTGGTTACTAATGACCGTGGGCAGCCTTCTTTGGCAAAACCAAAGTTCATAATCCCTCAATTTCGTGGAAAGAATGATCCGGAGGCATACTGTAAGTGGCAATCAAAATAGAGATTATGTTTCATTACTATAGATGCATGAAAGATGAGAAAGCCCCATTGGCGCCCCTTGAATTCTCAGACTATGCATTGAGTTGGTGGACTCAACTTGGAATAAGTCATCAACGAAACTACAAGAGAGAAATTACCACATGGACGAGTTGAAACAAGTCATGCGAAAACGCTTTATTGCTTCTCATTACTATAGGGAGGTCGAAACCAAACATTGATGAATTGTTCAAGGTAGTAGATCAGTTGATGAGTACTTCAAGGAGATGAAGATGCTCATGCAACGAGCAAATATGGAAGAGGATGATGAGACCACTATGATACATTCTATTGATGGCTTGAATAGACCTATAGCCAACACTTTACGGTTACAAACTTACATAGATCTAGAGGAGGCAATTCACAAAGCCATTGAGATTGAACAATAATTGAAGGAACAAGGTCCTCGTTCGTTCTCTACTTCAAAATATTACAAAGTTAACAGTTTCAATTCTGACTTTAAGCATTCGAAACCACCTTTTAATGCTAACAAGTTCTCTTCAAGTGGTGATACTAGGAAAGCAGATTGGTAGAATGGGGCTCCTATGAAAATGCAAATACCTTCTAAGCAGCCCAGTTCAGTTGGTTCAAACACGAGAAAAAATCGTGAGATAGTGTTTCAAATGTAAAGGGCGTGGGCACTATAGTAGAGATTGCCCTAACATGAGACTTCTCATTATCAAAGAAAATGGTGAATATACTTTTGATTCAGACAATCCGGATATGATAGAATTTATAGAGAATATGATCTATGCCAGTGATATGAATGAGGAGGTTGTAGAACCACAAAATAAGGAGGATGATTTTATTAAAACCCATTTCCTAGTAGTGCGTCGTACCCTCAACATCCAAATGAGGGATGATCTTGATAGTCAAAGGACTAATATATTCCATTATCGGTGTTTCATTAAAGGTAAACTGTGTACCCTTATTGTGGATAGTGCGAGTTGTGCTAATGTTGTTAATAGCTATCTTGTAGTCTCTTTAAAATTACCTTGCTCAAAACACCCTAAGTCATACCACTTCAATGGCTTAATGAATGTTCCAAACTACAAGTTATAAAATAGTCCTTGATTATATTTAAACTTGGCAATTATGAGGATGAGGTATGGTGCGTTGTCGTCCCCATGCATGCTGCACATTTACTTCTTGGAAGGTCGTGGCAATTTGATCGTGATGTAATACACCATTGCAAAAAAAATCGATATTCCCTTATCTTTAAAGGGAATAAATTTACTCTAGCCCCTTTGAATGTAACACCCTAAACCCGGCCTAGAAGTTAGGCCCAAATCTGACGTGTCACATTGAAGTGTTTTTCGAAAACCATGTTTTCGTTGAAAACCCCTTGTACATTGAAAGATTATTAATTTTATTCCAAAAATATCTTTTTAGTTGCGAAAGCTAATTTTGAGAGTAATCAATTTACGAAAAAGTTTAAGTCGCGAAACCATTCTGAAAATGTTGCGGAAACGTAGTGTTGTTGAAAAATAGTTATCATTTTGGAAAACCGTGACTTACTTCTAACCGATATAAACCAAAGTAAAGAAAGACCCGGAGTTAAAATCCAAAAACTTAAAGAGGCCTTATTACAATCCGAATCACAATACTTGAATGTAAATAATCAAAACGAAAATCATAAGTAGTGTGTGGCCTTCTCCGAGTCCCTCGCAGCATCGATCCGTCTAAGGCTGGGGATTACCTGCACAGTTAAAAACGGGGTGAGTTTACTTAAAACTCGTGGTGTAATCCCTTTACTAGAGTAATACGAAGACACGTAAAACAAAAATCGAAACGATGCAGGCCAAAGCCCTTTAATAGTAATAGGACAGTCCAGATCAGAGCATACGTGGGCCAAATCCCACTACAATAACATTTGGGTCACAGCCCATAACAGAACCAATTGGGCCTAACCCAAACCAATACCAGAACAAGTGGGCCTAAGCCCAGTACAGTGACAGATCTCAAAACAAGTATGCAACAGCATGAGAATGCATCCCACCCTGATCCAGCCAACACACCACTTGTACCAACCCTACACTTACGTGGGGAGAAAATCGACCCACCCAACCAACACACCAATGTTAGCATCGATTGCGGCACTAACCGAAATTACAGCGAAGCTGCTAGAATATATATGCGGCTCTAAGCCTTCAATAGCGGTATTATAATTGGCACAAAGCCATCAGTAACAGTATTATGTTTGGCACATAGCCATCAGCGACGGTAATATAATCGGCACACAGCCTTGGGTAAATATGATCGACACAGAGTCATTGATATATATATGTTAGGCACATAGCCACGGGTAAATACGATTGGCACAAAGCCATAATCAGATTACGCGGCTTTAGGCCGTCCGTTGGTCCACAGTCATCTCAGGAGACCTGTGCGACCTTAACAGATCAATACTGGATCCACAGTTGTCATGCGACCCATGCGACCCTATCAGAACTTCCTTCGTATCAATGTCTCAACCCCGTGCAATATGTCGTGTATGCCATGCTCAATCATTACACTTGTATGCATAATGGCCATGCTCAGTAACAGTCATTAAACATATACTAAAAGCATATCAGTCACACGACCACAGTCAAGTCAGTTAAAACACAATCACATGATCACAGTCAAATTCATAGTCTAAGTCAGTCATTTATGCACAAGGGCAAAATAGTCATTTTACCCTATAAGGTTATTTCGGTAATCCTACCCTTCAGGGGTATTTCGGTAATTCTACCCTACAAGGGTATTTCAGAAATTTTGCAACCCAGGGGTAATTCGATAATTTTGCAAACTGGGGGTATTTCGGTAATTTTGCAAACTGGGGGTATTTTAGTAATTTTGCAAATCGGGGGTATTTCAGTAATTTTGCAAATCGGGGGTATTTCAGTAATTTTACAAATCGGGGATATTTCGATAATTTTGCAAATCAGGGGTATTTTAGTAATTTTGCAAACTGGAGGTATTTCGATAATTTTACAAATCGGGAGTATTTCAGTAATTTTACAAATCAAGGGTATTTAGGTAATTTTGCAAATCGGGGGTATTTTAGTAATTTTACAAACCGAGGGTATTTTAGTAATTTTGCAAACCGAGGGTATTTCAGTAATTTTGCAAACTGAGGGTATTTCAGTAATTTATCCTCTGTGTGTATTTCAGTCAATTAACGACCTTCCCAAAGGTCCCGAGCGACACAGATAACATATAAGGTCAAAACAGTGTAAATGGGCTTAAGCCCAATATCGCCCAAATGGGCCTACACGCTCGTGTGGCCCATTTAGCCCAATCCATTAGTTGTCTCTATCGTGAATTTTACCTATGTGGGGCCCAAGAGCCCATTGAGCCCACATGGCCCATCTCGGCCCAACAAGGCCCATTACGACCTAAGCCCACGAGAACGCTCGTGGTGGCTTCTACAGTCTAGCGCCCATGCTCATGGGCTCGGTTTACCGCACGAGCGCTCGTACGCTCGTGAGGCTCGAATGCTGAAGTTTTGGCTTTTCGATTTTTCGTCGATTTACGGTAAAGTGGGGTGTGATTACACACCTTTATTCCGGAGTCGCTCCCAGATCCACGAGCACCCAACCATGAACAATCGAAATTCGATGTTAGTCTTTAATCGCTAGGGTAACGCCCTTTTGATAGAACATACTCCAAAATATTTCCCTTACCTTGCCTGACTACAGACTTAATCTCTTAACGTTCGTGGCTCAGAAACAATCCCACGCATTGCCTAGAATCTGGATTATTTCCAAACGTTGTTAGATAGAATCAACTACTATCCCATCAACAAAAAGGCAACATTCAGATTAGAAGAACGAAGGGTACCATAACTTACCCTTACCATTTGTCAGGAGATCGTATGAAGATTGACTTACCAAGCAATGGTAGAATCGAAGAGTACTCGACCAATCCCCTAACAGCAAAATAATCGAAAATGGTAGCCCAGGAGGTGAGGAATATCCGGCCTAACTAATAAGGATCTATCAGAAGAGAACAGAAAAAGAATGGAGCCAAAAGATGAAGGGGTATTCGGCTAGAAAGAGAAGTCAAGAGAACCCAACCAGCGAGAGAGAGATGAGGCTATAATCGGTCACAGAGGAGGGTGAAAGCAACAAGCGATTTGCCGATGGCTCAATTGTATAGTAGGACGAAAGAAAAGATGTGGAAGAAAATAACCCAATTAGGTTGTGAAGAGGGAGGAGTCGACAGCAGAGGAAAAGAAGAGTGCAACCGTGTGCAGAGGAAAACAAATGTAGAAATGTGCAGAGAACAGAAAAGTGCAAAATTCCTAACACCTTCAATTACCTAAAGAAAGCAACCGAAATAATTCTAGGAAGAAAAAAACTCAAAAGCCAAAATATAGGAGGAGAGTAGGGAGAATTCGGCAACCCCTAGTCCAATGCCGAACTGACTAACTTTTCCCCCCTTCAGCCGAATTGACCAAATAGAGTCTCCCCAAACGGCACAACTCTCCACTTCCCCAACTCCTTGATTCACTCCACCAATCTCTCCCTAGTCTTCTCTAAGATTTGCTCCTACCATCTCTCCATGACCATTTCAAACCTCTCATCCATCAGACTTTCACTGCAACACAAACTCTAGCCGTCCTGGCAGCAAAATAAATACCCCATTATGCTGTGCCAACACTCGAACCTCAGACCTTAAAATTACTCCACATGCCACCTTGCCACTAGACCACAAGCTCTTCTATGACTTAAAACATGCGCAATTATTTATAAAGCCTATGTGCCAGTGTCCAGATTCTTTTAAGAGCAAAATTTAAAAATTCAAGAAGGGCCAAGACTTGAACCTGTGCTCCTTTACAACCTTAATGACCCCACAACCACTAGGCCACATGCTTCCTTGCGTCATGATTTCCTCAACAATATTCTTAAAGCCTACTCACTTACATTCAGGGTTTTATTCACCTAAACCAATTTTTTTCCTAAAGCCCAGGTTTGAACCCAAGACTTCATGGAAGCCCCCTAACCTTCCAAAGTCACTCACCTAATAGGTCCAACTTGCATTAGTTCCGTTCTCTTGTTCTCAAAAATTTTAAACGCTCCCATGCCCAAGGCCCAATAGGCCCAATTCTACTAGGCCTAAATTCAGGGTGTTACATTGAATCCCAATGATGTGTATAAAGATAAAATGAAAATGATGAAATTCTGTAAGGGGGTTAAAGGGAAAGGACAAGCAAAAAAGACTGAGATAAAATAGGCCATTAGTGCTAAAAGTCAAAATTCAAATGGCCCAATTGTGAGTGAATCCTCTGGTGGTAAAAATAGAGTGCAAAGTCTATTTGCAAGTGTAAAAGATTTGCGGAGAGCCCTATTAAACAAACAACCTTGTATCCTTATGAGGTTTAGGCAAAATTATTTATCTTTAACTGACTTTAACCAAACTTTGCCTAGTGTGTTTAAATCTCTTTTGTTGGATTATGCGGGTGTTTTCAATGAGGCCCCTAAAGGTTTACCAAATTTACGAGGAATTGAGCACCAAATTGATTTAGTCCTTAAAGCATCCATTCCAAACTGCCTAGCCTACTGAAGCAAACCCGAGGAGAAAAAAAGTTGCAAAGGCAAGTGGAGGAACTATTAAACAAGGGGTACATTAGAGAAAGTTTAAGTCCTTGTGTCGTCCCTGTCCTGTTGGTGCCTAAGAAAGATGGTTCATTCTAAATATGTGTTGATTTTCGCCCAATCAACAAAATAACAGTAAAATATAGGCATCCAATCCCTAGTTGATGACATGTTTGATAAGTTACATGGTTCAACAATTTTCACTAAAATTGACTTAAAAAGTGGTTATCATCAATTTCATCTGAGGGAAGGGGATGAATGGAAAACAACCTTTAAAACTAATTTTGGATTGTATGAATGGCTTGTTATGCCTTTTGGTCTAACTAATGCACCTAGCACTTTCATGAGATTAATGAATCATGTTTTAAAGTTTTATTTGGGTAAATTTGTGGTAGTATATTTTGGTGATATTCTAATTTACTCAACTTCTTTAGATGCTCATGTTTTCCATGTTAAATTTGTTTTGGACATTCTGAGAACTGAAAAATTATTTTCCAACCTTGATAAATGCACTTTTTTATTGTGATAAAGTAATATTTTTAGGGTTTATAGTAACTGCTCAAGGTATTCATGTCGATAAGGATAAAGTAAAGGCAATAAGAGAGTGACCCACTCCTAAATCAATTACCGAGGTGAGATCTTTCCATGGTTTAGCAAGTTTTTATAGACATTTTGTGAAGGATTTCTCCCGTATTATCACCCCATTAACTGAAGTTATAAAAAAAAGCAGTGGGTTTCAAGTGGGGTAAAGCTCAAGAAAAGGCTTTTCAAGCCTTGAAGGATAAGTTATGTTCTACTCTAGTTCTTAAATTACCTGATTTTTCTAATAGTTTTGAACTTAAATGTGATGCTTCAGATATTAGAATTGGTGCCATGTTGATGCAAGATAAAAGGCCAATAACACATTTTAATGAAAAACTAAATAGGGTACAATTGAACTACTCAACTTATGATAAAGAGTTATTGGCATTGGTGCAAGCTCTCCAAGTGTGGCAACATTACTTGTTGCCCAATGAGTTCATTATACATACAGATCACAAGTCCCTATAATGCCTAAAAGGACAAGGTAAGTTGAGCAAAAGACATGCCTGGTAGGTAGAATTTATAGAAACATTTCCATATGTAATTAAGTACAAAATAGGTAAAGAAAATGTAGTTGTTGACGCCTTATCTCGTAGATATTCTTTGATAACTACATTAAATACTAAAGTCTAAGGATTTGAGCATATAAAAGATTTGTACACAAATGATGCTGATTTTGCACATATCTTTGCTAATTGTGGAAATAGCGCCTTTGACAAAATTTATATTGTAGATAGGTTTCTTTTTCGCCTAAATAGGTTATGTGTACTACATTGCTCCATGAAAGAGTTACTAATACATGAGGCAAATAGTGGAGGCTTAATGGGACACTTTGGTGTCACCAAAACACTAGAAATTCTACAAGAACACTTTTATTGGTTGCACATGAAGAAGGATGTTGAAAAGGTATGTTCTAAGTGCATTGCTTGTAAACAAGCAAAATCTAAGGTAATGCTACGAACTAAAAAGGACTCTATACTCCTTTTCTGATTTCTTCTTCACCATGGGTAGATTTATCCATGGATTTCATTCTTGGTTTCCTACGAACTAAAAAGGGTCGAGATAGTATATTTGTTGTTGTTGACAGGTTTTCAAAAATGGCACCCTTTATTCCTTGTCACAAAACAGATGATGCTACACATGTGGCGGACTTATTCTTTAAAGAGGTGGTGCGACTACATGGAATACCTTGCACAATCGTCTCTGACAGAGACATAAAGTTCCTAAGCCACTTTTGGAAGGTATTGTGGGGTAAGCTTGGTACAAAATTATTATATTCCACTACATGTCACCCCAAACTGATGGCAAAACTGAGGTAGTAAATTGAGTTTTAGGCACTTTACTGCGAGCTATTGTGGGTAAGAACCTTAAAAATTCAGAAGAATGATTTTCATTTGTTGAATTTGCATACAGTTGATCTATTCACTCAATAACTGGCTAGTCACCATTTGAACTTGTTTATGGTTTTAACCTATAACTGTACTTCATCTTGTGTCATTGCCTATAGAAAATATTTCTAGCTTAGATGGCGAGAAGAAAGTTGAGTTGGTGAAATAAATGCACGAAAAGGAAAAACAACAGATTGCCAAAACAAATGACACAAATGTCAACAAAGCTAACAAGGGGCACAAAGAAGTTATTCTTGAACCCAGTTATTGGGTTTGGGTCCATATGCGCAAAGAGTGATTTCCAAGTAAAAGGAGGATTAAATTTGACCCTAGGGGCGATGGACCTTTCCAAGTACTTGGAATGATGGAAATGTGTAAGTGTACACAATCATTATCAAGTAATAAAGTGACAAGTAAATGTCGAGTTATCGTACCCACAAGGACTGTGAAAGAAAAATATTTATGAAATGTAAATCAAACACTTTGGTGATGGGAAAAATATTTTGTTTTGAATTAACTAAGTAATAGAAATAAAAAGTAAAAATTCCAAAGCAGGATTTCAGAACAATGAGTTTTAATCAAAATGACATAATTGTGCTAGATCGATTACATTCCTTAACTTAGAATTAATAAACCCATGTTCATGTTGTTACGAATATTTTCACAGCAACTTGGTAATTTGTTAACTTCTGCAAATACATACTTACTAAGTTAACCAATCTCTTGTATATTTTTCAATGCCAATTCAAACAATTAATCAATCTTCATAAGCACATATGAGATTAAGTGAGGTAACAATATATGTAACAACCCAAACCCGGCCCAAACACTACGACCGAATTTGATTGTTACTGAGTAAAACCTTGTGAACACTCTTTCAGAAAAACATTTAACTTCCTTTGTAAACTCTTTTTCTTTCGGTTGTCTTGCTAAGCTAACCCTAGATCTAATTTGGAATTTTAATTAAATCCGGTTATTGTACAAGTTTCAAGTGTACCCGATGGCACGTTTAAACTTCCACGTGTTAACTTAAGAAAACATGTGATTTAATTTAAATTAATGACATAGTTTAAGTCGATATCCAACATAAAAAAAAATAAAATAAAATGCAACTATAGTTATGGAGGCCTTATTACAACCCAAAATAGAATTTATCAAATTCAAAGTTCTGTAAATTAAAATCCTTTGCATGGCCGCCTCGAGTCCCACCGGCTCCTCAACCGCCATCTACGAGTCACCTGAAAAATGTTAAAGGAGAAGGTGAGTCACCAAGACCCAGTATGTAACCCTTCCCCCATTTTAAAGCATTTTCATACACATCAAATAACAAATTAATTAAGCAAAGTATCATGTACCCAACCTAGCCAACCAAACACCTTTGTCTACCCCACGTGGTACCAAACCACTGGTGACCGTAGTCACGATGTGTTACCAAAACACTGGTGGTGCCAAACCACTGGTGACATATGGTCACAATGTGCTACCAAAGCACCGTGTGTCCGCAGACACAATTCGTGTGATGGGGCCAACCCATCGTGTGATACCAAATCACCGCGCATTTATCCCATATCTCAAGTGGGGCCAACCCACGGTGGTGTTAACCACGAGGGACAAGTCGCTATGAGGTACCAAACCTCTGGAGGTACCAAACCTCTGGTGACATATAGTCACAAGCAGTGCTACCAAAGCACCGGTGCTCGTCGGCCACGAATACACCGCCTCCCACTCAATCAACCCACATAGTCAATAAATCACATATAGATTTATCATATGTATTATCACAAAGATGCTTCCCAAAAGCATAAAATAGCAATCATATGCACAGTACTTACCAGTTACCCCAGTATACCGTTATGGTATTCAAGCCATTGCTACACACATCAAGTTAGCAATCACATTACTTAGCATAATTAACAAGTTAAATGGTGTGTATGTACACACCTGTCACCAACAAGGAGTCTAAATCCAAAAGAGAAGTCGGCCACACTTAAGTCTTTGCCCCTATATTCGGCCAAACATGGGAGTTAGTACCCCAAAGGCCTATTCGGCCAAAACCAAAATACCCAAAAGGGGTTAAGATTTAACCCTAAGCCTTACCTAATGCCCTTGAGTACCAATCCGCCAAACTATTTATTCTCGCTCCCCTACAATCGGCCATTGCCATAACTCCCATTAGTAGCCTTCTGGCTTAAATGGATATCAAATAACTAACCAATGTAAATCTTACCATTACTTACCAAATCGATTACTAGAGGATAGGAGTTGGGATTAAGCACTTCAAAATTCCGGGATACCTAGTGGAATTGGTTCCAAAGAAGATAAATGGTTAGCCGTTACCAACACAAAATTTCGGCTTTTTTCACCTTAGTCGACAAAAATACAAGATTAAAAGAGGAAAATTCGCCCTTCTTACCTTCCTCAAACCGATTGCAAACTAACTTCCAAAGGGCCTTATACTTCCTTTAGTATTCTGCTTAACAATGCCGCCAAGGAGGAGTGCGAGATCTCGGTTCTTCAAGGGGTGTGTATTCGGCTATTGAAGGAAGGAAAATAATGGGGATGAGAGGGAGAGAAGTTTCGCTAAATGGGTTTGGGAGGTCGGAAGAAAAAAATAAAAGAAGATTGAGAGGAGGAGGGCTAGGGTTTTCTGGCAAGTAGAAAAATGAAGAAAAGAAAGAAAGGTGCTAGGTTGCTCCTTTTATAGCCATTCGGCACCCCCTTAGTAGCATTGCCGCCCACTCCTCTCATGAGGAGTTCAAATTTCTGCCAACTCCTTGCTTCTCTCTTGGCCACTAATTTGAATTAATTCAAATCACTTTGAATTAATAAAAATAATCTCCCAATATCTCATCCATTATCCTTGAATATCTTCTCCTAATTATTATAATTAAAACTCTTCTATTATCCTCTAATATTTACACCTAATAAAAGAGTTTGAAGGAGAAAACTCTCCCCTTGTGCCGCCCAAAAAAAAAAAAAAAACTAAAAAGGGATTTCCGTGACTCAACACAAGCTCCTTGTTCCCCCTTGTATGCGTCATCTCTAGCCCTTAGGTGGGCTTCTTTTTGCCACTTTACCAGGGCCTATTTTGTGTTAAATTACCCACTCTTATCCTTATAACACCACTTACCAAGGCTCCTTCTTAGAAGTTAAAAACCGAATTTTTCCATTAAACCGAGCCAACACAAAGTCTTAATTTAATCATTATTATTCCATAAATAATGACACAAAGAGCTCATACACAAGAAAAATAATGAAATTTCAAATAGCCCCGCTTTTGGGATGTTACGCTTCTACCCCTTTAAAATAAATTTCGTCCTCGAAATTCCTTAACTAGAAAAGGTGGGGTATTGCTGCCTCATTACATCCTCGGGTTCCCACGTAGCTTCCTCTATACCATGGTTCCGCCACACGAGCACCTTCACCAAGGGCACCGACTTCCCTACGAGAACTTTCTCATCTCGGCCTAAGATCCGAACTGCTCCTCTTCAAAAGATAAATCGATTCACTTCGATTTACATCGCACAACGTGCGAAGGATCTCGACCGATACCGCCTCGGCATTGATACATGGAATACGCCATGAATCGACTCGCTTCTCGCAAGCAACTCTAGCCGATAAGCGATCGGGTCCTATTCGCTTCACAACAAAGATATGGCCCAATGAACCTTGGGCTCAACTTCCTTCCGTCCAAATCTCAACACCTTTTTCCAAGGCGACACTTTCGTAAAGACTTTGTCTCCCACAAAGATACTCCATTTCCTTGCGCTTGAGATCGGCATAAGACTTCGCGCCTATCCGATGCTTCTTTGAGACGAGACCGAATCACCTTGACTTTGTCTTCCGTCTCGGTTACCAACTCGACCTGCAATTTGTCTTTCTCCCAACTCGTCCAACATGTAGGAGTACGACACTTTCGCCCATACAGGGCCTCGTATGGAGCCATTTGAATACTCGCTGATAACTATTGTTATAAGCGAATTCCGCTAGTGGTAGGTACTCCTCCCAACTACCACTAAAATCCAAGACACAACCTCTTAACATGTCCTCTAAAATCAGATCACCCTTTCCGATCGTCCGCCGATCGTGGATGGAAAGCCGTCTCAAATCTAACCGTGTACCCAAAGCTTGATGCAACGCTTTCAAAAACTCGACGTGAACCTCGGATCCCTATCCGAGATAATCGACATTGGCACACCATGCAATCGACTATCTCACCACATATAACCTTGCTAGCTTCGGAGTGAGTAATCCATTCTCACCGCATGAAGTGAGCTGATTTAGTTAGGCGATCCACAATTACCCAAATCGCATCCTTCTTAGTGGGCGTAAGGGGTAGCCCACTAACAAAATCCATGGTGATCCTCTCCCATTTCCATTGAGGATCTTTATCGGTTGAAGTAGTCCCGATGGTGACCGATGTTCACCCTTAACCTGGCCGACACGCCGACACTTCCCTACGAACTCCGTTATCTCACGCTTCAACCCCGCCACCAAAATCAAGCTTCAGTAAATCTCCATACATCTTGCTTCCCCTGTGGTGCATAGCGTATGGGCTGCTATGTGCATCTTGGAGAATTTTCGCGCTTTAAATCTGATCCTTTGGCATACGACTCGCCCTGAAAGCAAAGCGCTCCTTCACTAGATAGACTGCACTTTCCAAACCACCGCCTTGAACTTGTACCTCCTAGAACTCAAGCCTTCATCTATTAACCGCTTTTCTTTAATCTCTCAATCCATGTCGGCTTAACTTGAAGCTCACCAAAAGACTTCCATCATCATACGCACTTAACCGAGCGAACATTGCTCTCAAGTCCGTCACCACCTTCCGGCTCAATGCGTCGGCTACCACATTAGCCTTACCCGGATGGTACTCGATTGAACAATCATAGTCCTTTAGTAGTTCAATCCATCGACGCTGCCTCGTATCTCGATCTTTCGAGTCGTAAGATACCTCAAGCTTTTGTGATCCGTGTAGACCGTCGACTTCTCTCCATACTGTAATGTCTCCATATCTTCAGAGCGAAGACGACCATCGCTAACTCTAAGTCGTGAGTTGGGTAGTTAACCTCATGCGATCTTAATCGACGAGATGCATAGGCTACTACCTTCCCATCTTGCATCAATACACACCCCAAACCGGTGTGAGATGCATCACAATAGATCGTGAATAACTTTCTGCTTCAGTCAGTACTCAAAACCGAGCTTCCACAAAATCTTCCTTAGCTTATCAAAGCTTTCTTGTCGCTTTTCCGTCCATATAAATGGGACACCCTTCCTTAGCAACTTAGTCAACGGCGCTGCTATTAGAGAGAATCCTTCCACGAATCTCCGATAGTATCCTCGCTAAACCCGTAAAACTTCGTATTTCACCCACCGCCCCAGGCGGTTTCCACTCCAATATCGCCTCAATCTTGCGGGGTCTACTCTAATTCCTTCACCGACACTACATGACCTAAGAAAGCCACCTCCTTCAACCAAAATTCACACTTACCGAATTTGGCATATAACCGCTTCTCCTCAATATTTGCGTAACTAACCGTAAATGCTTGTCATGCTCCTCTTCTCGTCTTTGAGTAAACCAATATGTCGCCTATGAATACCACGACGAATCGGTCCAAGTATCGCTGGAATACTCGCTCATCAAGTCCATAAATGCCGCCGCGCATTAGTCAACCCAAATGGCATTACCAAGAACTCAAAATGCCCATACCGAGTTCGAAATGCCGCTTTGTGAACATCACCTCCTTTACCCTAAGTTGATGATAACTCGACCTAAGGTCTATCTTCGAGAACACCGAGGCACCTTTCGCTTGATCGAACAAGTCGCCAATCCGAGGCAACGGATACTTGTTCTTGATCGTCAACTTATTTAATCGACGGTAGTCGATGCACATCCGCATAGAACCGCCCTTCTTCTTGACAAACAACACAGCGCCCCCTGAGATATACTTGGTCGTATAAATCCTCTATCCAAGAGCTCCTGAATTTGAGCCTTTAGCTCCACCAATTCCTTTGGTGCCATTCGGTATGGTGCTATAGACACAAAGCCGCTCGGGTAGCAAGTCTATACCGACTTCGACTTCTCGATCCGAGGCAAACCCTAAGTTCTTCCGGGAACACATCAACAAATTCCCCAACCGTTCGGACCTCTTCAACTACTAACTCCTTAGCTTCCAGAGCACGATTCGAACCAAATACGCCTCACAACCCTTCTTGACCATCTTTTCAGCCTTCAAGGCGACACTACGTTGGATAGGTAATTCCTCCTATCTCCTATCATAACCACTTCATCACCTTCCACCGCTTTAAGAACCATGCGCTTGGTCACAAGAAATCCAACCTTGCTTGGTACTTAACCAACCAATCCATACCGAGGATCAAATCGAACTCTCCAAATGGTAGTTCCATTAGATCGGCTACAAAAACTACCCTTTGAAGTTCTAGGGGTACGCCTCTATAGAGTTTATCTACGACTACGGAGTGACCTAAGGGGCTAACTACACCACCTCCCTAGAAGCGCTTTGAGTCTAGGTCCATAGTTCCTACCACACTACTAGCAATGTATGAGTGTGTCGAGCCCACATCAATCAATGCAACATAAGGAAAACCAAAAATTAGAAACGTCTTCGGTTATGACATCCGGTGCGCCACCTTCTTCGCGACACCTTGCTTTGATAGACTAAGCCAGCCGCCTAGCCTCTGTGTTGCCCGAACCTCTACCTTGAGTTCCACGACCTCGGTTGGGGCCGTTGTTCCCTCTACCATTACCACGACCCCCGTGGTCCTACATTTCTATCTTGTGCACGGTTACGCCCTTCCGTCGCTTCTTAGCTAGCTTTTGGGGACAATCTCTCGACGCGATGCTCCAAAGACCCACACTCAAAGCATCCTTTATCACCGCCCAACATCCTCCCCAATGGGTCTTTCCACAACGATTGCACCGAGTCGGCCTTTGATTAGCGCCAGTGGGCCTTGTCGCCTGATTGGGCCCACTTGGCCTAGCCTTTTCTCGAGTACTACCGCTTGATCCAAATGACCCAAAACTTCTCTTACGATTGTTCTTACTATAATTCGCCTCACGGTCTCCTTGATTCCCTCGGCTACCTTAGCCTTCTCCACTGTGGATGAGAACTCACGAACCTCGCTGTGTGGGGCAATCAAGAACCTTAGATCATCTCGAAGTCCGTCCTCAAAGCGAACACAACGCTCATGTTCAAGAGAGCCACGATGCCTCTCGCATATCTACTCACCTTAAAAATTCCGCCTCATATTCGACACCTGGACTTAGTTCCTTGAACTAATCCCGAAAAAGCCTTTCTCTGCAGCGTCGGTGTAGCTAGTGCCCACATACTTTTTCTCGATAGGCGGTTACAAATACTCCCAAGTCAAATCATCGGTGTAGCCCCATCTCGAACCGTAAGCCACCACCGATACGCTTCATCCTTTAGAAGCGACACGCTCCTTTCAGCTTCTCTTCATCGGGCCGAGTCAAGGTCATCCATGATCCTCTCGCTTGACTCTAGCCAAGATTCCACAGCCTTGGGTGCCACTCCCGACACACTCGGAATACCTCCGCTCCGTTAGATCGGAGTCGCCGGGGGACGATTTCCGAGCTCCAACATTTCCGCCAGCCCCACCACCATCTCCAAGACTCGCAACACACGACTTGCGATACCGATTCGCCACCGGCCCGCTCCGCTCCTCGGCTCTAAAAGTAGGAGGTGGTGGTGGCGGTGGTACCTCATTTTCTCGAGCCTTGTCCCGACTGACGGGTTCGGACACCGTCATCCTACCCCTACCACGTCCACGGCGTCCACGTCCTCTAGAACTCATTCTATCTACCGCGCTTTTAATCTGATTAAGAAAAATTTTATGCGTTAGCATTTGTTTCACTTTATTACTCATGAAGAAGTTTTATGGATGAGGTTTAATCGTAGATTCTTTCGAGCAAACAACGTTTCGAGCTTCCTATCCTAGTTCACACAAAGAAGTTCATGCATCCATTCCTTAATACTTTCCATACCTATTCACTCATCTGACATTTCGCCATTTCTAACCTGTGGGTATTTTCGTCTTTTTCTGCTGTGGGTATTTTTGTACTTTTCCACAAATCAAGTTTTCCGAGAAAACATTGTATACTAAGTGTTCTAGGGTTTAAGAGGGTTATTGAACAAATTTTGAAAGCATTAGGGCTTGTTATTCCATTCCATTTCAAAAACAAGGCTAATTCCCTTTTCGGGTTTTAATCATTGTGTTTAACCTATGACCGAGCCCTCCCAGTCGTGGTGAACCAAAGCTACGCACTGTGCGAATCGAGTGAAGAGGAGGTGGGTCACGCGACCGCTTAAATACCAAGCTCTCACCGAACCTTTCTAGACATGCGCATGCAGAGGTTACCACACCACCGAGCCTTCCGAGTTAGGGTGAACTGGCTACGCACTGTAGGATACTGCGAAGAGGAGGTGAGTCACGAGGACCGCTAAATACCAAGCTCTTCCGGATCCAATCCTAGACATGCGTGCATGGGGTTACCACACCCCAGCTCGTTGACTAAGTCATAGGTTGGTTTAGTTCTTTAAGTCTTATGCTTCGTTGTGTTTGAGTAATCTAACCCTAGGGTCCAAGTCCTATAAGTCTATCTACGCTCCATGCTTCCTACCCTTCTACGAATATATTTCACACAAAGGTTTAGATGTACTTACCGGCGGATCGGTGCCGGAGACTCGGGCCATGCTTTGCTAAAAACCTGTAAATCATACCATAAGGCCTACCAAAAACATTTTTGGGCCTTGGGCCCTACAAGAGAGCTTTGAACTGGCTCGATACCAATTTGTAACAACCCAAACCCGGCCCAAACACTACGACCGAATTTGATTGTTAATGAGTAAAACTCAGTGAACACTCTTTCGAAAAAACATTTAACTTCCTTTGTAAACTCTTTTTCTTTCGGTTGTCTTGCTAAGCTAACCCTAGATCTAATTTGGAATTTTAATTAAATCCGGTTATTGTACAAGTTTCAAGTGTACCCGATGGCACGTTTAAACTTCCACGTGTTAACTTAAGAAAACATGTGATTTAATTTAAATTAATGACATAGTTTAAGTCGATATCCAACATAAAAAAATAAAATAAAATGCAACTATAGTTATGGAGGCCTTATTACAACCCAAAATAGAATTTATCAAATTCAAAGTTCTCAGTAAATTAAAATCCTTTGCATGGCCGCCTCGAGTCCCACCTAGCTCTCAACCGCCATCTACGAGTCACCAAAAATGTTAAAGGAGAAGGTGAGTCACCAAGACCCAGTATGTAACCCTTCCCCCATTTTAAAGCATTTTCATACACATCAAATAACAAATTAATTAAGCAAAGTATCATGTACCCAACCTAGCCAACCAAACACCTTTGTCTACCCCACGTGGTACCAAACCACTGGTGACCGTAGTCACGATGTGTTACCAAAACACCGGTGGTGCCAAACCACTGGTGACATATGGTCACAATGTGCTACCAAAGCACCGTCCGTCAGACACAATTCGTGATGGGGCCAACCCATCGTGTGATACCAAATCACCGGTGCACGATCCCATATCTCAAGTGGGGCCAACCCACGGTGGTGTTAACCACGGGGACAAGTCGCTATGAGGTACCAAACCTCTGGAGGTACCAAACCTCTGTGACATATAGTCACGAGCAGCTACCAAAGCACTGGTGCTCACAAAGACGAATACACCGCCCCCTCCACTCAATCAACCCACATAGTCAATAAATCACATATAGATTTATCATATGTATTATCACAACATGCTTCCCAAAAGCATAAAATAGCAATCATATGCACAGTACTTACCAGTGTTACCCCAGATACCGTTATGGTATTCAAGCCATTGCTACACACATCAAGTTAGCAATCACATTACTTAGCATAATTAACAAGTTAAATGGTGTGTATGTACACACCTGTCACCAACAAGGAGTCTAAATCCAAAAGAGAAGTCGGCCACACTTAAGTCTTTGCCCCTATATTCGGCCAAACATGGAGTTAGTACCCCAAAGGCCTATTCGGCCAAAACCAAAATACCCAAAAGGGGTTAAGATTTAACCCGGAAGCCTTACCTAATGCCCTTGAGTACCGATCGCCAAACTATTTATTCTGCTCCCTACAATCGGCCATTGCCATAACTCCCATTAGTAGCCTTCTGGCTTAAATGGATATCAAATAACTAACCAATGTAAATCTTACCATTACTTACCAAATCGATTACTAGAGGATAGGAGTTGGGATTAAGCACTTCAAAATTCCGGATACCTAGTGGAATTGGTTCCAAAGAAGATAAATGGTTAGCCGTTACCAACACAAAATTTCGGCTTTTCTTTTCACCTTAGTCGACAAAAATACAAGATTAAAAGAGGAAAATTCGGCCCTTCTTACCTTCCTCAAACCGATTGCAAACTAACTTCCAAAGGGCCTTATACTTCCTTTAGTATTCGGTTAACAATGCTGCCAAGGAGGAGTGCGAGATCTGGTTCTTCAAGGGGGTGTATTCGGCTATTGAAGGAAGGAAAATAATGGGGATGAGAGGGAGAGAAGTTTCGGCTAAATGGGTTTGGGAGGCTGGAAGAAAAAAATAAAAGAAGATTGAGAGGAGGAGGGCTAGGGTTTTCGGCAAGTAGAAAAATGAAGAAAAGAAAGAAAGGTGCTAGGTTGCTCCTTTTATAGCCATTCGGCACCCCCTTAGTAGCATTGCCGCCACTCCTCTCATGAGGAGTTCAAATTTCGCCAACTCCTTGCTTCTCTCTTGGCCACTAATTTGAATTAATTCAAATCACTTTGAATTAATAAAAATAATCTCCCAATATCTCATCCATTATCCTTGAATATCTTCTCCTAATTATTATAATTAAAACTCTTCTATTATCCTCTAATATTTACACCTAATAAAAGAGTTTGAAGGAGAAAAACTCTCCCCCTTGTGCCGTCCAAAAAAAAAAAAAAAAAGAACTAAAAGGGATTTCCGTGACTCAAACACAAGCTCCCTTGTTCCCCCTTGTGGCGTCATCTCTAGCCCTTAGGTGGGCTTCTTTTTGCCACTTTACCAGGGCCTATTTTGTGTTAAATTGCCCACTCTTATCCTTATAACACCACTTACCAAGGCTCCTTCTGTTAGAAGTTAAAAACTGAATTTTTCCATTAAACCGAGCCAACACAAAGTCTTAATTTAATCATTATTATTCCATAAATAATGACACAGCAGTTCATACACAAGAAAAATAATGAAATTTCAAATAGCCCCGCTTTTGGGATGTTACAATATATTTATATACTGAAACAATTTAATCACAATAATCTTGCAAGTTATGCAAGGCTAATATATCGTTTAATACTGTCGCTAATTTAACCTTCAGCTGCCTTAAAAGATTAAACATGTACCAATTAAATACTGTGTCAATTAATTATAATTTCAATTATTTTAATAATTAATTCATTCGTTACCTTACATTTTATAATGCAAGTAAAGCATACGCATGGTTTTATTTAATTGGACAACTCACCAAGGCTTATAACAACACAAACATGATTTTATTAATTCAAGTGGACAAAATGCAATCAATCTAACACGAATTAATTTAAGCCATTTTAATTAGAACAACAACAAAAAAAAAATTTCATATTCATGATCACAACATAAATAATAAAATTGAAGAGAAGGGAACTGGGAAGCAAATCCAGTATTTCTCTGAAGCCATACTAGTGCGCTCCTCTTCTTCTCTGCTCGTTGTGTTGAACTGAGGCCTCTACAAACAATTGAATGATGCTACTCCAAGGTGGAAGAAGGCTCTTTTTCAAGAGGGAAATCGACAAGGGAAGTGGAAAATAAGAAAGGGAATGGTAGAGAAAAAAACAAGTGAAAGAGAGAGATGTGTGGGAATGAATTGTGTGTTGAATGAGGTAGCAAAGGTGGGTATTTATAGGTGTGAATGGCTGCTAAAAATAGCAAATAATTAGCAGTCACACACTTTTCCTTGACCGGCCATACAACAAGCAAGTTTGAATGTTTCAAACTTGTTATTTTAAGCTTGGGGCAAATCTTTAAAGGCAAAAAAGTGGAAGGGTTTGAATTGACTTTAAGCAAAATTTGAGGGATGTTTTGCAAGCATAAAGATCAGCAGATTGGGTCAGCTTATTGGACGGTTTCTCCTTCAGGCCTTATATTAAGTTTTAACCCAATTAAATTTGGATAAAAATTAAATATAAAGTGCATAAAATAATCATCATTTGGACCATCCTTGGCTAGAAAAATATTCAGCCTTACACTTTGTTCACTTGATGCAAAAATTCCTCCAACGGTTCAAGCCTTTCGAGGAGCCTATCGAGCCAATTTTCACCTTTTGTGCAAAACTATCAAAAATAAACCAAATTTGTGAAAATTTATTATAAAAATAATTAAAATTAAATATTTTAATAATTAAAGTGCAAATTAATTATTTTATAATTAAAGTGTGAATTTCGACAAAATTTACTACGAAACTGCATGAATTAGAGCTTAAAAAGTCCTAAAAATATCTATATATTTTTGTGTTTCCACACCCCCAAACTTAATTCATTGCTTGTCCCAAGTAATGCACAAATTGAAAAGTGGAAGTGCTTGAAATCATGATTGAAAAATGTAATTATGCTTAAGAACAAGAATTTGTAATTACGCAACTTTAGTATACATACTGTTCAAATTATTCTCAATTGTTATCATGCTAGCAAGAATAAACTAAATGTTTTCTTAATAAAGACATACTAATTCTTAACACTTAATTTTTATTCCCTTGTTTAAGACTAAACTAAAATCACTAAGTTTAACTAATGTCTTCATATGTTGAACTTAGCAATTTCTCTTCACTAATGTAGGTAGCATAGAAATCTGAATTGAAAGGTCTTTTAAATAGGTTGTAACGTGGCTAGGCTAGGGTAGGTAAAAGATAGATAAATTCAACCTAAAAACCCTAGACTTAACTTTCATCGGACCTTCGGAATAAGTACCTTCAATACACCAACTCATTTTGCTTTCACATGCTCTTTTGTGCATCTAATTCTTTCAAGTACATATGCTCTTTCTTTTTCTTCTTCTTTTTTGAACACGAACATTTCACTGTATGTACTATAATTTTTTGAGCATTTGATTCTTCTTTTCAACTCTCCCAAACTTATTTTCAAAAAATATTCTGGATAGACTGGGTCTAGTGTTTAGGACAATTTAAAGATAATTATGAGAGAAGTGATGGCTAAATATTGTAAAGGTTCAAATAAAATTAGGCCATATAGTCTCAAAGTTGGGTTTCAATGGATAGATATTTGTTAAGGTTGGCTTGAAAGGCTCAAACGGTCCAAAAAAAAGTTTGCCTAAGTCATTTTCAGAATTCCATACCTCCTAGGATTTCGCATGTAACACCTCAAACCCGGCCTAGACGTTATGGCCGTATCTGGCAATGTCACACGATAGTGTTTTGAAACCTCATTACGATGAAAACATTCCATGTTATTATCTTTAGTAAACCTTTGTTAGAACTTAGGAAGTCATCTTTATCCATTTAAAACATTTGATTTGAAACATCCCTCGTTGCGGAAGCTTTAATAAAACAATCTAGGTGATCATGCGTTTAGAAATTACTTTAACTTTTTGAAAACCGAATTTCCTACGACCAGCAGATATAAATCCATAAAGTAAAATAAATAAATAAAAACCCAAACTTAAAACCAAAGTCCCAGAGGGTCCTTAAATTACAACCCAAATAATCAAATCATAAATCGTAAATTGAAAACAATGAAGTCCAAAAATTACTATGGTCACCGCTGAGTCCTCTGTCGCACCGATCCGTCTAAGTCTGGGGGTTACCTGTGCACATTAAACAAAAAGGGTGAGTTTACGTAAAATCAGTGTGTAATCCCGTAGAAATAAACAAACAATCAGTATTCACAATTGCACGCTTGAATGTGCTTGGGCCTAAGCCCTTTTCGATGATCGGTGATGATTTGGGCCTTAGCCCATCTCAGTACAGTGTCAAAAATGGAGTAGGGCCTTAGCCCATCACAGTATCATTAGCAGTAACAGTTATGCAGAAGCAAAATCCAACCCAAAACAGCCTCTACACACCATCTCCGTCCAACCCTACACTCCATTTGGGGATATAATCAACCCACCCATCCCTACACTCTAAGTAGTACCGAATGCGGCACAAAATGATGAGTTTGCAAATGAAATCACGAGAAATTAGGCTTAAATCCTTTCAAAGATACTTCCTCCAAATAACAACCCCCAACCCAATGCAATGCAACATACAATGGATGATATGCTATTATGCAATTTCAGTACATATATTCAGTTCAGATATTAACATGCTCAGTACAGATATCATTCAGTCAATTTCACACATTTAGGGGTTTAAGTAGCTGATAAACCTTAATACTAACATATTTTAAGCCCACATTTAGTATACTTTTGGATGATTTATCCCTTGAATTATGTAATTTGGTGCTCTTAATCCTTTAATTTCATGTTTTATACTCAGGAGAGCATAGGAGGACGAAAAGAACGAGAAACGGGCTTAAAATGGACCAAATGGGCCAAAGATAGAAATCGACACGGTCTGGTCCAAAGTCACACGGCTGTGCCTCATTGATAAACTCAAACACAGCCTGGCCACGATTCACACGGGCGTGTACCAAGGGCATGTCCCTGCCGTGACAAAGAGGAATTTCACTCAAATTAGGATACTTAGAGGCGAAGAAACACATTCCAAAGTCTATATAAACACCCTAAGTATGACCTAAAAGGGGGACTTCGACAGAAGCCCTCTGTCGGGGCATCCAGCTAGGCCAAGGAGCCGAGCCAGAGAGTTTAGAATTGTGGAATTTACTCGAAGAAAGCCAGTTGATTAATCTCAAGAAGCCGGAGTCATACTCAAGACGGAGGATCTTCTCTTTAATTCCTTCAGGGTTTTAGGGTTTTTCTTATGTTTTGTTTTATATTTTCTTCTGAGATGTATTATTTTATAATTAGGAACTAAACCCTCAGATACCTGAGGGGGATGAAACCTAAGATGAATCTTGTTATCTTTTGCTGAACTATATGATAAATACTTAATTTGTTCTTAATTATGTGTTCTTAATTCTTTCTTTGATATTCCAGGATATTGATTCAAGTACTGATGTGCTTAGGTGGTGGAGCAAAAGTTCCTGCCTAAGAGTAGATCTAGCATATTTAAGCGGAGTTGCTCGTACGCCTAGAGATAGGGTGACGAAAATATGCCGGATTAGGGTCAAACCTAATATGGGAGACCATAGATCGAGTTAATGCAATTCTAGGGGTTTTAATTAGAAAGAGATTTTAATTAATCAACCTAGGGTTAGACGTTGGTCGCCTCGAGAGAGGGATTAATATACATTAGGGAATCCTACGGATCAAGTCAAGTGAATAAATCGTCTGGTTTAGAGTTAGATAACAAGTGAAGTCTAGGTGGATTCTTCCTTGGGTATCGTCTTAATCAATTGGTTTTTCTCACGAGTGTTTTCCCGAGTTCATTCTCTTTGTCTTAGAATCTTTAGCTTAGTAGTTAGTTAATTTTAGTTTAAACAACAAATTCTTTAAATCTTATGTTAAATAATAGAAAGAGAGTCAGTACTAGTACTTCTGGTTCCTTTGGGTTCAACATTCCGGTCTTGCCACTAAACTATACTACTGTTCGATAGGTGTGCTTGCCTCAATCATTGTCATAGTTATTTTCTAGGCTCGATCATTCTTTATATAAATTTTTAAGACTCTGACACACGATCAGTAGCACTTACCGACCCTACAGTAGGTTCACAGTCGACTTGGGCGACCCGTGCAACCTTAAAAACATTTCGATATAAATGGGCCCACATGCCCATGTGATCTGCCCGTGTGGGCCCACACACCTGTATGGTCCACTCGGCCCAAATTGGCATTGGCCGTGTGATCCATTTTTAAAGTAACCCATGCTAGCTCAATACTCATATATGTTTTCACTATTTACTTATATGTTCATTCAAAGCTGTCTACTTGAGTCATTATCACTAAATTATTTATATCTTGAGCTACAAAATTCAAAATTAAGATCCACTTGATGTTTTTGAAACTAGACTCAAATAGCTTTCTACCATAAAATTTTCAAAATTTATAGTTTTTCAAATAAGTACAGAAAAATCTTTAAAGTTATCCCTATTCTGCTGTTTGAAAACTTCATATTTCCTTACTAAAAATTATTTATCTCTTAGTACAGAATTTAGATGATGTTTCCGTTTATTTCTCTTGAAAATAGACTCATTAAGGATTTAAACATATAAATTTAAGCCCCTAATTATGTTTTTAAAATTTTTTATGATTTTCCTAAGTTAGAATAGGGAACCTGAAATCATTCTGGCCTTGTCTCACAAAATTTATTATATCGCATGATTTACAATTCCATTGCTTACACTGCTTCTTCCAAGAAAAACTAGACTCAATAAAATTTAATTCCATATTTTATTCAACCTCTAACTCAATTCCTACTATTTTTGATGACTTTTCAAAGTTAGACTACTGTTGCTTTCTAAAACTATTTTAGTGCAAAATGTTGATTTCCAAGTTTATAAACTCCTTATTTCCTTTCTCTATAATTTTTCGCATCATTTTCTCTTATTTATCCTATTTCTCGATAGTAAGCAATTTTGAATTTTCTCTGATACCCGTTTTCTGCATTTCGGGTACACACCTGGTATCGTTTTGATGCCTAATAACTCCCGAGCACTTCAAGGCCTAAAATCAAGATACTCGACATCAATTTAACGGATTTACAAGCGAATTGACAACCAAGAACGAACATAAACCCAACTTACCGCCAACGATAACCCTCCGTTTAACTATTGTTAAAACTAGAACACTGAATTCACCAGTCCGAGCCTTCCCCTACGCCCAAATCGGAGAGAAAAAACATTACCACTTCAGTCGCTAAGAGATTCATGACAGAAACAAAGAGAAACACTTACCGAAACTAAGCGAGCACTAACCGCGTGCGAAAATGAAGGAAAATAAATGGATTAAGGAAAAATCAATAAGAAGAGAAAGATGGAAAAACTAAGAGAATTTTGGCAAGAAGAGATGGAGAAGAATAGACGGCAGAATTTTTTTTGGAAAAGGGAGCCAAAATTCGGTTATGGGAAAAAAATAAAATAAAATCCTGATAACCCCTAAAATCCCTTAATCTTCTCCCCTAATTCCCACTTCACATCCACTACTCGGAATCCCCCTATTACACAACTCTATCCTGAAATCTAAGCAAAAAAATAATACCCTTGCCTGCGCAGGGATTCGAACACAAGACCTCCACCATAATAACACACCACTTAACCACCAGACCAGCAGGCCCATTCTGATGTAATTTACCCAACATTTAAACTTAAGCCCTTTAGGCCAGGTTAAGGCATTATTTATAAAAATTCTAAAATTTTCCCAAGTCATGACTTGAACTTGGGACCTCCCACACACACCCAATACACATAATCACTAAAGCAGACATTTATTTGTGTCACACATACATGAAATCAAAAATTAAAATTTTGGGGCGTTACAATTCTACCCTCCTAAAAGAAAATTTCGAGGACGAAATTTACCCGGTCAGAACAGATGAGGATATTACTGACTCATCATATCCTCAGGCTCCCACGTAGCCTCCTCAGTGCTATGATTACGCCAAAGAAACTTAACCAGTGGAATAGATTTCCTCCTCAGTACTTTTACATCTCGATCCAGAACCTAAACCGACTCCTTCTCAAAGGTCAAGTCTGGCCTAACCTCAATCTCCTCAACAAAAATGATGTGAGTAGGATCAGAGCGGTAGCACCTCAACATCGAGACGTGGAACACGTCATGGATACGATCCAACTCTAGAGGTAGCTCCAACTGATAAGCGACTGGTCCCACTCACTTCAAAATACGGTAAGGTCCAATAAACCTAGAGCTCAACTTGCCCTTACGACCAAACCTCAGTACCTTTTTCCATGGCAAGACCTTAAGGAATACAAAGTCCCCCACCGAATACTCAATCTCACGTCGCTTCAGGTCCGCATAGGATTTCTATCTATCTTTCAGTCGATCCCGAATCAGTCTAACCTTATCCTCTGTCTCAGAAACCAACTCAGGACCCAGAACATGTCGTTCGCCCAACTCGGTCCAACATAAAGGAGTGCGACACTTACGACTATACAGTGCGATGCTAGACTGAAAACTATTATCATAGGCAAACTTCGCTAGCAGTAGATAATCCTCCCAACTGCCTCAGAAATCAATAGCACAGCTCCTGAATTTGAGCCTTGAGCTCCACAAGCTCCTTCGGTGCCATTCGATAGGGAGCGGTGGACACCGGAGCTGTACCTGGAAGTAGCTCAATCCCAAATTCCAACTCGCGATTTGGAGGTAACCCCGGTAGCTCCTCAGGAAAGACGTCCAGAAAATCTTTTATCGTTCTGATATCCTTAACTGTAGAATCCTCAGAATCTGAAACACTTACGTAGGCCAAGAATGCCTCACATCCCTTACGAACCATCTTCTCTGCCACTAGTGTAGAGATCACATTAGATAAGTAATTCCGACATTCTCCAGTCATGACTACCTCCTTATCCTCCTCAGTCCTTAGTACGACCCTCTTAGTCGCATAGTCCAAGCTAACACGATGCTTGACCAACCAGTCCATCCCCAGAATTAGGTCAAACTCCCCTAATGAAAGCTCCATCAAATCAGCCAGGAAGATTGCCCCTTGTACCTCTAAAGGAACGTCCCTATACAGTTTGCTAACTCTAACAGATTGCCCTAACGGGCTCGAGACTCAGAACCTCACTCGTAGTGCTCTCAACCAAATCCCCAAGTTTCCAGACACAGTACAGGCTATATAGGAGTGAGTGGATCCTATATCTATCAATGCAATATAAGGTACATCATGAATAAAGAACGTACCCGTGATGATGTCTGAAGCATCTCTATCCTCTAGGAGACGTGCAGCATATACTAAAGCCAGCTGCCTCGCCTCAGTCTGTCCAGCACCTCTGTCCGGTGCTCTCTGCCCACGGCCCATGCCATTACCACCCCTAGCCTAACCACGACCTCTTGGTGGCTGTTGTACTACCCTCTGTGGCTGTGCATTACCAATACCCTGAGCTTGCATTTGATCAGCCCTCAGTGGACACTCCTTGATACGGTGATCCAATGATCCACACCTCAGACATGCCCCAGTCCTCCTCCAACACTCGCCCTGGTGGCGTCTACGACAATCAACACACGGCTGTTGTCCAGTAGCAGCAACAGGGGGCCTAGCTCTAACTGGCCCATCAGCTCTGGCCTTTTTCTGAGGCCTCTATACATAACTCGAGGGCTCTGAATCCCTCTTGTTCCTACCTCTCTCTTTATTGCGGTTTTGGCGCTCAGTGCGCTTAACCTCCTCGGCGATCTTCGCCTTCTCCACCAGTGCAGTAAAATCTCGCTCCCTCTACAGAGCTATCAGAACCCTCAGATTATCCCTAAGACCATCCTCGAAGCGGATACATCGCTCATATTTAGTTGCCACCATACCTCGCGCATAGCGGCTCAGTCGCAGAAATTCAGCCTCATACTCGGCCACTGATCTATCTCCCTAAGTCAGATTCAGAAACTCTCTCCTACGGGCATCCACGTAACTGGCCCCTACATATTTCCCCTGGAAGGCCGTCTTAAAATACTCCCAGGTCAGTCGTTCGGGCTGAGTGCCCTCCTTAACAGTGAGCCACCACTGATAAGCCTCATCCCGCAGCAGTGAGACTGCACTCTTTAATTTCTACTCAGGGGTGCAATCTAAATCATTCATAATCCTCTCTGTGGCCTCAATCCAGTACTCAGCCACATTAGGGGCAACTCCAGTGACACCCCTAAAGAGCTCAGCTCCATTAGACCGGAGTCGTTCCGTAACCGACCCTTGTCCCCCAGATCCAGTATTGGGCCCAGCGACCCTCTCCAAAATCCTTAGCATAGACTGGGACAATGCGTCGTCCCCAGCCATGCGATCTTGAGACCTAGTCTCAGTAGTAGGTGACACTGACGTCTCACTCGTATCCAAATTCGGCATGCTACCCAGTGAAGAGGACTCAGCTCGAGCTCCTCTGCGGCCTCTACCTCGGCCTCTAATACCCCGTCCGCGGATACCTCATGCGCTTATTGTCTAATCATATTTATCTGTATTAATAATTTTATGAATCAGTTACAGTTCCAGTGTTTATTAACAAATGTTTTATGTAAAACAGTATCAATTATTCAGAGTTCGTTTTGGTAAATCACAGTCTCACTACAGTTTTCAGTTTCTCTACAATATTCAGTATACACTAACTAGAGTGTTTTCAGTACAGTTTACTACCAATAATAGGTTCAGAATATACTATCCATAACAGTTTTAGTTTAAAACAAATCACGATTCGTAATACTTACGACAGATCGTGCACGGAGACTCGGTGTACCACTTACTCAATAAAAACATTTCAAATCATTTGGAAATCAATCAATTTTTCGAAAGCCCATTTTTTTATAAAACTCATAATCCACAGCCGATTTTTGTAACCTGGCTCTAATACCACTAAATGTAACACCCTAAATCTGGCCTAGACGTGATGGTCGTATCTGGCAATGTCATACGATAGTGTTTTTGAAACCTCATTGTTACGATGAAAATATTCCATGTTATTATCTTTAGTAAACCTTTGTTAGAACTTAGGAAGTCGTCTTTATCCATTTAAAACATTTGTTTTAAAACATCCCTCGTTACGGAAGCTTTAATAAAATAGTCTAGGTGATCATGCGTTTAGAAATTACTTTAACTTTTTGAAAACCGAATTTCCTACGACCAGCATATATAAATCCATAAAGTAAAATAAATAAATAAAAACCCAAACTTCAAACCAAAGTCCCAGAGGGTCCTTAAATTACAACCCAAATAATCAAATCATAAATCGTAAATTGAAAACCATGAAGTCCAAAAATTACTGTGGTCACCGCTGAGTCCTCTGTCGCACTGATCCGTCTAAGTCTGGGGGTTACCTGTGCACATTAAACAAAAAGGGTGAGTTTACGTAAACTCAGTGTGTAATCCCGTAGAAACAAACAAACAATCAGTATTCACAGTGCATAGTTGAACAGTCTTGGGCTTAAGCCCTTTTCAAAGATCGATGTGATTTGGGCCTTAGCCCATCTCAATACTGATGTCAAAAATGCAAAGAGAGCCTTAGCCCATCACAAGATGTCGATGAGCGATAATAGCTATGCAAGAGCAAAATCCTACCCAAACTAGCCTCTACACACCATCTCCGTCCAACCCTAAACTCCATTTGGGGATATAATCAACCCACCCATCCCTACACTCCAAGTAGTACCGAATGCAAGACAAAAAGAGAGTTTGCAAATGAGCAACCAAGAAATTAGGCTTAAAGCCTTTCAGTACACTTCCTCTGAATAACAACCACCAACCCAATGCAATGCAACATACAATGGATGATATGCTATTATGCAATTTCAGTACATATATTCAGTTCAGATATTAACATCCTCAGTACAGATATCATTCAGTCAATTTCACACATTTATGGGTTTAAGTAGCGCTTACCGACCCTACTGTAGGTTCACAGTCAACTTGGGTGACCCGTGCAACCTTAAAAACATTTCGATAATAATGGGCCACATGCCCATGTGATCTGCCCGTGTGGGCAACACGCCAGTGTGGCCCACTCAGCCCAAATTGGCCTTGGCTGTGTGATCTATTTTTAAAGTAACCCATGCTAGCTCAATACTCATATATGTTTTCACTATTTACTTATATGTTCATTCAAAGCTGAATACTTGAGTCATTATCACTAAATTATTTATATCTTGAGCTACAGAATTCTAAATTAAGATCCGCTTGATGTTTTTGAAACTAGACTCAAATAGCTTTCTACCATAAAAATTTCAGAATTTATAGTTTATCAAATAAGTACAGAAAAATCTTTAAAGTTATCCATATTCTACTGTTTGACAGGTTCATTCTTTCCTTACTAAAAATTATTTATCTCTTAGTACAGAATTTAGATGATGTTTCCGTTTGTTTCTCTTGAAAATAGACTCATTAAGGATTTAAATAGACTCATTAAGGATTTAAACATATAAATTTAAGCCCCTAATTATTTTTAAATTTTTTTTATGATTTTCCTAAGTCAGAATAGGGGAACCCGAAATCATTCTAACCTTGTCTCACAAAATTTATTATATCTCATGATTTACAATTCCATTGCTTACATTGTTTCTTCCATGAAAAACTAGACTAAATAAAATTTAATTTCATATTTTATTCAACCTCTAACTAAATTCCAACTATTTTTTATGATTTTTCAAAGTTAGACTACTGCTGCTGTCCAAAACTATTTTAGTGCAAAATGTTGATTTCCAAGTTTATAACACCCTTATTTCCTTTCTCTATAATTTTTTGCATCATTTTCTCTTATTTCTCTTATTTCTCGACAGCAAGCAATTTCACCTTTTCGCCGAATCCCATTTTCTACGTTTCGGGTACACACCTGGTATCGTTTTGATGCCTCATCACTCCCGAACACTTCAAGGCCTAAAATCATGATACTCAACATCAATTTAACGGATTTACAAGCGAATTGACAACCAAGAACGAATAGAAACCCAACTTACCACCAACGAAAACCCTCTGTTTAACTATTTTTAAGACGAGAACACTGAATTCACCAGTCCGAGCCTCCCCCTACGCCCAAATCACAGAGAAAAAACATTACCACCTCAGTCGCTAAGAGATTCATGACAGAAACGAAGAGAAACACTTACCGAAACTAAGCGAGCAACTGCCTGCGAAAACGAAGGAAAATAAATGGATTAAGGAAAAATCAATAAGAAGAAAAAGAAGAGAAAGATGGAAAAAACTCAGAGAATTTCGGCAAGAGGAGAGGGAGAAGAATAGACGGCAGAATTTTTTTTGGAAAAGGGAGCCAAAATTCGGTTAGGGGAAAAAATAAAATAAAAATCCTAATAACCCCCAAAATCCCTTAATCTTCTCCCCTACTTCCCACTTCACATCCACTACTCAGAATCCCCCTATTACACAACTCTATCTCGAAATCTGAGCAAAAAAATAATACCCTTGCCTGTGCAGGGATTCGAACACAAGACCTCCACCATAATAACACACCACTTAACCATCAGACCAGCAGGCCCATTCTGATGTAATTTACCCAACATTTAAACTTAAGCCCTTTAGGCCAGGTTAAGGAATTATTTATAAAAATTCTAAAATTTGCCCAAGTCATGACTTGAACTTGGGACCTCCCACACACACCCAATACACATAATCACTAAAGCAGACAGTTGTTTGTGTCACACATACACGAAATCAAAAATTAAAATTTTGGGGCGTTACATCGCCTCAAGAAATTACTAAAAGTTAATTCTAGGGACTTATACTTTCATGCATGTCTAGCTCTCCTAAACAATTAAAAATTTATGGTATGATTTGCAAACTTTATTAAGAGTAACATTATGTCATAATTTAGCTACCATAACAATTATTGAGATAATAGAACTTTATTTATACTTAGAAGTTAGCATAATTAACAAAAATTCAAATTTTTAAACAAAATATAACTTAATCATAATTGTAAGAATAATGTATCTTGAAAAACAATTTCAATTTTTGGTCCTCCTACTTAAGATGAACAATGCCCCTATTGTTAAAAACAATAGAGAGAATGAAAATATAGAAGTGAATAGATACTATAAACCAGGGGCAAATCTTAAAAGGCACAAAAAGTAGAGGGGTTTGAATGGAGTTTAAGGAAACTTTGAGGGCTATTTTGCAAGAATAAAAATCAGCAAAAATCAGCTGTACAGAACCCGATCCTGAAGCTTCCATCTGATTTTCCTGCTGTGGACACTCTCTAATATGATGCTCCAAAGACCCACACCTCAGACAAGCCCCTATCCTCCTCCAACACTCACCCGGATGGTGCCTACCATAATCTCCACATGGCTGAATCCCAGTAGGCGCGACAAGAACCCTCACTCTAACAACCCATCAGGTCTGGCCCATTTCTTAGGCCTCTGAAAAGAACTAGAGGGCTTCGAATCTCTTTTATTCTTGCCTCTCTCTCGGTCCCTATTTTGGCGCTCCACCTGCTAAACCTCTTTGGTGATCTTTACCTTATCTACCAGAACTGTAAACTCTCGCTCCCTCTGTAGAGCAATCAACACCCTCAAATTATCCCTCAGACCATCCTCAAAGCGAACACATTTCTCGTACTCAGACACCACCATGCCTTGAGCAGAGCGGCTCAACCTCAAAAACTCGGCCTCATACTCGGCCACAAATCTATCACCTTGCGTGAGATTCATGAACTCACGCCTACAAGCATCCACATAGCTCGCCCCGACATACTTCGCCTGAAAGGCAGTCTTGAAGAAGTCCCAGTTCAAACAATCAGGCTGAGTACCCTCCTCAACCGACAACCACCACTAATATGCCTCGTCGCGAGGTAAAGAGACTGCACCCTTAAGTTTCTACTTGGGAGTATAGTCTATACCATTCATGATCCTCAAGGTGGTCTCCAACCAATACTCAGCCACAGTAGGGGCGACTCCAGTGGCACCCCTAAACAACTCAGCACCATTTGACCGGAGTCACTCAGTTACCGACCCACGGCCCCCAGATTCAGAATGGGGTCAAATGATCCTCTCCAATACCCTCAAAATGGCTTGGGACAGTGCGTCATCCCCAGCCGAACGGCTTTGAGACCTAGTCTCAGTAGCAGGCAAAACCGGTGTCTCACTCGTATCTAAATTTGGCATACTGCCCAGAGAGAAAGACTCAGCTTGAGCCCCCTACGGCCTCTACCACAGCCACGAATACCACATTCGCGAGTTCCACGAGCGCTCATCTTATATTTCAAATTTTGTCTACATTATAAAATTTTATGTATTAGTTCCAGTATTTATTAATAGATATTTTATGGGTAAATAATCAGAAGTTCAGAAATGTTTTCAGAGGTTTCAGTCTCTAACTATCTCAGTACAGTTTCAGAAAGTACTCACTACAGTGTTTCCAGAGTATTTTATCTAAGTTCAAAAATACTTACAGGATCGACGCCAGAGACTCGGTGTACCACATACTTCCTTAAATTATCCAAATTATTTGAAAACCAATTCTTTTTGAAACAAAATTTTGGAACCCAAAATTCACAGTCCGAGTTTTGCAACCTGACTCTGATACCACTAAATGTAACACCTCAAACCCGGCCTAGACGTTATGGCCGAATCTGGTAATGTTACAATAGAAGGGTTTTGAAAACAGTGCAAATCCATTGAAGCTTTGTAACCCATTTTCTTTATTAAAACTTTTATTGGAAATTTTATTTAATTAATTTATTTGCCAAATCATAATTTACAGTAGAAGTCTTAAAAGCGTTATATTTTGGAAACCCAGCTCGTATTTTCAGAAAAAATATTTGTTTTCGTAAAATCGAGATTGCAGTCAGACATCGCAATAAAAGAATAAAAATGCATCCAAAACCAGATTAAAAACCAACAGTCCGAAGAGTCAAATAAATACAAAACTCCCCGAAATAGTCCTTAATTTAATTAAAACAAATATTTAAGGTCAGTTTATGATCTCGTGGTCACTGTGAGACTCCGTCGCACCGATCCGCCTAAGTCTGTGGATTACCTGAAAAGAACAGACAAACAAACGTGAGTTTTCGTAAACTCAGTGTGTAACCCAATAGAAATAGACACGCATTACAAACAGATATCAGATACACAATCAGATTCAGATTTAGACTCGGACTAAAGTCATTTACAGATACAGATATAGATAGCAGATAAACAGAACAGATACAGTGAGTCTTACCCCCATCCTCTACACACCATCTCCGACCATTCCATCACACCATGTGGGGTTAAAAACACCCACCCATCCCTACACACCATATAGTGTCAATGCGACACATTACAGATAATATGCATTCAAGCTGTCAGAATATAGGCGAAATGTTGCCATACAAATCACTTCCTCCACATATACAAACCCCACCCCAAATTCAGATACAATAATAACAGATTCAACATGCTTGCTTAAATAGTACAGTCAGACATACATTTAGTATCCTACTCATATCAATCTATCAGAAAATCATAGCATAGAAAATAGGGTTTGGATAGCCCTTACCGACCCTACGGTAGGCCCACAATCAATCAGAACGACCTTTACAACCCTAGGGAAAATTTCAGAGTTATGGGCCCACATGCGCGTGTAGGCCCACATGCCCAGATTGGCCTTGCCTGTGTGGCCCACACGGCCTAGCCCAAAATCCACACGCCCGTGTGGCATGCTCGTGTGCACGCCCAACTTGGCCTAGCCTGTGTGGCCCACACAACTACACTAAAGCCACCACATGGCCGTGTCTTGCGCAAGGCCATGCCTTCGTCAACCACATGGTTATGTCTCGCACACGGCCAACCACACGGCCAGGCACATGCCCGTGTGGCATTGACAAAATAGTTTTTCGGCTTTTGCCAAAGTTTGATTTTCTACGTTTTGGGTACACACCTAGTATATTTTTTATGCGGAAATAATCCCGAGCCGAACAACACCCAAAATCTCCAAGCGATTCAGACTACGATTCTGCAAGAGGAGGGCCCCCAATCTTCACGTTTCTCTGCTGTCAAAAACTCTAAATCAACTAACGGAAAGAAAGCATAAAGATCGATTTGAGCAACTTAAGAAACAACTACCCCAATCCACACGAACTCACCCCTAACACTTACCAAATCGCACAAAGCACCGAGGAACAAAAAAATTGAAATTGAATGACAGAATTTTGATAGAATTTCAAACGCAAGAAAGCAATAGTTTTTAGCTAGAACAAGAAGAGAACGTAAAAAAAAAATTGGGAATTAGCAAGAGAGAGAAAATGAAAATAATTAAAAAGATTTTGATAATAAAAAAAATTAAAGATATCCATACAATCCCTTATTTTTCTCCCACAAATCTCACTACTCATAACTCCCTCAGAATTTTAGCCCCACTAAAACTCTATCAGATAACTGAGCAAAAATTAATATCCACGCTTGCGTAGGGATTCAAACACAAGACCTCCAACACACCAACTCCCTTACTACTCGAACCAGCAGGCTCATTCTGATATGGATTAACAAAAAATTTTATAAAAGTCCAATTAATAGGGGTAAGGCTTGGATCAGAAAAAAAAAATAACAAAATTTGGCAAAGGTGAGACTTGAACCCAATACCTCTCAAACACACCCAGAACATTTAACCACTAAAGCAGACAGATATTTGTGTCAGATATTTACAGAAATTGAAATAAATTATTAAAGGCGTTACATGGATAGCTAGCCTGTGTGCCCCCACACGGTCCAACACCCTCCCATGTGCTTGCCCGTGTGTCTTACACGGCCTGACACACACCCGTGTCACTTGCCCTATGGTCCTAATCAGCAATCAGTGAGTTATACGGCCTAGACACACGCCTGTGTCATTGGCCCGTGTGAACCCTGCATAGCACAAAACCACAGACGGCCTGAACACACGCCCGTGTGCCTAGCCTGTGTGCCTCCAACCATCATGAACAATGAGTTACACGGTCGTGTGGCGTCAATAGTCGCATTTTTTGATGACTAAAATTCGAAGAGGAATGGGTTTTCGATACCCATCTGATACGGAATCGATGCAGGAGCAACAAGGATGAATTACCGTCTCTAAATGACAAGCAATTGCCCAACAAATGATTAATTGGCAGTCAAATTGATAAAAACCAACATTCCAAAATAAATGTTGCGTTGAAGAACTTTCGACACCAAAACTTTTAAATCGAACTTACCGGCCAACGAATTAACTAAAACGAGAAGTCAGACCCCGTACAGAATCAGTGTAATGTAACATAACAAAAAGAAAGGTCACTTGACAATAAAGAACCAAAATGAAGAAACTGAAGAACAGAAAAAAAATGACAAAAAATGTCACAGAAAAAGAAAGAATAAAATGAAAATAAAAGAATCGGATGTTTCTGGAAGGTTTTAAATAACCAATCGAAACTAACTAACTTTTAATGAAATTTAAAAATAAAACATTCCCTATTGCTTTCACCGAGATTCAAACACAAGACCAAGGATTATACAGAAGCTTAACCATTAAACCAGCAAGCTCATTCTTAACATTAATTGACCGAATTTAACTTATAAGCCAAACGTTCAAGGGTAAGGGTTTAAGCAAAATAACAAAATTTCCAGAAACAGGATTCGAACCCAAAACCTCACACATACCAAGCAAACTTGACCAATAAACCAAATCAATTTACTTGTCAAAATTTCCAAGATCTAAACTCATAATCAAGGGATGACCACTCTTTGTTTTAAAACCCCATTTCTTCTAACCCATTTTTTGGGATGTTACATTGCCAATAAAAATAAAAAGAAGAATAAACATCATATGTATTATGAATATCTTATTAAGTGGATGTCCATCAATATCAAGACAAGTTTTAATGTACTTTAAATTCTAATAATCATTAGAATTAGATCTCTACTTCATTTATACTTCTTATGCCTATAAATAGAGACTTGGAAAAACTTTGCAAATATTTTGATTGATCAATAAAATATGCTCTCTCTTTTGCTCTCATATTTTCTTTTTTCTTTATTTTCTATCTTTTTATTTTATAACACGTTATCAACACGATTATTTTTTAATTATTTTTCTCCATAAGTCACAAAAATATCCCGAATTTTACTATTGTCGATTGCCTCCTAGAGTTGCTACTATTTCAATTGAGGCTTGCACACTATGGGTAGTCATTAGAGCTTTTAACCACTCAGTACTCATGATAATAGCCAGGGTGATAACAATGATGTTAAAGAATCTAAGGTGTATTTTACTATGATTTATTTATTATATCATGTTTATTATAATTGGAGACTAATCATGATAGATAGATTTTGATTTGAGATCAACGCATGTTTTACGATGATGATTATGAAATGAAGAATCAATGGAGACGTTTAGAAGTCTGTCCTACCAGATTTGTTGCATTCCCCAAAGCTAATGCAAACATAAAGAAAATAAAAGATATAATCATAGACCACTAAAAGTGGAAACATGGTAATAAATAAGAGAATAATGAGAGTTCTCAAGATAACTCTTCAAAGGGTAAAGATAACCTATGTTAATCAATGTGATATGAAAGATTATTGGCCACATATGTGGTGTACGCCCCAATATTTTGTTTCTGTTAATATTCTTTAAGGAAGGATATGAGAATGTAGTAATGAATTCTATTATTACAGATAGAAAATATTTATCTTATTTGGTACTGAAACAAATAAATATTATTCCAATATTTGATATTACAAAATTAGTTGAAAGCTTCAAAAGAGCTAATATATCAATATCTAAAAAGCACAAAATTTGTGATGGTTAATGCGTTAGTTTTAAAATATATTCATTATAATGGATATCATATTGGGATTATGAATGGAGAAAAGATTATATTTCATATGAATCAAAAAAGGATTGGGTTATTGATTTATATTTATTACTCTTGTTATAAATTGAATTGATCGTGACTATCTTTGTAATCTTCTTTTGTCATCATCCCCGTTAAGGGGTTGAAAGTGAAATATTTGACTGTGAAAGATCAACTTATAAGCAATAGAATATGGTAAATCTATCTAAATCTCGTTATGGTTGGATGAACCTGAAGTTGCAAGTTTTTTTAAAACTGTGAGTGTAACTCTACAGTATTCAGAATAAGTTCTCAATTAAAATTATATGGAAAAATATTACTGATGAGAACCTTGCAAGAGAGAACTTATTCAACTTTTCATGATTCAAATGTGCTCCTCTTACAGTAGCAATATCATGAAAAAATTTACTTATGATTGAACAAAAGCTTTTAACCACAAAACATAACCATTCCCTGAAGAGAATGTAACAATATGTCATAAATTCAAAAGATATAATCTTTGACGTGGATGTAGTAAATTGGACTACAATAATAGTCATGGAGGATGGTCGTAATAAAATTTCTCACTACCAGAAGTAGAAAAATAAAGAAAGTAAGAAAAGAACAAGAATTTCCAATAGCTTTTTAAGAAGAGAGACAATTTATTTATGAAGAGTCATTGGTTATGGTAACCTATTGTACATTTGAAAAATAAGATCCACTCTCAAAATTTGCTATTAATAGATTTTGATCGGATTCAAAGTCTACTACTGAACTTTAATTGGTAATTTAACTTATGTGACATTGTTTAAAGGTTGTCATTTGGCACCATGAAATTAGTTGCCTTATTAAATTCATATTAATAAGAAAAAAACGATAAATCTTTTATACTAAAGTTAAAAATTTGTCAAATATAAGAATATTTTTTTTATCAAACAAGCAATTTAATAAATAGTTTGTTATTATCATAATTAACAAATATATATTCTAAATCAATAAAATAATTAACGTATATATAATTATTTTTAGAAAGGAAAAGAACTTATTTTACGAATACATATAGGTAGACATTTTAGAGTTTGATAGTCAAAGTAAGGTTTCTCTTGGTTAACAAGATTTAGGGTCGGCTTGGATAGCATAGAGCAATTGAATAAAAGTGTAATTATTAAGGTAGTAATTATATTTTTTGTAATTTTAGAGAATTATAATTCTATAGACATGTTTGGTTGACAGAGTGTAATTACATTGTAATTTCTAATTTCATGTTTGGTAGTACAAATTGTTATTACACAATTACGTATTTTCTATTTTTAAAAAAGATTAATTACTATAAAAATTATTAGTATGATAAAAATAACTTCTAAACAAATAACAATAATTAAAACCAAATCATCATATGTATTATATTAGTCTAAAAAAGTAGTTGATAATATGCTTGCCAATAAAAATAACAAGAAGAATAAACATCAGATGCAATTTTATCTAATCATTCTAGTGTAAAAAAAAAAAAAAACCCTTTTCTATTTACATAATTAGCATCAATCTTGTAATATTTGAGTTCATAGTCCAAATAACTTTTAGCTTTCAAAGTGTGTAGGATGTCAATTTAGGTCCAAGAGTAAAAGGAAGGATGAGTGAGCTGTCAAACCAGGAGCCCAATAAGCCAACAAAGCTGCCAAGGCCGAAACACACTCGATGTCGTGATGAAGAGCGTCTTGTAGTCACGATGATGCGATGAAGAAATGGGAAGAATGGCACAGGGGCAACGTCGTGATGAGCAACACTGTAACACCCCAAACCCGGCCTAGTCGTTATGGCCGAATCTGGCGAGTCACATTGAAGTGTTTTTCGAAAACCATGTTTCCATTGAAAACCCTTCTTGAAATTTAAAACTTCTTGCCATTCAAAACTTGTACAAAACCTCAATTTGCATTTGTTTATTTTCAATCGTGGTTTATTAAAAACTTATTAAGTTTGAAAAAAATCGCTTATAAAGACGATTGCCATGTTTGTTACTGTTTGTTTCTTAGTTAATTAAAATTCGCGGAAGCTACTATAATAAAAATCATCTTGCAGTTTGAAAATGCGTGTTTGTCTTCAAAACAATTATTACTTTTTTTTAAAACTTGTTTGTATCAGGTTGGCAGTTCAAAATAAGAAATTAAAAACCCAATAAAAAAGAAAATTAAATCCACCAAAGGCCTTATTACCAAAATCAATAGCCCAATATAAAAGAAATATATAAGTCTAAAACAACCATCAGCGAAAGTGTGGCCACCTCCGAGTCCCTCGCGGCTCCAAATCGTCTAAGGCTGGGGATTACCTGAAAGGTTAAAAACGGGGTGAGTTTACGAAAACTCAGTGTGTAATCCCCTTATTAAAGAAATAGTCAGTATACAGAAACAGAATCAATCTGGGCCTGAGCCCTTTAACAGTAACAGTACAGTGTGGGCCTTAGCCCATTACAGTAACGGTGGTAATTAGGCCTTAGCCCCCATCAGCCACGGTTGGGCCTTAGCCCATATCAAATGTCACATATCACATCTATCTGGGCCTAAGCTCATCTCAATAACAGAATTAGTATCTGCAATGCATAAATACCCATACCAACCCTGCACTCCGTCTCTCGTCCAACCCTGTACTCTTGTGGGGATTAAATCGACCCACCCACCCCTACACTCCTTATGTAGCACCGGTTGCAGCACTAACCAATATTGCAACAGAGCTGCCAATCACAAAATCGGCTTAAAGTCGTCGGTGGGTCCACAGTCGTCTCATGCGACCCGTGCGACCCTCACATATCAATCACTTCCTCCAATACAAGATCCCAATCCCATACAGTATGTCGTGTATGCAGTATGCCATGCTCAGAATCAGTCATATCATTCACAGTTAAGTCAATCAAATCATAGTCATACAATCACAGTCAGATCAGTCAAATCGTAGCACAAATCAGTCATTTACCCTCGAGGGGCAAAATAGTCATTTACCCTCTAGGGGCATTACGGTCATTTTACCCTATGGGGACATTACGGTCATTTTACCTTATGGGGTATTACGGTCAATTTACCCTATGGGGGCATTACGGTCATTTACCCTCTAGGGGCATTACGATCATTTTACCCTATGGAGACATTACGGTCATTTTACCCTATGGGGGTATTACGGTCAATTTACACTATGGGGGTATTACGGTCATTTCACCCTATGGGGGTATTACGATTATTTTACCCTATGGGGGTATTACGTTCATTTCACCCTATAGGGGTATTACGGTCATTTTACCCTATGGGGGTATTTCGATCATTTCACCCTATGGGGGTATTTCAGTCATTTTACCCTATGGGGGTACTACGATCATTTTACCCTACAGGGGCATTATGATCATTCTACCCTACAGGGGTATTTCGATAATTCTACCCTACAGGGGTATTTCAATAATTTTACCCTACAGGGGTATTTCGGTTATTCTACCCTACAGGGGTATTTCGGTAATTCTACCCTACAAGAGTATTTCGGTAATCTTACCTTAATAGTCAACAATGTGAATGGGCCCAAGGCCCAATATGTGGCCCATGTGGGCCCACATGCCCGTGTGGCCCGGTAAGCCAAGAAACGACCTTAACCATGTGAATGACACAGTCGGATCCAATAATTTCCACATGTCCTTGAGATTTGCCTGTGTAGGGCCTACGAGCCCATGGGGTCCACTCGACCCATTTCGGCCCAACGTGGCCCAAAACGGCCTAAGCCCATGAGATCGCTCATGGTAGCCTCTACAGTCAAACGCCAATGTTTCGTGGGCTCGGATTACCATACGTGCGATCGCCCGCCCGTGTGGCATTAAGTGCCGCATTTTCTGGCTTTTTGGCTTTTACCGAATTACGGTTAAGACAGTATGGATACACACATGATTGCGAAATGTAAGAATGACCCACAAGAACTCCAACCTACATTCAATCAAGGCAATCCATTAATCATTTGTCAATCGGGTTAATCGAATCCCAATCAACTTATCAAAAATAGCCTCTACCGAAAATACTTGTCCAATAGATTACCTCTCCCTTGACTAGATCAGTCGGTTGTGGTTGCCCACTTGATCCAGAGATTGGTGCAGCCACCCTGCCATACCACGGTAGAAAATCCCAAACAGTGACACTTTACGCTGCTTAAATTTGGGGGCAGGGGCTATGTGCCCATTCTCAACTCGCACCATTCCTGATCCTCCCTCAGAATGGCTACTACTCGGCACCATTGATATCTCTTTATGCAACATATTATCGAAACCTCCATTTCTCTTCTAGAGATTTTAGAACCCTAAGAACAAAATAAGCGTGGCTTGGAAACACAGTGCTAATGAAATAACTCACTTGGAAAAAGTTGGAAGACTTACCAAAATTGATGATGATGGAATCAGTTGGAATAGTTTAGGTATATTCGACCAAGCACAATAGGGAAAGATGATAAACTGAACGTACACAAAAAGCCTTATGAAGAATTCGGCTATGATTGGAAGAAGTGGAAAGCAGAGAAGAAGAAGATGGAGAGTAGGTTCGGTTTAGAAGGGAGGCCGAAAGGAGAAGGATTCAGAAGTAAAAGAAGAAGTAGAACCAAGAGTGAGAGAGGAAAGGGAATTCGGCAAAGAAAGAAAAAGAAACCAAAAAGAAGGTTACCTATGTGGAAATTGTAAGAAGGAGGAAAGTAGTGGAAATTTTGGTCACTTCAATAGCTTACACGCAAACCCGAAAGGAACCCCGAATGGTAGAAAAAACCCAAAGAACATTCTGCACCTTCCTTTCAACCCTCTCCAAACCGAACAAAGAATTGCCTTGTGCTGAAAAATGCTCCCTCACTTCCCCTTAGCCGAATTTCACTAAGCCTTAGAGTCCCAATCAGCCACAACACCCTACCAACCTCCCATTTTCGAATTTCCTTGATTTTCTCCCCAATCTCCTCCTTGATTTCCTCCACAAAAGCCTCCAAGACCAATTCAAACTTCACCTGACAGATTTCAGTCTAACTCCACTTCTCATGCTGCAAGTAAATAAAATAAATACTCCCTTGTGCATTATGAGACTCGAACTTGAGCTCCCTTGCAACCTTGAACATGCCACTTACCACTGGACCACAAGTTCCTCTTGTGTCATGATTTCACCAAAAATATTTATAAATATTTCAAGCTAAGGCCGAGATTCACTTAAGAATAAAAAGCAAAAATTTTGCTAAAGCCCAGGTTTGAACCCAGGACTTCTCCAACACTCCCAACTCTTCCTAAATCGCTTAGCCACTAAAGCAAACAAGCAATTTGTCATTTCCTTGCACACATATTTTTTTTATGTGTAGTCTCCTAGCTGATCCCACGCTCAAGGCCCATTCCTTCTAGGCCCAAATTCGGGGCGTTACAATTCATCCCTCCTTAAAGAAATTTCGTCCTCGACATTTCCAACTGTCAGAATAGTCACACAACCCAGACTTCACCACCACGCTCCCGCTGCGCACTCTGATTTCAAAACATTATTACAGCCTCGTGAACCACGTTCGCATGTATCTCTTGTGTCCATTGTCTATTCATTTTTTATCAGAACTAACAGTTCTATGCAAATCAAAGTTTCACTACAGTTTCAGTCCCCTATAGTTTCAGTTTGCTCTATCTACAGTGGTATAGTCTAATTTCTAAAGTAGTCATAGTATTTCCTAACTTACCGCATTTCTATTTCTAAACATAGAAAGTATTCAAAAAACTTACGGATTCGACGCTGGAGACTCGGTGTGCCACACTTTTCAGAAAAAGTATCTCTAATCACTTCACATATTCGAAAACAAGCTTTTGAAATCCAAAAATTTGAAAACCCATTCCACAGCCGAGTTTTGTAACCTGGCTCTGATACCACTGAATGTAACACCCCAGACCGGCCTAGACGTTATGGCCGAATCTGGCGTGTCACATTGAAATGTTTTTCGAAAACCATGTTTTCATTAAAAACCCTTCTTGAAATTTAAAACTTCTTGCCATTCAAAACTTGTACAAAACCTCGGTTTGCGTTTGTTTATTTTTAATCGTGGTTTACTAAAAAGTTATTAAGTTTGAAAAAATTGCTTATTAAGACAATTGCCATGTTTGTTACCATTTTTTTCTTAGTTAATTAAAATTCACGGAAGCTACTCTAATTAAAATCATCTTGCAGTTTGAAAATGCGTGTTTGTCTTCAAAACAGTTATTAGTTTTTTTTTTAAACTTGTTTGTATCAGGTTGGCAGTTCAAAATAAGAAATTAAAAACCCAGTCAAAAAGAAAATTAAATCCACCAAAGGCCTTATTACCAAAATCAATAGCCCAACATAAAAGAAATATATAAGTCTAAAAAAACCATCAGCGAACGTGTGGCCACCTCCGAGTCCCTCGAGGCTCCAAATCGTTTAAGGTTGGGGATTACCTGAAAGGTTAAAAACGGGGTGAGTTTACAAAAACTCAATGTTTAATCCCCTTATTAAAGAAACAATCGAGATCTGAAACATAATTATTCGGGCACAGGCCCTTTAACAATAATAAGATGCAGTGTGGGCCTTAGCCCATTACAGTAACGGTGACAATTGTGCCTTAGCCCCCATCAGTCGGGGTTGGGCCTTAGCCCATATCAAATGTCACATATCACATCTATCTGGGCCTAAGCTCATCTCAATACCAGAATTAGTATATGCAATGCATAAATACTCATACCAACCCTGCACTCCGTCTCCCGTCCAACCCTGCACTCCTGTGGGGATTAAATTGACCCACCCAACCCTACACTCCTTATGTAGCACCGGTTGCAGCACTAACCAATATTACAGCAGAGCTGCCAATCACATAATCGGCTTAAAGCCGTCGGTGGGTCCACAGTCATCTCATACGACCTGTGCGACCCTCACATATCAATCACTTCCTCCAATACAAGATCCCAATCCCATGCAGTATGTCGTGTATGCAGTATGCCATGCTCAGAATCAGTTATATCATTCACAGTTAAGTCAATCAAATCATAGTCATACAATCACAGTTAGATCAGTCAAATCGTAGCACAAATCAGTCATTTACCCTCGAGGGTCAAAATAGTCATTTACCTTCCAAGGGCATTACGGTCATTTTACCCTATGGGGACATTACAGTCATTTTACCCTATGGAGGTATTACGGTCAATTTATCCTATGGGGGCATTACGGTCATTTACCCTCTAGGGGCATTACAATTATTTTACCCTATGGGGACATTACGGTCATTTTACCCTATGGTGGTATTACCGTCAATTTACCCTATGGGGGTATTACGGTCATTTCACCCTATGAGGGCATTATGGTTATTTTACCCTATGGGGGTAATACGGTCATTTCACACTATGGGGGTATTTCGGTCATTTTCCCTTATGGGGGTATTTCGGTCATTTTACCCTATGGGGGTATTACGGTCATTTTACCCTATGGGGGTAGTACGGTCATTTCACCTTATGGGGGTATTACAATCATTTTACCTTATGAGGGTATTTCAGTCATTTTACCCTATGGGGGTATTTCGGTCATTTTACCCTATGGGGGTTTTACGGTCATTTTACCCTACAGGGGCATTACGGTTATTCTACCCTACAGGGGTATTTCGATAATTCTACCCTACAGGGGTATTTCGGTAATCTTACCTTAACAGTCAATAGTGTGAATGGGCCCAAGGCCCATTATGCGGCCCATGTTGGCCCACATGCCCATGTAGCCCGCTAAGCCCAGAAATGACCTTAGCCATGTCTTCGACACAGCCGGATCAAATAATTTCCACATGTCCTTGAGATTTGCCCGTATAGGGCCCAGAGCCTATGGGGCCCACTCAGTCCATTTTGGCCCAACGTGGCCCAAAACGGCCTAAGCCCATGAGATCGCTCATGGTGGCCTCTACAGTCAAACGCCCATGTTTCATGGGCTCGGATTACCATACATGCGATCGCCCGCCCGTGTGGCATCAAGTGCCGTATTTTTTGACTTTTTGGCTTTTGCCGATTTACGGTTAAGACAGTGTGGATACACACCTGATTGCGAAATGTAAGAATAACCCACGAGAACTCCAACCTACATTCAATCAAGGTAATCCATTAATCATTTGTCAATCGGGTTAATCGAATCCCAATCAACTTATCAAAAACAGCCTCTACCGAAAATACTTGTCCAACAGATTATCTCTCCCTTGACTAGATCAGTCGGTTGTGGTTGCCCACTTGATCCAGAGATTGGTGCAGCCACTCTGCCGCACCCCGGTGGAAAATCCCGAATAGCTGACACTTTATGCTGCTTAAATTTTGGGGCAGGGGCTACGTGCCCATTTTCAGCAGGCACCATTCCTGATCCTCCCTCAGAATGGCTACTACTCGCCACCATTGATATCTCTTTATGCAACATATTATCAGAAACCTCCATTTCTCTTCTAGAGATTTTAGAACCCTAAGAATAAAATAAGCGTGGCTTGGAAACACAGTGCTAATGAAATAACTCACTTGGAAAAAGTTGGAAGACTTACAAAAATTGATGATGATGGAATCGGTTGGAATAGTTTAGGTATATTCGGCCAAGCACAATAGGGAAAGATGATAAAATGAACGTACACAAAAAGCCTTATGAAGAATTCAGCTATGATTGGAAGAGATTGGAAAGCAGAGAAGAAGAAGATGGAGAGTAGGTTCGGTTTAGAATGGAGGCCGAAAGGAGAAGGATTCAGAAGGAAAAGAAGAAGCAGAACCAAGAGTGAGAGAGGAAAGGGAATTCGACAAAGAAAGAAAAAGAATCAAAAAAGAAGGTTTCCTATGCGGCAATTGTAGGAAGGAGGAAATTAGTGGAAATTTTGGTCACTTCAATAGCTAAAACGCAAAACCGAAAGGAACCCCGAATGGTAGAAAAATCCCAAAGAACATTCGGCACCTTCCTTTCGACCCTCTCAAAACCGAACAAAGAATTGCCTTGTATCGAAAAATGCTCCCTCACTTCCCCTTAGCCGAATTTCACTAAGCCTTAGAGTCCCAATCAGCCACAACACCCTACCAACCTCCCATTTTTGAATTTCCTTGATTTACTCCACAAAACCCTCAAGACCAATTCAAACTTCACCTGACAGAGTTTCAGTCTAACTCCACTTCTCATGCTATAAGGAAATAAAATAAATACTCCCTTGCGCATCATGAGACTCAAACTTGAGCTCCCTTGCAACCTTGAACACGCCACTTACCACTGGACTACAAGCTCCTCTTGTGTCATGATTTCACCAAAAATATTTAAAAAGCCTTCAAGCTAAGGTCAAGATTCACTCAAGAGCAAAAAGAAAAAAATTTTCTAAAGCCCAGGTTTGAACCCAGGACTTCTCCAACACTCCCAACTCTTCCTAGATCTCTTAGCCACAAAAGCAAACAAGCAATTTGTCATTTCCTTGCACACATAATTTTTTTTTGTGCAGTCTCCTAGCTGATCCCACGCTCAAGGCCCATTCCTTCTAGGCAGAAATTCGGGGCGTTACAAACACTTCTATGTCTCGATGACATGACATTGGGCAACCGAATTGAAGCTGGTTTCCTTGGATGACACATTTGGGAAATTTCCTTGGACGACACATTTACCATAATTTGATATGGAAAATTAAACTTTCCTGGTATACTTAAGGAGCTTATTATCAAGAAAATTAACGTCTTTTTCATATATTTTTTTGTAATTTTTAGATTTTTAATAAGTGTAAATGTCTCGTTTTTACTCATTTTGTGACCCAATTTGGCCAATGGTGTCATTGGGGAGCCTAACATGTGGTTGAGTGGTGTAGGGATGTGTTAGAGGTTGAAAACGAGTGAAAACAACACCAAAGGAAAGGGTATCATGATATCCATACCTTGGAATCACGATACCTCCAACAGGATTGAAGATTGGAGACCACCCTTTAGTGGTATTGCGATATCCACTTCAAGTATCGTGATATCCACCTTCAAAGAAGACCCCCAAGGTTCGGAACTGGCTGAGGTTGTAACACCCTAAAATTTGAGGGTTAGAAGTTTTGACATTAGTGGTCAGGGTCTGAGAGAAAGGTGTGCTTTTGTGTTTAGACTTGCGGGTAAGTGACAGAATGGGTTTACTAGTCTGGTGGTTTAGTGGGTGTTAGTATACCTCAGGGTTCTGGGTTCGAGTCTTTCTATGAGCGTTTTGGGAGAAGTATTTTTATTTAGTTTTGTTTTAAGTCAAAATGTTATTTTTTTTTACTTATTATGTTATTTTTATTTTTTATTTTTTATTTTTTGCTGGACGTTTCTTCTTTTTCTATTTTTTCTTCCTTCTTGGTCTTCTTTCTTTTTGCCTTTGCTCTTTATTTTTGAAAACGATTTACGCTGGGCATATTCAGAAGAATTTTGTTCCTCTGCCCGTCAAAACAGGTGTGGGTTTTGTATCTCCTTCAATTTTATTTGCAAAATTTATCTCGATTTTGTGAAAAGTCGACAACATGGGTGTGAATGTTCGTAACTTGTTAATTTTGTTGTTATATCACTGTGTAATGCGTAGAATTAGCATGATTTGGCGTGTTTTTGAATTATCGAGGGTTGGAGAGTGCTTCGTGGCTGAAAGCACGTTTTCGGGGCTATTTTTAGGGTGGTTTCATGGCCACTGGGGTTTCCACACGGGCGTGTGCCAGTTCACACGATCGTGTGCTTTTGGGAATTAGGGTTTCCGGGCCAATTTTGGTGCCACACGGCCGTGTGGCCGACATGGGGATTTTGTCGTTTCTCACACGGCCGTATCCCTCGGGCACACGGGCGTGTGAGTTTGGGGATTAGGGTTTGAGTGATTTGGTGTCACACAGCCTGGCCACACAGCCGTGTGACTAATTTGGGAATTAGGGATTTCACACGGGCGTGTGTTTCGGGATACACGGCCGTGTCTGGTGGGCACACGGGCGTGTGAGCCCCTCACACGGTTGTGTCAGCCCTGTACTCGAATTTAGTACCAATGGACAGAGAGTTACACGACCTATTCCCACGGCCATGTCCCTAGTCCACACAGGCGTGTGCTTCAGTCACACGGCCGTGTGCCTCTCTTCACACGGGCATGTGCCACAGTCACACGGTCGTGTGCCCCTTTTTACACGGGCTTGTGACCTACCACACGGCCTAGGCATGTCTGCACGGCCAGAGTACACGGGCGTGTGGCTCTAAGACACCTATTTTAATTCTGTGTGTTTTGATCTGAGCATTTGTTTGTGTGATTTGCCTTGGCTGATCTTTAGTCAGGGTGGCTAAGAATTCTGATCTGGGCTTCGGCCTGAGTGTATCTATGACTATCATGTGAGATGTGTGAATCTGAATCTGTTTTGTTGGGTGTGTGTGTGTATAGCTATTCTGTCTGACTGTTTGATAATGTGTCACTATTCTATGAGATTGAATGCATACATGCATTTGCATAAACTGTTTTGGGTTGGGTTGTGAAGAGAAGGGAGACTGATTTTAATCTGATCTGGCAGTTTTACTCCGACTTATACGTACAGCGATTCATCGCATTGTACCGCACATGCGTCAGCTTTGTTGCGCACTACTATCTGATCTGGTAGTTTAACTGTAACATGTCGGTACATCGGATTACCGAATTGCATCAGATTATACGTCGTCGCTCACCTCTGCTGCGTCGTTATCTAATCTGGCGCTTTAAATCGTGACTTGCACTGCATACACGGTCTACCGCATTTCACAGTACAACATATACGCCAGCTCTGCTGCGTATTATTATCTGAGTGGCTTAGTCCACATATGTGGTGTGTAGGGTTGGATGGGCCCTCCGAGGTCCTAATTGGTGTGATTGGTTGGATGAGCTTTAACAGCTCTTATGAGGTGTGATCGGGAGACGGAGAGGTGTGTTGGTTGGATGGGTGGGTGGGTTATATTTTCTGACTGCATTTCATATGCATATTTTTCTGTGTGTTCTGGGTTTATGAATATATGTCTGTGTTCTGTTTTCTTAACAACCGTGTGTACGTGTTCTGTGTATTTGGTGTGCTCTACTCGATTGCGTTTGGCATCTGTTTCTGCTCATGACCGTAAGTCTTTTACACCGCTGAATTAAATTATGAGTTGCTGCCTTTAGTCTTGATTCGAACTCATACTGAGCTCGAGTAGCTCACCCCCTCTTAGTGTTTCCTTTTCAGGTACACTTTTGAATTCTGGCGCTGGGCTCGGTATGCGGAGGTCTCAGACAGTCTCAGAGAAAATTCAGTAAACGTTATATGTTCAGTTTCTATTTTATCATTCAGAGTTTTAAAATGTAAGGTTTTATAATACCGTGGTACAGATTTCGAGATAAGTTTTAATTTGTTTTAATTCCGCTTATTATATACTAAACTTAACTGTATTTCAATTTTCTATGTTTAAATGATTAAATGTTTTGATTCGACATGAAAATTATTTTGTAAAAATTTACCTACAATCACTTCGGTGATCAATGTAGCATCTGAGATTCGGTCTAAACTTCTAGGCAGGGTTTCGGGTGTTATAGAGGTATCACAATATCCTCTTTTGGGTATCATGACACCGACATCGTGAAGGGGGCAAAATTAGACACAAAGGGTAGTCTTTGTCCACCCGATCCACCAATCACTCAAGGCCTGTGTAGGGGCAATTTTGGTAACGAAAATTCCTCAGCATTCAACCTAAAACAACCAATTTTAGCTGCAGAGGAGAGACACACACATTAGTTTAGCTCTTAGCGTTAGTTTCTCTAGGTTTTCTCTTAGTTTTTCTATAACTTTTCTAGGGGAGGATTTAGATGTAAGTGTTCTTTAAGTAGAAATGTGAGATTTCTATACTTAGAGAAAAATATAGTGTGATTCACTTGTTGTATTAATAATTAAAGATAGTGAAATTATTCACTTATATAAGCACCATAAACGTAGAAAAATTGAACTGTGTAAACAAGTCTTGATATTATTTGTGTTTTTGTTTGCTAAGTTTTTATAATGTCAAGCCATAGTAGCCAATGCAAGCAAACACATTCATTCATTGTTGTTAAATTCAACAATCAACAACTTTAGATCTCAACACATAATTCAATATAATATAAATTATTAAAATAATATAATATAAAGAATTATAAAATATGGTTATTAATTTGAGTGAAATATTTAAACTTAACATTATTATAAAATATTTTGAATTTTTTTTTAAATAGCGATGTTTATATATATATATATATGAAAAATACTATAGATGCAACTAAATACACAAGTTTATTTTAGTGTTTCAGAATAAATCAATCTAATAATGGAAACTGTAAAATGAATTTAAATTTTTGTTTGTATAATAAATGTTATTAACAATTGTGTTTCCTAATTTTTTTTATAATGATATTTAATTTTCTAATGTCAATTTATTAAGGCAGATAATTCAATCAAATATATTTTATTTATAGTTAAATAACCAAAGTAATTGTAAAATTCATAATTAAAATTATTAAAAGTTTTAGATATGATTTTTAATAATTAAAATTATTATAAGTTAAATATACATTGGTTCAAAGCTAACATCATCATTAGATAATATATTTAAGTCTGTACTGTCAATTTAATAAGGCAGATAATTCAATCAAATATATTTTATTTATAGTTAAATAACCAAAGTAATTATAAAACTAATAATTTAAATTATTATAATTTAAATATACATTAGTTCAACGCTAACATCATCATTAGATATGATATTTAATGTAGAGTTATTATAAGTTTTAGAGGGACATTATTTGTATAAAAATGTAATGTTTATTAAAAATGATGAAAAAATTTTATGGACGTGTTAAAATCATAGTAAATGATATTAAAAATATTTAGTAAAAGATATACTTAAGAAAATTGAGGTTGAAAGATGTAAGCGATATGATCTAGGGTCAGTTTAGCATTGTTTTTAAGAAGTATTTTTGAAACAAAAAGTATTAGTGAGATAAAAGTATTGTTAAACAAGATATTTTTAAGTATTTCAAAAATGCTATTGAGATTAAAAAAAAAAAAAGTTTTGGCCAAAAACAGAAATAGAAAGTGTTTTTTAGCCTAAAAACAATTTTGAAAAACAATGTTAAACTAAAGCTTAGTAAATTAGACACACACAATGAAGAAATTTGAAAACAATTTGAAATTTCTATATTTTAAAATACGTTCAAAATGCATTATTGAGAAGATGGTATATGAGAAATTTGAAATTTTTATATCATTGATTCAATTGACTTTATTGACAGGTTTAGAAATAGACGCTTTAACAATATGATTAAATCCGAAATTTGTGGATTTTACTATTTTAATTTTATTGCAAAAATTAATATAAAAATAAATGGAAATGCAAAATTAATTCGACAAATTTAGTTTTTTAAAGAAATATTTGAAATTTTGTACTTTCAAATAATTTATTTATATCATTATTTTTAGAGTTTAATTTATATTATTATTAATTTGCTAGATGCATCAGTGGTATTAATATTCATATATGGCTCAGGACTTTTAATGCCTCTCCACTACGCATGATTCAACAGGATTAGATTATCCTTGGCTTTTGACGGATTGTTTCTCAACGAGAAAGGATTGTATGAAATTATAATTTCACGTCATCCCTATCTCTTTTGAATAAGAGTATGACAAATTAGATTTTTCATCTTGATTTTCAATTTTTTCCTCTTGAATAAATTCAAATCTAACTAAAAAATGCTAAAAATCAAGGAGAAAAATCTGATTTGTCATGCTCCTACTGGAAAGGAATAGGGATGAAGTGGAATCACAGTTTTATACAATCTTTTCTCGTTTCTCAATAGTTGTATTCTGCTATTGTATTAAGCTTTATCCTTTATGAATAAATATTATTCTATTTTTAAAAAAAAATTATAAATTCAATGAATATATTAGTTATAGGGACTTCAATAAAAAAATTTAACCCTTTAGGAATTTTCAAGCTTGGAATCAATAATGGAGGACTTAATTGAAAAGAAAATAAAAAACTTGGCATAATAAGTAAATAGACAACTATTAAGAAATTATATGGAGTATAAAAGGCATATTTTTTTGCTAGATTTGATTATACAAAAAAAAAAACCTTTTTTTGTGGAAAAAAATACAACTCAAAAAATAAACATTAAGTGAAAGACATCAGAATGGACTCTTCCAACAACTGTAACCCAGTTCTTCTATCTCGTACTACCTGCAACAATCTTGTCAGCAAGTTTATTGACCTCCTTGGAAATATGTTGAATACTCTAGCAGCTAAGAAGCTTCAAGACCATATGAATTCTCTTTACCAAAACGGAATTAGAGTTTTCCCGAGCGCCATTATGGATCATGTTAACTACTTCGAGACTGTCTGTTTGAATTACGACTTTCACAAACACTAGATCAAGCGCAAGCTTCAAACCGTCTTAAATACCCCAAAGTTCAAACTCAAGAACTGAACAATTACCCAAGTACCTATTAAAACCAATAATCCACCTCTCATTTTTTTCTCTCAAAAGCCCTTCAGCTGCAGCGAAAGCATCTTCTGATCTAACCGAACCATCTGTGTAACATCTAGGATTTAGGGGTTATGCATTTAGTGCATAGTGCAAGTGTTAGTGGGCTTGGTGTATGTTTGGATGTGTTTTAGGGGTTCCTAAAACTCTAGGATGAAAGAGAATGCTTTGGAAAATTATTAGATTTTAAGTTTAAAATGGGAGCTAGGCTAAGGAGGTCTTAAGAAAATTTGTAAGAACTTTTGGACATGAGATTGGGCTTGGTAAAGTGGCTTGAAGGCGCCACTTAGGGCCTTGGTAAGTGTCGCCATATGCAGTGGGCAAGGGCCTTGGTTCGAGCAACGTGGGAAGCAGTGGGAGCCTTTATTTTTACGTCAAGAGAGGGAGGAGTATTGGACGGCATGGGACTCTGAAAAGATGAGGATTAAGACTTGATTTTCTTTTTAAATTTCGGCTAGGAAGGGGAGATAAAGGTTGGACTTGTTCAAATTATTTTGAAAGAGTAACAGGGGAGAGAATATAGGAGGAAATTTTGGGATATGATAAGGAAGGAGGTAGTGGCCGAATGTGGGGTTTTTGGATGGCAAATTCGGCCATGTAGAGGGATAAGTGCCGAATTTTAGTTGTGAGAGTGTCCATCCTTCTTGCCAAATTTGTTAGTCATAGGAGTGCTCTCTTTTCTTCTTTTTCATTTGAAGCCGAATTCTCCTTGTCACCATTGCCAAAATTCTTCAAACTCTTCCCTTCTTCATTCTCTATTTGTTCTTGGCCGAATCTATACCTCTTTCCCAAGCTTCTTCTTTTATTTTGGTGTTAGCCGAATATTTTATCATCACTTGAAGCCATAGCCGAACCTTAAAGGGACCTTATTCTCTTTTCTTTGTTCAAAGCCTTGAAGCCGAAACCTTGATTTAGTTTATTTGTGGCCGAATTCTCTAAGCATTAAACTCCCTCCACTTTTGTGTTTTCTTTCTTCACCATTAGAGTGTCAAAATCCTTCTCTTTGGGATCTAGAAGCCGATTCTCTGTGGATGCTTGTATAGCGCCGAAGGAAGGGAGCATTAAAGGAGTCTTGCAGGATTCGACTACTCAAGGTAAGTGATATGTGCTATACGGCCAAGGGTTATTTTCTCATGAATTATTGCTTAAAGCCGATTTTAACATTTGGTTAGCGAGGATTTTGTGACTTCATAGTTAAGTGGTAATTCAGGATTTCGGTAAGCAAGGTAAGTGGTTCATGGTATTCGGCCATAGGCCATATTTGGTATTAAGGTTAGCCGATTCTAACTTTGATGATTTAGGGGCAAATCGACAGGGTCAAAGGAGGAGACTCGGGTCTCGATTCATTTTGGTAAGAGGGTTAAGATTTAGTTTCTATTCGTTTAAGATATTGTATTAATCGGTTTTGATTTAAGTATTGTTGATGGAGGTGAACATCAGTCAAGAAGGTAAAGGGATAGTCCCTATCCCTAAGTTTAAGAGGAGATCTGTTTACTGCTCGTTGGATTGGCCACCGTGTGTGGGCCAGCAGCGAGAAGCGGGACTATAGGCAAATAGCGATAGTTTCGCTTAGTGATAACATCGGGATCGAGGCGTAGTGCTTCAAGTTATCAGTGTGTGTGGTTAGCCTCTTTTGTTTTTGGGTTTATATGTTATACTTGTACGAGTTTTGCGTATGCTAACAAGTGCGATGGTAATTATGAAACGGATACCCTTACGGGTATATCGATGATCAGTCGATTACTAATAATCGGTGAAAAGTGGTTATCAATGTGTATATGTGAATATGTTCATGAAAATATGGTTGAATCGTCAACATGTACATGCATTACTCATCATGACGTTATTATATGTTGCATGTGCATGGGATGGGATATGAATGTGAAAGAAGGGCGGGGTGTACTTGAGTACGTGGTTTGATGTTAGCCATGAGCTACATCGAGGATTGGCGCTGGATCGAGGTCGCGTTGTGGATTACTTGTGATTAAGTTCACGTGGATTGATGAGTAGCTATGTGGCTCATCGTGGTTTGATGCTAGCTACGAGCTACATCGTGGGCCGGTATTAATTGCCAAATTGGTGTGTTGCGGTTGGAGGGTGATTTAGAAATCCCCGTGTGTGGTGGTGGGATACGGGGTGTGTAGAGGATGGACCCTAGGTTGGGTTGGGTGCACTTTGCATGATTATGTGTGGCATTGTGGTTATTGATGTGGTTATGGGCCAAGCCCAATATGTGAATGTGGATCAGTGTGGGAATGGGCCAAGCCCAATATGTGGAATCATGTGGTTAATTACATTATGACCCGATATGTGGTATGGATATGGGCCAAGCCCGAATTGTGATATTATGTGAATAAGTTGCCTTGTTATCTGTTATGTGGGTTGATATGTGGGAGGAATTCAGTGGACTAATTGCACACTGAGTCTGTGTGACTCACCCAAATAATTATCAACATCGCAGGTGAACGTGATTCTTGGACCGGGTTGGAGTGGATACAAAGGTGGCCATGCAGAAGCTATATTTCATGCAGAAGATGTTTTATTTATTTTATGCGAATTAATATTAAGTATTTTTGAAGTTATATTACTTTTATTTGGAAACCGGAAATGATTTTAGGAATCGATTCATATTATTAAAGACTATATTAAAGTTTTAAATCCGGGAATTTGTAACAACATGATTTTATTTAGAATTTTAAATATACAATGTTTTACAACCGACAACAAATTTTTATGTTTTCAACCGTAAGTCAAATCTTTTGAACGTTTTACTCGGTGACATACCGAGATCGGTCAAGGCTCGTGGGCGGGTTTGGGGTGTTCTGATTTGAGTATCGAGCCCGGTTCAAAACTCGGCTTTGAGGTTTTTGGGGCCAAAAATATTTTTCAAAGATGGTCGTTTCAAAAATATAGATTTTTATGGACTTTTTCTGGTTATTCTGGCATGGCACCTGTATCTCCGGCCCGAAGTACACCAAGTAAGTACCTCTAACTCTTCAAGTGATCGAATATGTGAACTGTATGGGCATCTATGAGAACGTAGATTAGTAGATTAGGGCTATTGAACCCTAGGACTAGTCTACTCCAACACAAGATTCATAAGACTTAAGAACCACTAAACAAACTCTCGTGAGTAAGTCGCCAGCTAGGGTGTGGCAACAGATTGTGCGCATGTCTAGGAGTGGATTCGATGAAGAGCTTGGTACTTAAGCGGTCCTAGTGACTCACCTCCTCTTTACTTGAATCCTACTGTGCGTAGCTACGGTTCACCCTAACCACGAGGACTTGTTCATCGGCTAAACCGATAATTAAAACCCGAAAGGGACTAGCCATACTAGTTTATAAAAACCTTAGTTTTAAAATCACAAATTGCCCTTTTTGATTTGTAAACATTAAATTAGAATTTGAAAACCCTTTTAGAAATATTTTTGATTTGCAAAATTACCCAAATACCCACAGGTTGGAAATTACTAAAATACCCACAGGTTTATAAATTTATCAGTACTACCCTCGATTTTTACTAAATCTTGCTTTACGAAATATCCAGATACTTCCCGATTTGGAAAATTTATGAATTACCCCGACTTACAAAATTACCCGAATAACCCCGACTCAAATTTTTGCAATACCTTCGTTTTGAGAAATTTTTCAAAATAACCACGAGTTTTGAAAATTTTGGAATGCCTTTGATTTGTCTGATTTTCAAGTTGACCTCGATTTGTTACTAAAATACCCCTATAGGACAATTGACGAGATTACCCTCAGGTAGGAAACGGATAGAAATTCCAAAGTAGTGTGTGAATATTGTTGATGAATGTGAATGTGACTCTCACGAGTTAGAATAGTGAACTCGAGTGAAACTTTGATTGATCGAAAGAACTACTCTTTGATCTTCTTTACATAAAATTGTTCGCGGATAATCGGTGGAACGAAATACTAATGCATAAAACTTTTAATCAGAGTAAGTCGCGACGTTAGACATGAGTTCTAGAGGACGTGGTCGAATGACTGTATCGGAACCAATAGGGTCTGGCCATGGGTCAGAAAATGACGTGCCGCCATCACCGGCAGTGGGCGCAGAGGATTAAGGTCAGACAGGAGGGGATGATGCAGTATTGCAGGCTATGCTGCGAATGCTAGAACGAGTGGCAAGAGCTGGTATGGGAAATAGAGCTCGGAAATCAGTATCGGAAAGACTTAGGTCGAATATAGCTGAGGTTTTTAGAGGAGTGTCTGGGGTGGCTCCAAATGTAGCAGAGTATTGGTTAGAGGCAGTCGAAAGAATTATGGGCAATTTGGACTATACTGCTGAGGAAAAGCCGAAGGTCTTTGTCTCGTTGCTCCGAGACGAGGCTTATCGTTGGTAGCTCACCGTCAGGCAAGGTGTCCCGGCAGATCGATTGGATTGGGAGTATTTTAAGCTTAAGTTTGAAGGGAAGTATGTTGGAGCTAGTTACCTAGACTCGCAGAGAGGAAGCGTTTCTAAACTTGGTTCAAGAAAGTAAGTCGAGCGAGAGTCACGGCGAAATTTGTGCTGTTAAGTCAGTATGCCAAGGGCATCGTAGCTACTGATTACGAAAGGTGTGTTTGATTCGAAGACGGATTGCGAGACGAGCTGCGGGTGTTGATTGCTCCGCAGAGAGAAAGGGACTTTGCTATTATAGTAGAGAAAGCTCGAATAGCTGAAGAAGTTAAGAGGACTGAGAGACAGAATCGAGAAAAGGATAGGAATTGGAATAAGAGGAGTTTTGGACCGTCAATGTCATCTAGAGATTTTCAGAAAAGACCAAGGATTGAGAATTTTGTACGTGCACCTGTACCAGTTGGTGGGAATCGGAGTCGTCCATGTGCTCGATGTGGAAGAGCTCATGCTGGAGAGTGTTGGGGAAATAGTAAGGAATGTTTCCGGTGTGGGTCTAAGGCTCACTTGGTTAGGAATTGTCCTAAGGCGACGAGGGGTCGTGGTTCAAGCCATGGAGGAAATGGTTCTGGCCGAGGTCGTGGAACACCAAGCAAAGGTTCTGAAGGTTCAGAGGCGAGACAACCAAGGTTGGTTTAGGCGATCGATCGTTGCGAGGAGGAAGATGTGCGGATGTAATATCGGTGCGTTCCTTGTTTTTGGAATACCCTTAATTGCTTTGCTTGTTTTAGAGTTAGCTTATTCTTGTGTTGCTAGTGAAGTGCCTGAAACCTTGGATGTGAACTTAGAGACTGTGCCTAGAAGGTATGATAGTTTTATTAAGATCAGAGTGCGCAGCAAGAGCGTAGTGGATTGCACGACTATTAGTCGGGTAGCAAGTAATTTCGAGGACGAAATTATTTTTAAGGAGGGTAGAACTGTAACATCCAGGATTTAGGGGTTATGCATTTAGTGCATAGTGCAAGTGTTAGTGGGCTTGGTGTATGTTTGGATGTGTTTTAGGGGTTCCTAAAACTCTAGGATGAAAGAGAATGCTTTGGAAAATTATTAGATTTTAAGTTTAAAATGGGAGCTCGGCTAAGGAGGTCTTAAGAAAATCTGTAAGAACTTTTGGACATGAGATTGGGCTTGGTAAAGTGGCTTGAAGGCGCCACTTAGGGCCTTGGTAAGTAACGCCATATGCAGTGGGCAAGGGCCTTGGTTCGAGCAACGTGGGAAGCAGTGGGAGCCTTTATTTTTGCGTCAAGAGAGGGAGGAGTATTGGACGGCATGGGACTCTGAAAAGATGAGGATTAAGACTTGATTTTCTTTTTAAATTTCGGCTAGGAAGGGGAGATAAAGGTTGGACTTGTTCAAATTATTTTGAAAGAGTAACAGGGAGAGAATATAGGAGGAAATTTTAGGATATGATAAGGAAGGAGGTAATGGCCAAATGTGGGGTTCTTTTGGATGGCGAATTCGGCCATGTAGAGGGGATAAGTGCCGAATTTTAGTTGTGAGAGTGTCCATCCTTCTTGCCGAAATTTGTTAGTCATAGGAGTGCTCTCTTTTCTTCTTTTTCATTTGAAGTCGAATTCTCCCTTGTCACCATTGCCAAAATTCTTCAAACTCTTCTCTTCTTCTTTCTCTATTTGTTCTTGGCCGAATCTATACCTCTTTCCCAAGCTTCTTCTTTTATTTTGGTGTTAGCCGAATATTTTATCATCACTTGAAGCCATAGCCAAACCTTAAAGGGACCTTATTCTCTTTTCTTTGTTCAAAGCCTTGAAGCCGAAACCTTGATTTAGTTTATTTGTGGCCGAATTCTCTAAGCATTAAACTCCCTCCACTTTTGTGTTTTCTTTCTTCACCATTAGAGTGTCGAAATCCTTCTCTTTGGGATCTAGAAGCCGATTCTCTGTGGATGCTTGTATAGCGCCGAAGGAAGGGAGCATTAAAGGAGTCTTGCAGGATTTGACTACTCAAGGTAAGTGATATGTGCTATACGACCAAGGGTTATTTTCTCATGAATTATTGCTTAAAGCCGATTTTAACAGTTGGTTAGCAGGGATTTCGACAGCTTCATAGTTAAGTGGTAATTCAGGATTTCGGTAAGCAAGGTAAGTGGTTCATGGTATTCGGCCATAGGCCATATTTGGTATTAAGGTTATCCGATTCTATCTTTGATGATTTAGGGGCAAATCAACAGGGTCAAAGGAGGAGACTCTGGTCTCGATTCGTTTTGGTAAGAGGGTTAAGATTTAGTTTCTATTCGTTTAAGATCTTGTATTAATCGGTTTTGATTTAAGTATTGTTGATGGAGGCGAACATTAGTCAAGAAGGTAAAGGGATAGTCCCTATCCCTAAGTTTAAGAGGAGATCTGTTTCTGCCGTTCGGGATTGGCCACCAGGGTGTGGGCGGCGAGCGGCGGGACTATAGGCGAGATAGCGGTAGTTTCGCTTAGTGATAACATCGGGATCGAGAGCGTAGTGCTTCAAGTTATCGTGTGTGTGGTTAGCCTCTGCTTTTTCGGGTTTATATGTTATACTTGTATGAGTTTTGCGTATGCTAACAAGTGCAGTGGTAATTATGAAACGGATACCCTTACGGGGTATATCGATGATCAGGTCAGTACTAATCTGGTGAAAAGTGGTTATCAATGTGTATATGTGAATATGTTCATGAAAATATGGTTGAATGCATCAACATGTACATGCATTACTCATCATGACGTTATTATATGTTGCATGTGCATGGGATGGGATATGAATGTGAAAGAAGGACAGGGTGTACTTCGAGTACGTGGTTTGATGTTAGCCATGAGCTACATCGAGGATTGTCGCTGATTGAGGTCGTGTTATGGATTACTTGTGATTAAGTTCACGTGGATTGATGAGTAGCTATGTGCCTCATCGTGGTTTGATGCTAGCTACGAGCTACATCGTGGACGGCATTAATTGCCAAATTGGTGTGTAGCGGTTGGAGGGTGATTTAGAAATCCCCTGGTGTGTGGTGGCTAGATACGGGGGTGTGTAGAGGATGGACCCTAGGTATGGTTGGGTGCACTTTGCATGATTATGTATGGCATTGTGGTTATTGATGTGGTTATGGGCCAAGCCCAATATGTGAATGTGGATCAGTGTGGGAATGGGTCAAGCCCAATATGTGGAATCATGTGGTTAATTACATTATGATCCGATATGTGGTATGGATATGGGCCAAGCCCGAATTGTGATATTATGTGAATAAGTTGCCTTGTTATCTGTTATGTGGATTGATATGTGGGAGGAATTCGGTGGACTAATTGCACACTCGAGTGCATGTGACTCACCCAAATAATTATCAACATCGCAGTGATACGTGATTCTTGGACCGGGTTGGAGTGGATACAAAGGTGGCCATGCAGAAGCTATATTTCATGCAGAAGATGTTTTATTTATTTTATGCGAATTAATATTAAGTATTTTTGAAGTTATATTACTTTTATTCTGAAACCGAAAATGATTTTAGGAATCGATTCATATTATTAAAGCCTATATTAAAGTTTTAAATCCGGGAATTTGTAACAACATGATTTTACTTAGAATTTTAAATATACAATGTTTTACAATCGACAACAAATTTTTATGTTTTCAACCGTAAGTCAAATCTTTTCGAACGTTTTACTCAGTGACGTACCAGATCCGGTCAAGGCTCGTGGGCCGGGTTTGGGGGTGTTACAATCTGAGTTCAAGCATACCCAACTATTTGATAAGGATGAGTCAACGAGCAATCTTGAAGATTTGGGAGGACGTGAATTTTCTACAAAAGCATGTTGTTTTGCGCATATAAGAGAAACTTTGATAACAGTATCCGAATTTCAAGAGAGACCTTGGAAAATATAAAGATTCCTATTTTTCCAAATGCGCCAGATTAAAATCCCGAACAAACAGTGCCAATTAACTCCTCTTACTAAACTAGTCATTTGTTGATTTCTGAGATTATGCCCTATCCATTCATAGAGTGTCCCGGAGTAAAAAGTAGAATGCTTCCCTGGAGGAATTAATTGATTCTAAATCTCCCTTGCTACTCTACAATCACAAATTCCATAAGCATGATCACTTCCAATTCCTCTTCTTGTCCTTTCCGCATTGTTGAGTAACCGTTGTCTAAAGGCAAGTCATAAGAAAACTCTAATCCTTTGTGGTCCTTAGAATTTCTACGGTAACTGCCAACTAACTTCTTCCGAGTTCCATGATCCTCCTCATAACATCTATATGCACCTTTTCGTGAAAGAGGGGAACTCCTAAATACACGCCAAGGTTTTGCACCACCTGAAACCCAAATAACCTGCTAATACGCCTTTTCAGATCATCCTTTACACCTCTAGAGAAAAAGATACTCGATTTTTGCATTTTAACACTATAGCTCGAAGAAGAAGAAAACATATCCAAGACTTCTTTAATGACCCTTGCATGTTTTTCCTCTACCTGACCAAAGAGAATCAAATCATCTGCAAAAAATATAATAATAATAATAATAAAACACAAAGATGAGACAAAAGTGGACCTGATCTAGATAGTCGGATTGGATACCATCTACCATTATCTATGGCTGCCCAAATACCATGACTCAACCACTCCATGCATAAGATAAAAAGGTAAGGTGAAAGTTGGCATCCTTGATAAATGCCTCTTACCGATTTAAACGTCTGAGTTGGCACCCCATTCCAAATGACTTGTATAGTGGAACTAGAAATAGCTGACATAATGGCATTGTAAAGGAAATTGGGAATACCTGCAGCCTGAAGGGAAGTACCAATGAAATCCAAACAAACCCGATCGTAAGCTTTCTCAAGATCAATTTTAATGGCGATCCATATTTTATTCTTCTGCTTGCTCTTCATTGAGTGGAGGACCTCCTGTGCAATGATGATATTATCACTAATATTCCTCCCTGCAACAAAACCGGCTTGTTCGGGGTCCAATAATCATAGGAAACACAACCTTAAACTTGTTCGCAATGACTTTCCTTACTAATTTATAGAGCACAAAGCTAAGGTTAATAGGTCGAAAGTGGGAAAAACATTCTGGTTTTTGGACTTTAGGAATAAGGATAATAAGAGAATTATTAAGATTTGGGTCAATGCTTTCTCCAGAGAATATCCTTTTAACCCAATTACAAATAGAAGGGCCAATAAGCTCCCACTGACTCTAATAAAAAAGTGCATGAAAACCATCACTGCCCGGAGCCTTTAAATGAGCCATATCAAAGAGGGTTGTCTTGATTTCCTCATACGAAACTACTTTACTAAGGAATTGCATCTGACTCTGATCAAGAAGTGGAAAAGAATCAAAATGAAGATTACTTATTCTCCCCGGGTCTTCCCCATATAATTTCTTATAGAAGTTAATTTCCTCTTGCTTCAATTCTTCTTCATCAAAAATCCAATCACTTTTAAAACATGTGCTGCAATAAAGAATAATTCTTTCCTTATTTCTATGTTCTGCTAATCAAATTTTATACAAAGAAGAGATTAATTAGTGCTAATTAATTTATAATATATTATTCTTTAGTTAATTGAAACTATTAAAATCACTTTATATTTCTCCAAAAATGTTAAGAGTGAAAAAAAGAATGATATGTAGAAGAAAAGTAATTGAATAATTTTATTCATCTATATTTTGTGACAACAATGTTCTTGGTTTTATACTAGGTAGCTAACAACTAACTAGTCTTCTTAATATAAGTAACTAACTACTAATTACTTATAACTATTCCCTAATTATTAGGATTTGTAATAATAACTTATTAATAGTCTTTACACCCCCTCAAGTTGGAGGGTGATATATGTTAACCACTCCTAACTTGGATACCAAATATTCATGTTGTTGTACCCTCAGTCCTTTGGTGAGGATATCTATTAGTTGTTCCTTGGTTGAAACATGTTTAGTTTCCACTAATCCTTTCTGAATGCTTTTTCTCACAAAGTGACAATCAATTTCAATGTGCTTAGTCCTTACATGCTAAACAAGATTTAATGCAATTTGAATTGCAGCTTGACTATCACAGTAAATATAACACCCCTAACCCGTATTCGTCATCAGAATAGGGTTACGAGGCATTATCGATCAATTCACAACATATAGCATACATTCTCATAAATCATTCAATACAATCACATTGTCTTTTAAAAAAGGGCCTACGAGGCCTTAAACATGCTTTAGAAATGGTTCGGGAATAAACCGATAACATACGAAAATTTCAAAAAACTTAGAAATATTTCAACCATACAAGGGTCACACGCCTGTGTGAATAGGCCGTGTGCCTCACACGGCTCCAGACACGCCCGTGTCTCAGGCCGTGTGGAAACAGGGCATAGATACTGACTTGGGTAACACGGCCAACCACACGCCCGTGTGTCTAGCCCGTGTGCCCTTCGAAGTGGCCACACACGCCCGTGTGCCAGGCCATGTGCTAGGCCGTGCCAAACCTGTAGGGTGTACTGACTTATGCAACACGGCTAAGTCACACGCCCGTGTGCTAGGTCGTGTGCCAATTAGGGGGTATACTGACTTGTACCACACGGCCGATCACACGCCCGTGTGTGAAATCATGTGGAGCATACTGACTTCAATTCAATTTCAACACCTGGAGACACATGGCCGTGTAACATGACCATGTGTCACACACGGCCGAGACACACGCCCGTGTCTCTTCCTGTATGGACAAAAATAGGCCATTTGCAAGGCCAATTTGCCACCCCAGCTCATGCTCACTTAAACAACCAAAATGGTACCATTTCATCATACAATTAAGCAGCCAAAATCATCAACCAAATGCACATTTCATACCATTATACTCTCATCTATTCCAATTCTCAATTCACTACCAATTACTTAACCAAATACATGCCAAAACAATATCAATCAATATGGTTCATTTACCATAATTCATACATACATAACTTCCTTATAAATAATCAACACAACATCTAAAATCATACCTCATCAAGGCATTTCTCAAGCATTTATACTTCACAAAACAAATTATCATTTGAGCAATTATAAACCATAACCATATTCATACCAAATATGCCAAAATAAGCCATCACTCATGGCTAAATATACAAACCATAACATATATATATTTACAAGCCATTTCTAATAGCCAAACACACATCAAAGTTAACATCATTTACAAGCCAACTCTCATGGCTATAATCACAACCAAAATACCACATCTAACCTATACATGCCATATACCATATATGTATAATTCAAAAGTACCAACTTAGATGTTTAATAGTGCGATGATGTTCCCGACGACTCCCGGGTCCGAGCTAACCTTGATTCACTATAAAATATAGGAAAATAACACAAAGTAAGCTTCATAGCTTAGTAAGCTCGTATGTGAATAACTTAATTCATAGGATAAATACAAATTAACCAAATACGCATGACAAAATCATATACACATTAACTACAAACCTTTCTCATGTCTCAAAACATGATCAATTGCAATCTCATCGAACTTTCACTATTTAATACTCAAATAGGTTCTGTACATACCTGAATAGCCTCGTACTAACCTCTTTCTCAATCACATCATTGGTTTACCCATTGAATCATTTGGAATAGAAATTAGATATTCAATGATCTCAATTGATAAGTACCTATACCATAGCCTGTAGCCAAATCAAGGTAACTCATCTCTGAAATACCAATACCATGGCCTGAAGCCAAATCAAGGTATAACTCGCACCCGAAGTGCCGATATCATGGCCCGAAGCCAACACAATAACCTAATGACATGTCTCTAGCATCCTAACTATTCCTAAGGTTCAACCAGGATTTCACGCTTGTTGAACGTATCCATAGAGTCGTATTCACAATTCAAACATTATCCATAATCTCGTAATCACATTTTATGCAATATCAAAGCCATAAACATTCATTTATAATGAAATTACCACATACGAACTTACCTCGTATTCGGAATTGACGGATTGGATCGATTACTCGATAACCTTATTTTTACCCCGATCTAAATCCGAATTCTTTCTTTCTTGATCTATATGAATTCAAAATTAACTTATTCAATCACATATTCTTTCAATTTAGTCCAAAACATACATTTAGGCCTATTTGCACATTAGCCCCTAAATGTTCGCATTTAATCAATTTAGTCCCTATTTCACAAATACACAAAATTTATACAATTCAAAAAAACCCATGCTTGGCCGAATTACATATAGGTCCCTAGCAGCCCAAAACTTTCATTTATTTCACATTTACACCACTCAATTTGCACTTTTCACAATTTAATCCTTATTATGCATTTTCATCAAAAATCACTTTACAAAACATGAAAATCTATCATCAAGCTTTCATATTCCATCTTCAAACACCAAAGAACACATAAACTCATCAATGGAAACTCTTAAAATCTTTAACAGTTTCGAAATCAAAGGTACGGGCTAGCTAGATTAAGCTGCAATGATTACAAAAACATAAAAATCATAAAAAACTGAGCTAAAACTGTACCTTGATCAAGCTAGGAGTGTGCCAAAATTTAAAAGCTTCAAACCCTTTCTTTGTCCTTTAAAATTCGGTGATGAAAAGAGAAAATGAAAGCTTTTTCTTTTGTTAACATATTTTATCTTAATTATTAACCAATTCACTATATTACCCTTTTAATTAATAAACAAAAAATCACTTAAACATTGCCCATAATTGTCCACCCATTATTATAATGGTCTAATTACAACATAAGGACCTTTAATTTAATAAATCATAGCAATTAAACACCTTTAACAAGTATAATGCAACTTTTGCATTTTACGCGATTTAGTCCTTTTTCTCAAATTGAGCAATTAAACGATAAAATTAGCTCACGAAATTTTTACACATATCAAATATCATGCTGTAAACACCAAAAAAAATATTAAAATAATTTTTTGACATCGAATTTGTGGTTCTAAAACCACTATTCTGATTTAGCTAAAACCGGGCTGTTATAGTAAAGCACAATTAGCTTGTTATCTTTGATCCCCAATTCTGTAATCAAGCCTAGTAACCCTTTTAGCTCTGCAACAACAGATGACATGCTTCTATATTCAGTATCTGCTGAGGATCTTGAAATAGTACTTTGTTTTTTTTTCACAAAATCAAGGAATTTCCAAGTTTGACACAAAATCTTGTCATTGATTTCCTAGACATGAGGTAAGATGCCCAGTCAGAGTCACAATATCCAGTTAACACTGGAACTCCATTTGAAGCAAGAAGAATCCCTTGCCCTGGATCCTTTTTAATGTATCTTACTATCCTTAATGCAGCTTCATAATGAGATTTTTTAGTCCTATGCATGAATTGACTTAGATGTTGCACACCATAAGCAATGTCTGGCCTAGTTTGTGTTAAGTACAATAATCCGCCAATTAACATTTGATAAGTTGTTGCATCTTTCAACAATTCATCATCATTTTTTGTCTGCAATGTTTCATCAAATTTTATAGTTGTGAATTTTTTATTCTGTTCTAAAGGAGTAATAAATTATCTTGCTTCTTTCAAGCCAATGTCTTTAATTAATTCTAGAGCACATTTTCTCTTATTTAACACTTAACACAATGTCTGCGTTTGATCTTGACACATCAATCCCAATAAAATACTTCAAGTTGTCAAGATCTTTCTGACAATCTATAAATGTGTTATCGTTTATAATAAAATATGACACAAAAAATATAAGAGTTAAGAATGGCGGTGTCCGCAAGTGCATGGGTCAAATTGTAATATAGTATTGTGTTACAATGAAACACCGGTAAGTATTCTGAGGATCATACCCAAGGGATTTTAGATTGGAGAAATTATTATTAAATTAATTATAGAAAATAATTACTAATCTAATCAAGTAACGAATTAGTAGTGTGAATCCAAATTAATATTTTAATTAAACTAAGTAAATTAGCTAACCTAAATTAACCTAATGGAATTTCCTATTCCTAGTGTCAACAATGTGAGCCTCTAGCCTATGATTGATTAAATCTCTAATTACCTAATTAAATAAGTAATTATCCTAAATTAAGTTATTTATCACCATTAGCTAAGACTACCCTCCCAGTTCATCTTCATTAAGGATTACCACCTAAGTCACCTTTTCGGTCTCTTCCTAGGCATACGGATACCTTTTTGGTCTCACCTATCTCAATATTCTTTTAGAGGCGTTACTCCCTAATATACTAAGGGCCAGTTCTTCATTGCTTTTCAAAAGCACTTCTAGCTCCAAAAGCACTTTTGGAAGAAAAGTTGTGCAGAACAAGCTGCTTTTGGCTGAAATTTTTGGCTTTTCAGAAGTGCTTTTGAAATGCACTTCTAAAAAGGAGAAGCTAAAATTTTTAGCTTTTCCTCTTCCAAAAGCACTTTTAGTGCTTAATTACTTTTTCACCCCTCTAATAACATAGTACTTTCCCTTTTTTTTTCGTGGTGCTTAATTACAAATGTGTTAAAGTCATTAATTAAAAATAAAAAAATATTTTTTAAAATATTAATTACAAATATTTAATGGTTATATTTAAATATTTATAATGTAGTTTATATATTCTAATTAAATTTTATAAGTAATTAATATTTATTACTTAAAAATATTTAAAATTTATATTTCATATATTAAAATATTAACAAGTTATAGTAATTTTTTTATATTCTTCTAAAATATAATAATATTAACTAATTTAAATTTTATTTAAATGCATATTTGTTACTTGATAATAACATATCTAAAATGGACATTTTATTTCTCAAAAGCACTTTTTGACAGTAATGCTAAACACTCAAATTTTAAACCAAACTTTTCAAAAGCACTTCTCAAAAGCACTTTTCCAAAGCACTTTTCAAAAGCATTGCCAAACTAGCCCTACTATTGAATAAACAACTTGCTTCAGATAACTAATCACTTAACAAATAAATTAGTTTATTAATTGAATCATGCGAGATATGTAATAAAGCACAATAATCTATTCTAAGATTTATACAACGATCAATCGAAATATAAATAAATGAATAGAAGAATAAGAGATAGGAGAAAGCTCGTGAATATATTTGAAGCGCGGTACCGGGCAATCTCCACACACGATTGTCTTCACGTCGAAATAGAAAAGTTCTGACTACACAAATATGAAAAGAAAATAAAATTGTCTGCCTAGGTTTGCTTATATAGGCAACGACCTACTTGGTGACCACTCAACTCAAGATACACTTAGATACCAGAAAATAAAATATTCTACTGATAGTGTTCATATGTGCAGATAAAATAAACGATTTTATAAAACAATTTTAAAGCGCGGGTTTACTGTAAAAGTACAGGTCAATTGTAATATTTATAGTGTAACAATGGAACACTGCAGTATTCGAAGGATCGAACCCAAAGGAGATGGCGATTGAGTGATAAATATCGCACACTAAAGAGTCTAAGCGGCTACTAGAAACACGAAAACATACACACTTTTTCATGCCCTTTTTAACTCAAATTCATGTAGTTTCGATAAATTTCTTGTCGAAAAATATATAATAATTATAAAATAATTAAATTGCACTAAAATTATGAACATGTTGAATTTTAATTAATTTTATTTCAAATTTTGATTAATTTTGATTATTTTCGATAGATTTGCACAAAGGGCGAAAAACGGCTCGGCAGACACTACTAGAAGAGCAAAATCGAGAAGCAATTTTGAAGCATCAAGGCGAATTAATTTTTCAGCCTAAGATGGTCCAAATTATGTGTATCAATTCATAATATAATTAATTTTAATTTTAATCCAATTTAATTTGGGTTAAATTAATTATTATTAATTAATTATGAAAAGGGGCCTAGTTGAGCTGAACCGAGAAAATCGATCCAACCGAGCACTGGGCAGCCCAAAACTGTCCCACATGCTGAACCAATCAGCTTGTTTGTCTGATTATTTTGCTTTCAAAGTGGCCCTTGAACACTCCTTCAATTTTCATTCAAACCCCTCCACTATTCATGCCTTTCAAGATTTGCCCCTACCTAAAAATAGCATGTTTGAAATCTTCAGACATGCCACATGTGTGGCCGCCAATGGGGGGAGTCTTTGGCTGCTGATTTTGACTATTTTTAGAAGCTTTCTCAACCTATAAATACCCTCCTTGTCTGCTCACTTCAAACACATCTCAACCCTTCTCATCTATTCACTTCTCTCTCATTTTTCTCTCTTCATTCCCTTCCATTGTTCTTCATTTTCTTCCCCTATTCCCTTGCCGTTTTCACCTTTTGAAAAATATTCAAACAACCACCATTTGGAGCAGCATTCAGGTGTTCGTAGAAGCCTCGGTTCGACAAGAACAAGTGGAGAAGGAGGAGTGGAGCAAACTAGTCAAGCCACAGAGAAAACACCGGATTTGATTCTTGTTCCCTATCCTTTTAATTTTGTTGTTGTTATGATGAACATGTCTATGAATATTTGTGATGTTGATATGTTTAATTTAATTAATATGGCTTAAATTTAATTCGTGTTAGGTTGATTGCATTTCGTCTACTTAATTTATTAAAATTATGTTTGTGTTGTTATAGGCCTCGATAAGATGTTTGATTAAGTAAAATCATGACTAAGTTATTCTTGCATTACAATTCTAAGGTAACTAATGAATTAATTATTTAAACGGATTGAAATTGTAATTAATTGACATGATATTTAATCAGTGCATGTTTAATCATCTAAGGTAGCTGAGGGTTAAATTAGCAACGGTATCTAGCGATACATTAGCCTTGCATAACTTGCAAGATTATTGTGATTAAACTGTTTCAAGGTAGAAATACATTGTTACCTCACATAATCTTTTATGTGCTTATGAGATTGAATTAATTGTTTGAATTGGCATAGAGATATGTACAAGAGATTATTTTAATTTCATAAGTATGTATGTGCATTAACACATTTGCTTATTAGAATTTATTTAATCGGTTGAATTGACATAGAGATATAGTCAAGAGATAAATGAATTTTGGTAGGTAAGTATGCTCAGCAAATTACCGAGTTTTCGTGAATTTATTCGTAACAACATGAACATGAGTTTAATAATTCTAAGTTAAGAAATGCAATTAATCTAGCACAATTATGTCATTTTGATTAAAATCATCTTTTGAAATCGTGCATTGGAATTTTTATTTATTTTACTTAGCTAAAATTCTAGTTTTTAATCACCTCTAAAAATCAAAATATTTTCCTTCACCAAAGTGTTTTAAATTAATTTCATAAATAATTCTTTTCACAGTCCCAGTAGGTACGATAACTCGACATTTACTTGTCACTTTATTACTTGCTACGATTGTGTACACTTGCACATTTTCGTCGTTCCAGCTACCGATATGATTTTATAGTATGACAAATCATAACAAGAATGTTTTGCAAGAAAATTAATTATGTTAATCTAGGGACCAATTTGTAAAGAGTACAAAACTAAGAGATTAATTAATAAATGACTAACGGTGGTTGGTTGATTTTAATGTGGTTCGCCAATCTTCGTATGTGGGACTTAAATTGCTTAAATTAATATGTGGCTTCATTTTATCTCTCGATCTCAATTTTACCAACTTAGACGAATTAATTTGATTTATCTCTCGATCTCATTGGATAATTTCGGGACTAATAAATTGGTGCACAACAAGATTACCTCTCGGTCTCACTTGTCTAGATATTCCCTTAGGGGAGTTGCTTCCTATGTTTTTAGGTCTATTCGATTTAGTCCAATTTATTACGATTTAGTCTATTGTCCAAAAAAAATCAACTTACCCACATCTCCATTTACCAACCCCCTTTTTAGGTTTAGCTACTTATGCTGAAAATAAAGAGAATGGGCATGAAAATGAAAGGAAAAGAAAACATTAAAGTAAAGTTTAAGAAAAATATAAAAGTTTTGATTTTTATGTAAGAAAACTTAAAGAGCATGAAACTAAAGGCATTCAACCAGAAAATCTAAAGCAATAAATATAAACGGAGCAAACTTTAACTAATTTAAAGTAAAAGATTAGCAGAGATGTTGTTTTTGATGAAACTGCTATGCTACCTAACTTATCTCTTAAATAAACTTCCAATAAAGAACATCAAAAGCAAGTGGAGCATCAGATTAATCCAGAATCTAAAACAGAGTCGACTCCTCAAGCCAGTACAAAAATTCAAAATAGATTTGCTTCTTCACCACAATACTCTATTGCCAAAAACAGAACTAGAAGAGAGATTAAACCTCGAAAAAAGTATGCCGAATCTGATCTAGTTGCTTATGCTTTAAATGTGGCTGAAGATATAGATGCAAACCAAGAGCCATCTAATTATTCTGAGGCGGTTAGCTATGAAGACTCAGAAAAGTGGATGTTTGCTATGTAAGACGAGATGGAATCACTCCACAAAAAAGAACATGGAATCTTGTGAAACTTCCTAAAGGCAAAAAGGTTGTTCGTTGTAAATGTGTGTTTAGAAAGAAAGAAGGGACTACAGGAGTTGAAGAACCTAGATATAAAGTAAGGCTTGTTGCAAAGGGTTACAGTCAAATTCTAGGATTGGACTTCACAAATGTGTTCTCCCCAGTTGTGAAGCATAGTTCGATTCGAGCTTTGCTTGGTATTGTGATCATGCACGATTTCGAGCTTCAGCAGTTAGATGTAAAAACTACATTTTTACATGGAGAACTTGAGAATTATATTTACATGCAACAACTAGAGGGTTTTACAGTCTCAGAAAAAGAGGACTATGTTTGCTTGCTGAAAAAGACCCTTTACGGTTTGAAACAGTCACCAAGACAGTGGTACAATAGGTTTGATTCATTTATGTCTTCTTATGATTTCAAAAGAAGTAGCTTTGACAGTTGTGTTTACTTTAAGAAAAACAGTGATGGTTCTTTTATGTATCTACTCCTTTATGTAACACCCCTGACCTGTATCCGTCGCCGGAACAGAGTTACGGAGCATTACCGAATATTACAGAACATTTACAGATAAATCATAAAAATCACTGTTCATTTTTCTGAGATTATTCATAACATCCCTTAAATGGACCCTCGAGGCCCAAAACGAGTATTAGAATCGAATTGAGACTAAATCGGGAACTCAGAGAATTTTTTGCAAAATTCTAAAATTTTCCAAGATGCAGGGCTCACACGCCCGTGTGGTCCAAGGGACACGGCCTTGTGACCCTAGGACACGCCCGTGCTACAGGCCGTGTTCGACCCCATGTAACTCTCTGACTTGCACCACACGGCCAGCCACACGCCCGTGTTCTAGGCCATGTAGCACGCACGGCTAAGACACACGCCCGTGTCTCTGCCCGTGTGCTCAATTTTGTGCATTCTATTTCTCAAATTTAAGGTGCAGGGGACACACGGCCTAACCACACGCCCATGTACCAGGTCGTGTGTCACACACGGTCTAGACACACGCCCATGTATCTACCCGTGTGGACAAAATGAAGCCATTTGTAGCTTCATTTCTCACCCAAAATTTTTACCAATGACCTGCACTAAAACTTATATCCATAAACCAACCAATTCTAGCATTCCAATTAACCAAATTATATCATTCACCATGGCATATCATTACAAGCATATATGTTTATAAACTTACCTTGGTTTAGTCCATGTTTTAGACATAAGTTGATCAACTACTTAACATATATGTAGCTACAATAGTATAACATTACAAGAATATCAAAACAAACCATTATTAGCCATTCCAATGGCTAGATTATAAGCATCATTTTCAAGCCCACAATGGCCAAGTTATCCTATACATGCCATTATATCAAAATGATTATATTATATATACCCAAAATAAGCTAGTGGATAATATGATGATGCTCCAACTAATCTCCAACCTTCGCAAGCATTCGAGCATTATAAAATAGGGAAAGTAAAATCTAGTAAGCATTACATGCTTAGTAAGTTCGTATAACGGGAATTAAAACTTACCAATTTACATTTAACATTATGTAATAGCCCGTTTTTGGGTCAAAACAAAACAGTGGTTTTGGGACCACAAATTCAAAGTAGAAATATTTATTTTATTATTTCTTTAAGGTCTACACTATAATTGAATGATTGTGTGAAATTTTCGTTAAGAAATTTTATCGATAGATTGTCCAATTTGACAAATAGGACTAAATTGCAATAGGTGCAAAATGTGTGTTCTAGAAGCTAAGGGTGTTTAATTTTAATGAATTCTTAAATTGGAGGTCCTTAAATGGTAATTAGACCATTATGTCTTAGTATGGAAAAAAATGGACATGGTTAGGGAAAAATATCAAAGTTTAAGTAAAGGGCATTCTGGTCATTTGGTAAATAAAGACAAAATTAAGTAAAATAAAAGATGTCATCTTCTCAATTCCTTGTGTCGAAAATTGAAGAGAAGACATAGCTATGGTTTTGGCCACTTTCAAGCTCGATTGTAAGTCTGTTCTTGTCCCGTTTTTAATGTTTTTATGTTTTTGAAGTTGTCTTAACCTAATCTAGCTATTTCAAGGACTAATTTGAAAAGATGTCAAAGTCTAAAATTTTTCCCATGTTAGACATGCATGTATTTTGATGTCTAAAGGTAGGAAATGTATGTTACTTGTAAGATAAACAACTTTTGCTAAGTGATTTTCGGTAAAAATGTCAAAAAGGACTTATTTGTAAAAAGTTATAAAATGAGTAGTAAAAGTGTTATTAAATGAAAAATGTGGGCTATTTTGAGTATGAAAATGGTTCGGCTAGGCTTGGGTTTTGAAGAAATTGAATACATTTCATTTTACATGCCTAAGGACTAAAATGTAAAATGTTGAAAACTTAGAGGCAAAAAGGTAATTTTGCCATAATGTGATTTTTGGGATAAATTGAATAATTTCATTTTTAAATAAGTTAAATTTGATATTATAGATCAAGACAAACGAGGTTCGGACCTAGATCTGGGGAAAATAAAGTGTTTGACGATTAGGTCCATTTTCGCTATTTTTTGTACTGAGGTAAGTTTGTATGTTAATAATGCAATGTTACAATTGTATTTATAATTTTTTGATATTGCATGAATTGTATGATTGACTCTATGGATGTAATTGATGAAGTTTCGACAAGCAAGAAAATCTCGGTTGAACCTTATGAATAGATTAGGATACAAGTGACATGTCACTAGGAACCCATGTGAATATGTAATTATGTGATTTATGTGTCCCGGGTGGGTATACCGGTCTGTGTTGCGGGTATCTGACAGCTTGTGTGAGCAGCACCATGTAGCTACTTCTTGGCTGGCAGCTTGTGTGAGCAGGCCCGTGGATTGCTCGAGAGCGAGCCTATATGTGTTATGAGATTTCTGTCAGCATTGGGTACATATGTGGCACTTATGTGCAAATTTTTCCGTGTATCTGATAGTATTCCAAGTGGTTCAACGGGTATGTCAAAGATGAGAAAGTATGTGAATATGTTATAAGTTGGTACAGGTATGTACGTAAAAATCAAAGGAAATGAACTCAGTATATGATGAACTATTGGTAAGAATGTGATTGAGTAAGTTGTGCTTATGAAGTTTTAATGACATTTATGTTAATATATGTTAAGTTATTTATATGACAAATGTATGAATAATGTTTTGTTTGATTTGCATATGAACTTACTAAGCTATATAGCTTACCCCCTTTCTTTCCCTCATCTTATAGTGTCACCAAGCTAGCTCAGGATCGGAGATCGTCGGAGATCCATTCACACTATCAATCATTAATTTGGGTACCATTGAAATGTCAATATTTTGAGTTATGGCATGTATAGGGACTTGGTCATTTTGTTTTATGTGTCATTATGATTTGGCCAAAAGTATTGGCTTGTAATTGATAAGTGTTTCATTTTGTACAAGGCCTTGAAAGATGGCCTATCTTGGTTAAATTGGATGTGCTTGTGGTATGTTTGTGTTTGGTAAATTATGATGTTAAAGCATGTTAGATGTTAGCATGTGGATGTGATGTTAATACCTTGGTTGTGATTTTTTTGGTTGCTTGTATATGCTTGAATTGGTGTTACATGATGTTGTGTAGGTATGTGCATGGAAGGGTGGCAAATGGCTTGCTAAGTAGCCTTACTTTTGTCCACACGGGCGTGTGTCTAGACCGTGTGTGACACACGGCTTGCCCCATGGGCATGTGTGTTGGCCGTGTGTCCCCTGCACCTTAATTTTGAGAAATAGAATGTCCAGAATTGAGCACACGGGCAGAGACACGGGCGTGTGTCTCAGCCGTGTGTGCTATACGGACTAGAACACGGGCGTGTGTCTTGGCCGTGTGAAACCTGTACCTAATTCGAATTAAATTTATTAACCACATGGCCTAACACACAGGCGTGTGGCACGACCGTGTGGCACAAGTCAGAGAGCCCCCTAAATTGAACACGGCCTGTAGCACGGGCGTGTCCCTTGGACCACACGGGCGTGTGAGCTCTATTTCTAGCAAAAAATTTCTAAGTCTTGTAAAAATTTCTAAATTTCTCAGTTTAGTCCCGAACCAATTCCAAAGCATGTTTTGGGCCTCATGGGCTCGTATTTGGGACTTTATGATTAAATACAAATGGTTTTAATTTGGACGCAAATTTATGACTTGAAATTGTGTGAATGCTTGTGTTGTAAGTTCGGTAATCCCTCGTACCCTGTTTCGGCATTAAATATGGGTAAGGGGTGTTACATTTATTGGTATCAGAACCAGGTTTAGTCGATTATCGGACTAACGTAGCGTGTGTAAGAGTCTAGCTATACATTCCATAAATAAACTGTGATAGTGTGATGACTCCTGACAACTTTAAATTGTGTTTTTATATAGTAAATGGATCCCAATCGAGCTGAAGCTGATGACTTTGAAAGTAATGCATCGGCTCCCACTCAAGGGGCAGCGCCGTCTAAAAATAGGCCTCCCACGGTTAGTCAGGGAAGAGGAGTAGGGGCTAGGGAAGCCTTCCTCCACATGTTGAACGAGTGGTATATGGAGTTTGTTCGAACAAATCCGACTGCTCAACCCCCTCCACCCCCACCTATTCCTCAGCCGGTTCCCGTAGCTCCACAAGGTATGGAATTTGTAAGATTGAATAAGCCTCCGGTTGATAAAATCCGAAAGCATGGGGCTGAAGATTTCAGAGCTAATGTTGATGATGATCCTGAAAGAGCTAATTTTTGGCTCGAAAACTCCATCAGGGTATTTGATGAGCTATCTTGCACACCAGATGAGTGTTTAAAGTGTGCTATTTTACTTCTGAGAGATTTTTCATATCAGTGGTGGAACACCCTAATATCAGTGGTATCGAGGGAAAGAGTGACCTGGGAATTCTTTCAGGATGAGTTCAGAAAGAAATATATCAGTCAATGGTTCATCGATCAAAAATGCAAAGAATTTCTAGAGATGAAACAGGGTGGTATGTCCGTGATTGAGTATGAACGAGAGTTTGTCAGGCTCAGTAAGTATACTCAGGAGTGTGTTTCCACCGAGGCTATTATGTGCAAGAGATTTGAGGATGGATTGGATGAGGATATTCGCGTGCTAGTTGGGATTTTATAGCTGAAGGAATTTGTCATATTAGTTGAGTGAGCTTGTAAAGCCGAGGAGTTGAACAAAGAGAAGAGGAAAGCTGAAATTGAAGCTAGAGATTTGAGAAAAAGACCGATAAATAAGTCATTTCAATATCAGTTAAAGAAATCTAGAGAAATGTATTCTCGTTCGAGTGTTTCAGTCGGGTATTCCAACAGAGATCGTGGGATGCAATATTCAGGCTCTAAAGTTCAAGCTACCTCTATGGCTAGCGTTGGTAACGTTAGATCCAATCAACTTGAATGTCAACACCGTGGTAGGCGACATCCTGGTGAATGTAGAATGAATGATCGGGCTTGCTTTAAGTGTGGCTCACAAGACCACTTTATTTGAGACTGCCCCGAGATGGCTGAGAAAGACAAGATTCAGAATGCAAGATCGGGCAACACTGCCACTAGAGGGAAACCCCCGAGGAATACAGGGAATGCAACCAGTAGTAAAGGTGTAACTAAAGATTCAACTGTAAGATCCGAGGCTAGAGCACCTGCTAGAGCCTATCTATCCGTGCTCGCGAAGAAGCGACATCTCCCGATGTTATCACTGGTACTTTTTATCCCTATAATACTAATGTAGTTGCATTGATTAATCCTAGATAGACTCATTCCTATGTTTACATGAAATTGGTAGCTAGTAAGAGCTTGCCTATTGAGTTTACTGAGTTTGTGATTAAAGTGTCAAACCCCTTAGGCAAACATGTATTAGTTGATAGAGTTTGCAAGAATTGTCCCTTAATGATTCGAGGTCACTGTTTTCCTGCTGATTTAATGTTGTTTCCATTTGATGAGTTCGATGTTATTTTGGGTATGGATTGGTTGACACTGTATGATGCTGTAGTGAATTGTAAACGAAAAATTATTGAATTGAAATGTGAAAATGGTGAAATTCTTCGGATTGATTCAGATGAGTCGGGTGAGTTACCTGTTGTGATTTCTTTGATGTCTACCTAGAGATATGCGAGAAAGGGTTGGGAAGCTTATCTTGCTTATGTGTTTAATACAAAAGTGTCTGAATTGAAAATTAAATCAGTGCCAGTAGTTTGTGAATATCCGGATGTTTTTCCAGAAGAGTTGCCTGGGTTGCCACCGATTAGAGAAGTTGAGTTTGGTATTGATTTAGTACCAGGGACTTCACCGATATCGATAGCTCAGTATAGAATGGCTCCGATCGAATTGAAAGAATTGAAAGTTCAGCTGCAAGAGTTGACGGATAAGGGTTTTGCAAGACCGAGTTTTTCTCCCTGGGGTGCACCAGTATTATTTGTAAAGAAGAAAGACAGATCTATGAGACATTGTATCGATTCGACAGCTAAACAAAGTAATGATAAAGAACAAATATCCTTTGCCGAGAATTGATGACTTGTTTGAGCAGTTGAAAGGGGCAACAGTGTTTTCAAAGATTGATTTGAGATCTGGCTACTACCAGTTAAGAGTTAAAGAGTCGGATGTACCAAAAACTGCTTTCAAAACAAAGTACGGGCATTATGAATTTCTTGTCATGCCTTACAGACTAACTAATGCTCCTGCTATTTTTATGGACTTGATGAACTGAATCTTCCGACCATATTTAGACAAATTCATGGTTGTGTTTATTGATGATATTCTGATTTATTCTTGAAATGAGACAAGGCATGCCGAGCACTTAAGAACTGTATTGCAGACTTTGAGAGATAAAGAAAATATTTGCGAAATTCAGTAAAAGTGAGTTTTGGCTTCGAGAAGTCAGATTTTTTGGACATATTGCTTCAGGAGATGGTATTCGGGTTGATCCGAGTAAGATTTCGGCAATTGTTGATTGGAAGCCGCCGAGAAATGTATCAGAGGTTAGAAGCTTTTTGGGCTTAGCCGATTACTACCGACGTTTTGTTAATGGTTTTTCGATGATTGCTACTCCTATGACTATGTTGTTGCAAAAAGATGTTAAGTTTGAATGGTCCGAAAAATGTCAGTGAAGTTTTGAGTAGTTGAAAGCCTTATTGACTGAGGCGCCAGTTTTAGTGCAACCTGAGCCGGGAAAAGAGTTTGTGATTTATAGCGACGCATCACTAAATGGATTAGGATGCGTGTTGATGCAAGAGGGCAAAGTGATAGCCTATGCCTCGAGACAGTTAAAACCGCATGAGAAGAATTACCCGACGCATGATCTAGAATTGGCTGCCATTGTGTTTACTTTGAAGATTTGGAGACATCATTTGTACAGTGAGAAGTGTCGTGTCTTTACCGATCATAAGAGCTTAAAATATTTGATGACTCAGAAAGATTTGAATTTGCGACAACGGGGATGGCTCGAGCTACTAAAAGATTATGAGTTAGTAATTGACTACCATCCTGGAAAGGCGAATGTAGTCGCAGACGCTTTGAGCAGAAAGTCCTTGTTTGCCTTGAGAGCTATGAGTACGAGGTTGACTTTATCTGAGGATGGTTTGATTCTAGCTGAGTTGAGAGCTATATCGGTATTTCTTCAACAAATTTGTGAAGCTCAGAAAGAGAATAGTGAGATGCAAGCCAAAAGACCTCAGTGTAAATCGGGTAGCGATTCAGACTTTCGGATCGGCTCTAATGATTGCTTAACGTTCCGAGATAGAGTATGTGTACCGAAAAATGATGAGATTATTCAGAAAATTCTTCATGAGGCACATAATGGTTATTTATCTGTTCATCCGGGCAGTACAAAAATGTATAATAATTTGAAGAAATTGTATCGGTGGTCGGGTATGAAACGAGATATTTCAAAGTTTGTCTCGAAATGTTTGATTTGTCAACAAGTAAAAGACAAACACCAAGTACCTTCGGGTTTACTTCAGCCTGTAATGATTCCCGAGTGGAAATGGGACAAAATTACGATGGATTTCGTAACCGGGTTAGCTACAACACTAAAGAAGAAAGATGTTGTTTGGGTCATTTTTGATAGATTGACGAAATTGGCTCATTCTATTCCGGTACGTACCGACTATTCACTTGATAAGCTAGCTGAATTGTATGTTACTGAGGTTGTTAGATTGCACTGGGTGCCTATTTATATTATTTCAGATAGAGATCCGAGGTTTACGTCGAGATTTTGGAAAAAGTTGCAAGAAGCTTTGGGTACGAAGTTGAACTTTAGTACCGCTTTTCATCCACAAACCAACGGTCAATCCGAAAGAGTAATACAGATTCTCGAAGATATGCTCCGATGTTGTGTTTTAGAATTCGAAGGTAGTTGGGAGAAATATCTACCGTTAGTCAAATTTGCTTATAACAACAGTTTTCAGTCGAGTATAAAGATGGCACCGTATGAGGCATTGTATGGCCGCAAGTGTCGAACTCCGTTGTACTGGACCGAGCTTAGTGAGAGACAGATTCACGGGGTTGATTTGGTTAGAGAAACTGAAGAAAAAGTGAAAGTAATTCGTGATTGTTTGAAAGCAGCTTCGGATAGACAGAAATCATACGCGGATCAAAAACGAAAGGAAATTGAATTTCAATTCGGTCATAAGGTATTTCTGAAAGTGTCTCCGTGGAAGAAAATCCTTAGATTCGGTCGCAAGGGTAAACTTAGTCCGCTTTTTATTAGTCCGTATGAGGTTGTTGAAAGAATAGGGCCAGTGGCTTATCGGTTAGCTTTACCGATAGAGTTAGAAAGGATCCACAATGTGTTTCATGTGTCTATGTTGCAACGATACCGATCAGATCCTTCGCACATAATTTCACCGAAGGAGGTTGAGATTCGACCCGATATGACATATGGTGAAGAACTGATCAAAGTGTTAGCCCGAGAAGTTAAACAGTTGAGAAATAAAAGCATAGCCTTGTGAAATTTTTGTGGCAAAGACATGGGGTCGAAGAGGCTACGTGGGAACCCAACGAAACTATGAGAAAACAGTACCCAAACCTCTTTTCTGGTAAGATTTTCGGGGACAAAAATACCTAAAAGGGTGGAGAGTTGTAACAGCCCATTTTTGGGTCAAATCGAAACAGTGGTTTTGGGACCACAAATACGAAGTAAAAATATTTATTTTATTATTTCTTTAAGGTCTACAGTATGATTGAATGATTGTGTGAAATTTTCATTAAGAAATTTTATCGATAGAGTGTCCAATTTAACTAGTAAGACTAAATTGCAATAGGTGCAAAATGTGTGTTCTAGAAGCTAAGGGTGTTTAATTGTAATGAATTCTTAAATTGGAGGTCCTTAAATGGTAATTAGACCATTATGAGTATGGACAAAAATGGACATGGTTAGGGAAAAATATCAAAGTTTAAGTGAAGGGCATTTTGGTCATTTGGTAAATAAAGACAAAATTAAGTAAAATAAAAGATGTAATCTTCTCAATTTCATCCCCCTTGTGCCGAAAATTGAAGTGAATACATAGCTAGGGTTTTTTCCACTTTCAAGATCGATTGTAAGTCCGTTCTTGTCCCGTTTTTAATGATTTTTATGTTTTTTTAAGTTGTCTTAACTTAATCTAGCTATTTCAAGGACTAATTTGAAAAGAGGTCAAAGTCTAAAATTTTACCCATGTTAGACATGCATGTATTTTGATGTCTAATGGTAGGAAATGTATGTTAGTTGTAAGATAAATAACTTTTGCTAAGTGATTTTCGGCAAAAATGTCAAAAAGGACTTATTTGTAAAAAGTTATAAAATAAGTAGTAAAAGTGTGATTAAATGGAAAATGTGGGCTGTTGTGAGTATGAAAATGGTTCGGCTAGGCTTGGGTTTTGAATAAATTGAATACATTTCATTTTACGAGCCTAGGGACTAAAATGTAAAATGTTGAAAAGTTAGGGGCAAAAAGGTAATTTTGCAATAATATGATTTTTGGGCTAAATTGAATAATGTGATTATTAAATAAGTTAAATTTGATATTATAGATCAAGAAAAATGAGGTTCGGACCTAGATCGGGGGAAAAATAAAGTGTTTGACGATTAGGTCCATTTCCGCTATTTTTTGTACCGAGGTAAGTCCGTATGTTAATAATGCAACATTACAATTATATTTATAATGTTTTGATATTGCATGAATTGTATGATTGACTCTGTGGATGTAATTGACGAAGTTTCGACAAGCGAGAAAATCCTGGTTGAACCTTTGGAATAGATTAGGATACAAGTGACATGTCACTAGGAACCTATGTGAATATGTAATTATATGATTTATGTGTCCTGGGTGCTGGTCTTGTGCGTCCTACTGGTGGCTGGGTATACCGGCCTGTATTGCGGGTACCTGACAACTTGTATGAGCAGCACCGTGTAGCTACATCTTGGCTGACAGCATGTGTGAGGAGGCCCGTGGATAACTCGAGAGCGAGCCTATATGTGTTATGAGATTTGTGGTATCATTGGCTACATATGTGGCACTTATGTGCACATTTTTCTGTGTATCCGATAGTATTCCAAGTGGTTCAATGGGTATGTCAAAGATGAGAAAGTATGTGAATATGTTATAAGTTGGTACAGGTATGTACGTAAAACTCAAAGGAAATGAACTCAGTATATGATGAACTATTAGTAAGAATGTGATTGAGTAAGTTGTGCTTATGAAGTTTTAATGACATTTATGTTAATATATGTTAAGTTATTTATATGACAAGTGTGTGAATAATATTTTGTATTATTTTTATATGACCTTACTAAGCTATATAGCTTACCCCCTTTCTTTCCCTCATCTTATAGTGTCACCAAGCTAGCTCAGGATCGGAGATCGTCGGAGATCCATTCACACTATCAATCATTAAATTGGGTACCATTGAAATGTCAATATTTTGAGTTATGGCATGTATAGGGACTTGGTCATTTTTTTATATGTGTCATTATGATTTGGCCAAAAGTATTGGCTTGTAATTGATAAGTGTTTTATTTTGTACAAGGCCTTGAAAGATGGCCTATCTTGGTTAAATTGGATGTGCTTGTGGTATGTTTGTGTTTGGTAAATTATTATGTTAAAGCATGTTAGATGTTAGCATGTGGATGTGATGTTAATACCTTGGTTGTGATTGTTTTGGTTGATTGTATATGCTTGAATTGGTGTTACATGATGTTGTGTAGGTATGTGCATGGAAGGGTGCCAAATGGCTTTGTAAATAGCTTATTTTTGTCCACACGGGTAGACAGACGGGCGTGTGTCTAGGCCGTGTGCGACACACGACTTGCCCCATGGGCGTGTGTGTTGGCCGTGTGTCCCCTGCACCTTAATTTTGAGAAACAGAATGCTCAGAATTGAGCACACAGGCAGAGACACGGGTGTGTGTCTCAGCCGTGTGTGCTACACGGCCTAGAAAACGAGCGTGTGTCTTGGCCGTGTGAAACCTGCAACTAATTTGAATTAAATTAATTATCCACACAGTCCAGCACACGGGTGTGTGGCACGGCCGTGTGGCACAAGTCAGAGAGCACCCTAAATCGAACACGACTTGTAGCTCGGGCGTGTCCAAGGGTCACACGGGCGTGTCCCGTGGGCCACATGGGCGTGTGAGCCCTGCTTTTAGCAAAAGTTTTCTAAGTTTTGTAAAAATTTCCTAATTTCTCGATTTAGTCTGGAACCACTTTTAAAGCATGTTTTGGGCCTCGTAGGCTCGCATTAGGGACTTTATGATTGAATTCAAATGTTTTTAATTTGGACGCAAATTTATGACTCGGAATTGTGTGAATGCTTGTGTTGTAAGTCCGGCAATGCCTCATACCCTGTTCCGGCGTTGAATACGGGTAAGGGGTGTTACACATTAAGCATTTAATAACATGCTTTTTCATCAATTTGGCAAATTTACCTATACGCATACACTCAATCAAACAAGTTAGTTAGATAAGTGTTCACACATACATCAAGTAAGCATAGATGAGCTCATCAAACTATATTCCTTCAAGACATCATTCATTTCATTCCATAATTCTCTTATCATGCCAAGAGTTTTGTCCGTTGAATCATTGAAATTCTGATGGACACTCAAGTAGTACACTCAAGGTGCACATTTCAATAATCGTCAATTCTTATTCAAGAGTACCCATTAGGTCACCAAATCAAGAACACACTCTCGAGCTACATATCGTATAACAGGATTACCAGTCCAGGTTAAATCCTTTATGTAACGTATGCTCAGAAGAGCTCAATTAGGATTACCAATCTAGGCTAAATCCTAATTCTAACATATACTCGATAGGTATTAAATCAAGATTACCCGTCTGGGCTAAATCCTTTTTATAATGAGGTCAATAGGATTACTCATCCGAGCTAAATCTCGTCAGCAACAAATGCAGGACCTCATTCATTTCGAGAAAGCACATGTATTCATTAGAATTCAATATTCAAAAGGAACAAACCCTTTTTTCACCGTTTCAAGCATGTATTCAATTCTTCATTATAGTAATCAAGTAATTCACATCAATATAAGTCACATTCCATACAAACACAACATTCAAGTTAACATATTTACATGCTCAATTAAGTTACACGAACTTACCTCGACACTTGTTCGTGTTTAAAAATCTACTAATCCGAAACTTTTTCTTTTCCTCGGTCTAACCTTGAATTCTTGTTCTCCGGATCCAGTTAAGCCAAGAAAATTTCTTCTCTCTATCTTAGGGTTTCCATATATTTTGGTGTTGAAGATGATATAAAATAAGATAATAATTATTTTATCATCTTTTAATTAATTAAATCATTTCAATTTCAAATTTAGTCCTTGCCCTTTTTCTAAATTTCCATGGATGAGTCACCAAAATATCTACATACTTTTCTTTAATGGTCTAATTACCATATAAAGACCTCAAGTTTTGTGTAACAGCCCAATTTCGGTGAAATCGGAATAGCGGTCTCGAGACCACAAATTCGAGCTGAAAAATAAAATTTATTTTTATTTTATAATATGATCCATATTATACTAGAAATGTCGTGTGAAAAATTTTGTAAAGAAATTTTTACCGATTATGTGCTTAATTACGAGAAGGACCAAATCGCATAAAATGCAAAAGTTGGATTCTAAGTAGCTAGAAGGATCAAATAGTTATGGAATTCAAAACTTATAGACCATTAATAAAAAATTATGTAGATATTTTTAGATGATTCATCCATGGAAAATGGGAAAAAGGCTAGGGACTAAATTGGAAAGTGAAAATATTAAATAATTAAAAAGATGAAAAGAAAATAAAAATCATATTTTCTCATATTCTTCCCCAAAATAAACATGGAAACCCTAGGAGAGAGAGAAGAGACTTTCATGGCCAAATTGGGTAAGTTTCCTTGTCCCGTTTTTAGTAATTTTGATATTTTTGGAATCGGGATAGCTTAATCTCTCTATTTGGGGGATTAATTTGAAAAGTTATCAAAGTATGAAAATGAGTCATGGATGTATGTGCTGGAAATCAGAAATTTATGGTAGAAAATGAAAGATTATTGATAGATAAACAACTTTTACAAAGTGATTTTTGATGAAAACATGATTTAGGGACTAAAATGAAAAGTTGTAAAATTTGATGAAAAATTCTGAAATTTTATAAATACATGTGCTGTAAAATTTGAAATGGGGCTTTGGTTAGGCTTGGAATAGGGAGTAATTTTCACAAGTTTCATTTTCCGAACCTAGGGACGAAAATGGAATTTATGGAAAAGTTATGGGCAAAATAGTAATTTTGCCTAGGATGAAAATTTAGTCCACATGAATGTAAGATATGATAAATTGATGTTAAATCTACTCGTATAGATATGGATAGACCAAATTCGGAGTTAGAACGAGGAATGAGGAAAATGTCGGATTAGTAGATTTTACGTACACGAACCTTTATCGAGGTAAGTTCGTGTAACTAAATTGTATATGTTTTTATACTTGATTTAAATGTTGTGTTTATGAATTTTATCAATGTCATAAATATGTGAAATGATCACCTACTCGATATAGCCCGATAAATGAAAATGCCCGATAAAATGGTAAATGAATAAAATTTTACTTGTATGCTTGACATGGATGTGGAATGTGTTTTACTCGAATTACATAAATGTTACGAAGGTATGAAATAATCAAATGCCTGATAATTCTTGAAAAGTGTTTAAATCCCGGTTCAATAAATGGAAAATCGATGGATATGTGATTTCCCGAAACGAAAGAGGTCCTGCATTTGATGCGGATAGGATTTAGCTCAGATGAGTAATCCTTCGACCTCAATTCTTATAGGATTTAGCCCGGACGGGTAATTCTGATATAAGTCCTCTCGAGCATATATTATGGATTGGATTTAGCCCGGACTGGTAATCCTAATCAAGCTCTTTAGAGCATATGTCAAAAAAAGGATATAGCCTGGACTGGTAATCCTGTGGTATATATATATGTGGCTCGAGAGTGTACTCTCTGAATTAGTACCTTATGGGTACCATTGAATATGAATTGACGGATCCTAATTCATACGCCTCGAGTGTACTACCTATGTATCCATCGATAATTCAAATAAATTCAACAGGCAAGGTTCTGACAGGGGAAAATACAAATCTAAGACAAATTGACATGGAATGGTGTATATGATATGGAAATATGACATGAAATAATATTACATGAAATGCAAGAAAATGATGATACATGACAAGTGATATATGAAATATGAGATGATGATATTTTTACATGGAAACTAATTGATGAGAATGTTCATTCTTGATTATAGACTTGTACAACTAGAGTGTACTAATCGTGACTTTGATATTCTGAGTAATATGTGTAAAGTTCTGATGCGAAATTATCTGAACTCGAAATGAACTATTATGAAATTATACTCGAAATAATGAGATGAATTATGTATGTTGAATGAATACATGTTGTGGAAAGCATATGTGCTTGGAAACTTGATTATTGTTGAGCCCATACATGTCTTGATATTACTATGGAATATATGACTAACAAGGGCAATGAGGATGTGTGCAGGGCTTGAGATCAAAGTGGTTGATTATACCTTACTTAGTTACCTTAGATAGGATGAATGGCAAGTTAAGTACCGTGTTATACGAACTTACTAAGCATTTTATGCTTACTCTGTTTTATTTTCCCCTGTTTTAATGTAATCAGAATCTCGTTGGATTGGAAGTTATGTGAGCACGCCCGGGGTGACCTCGAATTCATTAACCAATCCTCTCGAGCTCGAGCTAAACTAATGCAAGAGGCTGTTGCGGCTTTAACGAGTCAATTTTGGAGTGAATTTCAACCCGAAGACGATGGACAAGCTCGGGCCCGAATTTTGAGCAATCCGTGCACGTTGGTGCAAGCTGAATTTAGCTTGGTTCAGCTCACATGAGCTCACTTTAGCTCATTGAGCTCATTTAATTACTTTCAGCTCATTACTTTAATATTTGAATAAATTAAATATAGCTTAATTAAATTTGTCTTAGTTTATTACATGTTTTTATTATGTCCAGGTCTTAGCCGATTATTAATGTGTCATGTTTAGTATTTATTTAATTTGTCTAAGTGTTAATTTAATATGTCAAATTGTGTTTTAATTATTTCCAGCTGAAATTAGTATAATTTAAATTGGTTCTTTGTGTTAAATAGGTGCAGACGAATTTTGAAGGTCATTAAGCAAGGTTTATGCATGCAGATTCAATGTATGGAAAGGTGCATGTTCGGCTAGCTTCAATGCATGGAGGCTGATCCATTTGGCTCCCCAAGGCACCCATTCGGCCAAGAGTCACCAGCTATTAAGCTTCCCCAAGCTTGGCCGATTCTCTCCCCAAGGCAGCACCTATGCGTTCACACTTGCTGTCCACACCATGAGTCCAATCGGCTGGCCTAGTTCACATTCAAAGACTCTTCAAGCTTCATGTTCACACTTTTTGGGCTGTTCAAAAACCTTCTTAATTACTCCTAACTATTCAGCCAAGAGGTCCCAATTCAATGAGCCAATTTAAGGCTATGGCCGAACCTAGACATGCCCATTGGCCTCCCCATGCATTCATCTCTTCAAGTACATTTACTTAAGCCTTAAGCTGTCCATTGGAGCTCCCCATTTAGTCGAATCTTGCTATGGCATTTTAATGGTTTTAATTCTGGAATTTTCTAGCTCATTCTAGCTACATTTACTTAGTCTTTAAGCTTTGTTTATTGACCATTCGGCTAGCTAGTAGATAGGCTATAAATACTTTGTTGTTTTCATTTGTAAAGGACTTTTTGCCAAATTATTGAATGAACATTTTGTTCTTGAGTGAGTTAATCTCCTCTCATATTTCGTACAAGTCTCGTTGACTTATCTAGCGTGCTAGTGGTGTCTTCCGACTTGTTTTGAACTTATCACCGTAACCCTGTGTGGCGTTCATCAACCTACCATTCCGCAAATCCACCTTAAACGATATAGGAATCGGGGTGACACTTTTTAGTGTTGAATCATTCTTGAAGTTTAAGTTCGTTTTTTCCATCCTCACCTTTATCCCGAATTATCTATCCTTATCATTCTTGTTAAACCGAGCCCATCCAAATATCCACCTTCATTGTTTCTTTCCTAGCCGAACCTACCCTCACAACTTAGCCAATTTTTAAACCATTCTGATAAGCTTCCGCAACCCATAGCCTAAATCATCCTTTTTTTCGACAACTCAAACTACTCCTCGTCGACGATCGGGCAAACAATGTGAAACGACTCGATTAACCTGGGCTGGATCAAATCATTTGGTATCAAAGCTTGTAAACGAGGAGCACCGACGTACGAGATAATCTCAGAATAGGTTCATAAGAAAAATTTGAAATTTAAAAAAAAAATCAAGTTGTATTTTAATTTTCTTGTAATCAGCATATTGTAATTGAGAAAAAAAAGAATTACAAAATTATATAAAAAAAATATATTCGAGTTAAAAAAAAGAAGTGAAAGTTTTGCAAGTTCGTGTTTGTTTCCATTTTTTTCTATTTCGATCATCGAAATTATTCTACCATCCTTCCTTCTACCCCAAACGCCACACTCAAAACCCCAAGTTTATTTTTGTTTCAGCCTACCTTACAACCATTCGTTTTATCCCTTGTAAACCATTTTGAAGCCGACCCCGAAGCCGCAAATAGGTTTATACGAGATAAACTACGAAGTTACGAGAGTGAGAAGAGCGGTAAAAGGCAAGAGAGTGAGAGATCATTCGAGAGAAAGAAAAATCCTTAAAAGAGAGTGCAAACACGAGCGAGAGTGATAAATACTTATCTTTCTTTCTGAGTGAACTATGAGCATTTGTAGTGAGGTTTTAATATTCTATGTCCCGAAGTCCCGAAAGGAATATGGCGGAAAGGCAACCTATTCGGAATGTCTCAGACTTGAATCTACAAGCTCTACTACGCGAAGTCGAGTGTCTATTTGACCGGAAGTTGGAGCCGATCCACGAAAGACTCAATCATGTGGAAGGAAGAGCCCAACGAGAAAGGACTCCCTTAAGCCCCCCGAGAAATCGAGGACGACGACTAGATCGAGACGACAACTTATCCAAGCCAAGTGATCCCGAAAGTGATCAAGGTTCAAATGTAAGTGACCGAATTAGAGGCCAACGCAACCAAGGCCAACGAGATCGAGAAAGGTTCGATGTCGACCTTAAAAGCATCAAGTTATCCATCCCTCCATTCCAAGGCCGATCGAATCTCGAGTGGGAGAAAATGATCGAACTCGTGTTCAAGTGTCACAACTATTCTGAGGCCAAGGTCAAGTTGGCGGCTATCGAGTTCTCCGATTACGCCATGATTTGGTGGGACCAACTTACGACAAGCCAAAGGCGAAATGGCGAGCGACCTATCAATACATGAGCCGAGATGAAAACCGTGATGCGGCGAAGATTTATCCCTTCATACTACCACCGGGAGTTGTATCAAAAACTCCAAAATCTCACCCCAAGGAACGAAAAGTGTGGAGGACTACTACAAAGAGATGGAAGTCGCTATAATTCGCGCGGATGTGCAAGAAGATCGCGAGGCGACTATGGCTCGATTTTTGGCTGGACTCAATTGAGAAATAGCCAACATTGTCGAGTTGCAACACTATGTGGAGATCGTCGACATGGTGCATATGGCGATCAAAGTCGAGAAGCAACTCAAAAAGAAAGGTGTTTTTCATGGGTATTCAACTTCGAATGCGCCTAAGTTGAAGCAAGGCCCAAGCAAAAATGCTTCGGCGAATCAAGCGAAGGAACCCACGGTGCCGGTGAAGTCCACCAAGCCATTGGCCGAATCTAGCAAAGGTAAGGCCATTGAAAATGCTCAAACCCGATCCCGAGACATTAAGTGTTTTAAGTGCCAAGGAAAAGGGCACATAGCGAGCCAATGCCCAAATCGAAACACAATGGTCATGCTTCCTAATGGCAAAATCGAATCAGAGGAGGAAGTAGACAAGAACGAAGATGATGACGAAAACCCATCCGAAAATAAAGATGACGTAGAATTTGATGTTGAAGGCGAGATGCTCGTTGTAAAACGAAGCCTTAATGCGCAAAGCTCTTTAAGTGAGCCCCAACGAGAGAATTTGTTTCATACTCATTGTCTTGTTCAAGGAAAAGTTTGCAGCGTTGTAATTGATGGAGAGAGTTGTACAAATGTCGCAAGCACACTTATGGTCGAAAAATTATCTTTTTCGACTACTAAACACCTGAGGCCGTACAAGCTACAATGGCTCAATGATGGTGTCGCATTAAAGGTGACTAAACAAGCATTGATTCTGTTTACAATCGGAAAATACCAAGATGAAGTCCTTTGTGATGTGGTGCCTATTCACGCGGGGAATCTACTGCTCGGAAAGCCTTTGCAGTTTGACCGGTGAGTCAAACATGACGGATTCGCCAACCAATAATCTGTCAAGCACAAAGGCAAAAACGTCACTTTGGCACCTCTATCTCTGCAACAAGTGTTGGAAGATCAACAAAAATTAAAACAATCCATGGAGAGTTTGAAAGAAAAGATTAAAGATTCAAAAGAGAGAAAAGAGGAAAAATAGAGTGAAAAGAATTCGAGTTGTGAAGAAAATAAGAGTGATGAAAAAAGAAATGAAAATGAAAATGGAAATGAAAGAAAATTGAGTGAGAAAAAGAAAAGTGTTTTAATTAACCGATGCTTTCTTGATTCTTCTTCTTTTCAGGTTAATTACACCAAGGAGCTTCGGTTGCATTACATTCCCAAGGAGAGAAGGTTCGTGTTGCGAGAAAATGGTAAAACCAATCCTAGAATCCGTAATCTCAAAGGTAAACAAGGTTTGGTTTCCAAAGAATCAAAAACATCTCTATTTTGTTCAAAAGGTGATGAAATCTGTGATGATGATGGATTTGATGAAAAAGTGAAAGGTCATTGGCCACTGCTAAGTTTAAGTATGCAAAACTCGAGTCAATTAAGTGGTCTTGTTTGTCTTGGCCGAATGATACTTGTCCTACATGTTTACCCGAATGATTTCTTGTTGAATTATGGTTGTTCTCTAGAATCAATTCATTCATTTGATGAGATTTTGCATGATGAAGGAGTAACAAATCAGTTAGGTTGTTTGACGTTTGTTTGTTCGAATCCATTTGACCGAGTGAGATGTGAAATATGTGTTACTTTGAATGATTGTCCCATGTCCTTTGAACTACTTCCCATGTTTTGATCAATGGTGAACTTGGAAGATCAAGTTGAAAAGGTAAGACTCAAATTTTGCTTAACATTCGGTCACCAACCATCTGCTCCTAATTCGACAAGGACAAGTCCATCGTCAGCTAGTTCTTTTATCAATTCTTTAATATATGACGTTAATAATTTGTTTCCTTATCAAGTGCTGACTCTCTTTCAGATATATGAGAACCCATTCACCCCATTCGTCCGAATAGAGCTGATTACGAAAGAATGTTACCAATCGAACAAACGAATCGACTTGAGGATAAGTCACTTTGAATAAGGGGGATGATGTGAGCACGCCCGGGGTGACCTCAAATTTGTTAACCGATCCTCTCGAGCTTCCTAAAGGCCCCATGACTCGAGCTCGAGCTAAACGAATGCAAGAGACTGTTGTGGCTTTAACGAGTCAATTTTGGAGTGAATTTCAACCCGAAGACGAAGGACAAGCTCGGTCACGAACTTTGAGCAATCTGTGCACCTTGGTGTAAGCTGAATTTAGCTCGGTTCAGCTCACATGAGCTCACTTTAGCTCATTGAGTTCATTTAATTACTTTCAGCTCATTACTTTAATATTTGAATAAATTAAATACAGCTTAATTAAATTTGTCTTAGTTAATTACATGTTTTTATTATGTCCAGGTCTTAGTCGATTATTAATGTGTCATGTTTAGTATTTATTTAATTTTTCTAAGTGTTAATTTAATAAGTCAAATTGTGTTTTAATTATTTCCAGCTGAAATTAGTATAATTTAAATTGGTTCTTTGTGTTAAATAGGTGCAGACGAATTTTGAAGGTCATTAAGCAAGGTTTATGCATGCAGATTCAATGTATGGAAAGGTGCATGTTCGGCTAGCTTCAATGCATGGAGGCTGATCCATTTGGCTCCCCAAGGCACCCATTCGGCCAAGAGTCACCAGCTATTAAGCTTCCCCAAGCTTGACCGATTCTCTCCCCAAGGCAGCACCTATGCGTTCACACTTGCTGTCCACACCATGAGTCCAATCGGCTGGCCTAGTTCACATTCAAAGACTCTTCAAGCTTCATGTTCACACTTTTTAGGCTATTCAAAAACCTTCTTAATTACTCCTAACTATTCAGCCAAGAGGTCCCAATTCAATGAGCCAATTTAAGGCTATGGCCGAACCTAGACATGCCCATTGGCCTCCCCATGCATTCATCTCTTCAAGTACATTTACTTAAGCCTTAAGCTGTCCATTGGAGCTCCCCATTCAGCCGAATCTTGCTATGGCATTTTAATGGTTTTAATTCTTGAATTTTCTAGCTCATTCTAGCTACATTTACTTAGTCTTTAAGCTTTGTTTGTTGACCATCCGGCTAGCTAGTAGATAGGCTATAAATACTTTGTTGTTTACATTTGTAAATGACTTTTTGCCAAATTATTGAATGAACATTTTGTTCTTGAGTGAGTTAATCTCCTCTCATATTTCGTACAAGTCTCGTTGACTTATCTAGCATGCTAGTGGCGTCTTCTGACTTGCTTTGAACTTATCACCGTAACCCAGTGTGGTGTTCATCAACCTACCATTCCGCAAATCCACCTTAAACGATATAGGAATCGAGGTGACACTTTTTAGTGTTGAATAATTCTTGAAGTTTAAGTTCTTTTTTTTCCATCCTCACCTTTATCCCGAATTATCTATCCTTATCATTCTTGTTAAACCGAGCCCATCCAAATATCCACCTTCCTTGTTTCCTTCCTAGCCGAACCTACCCTCACAACTTAGCCAATTTTTAAACCATTCTGATAAGCTTCCACAACCCATAGCCTAAATCATCCTTTTTTGACAACTCAAACTACTCCTCATCGACGATCGGGCAAACAACGTGAAACGACTCGATTAACCCAGGCCGGATCACATCAGGAAGCTTGGCAGAGATCACTCACACTATCCATCAGCCCTTGTCAGTATAGTATGGTAATTCAATTGCGATTGTAATGGCATGTATAGGATATGTTGGCCATATTGGCATGTAAACATAAACGATGCTTGTAATCTAGCCATTGGAATGTCTAGTAATAATTGTTTTGATATACTTGTAATGTCATATTATGTTAGCCACATATATGTTAAGTAGTTGATCAAATAATGTCTAACATGAGGACATAACCATGGTAAGATTGTAAACATGTATGCATGAAATGATATGCCATGATGATGGATGGAATATGCTTGATTAGAATGCTTTAAATTGTTAGTAATTGTATGTGATGATATATCATGTTAAATAATAGAATTAACTTTAATAAAATGCTTGGATTTGTTGGGTTATGAATGCAAGATGTGGTGTAGGATTATGGCAAAGATTGGGGTGAGAAATGAAGCTAGGAATGGCTTTATTTTGTCATGTGTGCCACACGGCCTAGAACACGGGTGTGTGTCTTGGCCGTGTGAAACCTGCACCTAATTCAAATTGAATTAATTAACCACATGGCCTAGCACACGACCGTGTGGCATGACCGTGTGGCGCAAGTCAGAGAGCTACCTAGTTTCGAACACGGCCTGCAGCACGGGCGTGTCCCTTAGACCACACGGGCTTGTGAGCCCTGCACTTTGGAAAATTTTGGAATTTCGCAAAAAATTCCCTAAATTCCCGATTTAGTCCCGACTTGATTCTAATGCTCATATTGGGCCTCGAGGGTCCATTTAAGGGACATTATGAATGACCTCGGTGAATGAATAGTAACTTGCCTGAATTAATCGGTAAATGTTCTGAATGTTTTGGTAACGCTCTGAAACCCTGTTTCGGCGACGGATATAGGTTAGGGGTGTTACATTTTGAATTCAAAAGCTATTTAATCCTTCTAGCTACTAGAATTCAACTTTTGCATTTTATGCGATTTAGTCCATCCCGTAATTAAGCACTTAACCGATAAAATTTTCTTATCAGAATTTTCACAAGGGATTTCTAACATAATACGGACCATGGAATAAAATTAAAATAAATTTTATTTTTGACTCGGATTTGTGGTCTCGAAACCACTGTTTCGATTTCACTAAAATTGGGCTGTTACAACTCTCCCCCTTAAGGATTTTTGTCCTCGAAAATCTTACCAGTAAAGAGATTCGAGTATTGCTTCCTCATAGTATCCTCCGGTTCCCAGGTAGCCTCTTCAATGCCGTGTCGTTGCCAAAGAACTTTTACTAATGCTACCTTTTTATTTCTTAACTCTTTTGTTTCACGTGCCAAGATTTTGATCGGTTCTTCAATGTATGTCATGTCAGGCTGAAGCTCTACCTCTGTTGGAGAGATAACATGTGAAGAATTGGATTGATATCGTCGTATCATAGACACATGAAAAACATTATAAATTCGATCAAGTTCTGATGGCAAAGCTAACCGATATGCAATCGGTCCAATTCTTTCCGTAATGTCATATGGTCCAATGAATCGTGGACTCAGTTTTCCTTTACGACCAAAAAGGAGAACTTTATTCCAAGGCAATACTTTCAAGAATACTTTGTCACCGACTTGAAATTCTATTTCTTTTCGTTTAACATCATCATAGGACTTTTGACGATCAGAGGCTGCTTTCAAACTATCTTGAATTACTTTCACTTTTTCCTTAATTTCACGGACTAAGTCAACTCGTGTAACTTTTTCTCACTGAGTTCTATCCAATACAATGGGGTTCTACATTTGCGACCATATAAGGCTTCATACGATGCCATTTTAATACTAGATTGATAATTGTTATTGTAAGCAATTTAAACTAAAGGCAAATATTTTTCCCAGTTACCTTCAAACTCAAGTATACAACACCAAAGCATATCTTCCAAAATCTGTATAACACGTTCATATTGACCGTCTGTCTGAGGATGAAATGCACTGCTAAAGTGTAACTGGGTACCCAGAGCTTCTTGCAATTTGCTCCAGAATCGAGATGTAAACCGAGGGTCTCTATCTGAAATAATGGAGACAGGCACTCTATGGAATCTGACAATATCAGAGACATATATTTCAACCAATCTATCCAAGTAAAAATCCATACGTACTGGAATAAAGTGTGCAGGTTTTGTCAACCGATCAACAATTACCCAAATGGCATCTTTCTTCTTTGGAGACAAGGGTAATCCCGATACAAAGTCCATGGTAATTCTTTCCCATTTCTATTTCGGTATCGTAACTGGCTGTAATAGTCCAGAAGGAAACTGATGTTCAGCTTTTATTTGCTGACATATCAAACATTTAGATGCAAACTTAGAAATATCCTGTTTCATACCCGGCCACCAGTACATCTTTTTCAGATCATTATACATTTTATTACTACCAGGATGAATAGACATGTTACCATTATGAGCTTTATTCAAAATCTTCGGTACTAGTTTTGAACTTTTTGGTACACACACTCTGCCTCTGAATAACAAACATCCATCAGTTCCAATCTGAAATTCTGAATCAGAAGTCGGTTTACACTGTACCCGTTTTGCTTGTAACTTACTATCATCTTTCTGAGCCTCAAAAATCTGCTGCAAAAATGTCGGTCTAGCTTTTAACTCAGCTATGATTAAACCATCATCAGATAACGTCAATTGAGTGTTCATTGTTCGCAAAGTAAACAGGGATTTTCTGCTCAGAGCATCTGCAACTACATTGGCCTTTCCCAGATGATAATCAATAACCAGATCATAATCTTTCAATAACTCAAGCCACCTGCACTGTCTCAAATTCAAATCTTTCTGTGACATCAAGTACTTCAAACTTTTATGATCAGTGAATATATGACATTTTTCACCAAACAGGTAATGCCGCCAAATTTTCAATACAAACACAATGGCTGCCAATTCAAGATCATGTGTCGGGTAGTTTCTTTCATGTGGTTTTAGCTGTCTTGAAGCATAGGCTACTACTTTACCTTCTTGCATCAAAACACAGTCTAGACCATTCAATGATGCATCACTATAAATTATAAATTCTTTACCCGATTCCGGCTGTAGTAACACAGGTGCTTCTGTCAATAATGCTTTCAACCTATCAAAACTCTGCTGACATTTATCTGACCACTCAAATTTTACATCCTTGTGCAATAAACGAGTCATTGGAGAAGCTATCATTGAAAACCCTTTTACAAACCTCCGATAATAACTAGCTAATCCCAGAAAACTTCGGACTTCAGACACATTCTTCGGTGGCTTCCAATTAACAATGGCTGAAATTTTACTCTGGTCCACTCTGACACCTTCAGCAGATACAATATACCCAAGAAAACCAACTTCCCGTTGCCAAAATTCACATTTATTGAATTTGGCATACAATTGTTTCTCACGCAGAGTTTGCAACACTATTCTCAAATGCTCAGCATGTTCATCTTCATCTCGGGAGTAAACCAAAATATCATCTATAAATACCACCACAAACCTGTCTAAATATGGTCTGAAAATTCTATTCATCAGATCTATAAACACTGCAGGTGCATTTGTCAAACCGAATGGCATCACAAGAAACTCATAATGTCCATACCTGGTTCTAAAAGCTATCTTTGGCACATCTGAATCTTTTACCCGTAGCTGATAATTGCCAGAACGGAGATCAATCTTGGAAATTACAGTGGCACATTTTAACTGGTCAAAGAAGTCATCAATACGAGGCAATGGATACTTGTTCTTTATTGTAACTTTGTTGAGCTGTCTGTAATCAATGCATAGCCTCAACGATCCATCTTTCTTCTTTACAAACAGAACCGACGCACCCCAAGGTGAGAAACTAGGTCGAGCAAAAACTCTGTCAATCAATTCTTACAACTGTGCTTTCAATTCCTTCAATTTAGTAGGAGCCATTCTATAAGGTGCTATGGATATCGGTGTTGTCCCCGGAAGAAGGTCAATAGAGAAATCCACTTCTATAATCGGTGGTAAACAAGGTAATTCTTCTGGAAATACATTAGGAAATTCACAAACAGCTGGCACTGACTGGATCTTTGACTCAGATACTTTAATATCCAACACATTTGCAAGATAAGCATCATAACCCTTTCTGACATATTTCTGTGCTGATATTGCTGAAATCACATTAGGTAATCCATCCAGTTTATCAGATTCAACATGAAGTAATTCACCACTCTAACATTTCAATACAATATATTTCTACTTACAATTTACCACTGCATCATATTGGGTTAACCAATCCATTCCCAAAATCACGTCAAATTCATCAAATGACAATAACATTAAGTCAGCCGAAAAGCAATAACCTTTTCCCATCAATGGACAGTTTTTATAGACTTTATCCACCATAACACACTGGCCTAGGGGGTTTGAAACTTTAACCCCAAATTCAGTGAATTCAACAGGTAAATTTTTAACAGACACTAGGGTTGTGCATATGTATGAATGTGTGGAACCAGGATCAATCAAAGCAGTAATATCAGTATCAAGTAGAGAAAATGTACCAGTAATGACATCTGGTGCAGAAGCATCTTCTCTAGCATGAATAGCATATGTCCTTGCCGATGCTCGTGCTTCAGATTTAACTGTTGTATCCCTGGTAGTACCTCGACTACCACTAACATTGCCGGGGTGAAGAGGTGGTCTGCCTCTCAAAATAGGATTACTCGGTTTCAGAGTCGGTTCTATTTCTCTTTCAACTCTTTCTGGACAATCTCTGAGAAAATGCTCAAGTGAACCACATCTATAACAAGCTCCACTTCTAAACCGACATTCCTCATGATGAAATGTGTTACAATGTTTACATTTCGGCTTGGGATTGCCGACACTACCCACACTAATCACAGATAGAGATGAAGACCTCGGGTTAGAGCGTTGAGAGCCTCGCTCTTTACCAGAATATCCCGTAGAGGTGGTAACACGATCATAATATTTCTTTAATTTCTTAGAAGTAGATGATTGTAACTTACTCATAATCCTTTTTTCAGAAACTTGAGCCTCTCTTTATGCTTGTTTCTTTTCTTTACTCAGTTCTTCAGCTTTGTATGCTCGTTCGGCCAGTACCACAAATTCCCTTATTTCGAGAATTCCGATTAACAATTTAATGTCTTCACTTAAACCCTCTTCAAAGTGTTTACACATCTCAGCCTCAGACTGGACCCATTCTTTGGCATATTTGCTCAACCGAACAAATTCTCGTTCACATTCAGATACAGTCATGTTTTCCTGTCTGAGCTCTAAAAATTCTTTCTTTTTTTTATCCATAAATCTTTGACTAACATACTTCTTTCTGCATTCAGCCTGGAAGAATTCTCACGTAACATTCTCTCTCGGCACCACTGAAGTTATGGTATTCCACCAATGATAAGCTGTGTCTTTCAGTAGAGATACTGCACATTTCAAACATTCAGCAAGTGTATAGGATAATTCATCAAAAAACTGGATGGTATTTTCTAGCCAAAATTCATATCTTTCCGGATCATCTGTAGTAGCTCTAAATTCCTCTGTGTAATAGCCTGATTTTGGGCCTAGTCGGAACAGTGGTTTCGGGATCACAAATCTGACACATCAAAGTTTATTTTTATTATATTTTTATGGTCTACAGTTTCACGGAATGATTTCGTGAAAATTTCGTTCGAAAATTTTCACGTTTGGGCAATCAATTTAGTCAAAAGGACTAAATTGTAAAAAGTGCAAAAGTTGAGTTCTACATGTTAGAAGTGTCCAATTGCTATGGGATTTTAAATTGAAGGTCCTTAGATGGTAATTAAACCATTTTACTTTAAGTTGGACAAAAATAGACATGAGGTAAGAGAATTTTAGTGTTTTGAGAAAAGGGCATTTTGGTCATTTGGTTAATAAAAGAATAAAAAGGGAAAATAAAGCCAAAATTTTGTCCATCTTCTTCAACCTTAGCCGAATTTTACAAGACACCATAGCCAGGGTTTTCTTCAACTTCCAAGCTTGATTGTAAGTACATCTTAGCCCCGTTTTTAATGCTCTTTACGTTTTTGAAGTCGTATTCACCCAATCTTTCTACTTCTACCATTATTTTGAACTAGGGTTCATGTTTAAAAATTTACCCATGTGTGACATGCATGTATTTTGATGTTTGATGGAAGATATTGATTGTTTAAGGTGTGATAAACAACTTTTACTAAGTGATTTTTGATGAAAATGATTAAAAGGACCTATTTGTAAAAGTTATAAAATATGTAGTAAAAGTGTGTTTTAATGGAAATTGTGGACTGTTATAGTTATAAAAATGTTTTGGCTAGGCTTTTACATTAAATAAATTGCACACGTTTCATTTTACGAGCCTAGGGGAAAAAATGTAAATATGTCAAAGTTTAGGGGCAAAAATGTAATTTTGCCATAATGTGATTTTTGGACTGAATTGAGTAATATGGATAATAAATAATTTAAATTTTTATATTATAGATCAAGAAAGATGAGGTTCGGACCTTGATCGGGGGAAAAACAAGGTTATTGACGATTAGGTCCATTTCTGCTTTTTTTTGTACCGAGGTAAGTTTGTATGTAAATAATGCATCGTTATTTATGCTTTAATTGCTTTAGTATTGCATGAATTATGATTTACTCTTTGAATGTAATTCAACAAAGTTTTGACAAGTGAGAAATATCCCGGTTGAACCTTAAGAATAGATAGGATACAAATGTCATGACATTAGGGTTATTTGAGATTACGTGTAAGACCATATCTGGGATATGGCATCGATATGAGATTTTGTGTAAGTCCATAGCTAGGCTATTGGCATCGATATGAGATCCCATGTAAGACCATATCAGGGATATGGCATTGGTATAGTACTATGTGTGTGAGATTTCCCGAGTATCCTTTAGTATTCCAAGTGGTTCACAGGGAAACTTAACGACAAATTTTAAGTCGTGAAAGACTATGGTATGACGTGAAATATTATGGTAAGTTGCAAGTTGGTACATGTATGTACATAAAACTCATGCTTAATGAGCTCGATATGTGATGAAACCTCGGATTGGTTCGATTGAGTAAGTTATGATGTTAAGATTTTAATAACATCTATGCTAAGCTTGATTATGAATTCACAATGACATTTATGTTAATTTACTTTATGTTAAATATATGTTAAAGTGTGTATGATGCTTATTATTTGCATAGGAACTTACTAAGCTTTAAAGCTTACTCCCTTTCTTTTTCTCTTGTCTTATAGTGTCACCAAGCCAGCTCGGGGATCGGAGACGGTCGGAGATTCATTCACACTATCAAATTATCATTTTGGGTACTTATGATTTCAATATTTTGAGTTATGGCATGTATAGGGACTTGGTCTTTTTGTTATGTGTCATAATTGATTTGGCCATAAGTGATGGCTTCAATAGTTGATAATTCATTTTGTAAATGGCCATTTGATATTGGCTAATATTGGTTAAGTATATATACATATGATGATGTTTTCATGAATGTGGGAAATTGCATGGTTTGAGATGCTAAGTATGTGATGTTTGTATGTGATAAATGATAGCATGTAAATGATATGTGGATGCCTGGTGTATGGCTGATTCGGTTGAAAGTGTATGCTTGGATTGGTGCTATGTTTTGTTATGTAGGTTGGTGCCTGGAAGGGTGGCAAAAAGGCTTGGTAAATAGCCTTATATTTGTCCACACGGGTCGACACACGGGTGTGTTTCTAAGCCATGTGCGACACACGGTCTGTCCCATGAGCATGTGTTTCGACCGTGTGTCCCCTACACCTTAATTGTTACAAAACAGAATGCTCAGTAATGAGCACACAGGCAGAGACATGGGCGTGTGTCTCAGACGTGTGGACGGCACGGCCTCGAACACGGGCGTGTGCCCTGGCCGTGTGAAGTCTGCACCTATTTTATGAAAAATTATAAAAATTTAATCGATCACACGGCCTAAGCACAAGGGCGTGTGACTTGGCTGTGTGACCTTAATTTGATGATGACCGTCATAAATAGAATGCTCCCTAATTTGAACACGGCCTGAAGCATGGGCGTGACATAGGGTCACACGGGCGTGTCCCGAGCCCACACGGGCATGTGACCCCTTTCTCATAAAAAATTTTCTAAGTTCTCCAAAAGTTTCCAAAGTTCTCAGTTTAGTCCCGAACCATTTCTGATGCATGTTTTGGGCCTCGTAGGCTCGTTTTAGGGACAATATAAATGTTTTTGAAAAGTTTTAAATTTGAGTAGAAATTCCTGTCTCGGTTTTGAATGTTTGCTTGTGAATAAGTCCAGAAATGCCTCATACCTTATCCCGGCATCGGATACGGGTAAAGGGTGTTACATTTAGTGGTATCAGAGCTACGGTTTAGCCAATTCTCGGGCTAATGTAGCGTATGTAAGAGTCTAGCTATACATGCCATAAATGAAATGTGATAGTGTGATGACTCCTGACAATTTTAAATTGTGTTTTCATATAGTAATAGATCCCAATCGAGCTGTGGCTGATGAAGTCGAAAGTAATACGCCTGCTCCCGCTCAAGGGGCAGCGCCGTTTGATAGTAGACCTCCTACGGTTAGTCAAAGAGAAGGAGGCAGGGAAACCTTTCTCCATATGTTGAATGAGTGGTATAAAGAATTTTTTTGAACAAATTCGAATGCCCAACCTCCTCATGCTTTCTCCTCGATCGGTTCTCGTAGCCCCACAAGGTATGGACTTTGTAAGAATGAATAAGCCCCCGGTTGATAAGATCAGAAAGCATGGGGCTGAAGATTTTAGAGCTAATGTGGATTATGATCCCGAGAGAGCCAAGTTTTGGCTCGAAAACTCCATCAGGGTATTTGATGAGTTGTCCTGCACACCAGATGAGTGTTTAAAGTGTGCTATCTCACTTCTGAGAGATTCTGCATACCATTGGTGGAATACACTTGTATCTGTAGTTCCGAGATAAAGGGTCACTTGGGACTTCTTTCAAGAGGAGTTCCAAAAGAAGTATATTAGCCAACGGTTCATCGACCAGAAACGTAAAGAATTTCTTAAGCTGAAATAGGGTCATATGACAGTGATCGAATATGTGCGAGAATTTGTCAGACTGACAAAATACGCTCGAGAGTGTGTTTCTACGGAGGCTATTATGTGCAAAAGATTTAAAGATGGGTTGAATGAAGATATTCATGTGTTAGTCGGGATTTTAGAGCTGAAAGAGTTTGTGGTATTGGTTGAACGGGCTTGTAAGGCCGAAGAATTGAACAAAGAGAAGAGAAAAGCTGATCTTGAAGCTAGAGACTCGGGGAAAAGACCGATGAGTTAGTCATTTCCATCTCAGTCTAAGAAATCGAAAGAGATGTATTCCCGTTCAAATGTTTCAGCAGGGTATTCACACAGAGATCGTGAGAAACAACATTTGAGTTTTAAATCTCAAGCTACTTCAATGGCAAGTGTGGGTAATGTAAAGACTAATAGGCCCAAATGATAACATTGTGGAAGAAGACATCCCGAAAAATGTAGAATGAATGACCGGGCTTGTTTTAAGTGTGGTTCTCACGATCATTTTATCAAAGATTGCCCAGAGATGGCAAAGAAAGAGAAATTTCAGAGTGCAAGGCCTAGTAATACTGCTTCTAGAGGAAGACCCCCGAGGAATACTGGAAATGAAGCCAGTAGTAAAGGTGTGACGAAAGAAATCGCGATGAGATTTGAAGCTCGAGCACCTGTTAGAGCCTATGCCATCCGTGCTGGCGAAAAAGTGACATCTTCCGATGTTATTACTGGTACTTTTTCTCTTTATGATACTGACGTTATTGCATTAATTGACCTTGGATCTACTCATTTGTATGTTTGTATGAATTTGGTAAATAATAAGAAATCGCCTGTTGAGTTTACTGAATTTGTGATTAAGGTGTCAAACCCTTTAGGCAAGCATGTTTTAGTTGACAAAGTATGTAAGAAATGTCCTTTGATAATTAGAGGTCACTGTTTTCTGACTGACTTGATTTTGTCACCATTTGATGAGTTTGATGTCATTTTGGCTATGGATTGGCTGACGTTGCATGATGCTATAGTAAATTGTAGACAGAAAGTTATTGAATTGAAATGTGAAAATGGTGAAATTCTTCGGGTTGAATCAGATCAGTCAGATAGGTTGCCTGTGGTGATTTCTTCAATGTCAGCTCAGAAATGTATAAGAAAAGGGTGTGAAGCTTACCTAGCCTATGTGTTAAACACGAAAGAGTCTGAATTGAAAATTGAATCGGTGCCGGTGGTGTGTGAAAACTCGGATGTTTTTCCAGAGGAGTTGTCAGGATTGCCTCCAATTAGAGAAGTTGAGTTTGGTATTGAGTTAGCCCCCAGTGTTTCACCGATATCGATTGCTCCGTACAGGATGGATCTAACTGAATTGAAAGAGTTAAAGACCCAGTTGCAAGATTTGACAGATAAGGGTTTTACGAGACCAAGTTATTCTCCCTGGGGTGCTCCAGTGTTGTTTGTAAAGAAGAAAGATGGAACTATGAGACTTTGTATAGATTACCGACAGCTCAATAAGGTAACCATTAAGAACAAGTATCCTTTACCGATGATTGATGATTTATTTGACCAACTGAAAGGAGCGACAATGTTCTCGAAGATAGATTTGAGATCTGGTTACTATGAGTTGAGAGTAAAAGAGGCGGATGTGCCGAAAACCGCTTTCAGAATAAGGTACGGACACTATGAATTCCTTGTTATGCCTTTTGGGTTAACGAATGCTCCTGCAGTTTTTATGGACCTAATGAATCGAATCTTTAGACCGTATTTGGAAAAGTTAATAGTTTTTTTTATTGATGACATACTGATTTATTCTCGTAATGAGTTCGAGCATGCCGAACACTTGAGAACTGTTTTGCAGACTTTGAGAGATAAGAAGTTGTATGCTAAGTTCAGTAAAAGTGAGTTTTGGCTCTGAGAAGTCAGATTTTTAGGACATATTGTCTCAGGCGATAGTATTTGGGTTGATCCAAGTAAGATTTCGGCAATTATTGATTGGAAACCGCCAAGGAATGTATCTGAAGTTAGAAGCTTTTTGGGCTTAGCCGGTTACTACTGCCGGTTTGTCAAAGGGTTTTCGATGATTGCTACCCCTATGACCAAGTTGTTGCAAAAAGATGTCAAATTTGTATGGTCCGAAAAATGTCAGCAAAGTTTTGAGAAGTTGAAAGTTTTATTGACTGAGGCACCGATTTTAGTGCAACCTGAACTGGGAAAGGAGTTTGTGATTTATAGCGACGCGTCACTGAATGGATTGAGATGTGTGTTGATGCAAGAGGGCAAAGTGATAGCCTACGCCTCGAGACAGTTAAAACCACACGAGAAGATTGATTGAGTTATTGAAAGATTATGAGTTGTTGATTAATTATCACCTGGGTAAGGCGAATGTAGTCGCAGATGCCTTGAGTAGAAAATCCTTGTTTGCCTTGAGAGCAATGAACACGAGGTTAACATTGTCCGATAATAATTCGATTATAGATGAGTTGAGAGCTAGACCATTATTTCTTCAGCAAATTTGTGAAGCTCAGAAATGTGACCGTGATTTGCAAGCCAAGAGAGCTCATTGTGAATCAGTTAGTGATTCAGATTTTCATGTCGGATCTAATGATTGTTTGATGTTTCGAGGTAGAGTTTGTGTACCGAAAAAATGATGAACTTATTCAGAAAATTCTTTATGAGGCGCATAATGGTTGTTTATCTGTGCATCTGGATAGTACGAAAATGTATAATGATTTGAAGAAATTGAATTTTAGTACTGCATTTCATCCACAGACTGACGATCAATCCGAAAGGGTAATTCAGATACTTGAAGATATGCTTTGATGCTGTGTTCTAGAAATTGAAGGTAGTTGGGAAAAATATCTACCATTGGTCGAATTTTCCTATAACAACATCCATCAGTCGAGTATAAAAATGACACCTTATGAGGCATTGTATGGCTGCAAGTGCCGAACACCTTTGTATTGGACCGAGCTTAACGAGAAACAGATTCACGGGGTTGACTTGGTTAAGGAAACCGAAGAAAAAGTAAAGTTAATCTGAGATTGCTTGAAAGCCGCTTTAGATCGACAAAAGTCATATGCAGACTTGAAAAGAAAAGAGATCGAATTTCAGGTCGGTGACAAAGTCTTTCTGAAAGTATCTCCGTGGAAGAAGATTCTAAGATTTGGCCGTAAAGGCAAGTTGAGTCCACGTTTCATTGGGTCGTATGAAGTTATTGAAAGAATAGGGCCAGTTGCATATCGGTTAGCTTTACCGACAGAGTTAGAAAGAATCCATAATGTGTTTCATGTGTCTATGCTGCGATGTTATCGATCAAACCCTTCACATTTGATTTCTCCGACAGAGGTTGGGATTCGACCTGATATGACATATGGTGAAGAACCGATCAAGATTTTGGCTCGGGAAGTTAAACAGTTAAGAAATAAGAGTATAGCCCTAGTGAAAGTTTTATGGCAACAACACGGAGTCGAAGAGGCTACGTGGGAACCTGAGGAAGCTATGCAAAAACAGTACCCAAACCTATTCTCTGGTAAGATTTTCGGGGACGAAAATCCCTAAGGGGGGAGAGTTGTAACAGCCCGATTTTGGGCCTAGTCGGAATAGTGGTTTTGGGACCACAAATTTGACACAGAAAAGTTCATTATTATTATATTTTTATGGTCTACAGTTTCAAGGAATGATTTCGTGAAAATTTCGTTCGAAAATTTTCACGTTTGGGCACTCAATTTAGTCAAAAGAACTAAATTGTAAAAAGTACAAAAGTTGAGTTCTACATGTTAGAAGTTTCTAATTGCTTTCGGATTTTAAATTGAAGGTCCTTAGATGGTAATTAAACCATTTTACTTTAAGTTGGACAAAAATAGACATGAGGTAAGAGAATTTTAGTGTTTTGAAAAAAGGGCATTTTGGTCATTTGGTTAATAAAAGAATAAAAAGAGAAAATAAAGCCAAAATTTTGTCCATCTTCTTCAACCTTGGCCGAATTTTACAAGACACCATAGTTAGGGTTTTCTTCAACTTCCAAGCTTGATTGTAAGTACATCCTAGCCCCGTTTTTAATGCTTTTTACGTTTTTGAAGTCGTATTCACCCGATCTTTCTATTTCTACCATTATTTTGAAGTAGGGTTCATGTTTAAAAATTTAACCATGTGTGACATGCATGTATTTTGATGTTTGATGGAAGATATTGATTGTTTAAGGTGTGATAAACAACTTCTACTAAGTGATTTTTGATGAAAATGCTTAAAAGGACCTATTTGTAAAAGTTATAAAATATGTAGTAAAACCGTGTTTTAATGGAAATTGTGGGCTGTTATAGTTATAAAAATGGTTCGGCTAGGCTTGTACATTAAAGAAATTGCACACGTTTCATTTTACGAGCCTAAGGGCAAAAATGTAAATATGTCAAAGTTTAAGGGCAAAAATGTAATTTTGCCATAATATAATTTTACCATTCATTCATCAATTTAAAGAAGGCTTTTTTTGCCTCCTCACTTCGGCCCTCAGATACGGGCCTTTCACTACCAGATGCAGATGCAACTCTTTGAACTGAAGCTGAAGCATTGCTCCCAACTTCCTCGGATTCAGCTCTAGCTTGGTTGGATGACATTACTATATGAAAAACAGATTTAAAATGATAAGGAGACATCACATTACCACAATTTATATAATGGAATGTATAGCTAAACTCGTGTTTGCTACGTTAATTCCGAGAATCGACTAAACCGTAGCTCTGATACCACTAAATGTAACACCTCTAACCTATATCCGTCTCTGAAACAGAGTTACAAAGCATTACCAGAGATTACAGAACATTTACAGATAAATCATAACAATCACTATTCATTTTTCCAAGATTATTCATAACGTCCCTTAAATGGACCCTCGAGGCCCAAAACGAGTATTAGAATCGAATCAGGACTAAACCGAGAACTTAGAGAACTTTTCGCAAAATTCTAAAATTTTCCAAGATGCAAGGCTCACACGCCCGTGTTACCCTAGGACACGCCCGTGCTGCAGGTCGTGTTCGAACCCATGTAACTCTCTGACTTGCGCCACATGGCCAGCCACATGCCCGTGTGCTAGGCCGTGTGGTTAATTTTATTTTTAGAAATTAGGTGCAGTTTCACACGGCCAAGACATACGCCCGTGTTCTAGGCCGTGTAGCATACACGGCTAAGACACACGCCTCTACCCATGTGCTCAATTCTGAGCATTCTGTTTCTCGAATTTAAGGTGCAAGGGACACACGGCCTAACCACACGCCCATGTACCAAGCCGTGTGTCACACACGGTCTAGACACACGCCCGTGTGTCTACCCGTGTGGAAAAAATAAAGCCATTTCTAGCTTAATTTCTCACCCAAAATTTTTACCAATGACCTGCACTAAAACTTATATCCATAAACCAACCAATTCTAGCATTCAAATTAAACAAATTATATCATTCAGCATGGCATATCATTACAAGCATATATGTTTATAAACTTACCATTGTTTAGTCCATGTTTTAGACATAATTTGATCAACTACTTAACATATATGTAGCTACCATTGTATAACATTACAAGCATATCAAAACAAACCATTACTAGTAATTCCAATGGCTAGATTACAAGCATCATTTTCAAGCCCACAATGGCCGAGTTATCCTATACATGCCATTATATCAAAATGATTATATTATATATACCCAAAATAAGCTAGTGGATAGTGTGATGATGCTCCAACTAATCTCCAACCTTCGTGAGCTTCCGAGAACTATAAAACAGGGAAAGTAAAATCTAGTAAGCATTACATGCTTAGTAAGTTCGTATAACGGGAATTAAAACTTACCAATTTACATTTATTAACATTAAGCATTCAATAACATGCTTTTTCATCAATTTGGCAAATTTACCTATACACATACACTCAATCAAACAAGTTAGTTACATAAGTGTTCACACATACATCAAGTAAGCATAAATGAGCTCATCATACTATATTCCTTCAAGATATCATTCATTTCATTCCATAATTCTCTTATCATGCCAAGAGTTTTGTCCGTTGAATCATTGAAATTCCAATAGATACTCAAGTAGTACACTCAAGGTGCACAATTCAATAACCGTCAATTATTATTCAAGAGTACCCATTATGGCACCAAATCAAGAACACACACTCGAGCCACATATCATATAACAGGATTACCAGTCCAGGCTAAATTCTTTATGTAACGTATGCTCAGAAAAGCTCAATCAGGATTACCAGTCCAGGCTAAATCCTAATTGTAACGTATACTCGAGAGGTATTAAATAAGGATTACCTGTCCGGGCTAAATCCTTTTTATAATGAGGTCAGTAGGATTACTCGTCTGAGCTAAATCCCGTCAGCAACAAATGTAGGACCTCATTCTGTAACACCCCTAACCCGTATTCAATGCTGGAATAGGGTTACGAACGATTTTTAACTTACAACACATTTAAACATACTTTTCACAAACATTTAATCATTTCATACATTCATCATTCAAACTCAATCAACTTGTCCCTAATACGAGCTTACGAGGCCCTAAACATACATTAGGAGTGGTTCGGGACTAAACCGTTAACTCAAGAAATTTTTCAACACTTAGAAATTTTTTGCACAAAACAGGGGACACAAGCCCGTGTAGGCCGGTCGTGTGTCTCACACGGCTACCAGACACGTCCGTGTCACAGGCCGTGTGGACATTCGAAATGGGAGCACATGGCCGTGTCCCAGCTCATTTTCAATCCTATGTCCAAACAAGTGAGTATACTGACTTGGGTCACACGGCCAACCACACGCCCGTGTGTCTAGACTGTGAGACATTCAAAGTGGCCACAAACTCCCGTGTGCCAGGCCGTGTGCTAGGTCGTGTCAAACCTGTAGGGTATACTGACTTATGCCACACGACCAAGTCACACGCCTGTGTGTGAGGCCATGTGGAGCATACTGACTTGATTTCAATTTCAACACTAGGGGACACACGGCCGTGTAACCTGACCGTGTGTCACACACGACTGAGACACACGCTCGTGTCTCTACCCGTGTGGACAAAAATCTATTTACCAAGTCAATTTGCCACCCCAAACTTAGGCACACCTACACAACCTATATGGCACAAAACATAGCATCAATAGGCATATAATTCAATTCCAACTCAAGCATGATTTATACCATTTCTAACACCAACCAATACAAAACATAATACTACATTATGCCAACTAAATTCATACCATTCCTTATCTTCTCAAGTCATCAAAATGACCATTAACAAATATGCATTATCTGATCTATACTCTCAAACATTTCAACCATTCATTACTTGACTATTAGATAACTATAATGCTAATTATCCACAAGTATAACATGTACAACATTTCAAACATCTCACTAGCTAAACACACTTCTATAAATACATGATTCAAGCAAACCAAAACAATCCAAATTAAGTCATCATTCATGTCTAAATAAACAAACCAAAATAATAACATTTACAACACCAATTCATATGGCCAAAATCATTAACAAGTCATAACCAAAATGACCAACATCCCTATACATGTCATATACTTAACATACCAATGTTCATAGGTACCAAGTGATAGGTGGATAGTGTGAAGCGATCTCTGACGATCCCCGAATCCGAGCTAGCTTGATAACACTATAAAACACAGAAAATAAAAAAAGTAATGTAACACCCCTTACCCGTATTCGACGCTGGAACCGGGTACGAGGCATTACCAGACTTAACTTACTTAATCGTACCAAATTGGGCAATAAACTTTCTTTTTAACTCAAACTTTTTCGTTTGAACTCTTAACGACCTTATTATGGGCCTATGGAACCCTAGACATACACATGGAGTGATCCAAAACTAAACCGAAAACTTACGAACACTTGGGAAATTTTGACTCAAAATAGGGCCACACGCCCGTGTGAGAGAAATGACACGACCGTGTAGGCATATCACACGCCTGTGCTTCAGGCCGTGTCCAAAATAGGGGGTATTCTGTTTATAACGTTAGTAATAAAATTAGGACCACACGGCCAAGACACACGCCCGTGTGCTGGCCCGTATGACAAACTGAATTCTTCACAATTTAGGTGCAGGGGACACACGGCCTATCAACACACCCATGGGCTGACCATGTGTCACACACGGCCTAGACACACGCACGTGTGTCTACCCGTGTGGACAAATGCAAGGCTATCTACCAAACCATTTGCCACCCTGAAAAGCAATCACACTTATACCATTTCAATGCAACAAGCAACATGAGAATAAGGCACTTCTAATATTCAAAATCAAGACATCCACACCATAATTCCTCACTACATTCATCATGCATATACTTAACACATGACTCAATTTGGTTTCACAACTTGTACTTCATGAATTTCATCATCATTGAATATATATAACTTAGCAAGTATTGGCCAATTCCAATGGCCATTTACAAAATGAATTGAATGACATTAATAGCCACACATTGGCTAACAAATATGACATATCACCAAATGACCAAGTTCCTATACATGCCATACCCAAAATTTATCAGACTTTGCTATACCAAAGAGTAGTTGATAGTGTGATCCGAACTCCGACGTCCCACGATCCCCGAGCTAGCTTGGTGATACTACAAGGAAAAGGGAAAAGAGAGGGGTAAGCATAAAGCTTAGTAAGTTTGCATGAAATAAATAGCAACATAGAGGCTCATGATAACATCAATTCATCACACTAAATAATACACAAGTTCTCAAGCACATCGACATAACTTACTCAAGCTTACTCTTACCAAATCACATTTCACATTTCGCATTCATTTCTCGTAAGTTACTCATGAGTACATGTTTCATTTCATCACATAACTTTAGCACTTTTAATCTCTTGAACATAGACTTGCTCTTGTCATCTTTAACATAAACTTAGCTCTTTACCCGTTGTACTACTTGGAATGTCGAAGGATACTCAATCTCATCATACATGTAACACGATGCCAATGCCACATCCCAGATATGGTCTTACATGGGATCACATCTCGATGCCGATGTCATGTCCCAGATATGGTCTTACACAGGATCTCATGTCTCGATGTCGAAGCCATATCCCAGATATGGTCTTATACGAGATCGTATATCGATGTCGATGCCAAGTCACAGACATGGTCTTACACGAGATCTTTCTTAGGTGCCGAGGCTATGTCCCAGACATGGTCTTACACGGAACCTTCATTTGGTGTCGATGCCATATCTCGGATATGGTCTTATACGGGACCTATATTTGTCTCATGTTGTGACAATGGTATCCTTGCTATTCTTAATGTGCAACCGGGACATCAACTTAACATTATTTCATTATACTCACATCGAGGCATCATTAATCAATTTCATAGAAATAATTTTCATTTCTCATAATGTCAAGCAATTTAAATCATAATAACATTATGTAGCTTTAATTTCACACAAACTTACCTCGATACCAAAATACATGTCGTGTAACACCCCTTACCCGTATTCAAGCCGGAATAGGGTTTGAGGCATTACCTAATTGATCTTTCTTAAACATCTTGATTGGGGTTATAAAATTTCATTTAAACTCATCACTTGTACATACTCGGCCTAGGAGGCCCTACACATACTTCCGAGAGTTACCAAAACTATCCCAGGAACTTTTACGAATTCGAGAAACTTCTCAATAAAATAGGGGCCACACGCCCATGTGAAGTGGGACACACCCGTGTGGGCAGGCCGTGTGGTCACACACGCCCATGTCCCTACCCCGTGTATAAGATCATGAGTATTCTGTTTGTGTCACACGGCCTAGGCACACGCCCGTGTGACTAGTCCGTGGGTGACACTGACTAATTTCACACGGCCTTGACACGCCCGTGGCCATGGCCCGTGTGCTAAAACTTAGCATTCTGACTTATCTACACGGCATATACACACGCCCGTGTGCTTCAGCCGTGGGCAAATTAAATTCCAAATGAAAAGTGCAGACTTCACACGGCTTGGGCACACGCCTATGTGCTAGTCTTGCCTCCCACATGGTCTTGACACATGCCCGTGTGTCTACCCATGTGGACAATTATCAGGCTATCTACCAAGCCCTTGCCACTCTACATTGCACACATACAAATTCCATTACAAAAACTCCACATATCATCAATTACAAATCTTGGATTATCACATTTGGCGATCTCAACTATGACTTAATCAACCTTAAATACTAGCCCTATACATGCCATGACTCATAAGGACTTGAAACATCATACCAAGTGTCTGCTCGATAGTGTGAAAACATCCCCGGCGATCTCTAACTCGAGCTAGCTAAATTAACCTATAAGAGATGAGAAAGGAAGAGGAGTAAGCAATAATGCATAGTAAGTTCATATGCATATAATAATCAAATATTGATAACCATTAGTTATACCCAACCGTAAGGTATTATAATGAGTTTTACATCTTAAACTCATAGTTACCTACACAATCACCCTCGAAGCTTACTCATTCTGTCTCTTACCACTTTCTAACCATGCCACGAGCCAGATGCCCATATTAATTAGCATGCATCCCTGCACTTGTCACCATATAATCACGTAAAACATTTTCAATGAATCACTCATACCGCCCATTACTCATGATACCACACATCATGAACTCTCACTAATCCATCCACAATGCTAAATTACTCGATGGTTTCACACTTAGCCCACCACAATCAGATAGTAGGGTAGTATCGCACCTAGCCTACCAAAAAGGGTAATTATAGTGGTATCGCACATAGCCCACTAGATAATATGCTTAAAGATAACATCACACACAGCCCATCGTAGTTAAGCATTTAGGGTGGTATCGCACTTAGCCCACCAATCATTTATAATTCCGGTGGTATCGCACTTAGCCCACCAACTGGAATAAATAAGCGATGGTATCGCACACAGCCCATCGTTTAATAATTAATAAGGTGGTAACGCACACAACCCACCGTTATTGTACATTCATGGATAGTTATCCACATGAGTTTATCTATTTCAAATGTTTACCCGGAACATCCTCACACACTACCATTCTTACTTAGATTTCTACTATAATCGTTTGCATTCACACAATGCATTAATAATTATAACTTATGCAACCAAAGTGCATCATTTACACATAACCCCCTATGGGTTCATCATATACCGAACTCATCTCAATTCAGTTCTAACACATACATGTACCTCTCATGGTACAACACATTCATTCTCAATTTTGAAATACTTGTTGAGTCATTAAAATTGTTAAGTAACTCCCTTGAGTCTTACACACATAATGTCACATTGACATCATACCCCCGATAGGGTCATACATGAACTAACATATCGATGCCATGTCCCCGACATGGTCTTATACGAAATATCACATCGATGCCATGTCCCTGACCCGGTCTTATTCAATATCTCACACCGAGGCCATATTCCAATATGGTCTTACACGGAACCTTAACTATCATCATTTCATACCATTTGCATTTCTTACTATTCTTAGATTATATCTAAGAATTTCATTTATTGACATCTCGTCAAAACGTACTTAATGCATACATGAAGGCAACATAAAATTTATACAACATCGAATATTAAATATCTCACGTAAGATTTCATTATTTGCATACGAACTTACCTCGATACCGAAAAGGGTAAAAAGGGAGTCTATTTGCCCATATTTCTCTTTCTCCCGTTCTAGGTCTGAATCTCGTTTTCTTCGATCTAGAACAATAAAATTTACTCATTTAATCACTTAATGATCATATTACAACATAATCTCTACTTAGGCAAAAATGACCATTTTGCCCCTATACTTTGGCAAAATTATGATTTTGCCCCTAGGCTCGTAAATAAATTTTCATCCATCTTCTTTACTAATCAAGCCTAGACGAATCATATTCTATTCTATAGAAACTCAAAATTTCAACTATTTCATGCACTTATTACCAATTTGCAACATTTACAAATTAGTCCTAATTAGGTGTTTTCATAACAACACCTTTCACAAAAGTTGTTTCTCATCTTCCTATTATTCATTTTCTTCCATAAAAACTCTTCAAACAACATAAACTCTATCATGGTAAGTCCCTATACTTTCAACCATATTGCAAACTAGTCCTCTCATTAGCTAGCTTAAGCTTTGAGGGCTCCAAATATACAAAAATCATCAAAAATAAGCATCAAATTGACTTACTTGTAAGGATGAGATGTAGCTGAAATTTTCAAGCTTTCAAACCCTTAAGCTTGCTGATATTTTCGGTGGAGAAGAAGGCAAAGTGAAAAGATGATAGCCTTGGCTTATTTCATCTTATTTTATTCATTTGTCAACTAATATCACCAACTTTTGACCAACATTTAATGCCTTTGTCCCCCTAGCTTCCTATGGCCGGCCAACACTAATTCAATGGCCTAATATCCCTTTAAGGACCTCCAATTTATAGTCTTTAGCTATTAGACACCTCTAGCAGATAAAATAGAACTTTCGCACATTATGCGATTTAGTCCTTTTTAGCGATTAAGCCTGAAATCGCTAAAATTAAAGCACCAAAATTTCCATGCATCCTTATTAACATGTTATAACACATAAAATAACATGAAAATATTTTTCTCTAACCTCGGATTAGTGATCCCGAGATCACTGTTCCGACCAGCCCCTAAATCAGGCTGTTACATGTGGAATTGTTCAATTTAGTCCACCACCTTATTCTTGCCACGGTTTTGGTCCAGGCTTCGTGTTTCTTGATCTATAATAACAATCTCACTTGTTTAATAATCACATTGACTAAAATAACCCATGAATCATACTTTGGCAAAAATTATGATTTTTTCCCCTAAACTTTCACATATTTACACTTTTGCCCCTAGGCTCGTAAAATGATTTTTACCCAATTTCTTTGTATTTCAAGCCTAGAAGAACCATTTTCATAACTACAACATTCAGAAATTTCCACTAATTCACACTTTCATGACAACTTTCATAACTTTTACAATTAGGTCCTTTTACGGGTTTCTCGTGAAAATCTCTTAGAAAAAGATGTTTATCATACATCAAACTTTCATATTCTTCCATTAATCATCAAAATACATGCATGTCATGCATGGGTAAATTTTTGAACATGAACCCTAGCTCAAAATATAGCTAGAAATAGCTAAATCGAGCTACGAGGATTTCAAAAATACGAAGAACATTAAAAATGGGGCTAGGAGGCACTTACAATCAAGCTTGAAAGATGAAGAAACCCTAGCTATGGTGCCCTTGAAATTTTCGGCTAGCATGGAGAAGATGGACATGAATTTTTTACTTCTTTTTCCCTTTTAATTCTTTTATTAACCAAAAGACAAAAATGCCCTAAAGGCACCTTTCTTGAGATTCTTCCTTCCCATGCCCATTTTTGTCCATCATAAAATATAATGGTCTAATTGTTACATAAGGACCTCATAAAATATAATGCCCATTTTCTTTTGCTATCTCATATTTGAATCTTCTAGAATCTCATATTTTTCAATCTCTACAATTTAGTCCTAATAGATGAATTGACCACTAATTCATAAAATTTCTTCATGAAATTTTCTCACAACCATGCAAACATGTCAGAAACCTCATAAAAATCATAAAACTCATATTTCTACTTCAAATTTGTGGTCTCACAACCACTATTCTGACTAGGCCCTAAATCTGGCTGTTACAAGTAAGCTATAAAGCTTAGTAAGCTCGTATGAAATAAACTCGATATAATCATAAACACATAATTCAACCATTGATTATAAATACATGAATTCACATCCACTAACAAACCTTTCAATTACTCATTCTTAAAACTATATATTTTCTTCGCTATTTCTTCGATTCAAAGTTAATATGGTTTATGCACATACCTGTACCGTCTCGTACAAATCTCATTCACAACTACCTCATTCATTTACCCGTTGAATCATTCAGAATAGAAGTCGGATACTCAATAGTCTCGCTCAATAAGTACCTATACCATGGCCCGAAGCCAAATCAAGGTAACTTATATCCGAAATACTGATATCATGGCCCGAAGCCAAATCAGTCGATATTCATGGCCCGAAGCCAAATCGGTATAACTCGCACCCGAATTGCCAATATAATGGCCCGAACCCAACTCAATGTATCTCCTAATGACATGTCACTAGTATCCTAAACTATTCCTAAGGTTCAACTGGGATTTCGAATGCCGAATTATCATTGAGTCATTGTCGAAATTATCCAAAGTCTCGTATTCACAACTTATACAATATCAAAGCATTTAAAATAAATCTATAATGAAATTTATCACATACGAACTTACCTCGGATTTGAAAACGACGAAATAAGTTGATTAGTCGATAACTTTAGTTTTCCCCCGATCTATATCCGAATTCCGCTTTTCTTGATCTAAATATATTCAAAATTAACTTATTTAATAATCTCTCTATTCAATTTAATCCAAAACACACATTTAAGCACATTTACACTTTTACCCCAAGAATTTCACAACTTTTACAATTTAGTCCCTAGCTCGTAAAATGCAAATTCATGAAATTTTAATCATACCCACGCTAGCCGAATTATCACTATCTCCATAACAGCCCATAATTTACATTATTTCACATTTCTACCACACAATTTACACATTTTTCAATTTAATCCCTATTTTGCATTTTTCTCAAGTCACTTAACAAAACTTATATATCTATCAACAAGCATTCATAATCTATCCTCAAACATCAAAATACTCATGTATTCATCAATGGCATCATTCAAAATCTTTAACAGTTTTGCAAAATAGTCCATGGGCTAGCTATACTAAGCTGCAACGGTCTTAAAAACATAGAAATCATTAAAAACGGGACAAAAACAGACTTACAAGCTCAAGGAGAAGTGACCGAATGTTCAAAGCCCTAACAATGGCTTTCTTCTTCTCCCAATTCGGTTGATGAATATGAATGGAGAAAGAAATTTGTTTTGTTTTATTTTAATTAACTTTAATTATCAAATTACCTATTTAACCTTAATGATAAAACATTAAAATCATCATAGTAATGTCCATCTTTGTCCACCCAATTTAAAAGTGGCCTAATTACAACATAAGGACCTTCACTTTAATATTCCATAGCTATTTAATACCTTTAGCTAATAGAACGCCACTTTTGCACTTTACGCGATTTAGTCCTTTTTATCAAATTGACTTATTAAACGATAAATTTTCTTAACGAAATTTTCACACAAACATTTTATTATGCTGTAAATATTATAATAATAAAATAATAATTTAAACCTCAAATTTGTGGTCCCAAAACCACTGTTTTGATTTGACTAAAAATAGGCAGTTACAACTCTCCCCTCTTAGGGATTTTCGTCCTCGGAAATCTTACCAGAAAATAGATCAGGGTACTATTTTCTCATAGCTTTCTTGGGTTCCCACGTAGCCTCTTCGATCCTGTGATGTTGCCATAAGACTTTTACTAAAGCTATGCTTTTATTTCTTAACTCTTTAATCTCTCGAGCTAGAATTATGATCGGTTCTTCGTTGTACGTCATATCAGGATGAATTTCGATCTCTGACGGAGAAATCACATGTGATGGATCCAATCGATATCGACGCAACATCGACAGATGAAAAACATTGTGGATTTTCTCTAACTCAGTCGGTAAAGCTAGCTGATATACCACTGGACCTATTCTTTCGATGATCTCATATGGCCGGATGAATCTCAGACTTAATTTGCCTTTACGACCAAAATGAAGTATTTTCTTCCACGGAGATACTTTCAAAAACACCTTGTCACCAATCTGAAATTCAATGTCTTTTCGTTTCAAATCCGCGTACGATTTCTGACGATCTGAAGCTGCTTTCAAACAGTCACGAATTACTTTCACTTTCTATTAAGTTTCTCTAACCAAATCAACCCCGTGAATCTGTTTCTCGCTAAGCTCGGTCTAGTACAATAGAGTTCGACATTTGCGACCATACAAAGCTTCGTACTGTGCCATCTTTATACTCAATTGAAAGCTATTGTTATACGCAAAGTCAACTAGCGGCAAATATTTCTCTCAGTTGCCTTCGAACTCTAAAACACAACATCGGAGCATATCTTCGAGAATCTAAATTACTCTCTCAGACTGACCGTCGATTTGCGGATGAAAAGCTGTACTGAAATTCAACTTCGTACCCAGAGCTTCTTGCAATTTCTTCCAAAATTGCGATGTAAATCTCGGATCTCTATCTAAAATAATCGAAACTGGCACCCCGTACAATCTAACTATCTCAGCAATGTACAATTCAGCTAATCTATCGAGTGAATAGTCTGTACGTACTGGTATAAAATGCATTGATTTCGTTAATCTATCAACTATAACCCAAACAGCATCTTTCTTTTTCGTAATCAGGGGTAACCCCGATACGAAATCCATCGTAACCCTGTCCCATTTCCACTCTGGTATCATTACAGGCTGTAACAATCCCGAAGGTACTTGGTGTTCAGCTTTGACTTGTTGACAAATCAAACACTTCGATACAAACTCAGAAATGTCTCGTTTCATACCCGACCACCAATATAATTGTTTCAAGTCATTGTACATTTTGGTACTCCCCAGGTGAACAATTAAACAACCATTATGTGCCTCGTGTAGAATTTTCTGAATAAGCTCAAAATTCTTTGGTACACAAATTCTATTTTGGAACAGTAAACAATCATCGGCTCCGATCTGATACTCCGAATCACTAGTTGGTTCACATTGTATTCTTTTAACTTGCAACTCGGTATCACACTTTTGAACTTCACAAATTGGTTGAATAAAAACCGGTTTAACTTTCAACTCTTCTAAAATAAAACCACCATCGGACATAGTCAATCTTGTATTCATCGCTCTCAAAGCAAACAAAAGATTTTCTACTTAAAGCATCTGCGACCACATCTGCTTTTCCCGGATGATAATCGATTACTAACTCGTAGTCTTTTAGTAGCTCGAGCCATCTCCGTTGTCTCAAATTCAAATCTTTCTGAGTCATAATATACTTTAAGCTTTTATGGTCAGTAAAGATGTGGCATTTTTCACCGTACAAATGGTGTCGCCAAATTTTCAATGCAAATATAATAGCGGCCAACTCTAAATCATGCGTCAGATAATTCTTTTCGTGTGGTTTCAACTGTTTGGAAGCATAAGCTATTACTTTTCCCTCTTGCATCAACACGCAACCCAAACCTTTCAATGACGCGTCGCTGTAAATCACAAATTTCTTTACCTGACTCAGGTTGAACCAACACTGGTGCCTTAGTTAACAATGCTTTCAATTGATCAAAACTCTGTTGACATTTCTCGGACCATTCAAACTTTACATCTTTCTGTAGCAGTCTGGTCATCGGTGTAACAATCATCGAGAACCTTTTTACAAAATGTCGATAGTAACCAGCCATCCCAGAAAGCTTCTGACCTCGGATACATTTCTAGGTGGTTTCCAGTCAATAACCGCAGAAATCTTGCTCGGATCAACTCGAATGCCATCTGCCGAAATAATATGTCCTAAAAATCTAACTTCTCTGAGCCAAAACTCACATTTGCTTAATTTAGCATACGGTTGCTTATCTCTCAAGGTCTGCAACACAATCCTCAAATGCTCGGCATGCTCAGACTTATTTTGAGAATAGATCAGAATGTCGTCAATGAACACAACAACAAATCTGTTTAAATACGGTCTAAATATTCGATTCATCAAATCCATAAAAATAGCAGGAGCATTAGTCAATCCAAAAGGCATAACAAGAAATTCATAATGTCCGTACCTCATTCTGAACATAGTTTTCAGCACATCTGAGTCTTTAACTCTCAACTGGTAATAGCCAGATCTCAAATCAATCTTTGAAAACACTATTGCACCTTTCAACTGATCAAACAAATCGTCTATTCTCGAAAACAGATACTTATTCTTTATCGCAACCTTGTTGAGCTGACGATAGTCAATACACATTCTCATGGACCCGTCTTTCTTCTTAACAAAAAATACTGGCGCACCCCAGGGCGAAAAACTCGGTCGTGCAAAACCTCTATCTGTTAACTCTTGCAACTGAGCTTTCAACTCTTTCAACTCTGTCGGAGCCATTCTATATGGAGCTATAGATATCGGTGAAGTTCCCAGTACTAACTCAATAGAAAACTCAACCTCTCTGACTGGTGGCAACCCAGGCAATTCTTCTGGAAATACATCCAGATATTCAAAAACTACAGGCACCGATTCAATCTTATTTTCAGATACTTTGGTATCTAAAACATATACTAGGTACGCATTGCAACCTTTTCTCACATATCTCTGAGCCGACATTGACGAAATCACTATAGGCAATCCACCCGACTCATCAGGTTCAATCCAAATAATTTCATTATTCTGACATTTCAATTCTATAATCTTTCGTCTACAGTTCACAACGGCATCATGCAGAATCAACCAATCCATACCCAGAATCACATCGAACTCATCAAATGGTAAAAGCATCAAATCAGTTGGAAAACAGTAACCCCAATTCATTAAAGGACAGTTATTGCATACTTTGTCAACTAGAACATACTTGCCTAAGGGGTTCGATACTTTAATTAAAAATTCTGTAGACTCAACAGGCAATTTCTACTAGACACTAAATTCTCACAAACATAGAACGTGTCGATCCAGGATAAATTAAAGCAATCACATTTGTGTAGTAAAGAGAGAATGTACCGGTAATAACATCTGGGGACGACGTTTCTTCGCGAGCGCGAATAGCGTAGGCTCTAGCATGTGCTCTGGCCTCGGATCTCACAGCTGAGTCATTTTTCACTCATTTTCCACTAGACACATTTCCCACATTCCTCGGTGGTCTTCCTCTCGCAATCGTGTTGCTCAGTCTTGCGTTCTGAAATTTATCTTTATCGGATAACTCTGGGCAATCTCGGATAAAGTGATCTGGCGAACCACATTTAAAACAAGCTTTACTACTCCTATTCCAACAGTCTCCAAAATGTTTCCTCCCACACTGTTGACACTTGGGTTTGTTATTTCTCACACTGTCAACACTCGAGACGGAAGAAGCTTGAGCTTTAGGACTCACATGTTGATTTCCACGATCTCTATTCTGGTATCCCACTGATGCATTTGATCGACTATATGAATCTCGAGATTTCTTTGATGAAGAATGATAAGGTTTATTCATCGGTCTTTTTCTCGAATCTCTAGCCCTTGAATCAGCTTTCTTCTTTTCTCAGCTAAAGTCTTCGGCTTTATAAGCCCAGTCAACTAATACAACAAATTCTAAAATCCTGACCAAAAGTTTAATGTCTTCATTCGAATTGTTAACAAACCGCTTGCACATGATCTCTTCAGTAGAAACATACTCTCGAGCATACTTGCTCAACAGTACAAATTCTCTTTCATACTCGGTTACAGTCATGCGGCCTTGATTCAGTTCTAAAAACTCTTTGTGCTTTTGATCCAAAAATCGTTGGCTTATATATTTCTTCCTGAACTCGGTCTGAAAGAATTCCCAGGTGACCCGTTCTCTAGGTACAACAGATACTAGAGTATTCCACCACTGGTATGCGGTGTCCCTCAGAAGTGATATAGCACATTTTAAACACTCAGCTGGTGTGCAAGAAAGCTCATCAAACACTCAAATCATATTTTCAAGCCAAAACTCGGCTCTCTCAGGATCATCGTCAACATTAGCTCTGAACTCTTCAGCCCCGTGTTTACGGATCTTATCAACTGGAGGCTTGTTCAATCTTAAAAGTTCTACACCTTGAGGAGCTACAGGAACCGATTGGGGATTAGGAGGGGTGGAGGTTGTTGAGCAGCCGGATTTGTCCGGATATACTACATGAACCATTCATTCATCATTTGGAAGAAGGCTTCTTTAGCCTCTCCTCCCTGGCTACCCGATATGAGTCTAGATCTAGACGGCACTGTCCCTTGAGCAGGAGTTGGCGCATTACTTTCAACCTCATCAGCTATAGCTCGATTGGGATCCATTTACTATTTGAAAACACATTTTAAAATGTCAAGAGTCATCACACTATCAAAGTTTATATATGGCATGTATAGCTAGACTCTCACACACGCTACGTTAGTCCCAGAATCGACTAAATCGTAGCTCTGATACCAATAAATGTAACACCTCTAACCCGTATTCAACGTCGGAATAGGGTTACGGAGCATTACCGGACTTACAACACATATAAACATACTTTTCAGAAAAATTTAATCATTTCATACATTCATCATTCAAACTCAATCAACTTGTCCCTAATACGAGCTTACGAGGCCCTAAACATACATTAAGAGTGGTTCGGGACTAAACCGATAACTCGGAAAATTTTTCAACACTTAGAAAATTTTTGTATAAAACAGGGGACACATGCCCGTGTGGCCCGCCCGTGTGTCTCACACAGCTACCAAACACGCCCGTGTCACAGGCCGTGTGGACATTCGAAATGGGAGCACATGGACGTGTCCCAGCCCATTTTCAACCACGTGTCCAAACAAGAGAGTATACTGACTTGGGTCACACGGCCAACCACACGCCCGTGTGTCTAGCCCGTGTGCCCTTCGAAGTGGCCACACACGCTCGTGTGCCAGGCCGTGTGCTACGCCGTGTCAAACCTGTAGGGTATATTGACTTATGCCACACGGCCAAGTCACACGCCCGTGTGTGAGGCCGTGTGGAGCATACTGACTTGATTTCAATTTCAACACCAGGGGACACACAGCCGTGTAACTTGACCTGTGTCACACACGGCTGAGACACGCTCGTGTGGACAAAAATAGGCTATTTACCAAGCCAATTTGCCACCCCAAACTTAGGCACACCTACACAACCCATATGGTACAAAACATAGCATCAATAGGCATATAATTCAATTCCAAATCAAGCATGATTTATACCATTTCAAACACCAACCAATACAAAACATAATACTACATTATGCCAACTAAATTCATACCATTCCTTATCTTCTCAAATCATCAAAATGACCATTAACAAATAAGCATTATTTGATCTATACTCTCAAACATTTCAACCATTCATTACTTGACTATTAGATAACTATAATGCTAATTATCCACAAGCATAACATGTACAACATTTCAAACATCTCACTAGCCAAACACACTTCTATAAATACATGATTCAAGCAAACCAAAACAATCCAAATTAAGCCATCATTCATGTCTAAATAAACAAACCAAAACATTAACATTTACAACACCAATTCATATGGCCAAAATCTTTAACAAGTCATAACCAAAATGACCAACATCCCTATACATTCCATATACTTAAAATACCAGTGTCCATAGGTACCAAGTGATAGGTGGATAGTGTGAAGTGATCTCTGACGATCCCCGAATCTGAGCTAGCTTGATAACACTATAAAACACGAAAAATAAACAAAGTAAGCTATAAAGCTTAGTAAGCTCGTATGAAATAAACTCGATATAATCATAAACACATAATTCAACCATTGATTAAAAATACATGAATTCACATCCACTAACAAACCTTTCAATTACTCATTCTTAAAACTATATATTTTCTTCGCCATTTCTTCGATTCAAAGTTAATATGGTTTATGCACATACCTGTACCGTCTCGTACAAGTCTCATTCTCAACTACCTCATTCATTTACCCGTTGAACCATTCGGAATAGAAGTCGGATACTCAAGAGTCTCACTTAATAAGTACATATACCATAGCCCGAAGCCAAATCAAGGTAACTTATATCCAAAATACTGATATCATGGCCCGAAGCCAAATCAGCTGATATTCATGGCCCGAAGCCAAATCGGTATAACTCACAACCGAAGTGCCAATATCATGGCCCGAACCCAACTCAATGTATCTCCTAATGACATGTCAGTAGTATCCTAAACTATTCCTAAGGTTCAACTGTAATTTCGAATGCTGAATTATCATCGAGTCATTGTTGAAATTATCCAAAGTCTTGTATTCACAACTTATACAATATCAAAGCATTTAAAATACATCTATAATGAAATTTATCACATATGAACTTTCCTCGGATGTGAAAACTACGAAATAAGTCGATTAGTCGATAACTTTAGTTTTCCCCCGATCTATATCCGAATTCCGCTTTTCTTGATCTAAATATATTCAAAATTAACTTATTTAATAATCTCTTTATTCAATTTAATCTAAAACACACCTTTAAGCACATTTACACTTTTACCCCAAGAATTTCACAACTTTTACAATTTACTCCCTAGCTCGTAAAATGAAAATTCATGAAATTTTAATCATACCCAAGCTAGCCGAATTATCACTATCTCCATAACATCCCATAATTTACATTATTTCACATTTCTACCACACAATTTACACATTTCTCAATTTAATCCCTAATTTGCATTTTTCTCAAAAATCACTTAACAAAACTTGTATATCTATTCATAGTCTATCCTCAAACATCAAAATACTCATGTATTCATCAATGGCATCATTCAAAATCTTTAACAATTTTGCAAAATAGTCCCTAGGCTAGCTAGACTAATCTGCAACAATATCAAAAACATAGAAATCATTAAAAACGGGACAAAAACGGACTTACAAGCTCAAGGAGAAGTGACCGAATGTTCAAAGCCCTAACAATGGCTTTCTTCTTCTCCCAATTTGGTTGATGAAGATGAATGGAGAAAGAAATTTTTTTTTGTTTTATTTTAATTAACTTTAATTATCAATTTACCTATTTAACCTTAATGACAAAACATTAAAATCATCATATTAATGTCCATCTTTGTCCACCCAATTTAAAAGTGGCCTAATTACAACATAAGGACCTTAACTTTAATATTCCATAGCTATTTAATACCTTTAGCTAATAGAATACCACTTTTGTACTTTACGCGATTTAATCCTTTTTATCAAATTGACTTATTAAACTATAAAATTTCTTAACGAAATTTTCACACAAACATATTATCTTGCTGTAAATATTATCATAATAATAATAAAATAACAATTTAGACCTCGGATTTGTGGTCCCGAAATCACTGTTTCGATTTGACTAAAACCGGATTGTTACACATTCATTTCGGGAAAGCACATGTATTCATCGGAATTCAATATTCAAACGGAACTTAACCCTTTTTCACCGTTTCAAGCATGTATTCAATTCTTCATTATAGCAATCAAGTAATTCACATCAATATAAGTCAAATTCCATACAAACACAACATTCAAGTTAACATATTTACATGCTCAATTAAGTTACACGAACTTACCCCGACACTTGTTCGCGTTTAAAAATCTACTAATCCAAAACTTTTTCTTTTCCTCAGTCTAACCTCGAATTTGTGTTGTCCGGATCCAATTAAGCCAAGAAAGTTTCTTCTCTCTCTCCTAGGGTTTCCATGTATTTTGGGGTTGAAGATGATATAAAATAAGATGATAATTCTTTTATCATCTTTTAATTAATTAAATTATTTCAATTTCTAATTTAGTCCTTACCCTTTTTCTAAATTTCCATGGATGAGTCACCAAAGTATCTACATACTTTTCTTTAATGGTCTAATTACCATATAAGGACCTCAAGTTTTGAATTCCATAGCTATTTAATCCTTTTAGCTACTAGAATTCAACTTTTGCATTTTATGCGATTTAGTCCATCCCGTAATTAAGCACTTAATCGATAAAATTTTCTTATCAAAATTTTCACAAGACATTTCTAACATTAATACCGGACCATGTAATAAAATTAAAATAAATTTTATTTTCGACTCGGATTTGTGGTCCCGAAACCATTGTTTCGATTTCACTAAAATTGGGCTGTTACACTTTATGTTGATGACCTGCTGATAGTAGCGAAAGATAAAGGAGAGATAAGAAAGGTCAAAATTCAAGTAAGTGAAGAATTTGAGATGAAAGATTTGGGACCAGCAAATAAGATACTTGGTATGGAGATTCTTAGAGATAGAAAAGCAAGTAAATTGTACCTAAGTCAGAAGGGGTACATTGAGAAAGTTCTTTGCAGGTTCAATATGCAAAGTGCTAAACCTTTTAGTACTCCTTTAGTAGCCCATTTTAGACTTTCATCGACTTTGTCTCCACAATCAGATGATGAGATTGAGTACATGTCACAAGTTCCATATTCTAGTGCAGTGGGATCTCTCATGTATGATATGGTTTGTTCATGTCCAGATTTATCATATGCAGTCAATGCAGTTAGCAAATACATGGTGAATCCCGATAAAGAACACTGGAAAGCAGTTCAGTGGATTTTAATATACTTATGAGGTACTACTGATGTTTGCTTACAGTTAGGAAGAACTAGAGATGGAGTAATTGGGTATGTTGATGCTGATTTTGCTAAAGAACTTGATAGAAGAAGATCTCTCACAGGTTATGTTTTTACAATCGGAGGTTGTGCAATCAGTTGGAAAGCCACTTTGCAAACTACAGTCGCTTTGTCTACCACTGAAGCTGAGTACATAGCGATTACTAAGGCTTGTAAAGAAGTCATTTGATTGAAGGGACTCTTTAGTGAACTCAATGAAGACCTTCAAATCAGTACAGTATTTTGTTACAGTCAAAGTGTCATCTTCCTTACAAAAGATCAAATGTTTTATGAGAGAACAAAGCACACTGATGTTTGGTATCATTTTGTTCGTGATATTATTACTCGTGGTGATATTTTTGTGAACAAAATTAGTACTCATGAAAATCCTGCAGATATGATCACTAAGTCACTTCCCATAACCAAGTTTGAGCATTGCTTAGACTTGGTTGGTGTTCATTGTTGAAGTTAAACCCTTAAGGGGTTTTTATGGAAGAGGTGGAGAACTTGTTCATTGAGAGTTCGTGACGAAGAACTTGTTTGTTGAAGAATTCATGTCAAGGTGGAGATTGTTAGAATTGAGTGACCCGAATCCTTGTTAAAATAAAACACAGTGGTAAAATAAAATAAAAGTAAAATTCATATAGAACTACACTTCTTTTATTTTATTTTAGAATAAGGTTTTTCAACTTTATTACACCTCATCTATTTGATATTGATTAGAATAAGGTGTTTCAACCTTACTACACTCCTTCTATTAGAATATGGTTTTTCAAGTCTATAAATAGACATAGTCTACTCCTCTTGTATTCATTCGAATTCGACATAGTGAATTATCTTCTCCTCTGCCCATGGTTTTTTTCCCAAAAGGGTTTCTATGTAAAAATCGTGTGTTCTTTATTTTTCTTTTTCTTTTTCTTTGCGATATATTGTCATTATCGACGTTCTATTTTTCACATAATCTTTACATAACAGATTCATTTTCATTTGTGGGTGTAGATGGGGATACTAAATCTACAAAGATGATTGTGAGTTTGGTTGATCCGATTAACCACTCGGTCAGTTATGGATTGATAGAAGGTGACCTGAAGAATGAGTTCAGCAGTTTCACAGCCAAATTTGAGGCAACTCCATTAGGGGAGGGATGTAAAGTAGGGTTAAGTGTAGTATACGTAAAACTGAATGAGGATGTTGCACCTCCACAGTCAGTGTTTGATGAGGGAATCCAACTGATCAAACTGATCAAACTGATCAAATTCGGTGCATACCTGGCTCAAGCTTAGAATGTTGTTTAAACTAGCGTCTACCAAATAACAAGCTGCTGCTTGTCACAGCTGCTTTAGGCATTTATCTAATCCTGTGTGTGCTTGGTTATATGCTTGCTTCAACCTTTTATATTTTACGTTGCCTAATCATCTAATGCTTGTATTTGTGGGAAAATTAAATAAAGTTTGGCATCAATTCTTGTGGACAATTTGCTCAAGAAATAATAATAATAATAATAATAATAAAATTTTACATGATTCAGACACTTCCCTATGTTCTCAGTTTAAATAGTTCTGCTGCTACAATTCGCGTGAGAATGCGGGAGTAAATTAAAAGAAATTGTTAATAATAATAATAATTTCGGTGATTTTTATATTCTTTCAATTGAAAAAAACTTTAATTGAGATATTTATTAATTTATTTTTTTTACATAATTGTCTTCTTTCTTTAATTTAGTATATTATATTACTTTTATTTTTATTTCAAATTTATTATAAAAATATTAAAAATTGAAGCAAACAATTTTAATAAACTCAAAAAATATTTATTTTCTTACATGGCCAACGTACAATTTTCATGTCTTTTACCGTTCTTAACAAATATATATCAATTTGAGTTCTTTTATATATTAAATGATAAAAATTAAAATGAATATCATAAAAAAATTCAAATTATCAATTTGGGTTTTAAATTTTAATGGGTATTTAGATTTAATATTTAAATTTGGGTTTATGTAAGTAAATGGATTATGGCATTAATCGATTTAACCGGTTTCGATTTAAAATGTCAAAATCAAAAACCGATTGAATAAACTAATTAAGCCAAACATGAAAATCAATTAAATTAAAAAAACCGAATAAACTAAAACAATTGGAATTTTTATTCGATTCACTTTAATTTTTTCGGTTTAAATTTTTTTTTTACACACCCCTATTTGTGTTCAACCTTGTCTCGATAGTCTCACAAATAAAATAGTATTAGACCCGAGACAATATTGAATTCTAACAAAGTTAAAATTAGGATTAATTATCTTAAATTATGGGTAAAATTGATCAATAAATTTTAAATATACTAATTCGAATTTGATTCATAATTTGAGAAATTAATTAAAACATTTGAACTTTAGAATCCATTTAGAATTTGACCCATAATTTTGGAACCCCTGGTATAGTTAACTCTTGGGTTTAGATGAAAATTTTTAAATATTAAAATTTTAAACAAAATTAATTAATTTAAAATACTAGAAATTGTAATTTAATCATTAGGATAAATATATCTTAAAATATTTTTTTTTCAATACAGAAGCTCGATAAAATAATTATAATAAAGAAATAATATTAATAATAAAATTATTATTTAAATTATATTTATACAAAAATTTCATTAAAAATTAAATTTTAAATAAAATGGTAGGCTTGAGACATTGTATTTTTTGTATTATTTAAATATTTATATAAAAATAATAAACATTATATTAATATGCAATCTTTTATTAAAAAGTGCAAGTGCTTTTATGATTCCATTATTTTTTAAATATGACGATATAGGTTTTCATTGAAATCATTTTATTTAGTAAATAAATTCATTTAATGCATGAATCTCTTTAAATGAAATTAATTTTTTATTTAATTATCAAAATAACCCTAATAATTTTTTTTGAAACAAAAATATCCATAATATTGAATACTCATGGAAATACACAACGCTGTGTGAAATAATTTTCAGAGTTTAACCACTAAATAGGAGGAAGAAGTGAGCAATGTCCTCATATAATAAGTTAATAGTAATTTTTTTCTTCTAATTTCCAAAATGAGGAAACAGCAATAGTATAGTATACAGTCTTTACTATACATTGAAATACAACCTCTGTATATGTCACACAATACACAGATAGGGTACAATTTCCTTGGATATGTTCCCATATGCTATATATACAATTTATGTAATTGAATCATAGCTTAGCCCATTTTCCCAAGTTTGGCATACTTGTCGACCTGAGAAAAGTCAAGGATTTTGTCCATTCCACTTGCCAAGAGAAACCTGGAAATTCTCATGGTCATCAACAATATTAATCACAGAAAAAGCAAAATTCAACACAGTAGATATTTTGGTTAATTAATTTGCCTTACTTGTCTCTGAAAACTTTTGTCATTAGTTGACAGCCTCCCGGAACTGATGATTGCATGTTTATAGCAATATTTGGGTTGTGGATACTCTGCCTTATGTGTACCCAACCAATCTCTTCATTTTTTTCATTTGAAACTTTAGCCCTATAGACATCAAAACACAACTTCGGTTGAAACAATTGTTTGTAAATGCTAAGAATCTGATAGAGATGTTTTGTAGTACCTGTACATGTGAGCATCAATGGCAGCTGGACTGTCGTTCGAGTCGACAAGACAACCTTCGCTTACCCAGCAATCTCCACAAGCGTCTAATTCCCATCCTTTAAGCTGACCTTCCTGCAAGCAATTAAATATTAGCAGATGAAGTTCAGTTTTGTTCATTTATTTATTAATTTCTTCTCATTTTACGAGATGTATGATACCTCAATGTAGGACCGAAATGCTTCAATCACCTCTCTACCTCTTGCCTTTGCATATTTAGGCTCGGAGATTATATTCATCCTAAGCTCTATGGACTGCAATGGCTCTTCAAGATCTTTTATTAGACTACCTATTCCTTCATCTGATCCCTCAAGCCTCATGCGTACCATTTCAATGATGATTTTCACTACCATGTAAGCCCCTAAAGGAATTGAAAATCAAAACCTTAGATTAATTCAACCCTGGAAACCAATTAAAAAAAAATCATTAAGAAACAAGAGGTGTGTTTCCGACCATCGTCCAGGAAATAGTTCTCTTTGAGTGCACCATGTCCTGAAGTTTCCATCATGAGATGTGTTTCAACGCCATCCTGGTTCAAGTGAACCCCCTTATTGATAACATTCCGGTAACCGACACGATACAAGCAATGATGGCCGCCTCTATCAGTGATAAACCTTGTAAGTTCCATACTTGTACGAGCATCAGTAACAATGGTGGTACCGGGATGTTCTTTCAAAACAACGGCGGACATGAGGGCTATAAGCTTGTCACCATTGATGGGATTTCCATTGTTGTCGACCACACCGCTGCGGTCTACGTCAGTGTCGAAAACAATGCCGAGATCAGCTGTGTTTTCTAGCACAGCGGCTCGGGTTAATGCCATTGCAGTTTTGTCTTCGGGATTGGGGATGTGATTGGGGAACATCCCATCAGGGTTGAGATGTAGAGAACCAAATGTATCTACGCCAAGCTGGTCTAACACATCCCATGTGAAGAAACCTCCTGATCCATTTCCAGCGTTTACAATTATCTGCAATCAGGTGTAATGTCAAGGCAATTAATTAGCTTGTAACGATGCATAAATATATTGCCACTGTGTTACGTGGGCTAGGATCTTCAGCAAACTAAGCCCTTAGCCTGATCTCCACAGTATGGCCCTCTTACTAGAAGAATTCTTGATCACACGAAAACTTGGCCTGTTTTTGGATAGATAATGACTTATTTAACTTTTTATCTTTACACAAAAATTATTTTAGTCCTTCATTTAATTTTTTGTCTAATTAAATTTATATTATTTATCAAATCACCCAAAATAAATCAAAAGTTAATATTTGGCATCCACGTCAGCAATTAATTATTTTTTAAAAATTAAAAAATATTTTATTATAATTTTTATATTTTTTTAATAATTTTAAAAGTATTTAAATTTTTTAAAATAATTTTCTTTTAATTTTAAAATTTTAAATCACCTTAGCAAAGTGAACACACATTAATTTTTTTTATATATTTTAAAATGATTTGACAAATAATAAATATTTAAGAGTTAAAAAGAGATAAAAAGAATTAAATAAATAATTAAAATAACTTATTTTGTAAAATTAGAGGGTAAAATAAATCATTTTCCCTTTTCGATAAGCCAACAGCCTAACAAGCACCATATGATTTATATTTGAAGTTTCCTACTATTTCTAATTGGATGCAAAAAGAAAGAGTGAGAACCGAATAGAGTTCCATGGTAAAATGCAATATTTAACGTAGAAAAGTACATGTAAACAAATAGCAAGCACACCAAAAGATAGAGATAAAACCTGGAATCCTTTGAGTGGAGTGTCATAATGAATAGGATGGTTCACTCTCTCCTTGATAATGTCCCGTAGGTGCTTTGCGTAAGCCCTCATGAAGTCAACCTTTTTCGGAGGAGAGTTAAGCATGACCGACAATTTTGTGAGCCTGTTGGCGTACTTACGAGCAGCTTTGTCACATATCTCTTCCACTTCCGGCGAAGTTAAACCTCCTTTCTTTGTAAAAAATTTCAGACCATTGCGAGTGTAGGGTAAGTGAGAAGCCGTCATCTGCAACACAAATTACATACAAATTTACCATAGTTGTTTTAACATTTTTTTTCAGCACAGATTTTAGTTAAGACTGCTTTTTTTACTCTACCATGATTGAAGCATCGTAAGCAAATGGTGGCAGCAATGTGCTCATAAAACAAGCTGGTGTAGTAGCAAGGCCCATGTCAAATGTCAAGCAACCAGCTCGAGCAAGGCCTGCAAATACTGCTACACTCAGAGATGCTCCTGATATTCGAGGGTCTTTGCCAAGTGATACTGTAACATCTTCCACTGGACGTCCTCGTTCCTTTTCCAAGGCCTTGATAATCCACTCTCCAAAGCTCTCGGCTATGGCTTCCACGGCTGGTGGGGTAAGGTCCACGGTTCGACCCTTTTCACCTTCCAATGCAACCCCTCGAACATCGGACCCATTTTGAAGTCTCCTAATCTTGTCCATCTCTTCATCAACAACCACTTCATTATATTTCACTGCACCGCTAGAAGATTTAACGCATATAACTACACTTGACCTTGACGAAAATGAAAATCTCAACGCTTTTTTTAGTGCAGTTTTTGCTGGTGATGAAGAGAAACTGGCTTTTCGACCGTGTCCTCGTAAGGGTATCAAGGATGTTGAAGTGGAAGCCATGGATTTTTGTTCCTGGGTTTGTTTGAAGAAAGATGTGGAAGGATGGTGTTTAGAACGATGAAGTTGGGGAAGATAAGATGAACCCACTTAAACCAATGAACTATAACCCTACAATACAATGCAGTTTCTATCCAGGAAAAAGAAAAATATCTATGAACAAACTTCCAAATAGCTTGATATTTTTCTTGTTTTCTTTTATTGAAAGCATTACTATACTTTTTCTTCTCCTTGTGCATGTTGCAATTCATATTTTTTTCTGGATTAAAAGAAAACAACAGCATATTCTTTTCTGGTTGCTACTGGAATTCAATATTGCATAATTTTTATAAAAAAATGTCTGCCAAAAAATTTATGAGCGAAACATTAAAAATCATTATGAGCTGCTCAATAATTAAAAAGAATTACACAAACTGCTATAAATCATTTATTTACTATTTTTATTTTTAAATTTAATTTAAAGATACCAAAATTGTTGGAATTCTAGATTTTTAATTTTTTTTATAAAATTTTAATAATTTATTTAGTTAAAATTAAATTAATTTATGAACCGATTAAATAAAAAATCCATCAAATTAATTTAACTAACGATACTAGAAAAGTTTTTAATTTTATTGAGAATACAAAATTAAATTGTGTATATATACTATACATAAAAACTATCCCGTTAAAAGACAGTGGGACACCTATCCATTTTTTTTTTTTTTTATATTTTCTCAGAAGGTCAACTTATTTGTGAAGTGTGTATGAAATTATGGAATATTTTTCCACCCAATACACGACAAATGTTTGATAAAAACGAATACGTGACTAGTGTTATTTTTTCACCCATAACCAGTTGGTTTATGCACTCATCCAGAACAAGGCAAAGGATTGGTTGAGGAAAGTTAAGAAAAGAAAAGGGTTAAATATAAAATTACTTCTTAAATTTATTCATTTCTCTTAGATTGGAATTTATAATTTTTTTTTTGTTTCATATTGGTATTTGAACTTTTTTCTGTCAATCAAATCGGTATTTGAGTCTAACTTCGTTAAGTTCAATATAAGTGGCGGGATAAGATTGTGACATGTGGCATAAATGATGTCACAATCTAAAAAATTTTAAAAAATTTTATTTTTTCTTTTGATTTTTCTCCCCTAATTTTTTTTCTTGTAATTAATTTCCTTTTTTTGTTTTTTCCTTCCTCTTCCTCTTTTTCTTTATTCTTCCTCCCTCAACCCAAATTGCTACTTCCATCGTTATCGACAGTTCGCCTCCTTTTCGACCTAGAAATGGCACCTAAGTGTAGCTCTCAAAAGGAAACAAAAAGAAAGTGATAAAACACTGCACATAAAGAAGAAGAAAAAAATAAAGGATTCCTTTTTTTTTCTTTGTTTTTAGTTACTAATTGCCTTGTGTTTAACCCTCTTTGAAATCCTTTTAGTTTCAGTTTCTTTAGCTTCAAGGATCTTGGGATTTTTTTTGGTTTTTTCCGGGTATTGTTAGGTCTTTGATATATTGCTTGGAAGTTTTAATTTATTTTTTTTGTTTGCCATTGAGTAGTTTTCAGCTTTGCTCTAAATTTCCTCTCTCTCTTTTTTTTGTAGCAATTTTACCGCTCAAAAGCTCTTTAATTGTTGCTTTTCTGCTGTTGGGTTGATCTTCATTTGTTTGCTTTTAATTTTAGCGCTAAGGTGAGTTCCCATTTAACAACTTTTGTGATAAATTTGTTTCTGAATTCAATATTTTGTTTTGTTTGTAATTGGTTCCTTTTTTATAGACTGGAAATTGAAAAGACATAATTCTCTTATATAGAGAGAGATGGGGCTTGAAAGAATGGACATTGGAGTTGAAGTTAGGAAATATACAGTGATATTAGTTAAAACATGTTATAGTTTTGCTTGTAATCATCCATTTTTTGTTGGTTTGGCTTGCTTTTTAATATTTTTGTATAGATAATTTTTTTTGTTGGTACCTTTTTAAGTTTTAGGTCACTAAACATATTTGAAATCGATGAACAGGAAGAAGAGAATGTTAGTCATGAAGTTTCTCTATGAAAACTGGGGTTAGTGAGGATGATACTATTGTCAAAATTGGGGTTTACTTTTGAAAGTTGTACTTCGATGCCATTTCCAGGCCGAAAAGGAGGTAAACTGTCGGGGACGACGGAGGCAGCAACTTGAGTTGAGGGAAAAAGAAGAAAGAAGAAGAACGAATGAAGGAAGGAAAGAAAAAACAAAAAAGAAAAGAAATTAATTACAAGACATCATTTATGACACGTGTCACAATGTTATTCCGCCATCTATCCTGAACTTAACGGAATTAGACTCATGTACCGATTTAGTTGACGAAAAAAAGTTCAAGTAGATAATGAGCCCTTTGGGGACTCACTCACATCTTTGGACTCATGTTTAACATAAATGAAATTAAAATAAAAATAACTAAAATTAAATAAAACAGCAGTTATACTTACAATATGGTTTCACGTATGGGAATTTACAACATGCTTGAGGACAAGCATGGGCTAAGTAGGGCGAATTTGTGGAACGACGGATATGTGCAAGTGTACACAATCGCAACAAGTAAAAAAGTGACAAGTAAATGTCGAGTTATCGTACCCACAGAGACTGTGAAAGAAAAATATTTATGAAATGTAAATCAAACACTTTGGTGATGGGAAAAATATTTTGTTTTGAAGAAGTGATATAAAAATTAAAAATTAACTAAGTAAAAAATAAAAGGTAAAAATTCCAATACACGAAAAGAGGAGTTTTAATCAATATGACATAATTGTGCTAGATCGATTACATTCATTAACTTAGAATTACTAAATTCATGTTCATGATGTTACGAATATTTTCACGGCAACTTGGTAATTTGTTAACTACTGCAAATACATACTTACTAAATTAACTAATCTCTAGAATATTTTTTGATGTCAATTCAAACAATTAATCAATCTTCATAAGCACATATAAGATTAAGTAAGGTAACAATATATTTCTATATTGAAACAGTTTAATCACCATAATCTTGCAAGTTATGCAGGGCTAATGTACCATTAAATATCGTCGCTAATTTAACATTTAGCTACCTTAGAAGATTAAACATGCACCAATTAAATATTGTGTCAATTAATTATAATTTCAATACGTTTAATAATTAATTCATTCGTCACCTTACTTTTTATAATGCAAGTATAACATAAGTATGATTTTATTTAATTGAACAACTCACCAAGGCCTATAATAACACAAACATGATTTTAATAATTCAAGTGGACAGAATGCAATCAATCTAACACGAATTAATTTAAGACATTTTAATTAGAACAAGAACAACAATACAACAATTATCCATATTCATAATCACAATATAAACAAGAAAACTAAAGAGAAGGAAACTAGAAAGCAAATCCAATGTTTCTCTGAAGCCAAACTAATGCGCTCATCTTCTTCTCTACTCGTTCTGTTGAACCGAGGCTTCTACGAACAATTGAATGATGTTATTCCAAGGTGGAAAAGGCTCTTTTCCAATAGGGAAATCGACAAGGGAAATGGGAAAATAATGAAGGGAATGGAAGAGAGAAAAGCAAGTGAAAGAAAGAGATGTGTGAGAAAATGAAAGGTGTGTTGAATGAGGAAGCGAAGAGGGGTATTTATAGGAGAGAATGGCTGCTAAAAATAGAAAATAAATAGCAGCCACTCCTCTTCCCTTGGCCGACCACATATGGTGCAAGTTTGAATGGCTCAAACTTGCTATTTTAAGCTAGGGGCAAAAGTTTGAAAGCACGAAAAGTGGAGGGGTTTGAATAGGATTTTAAGGAAACTTCAAAGGCTATTTTGCAAGTGTGGAAATCAGCTAAAATCATTTTACTGGGTTAGCTCTTTGGACGGTTTGGGCTGCCCCATTTGCTAAGTGGATTAGTCTTCTTTACTTAGCACAATTAGGTCTCTTTTCATCTTCAGGCTTATAATTAATTTTTAACCCAATTAAATTTATATATAAATTAATTATAAAATATTTTTAATACATATTTTTGGACCCTCCATGGTTGAAAAATATTATTAGTCTTGCTCTTGATCACTTGATGCACAACATTACCCCAACGATTCAAGCCTCTCGAGGTGTCTCTCGAGCCAATTCTCACCTTTTGTGCAAAACTATCGAAAATAAACCAAATTTGTGTAGATTTATTATAAAAATAATTCAAATTCAATATGTTAATAATTTAAGTGTAAATTAATTATTTTATAAAAATTACCATGAAATTGTACGAATTAGGGCTCAAAAGGTGCTGAAAAAGTGTATATATTTTTGTGTTTCCAATTTGATAGCAAGTTAATTTTATGTGTTTAATATACCTAATTTTTGTCATTTTTTTAATAGAATGCTACTAAGCTGGTGATTTCTTACTTAAATTTTATTAGAGACATAATTGGAGTGTCGAACTTCAAAAACAAGCAAAATCGAGCTAAATTGAAACAAAAAGCAAAATGATGGGCTGAATTGAAAGTTGCAGAATTATTTTTGGGTTGATAAAAAATATCAGATTTTTTTTTACTTTGACAAAATCCTATATATAGAAAAAAAAATTGATTTTGTGTCTGGTTGTTGAGCATGATTCTAGGAAAAAATCATGTGAAATTGGCTCTTTGAGAGGTGTATATAAAGGCTTGTAATTGTGACATGAAAATATAGAGGAATTGAGAAAGCAATTTGCATATTCTTGCGTCAAACATTTTGCTTTTCTTTCTTCCTTTTATATTTTGGTGCAATTGCTCTTTTGGTCTCCTTCCTTCTCCACTTATTATCTTCCATTAAAATTCATTCTTACAAACCAATCAAGTATGATTAATTTCATACTCAATTAATCTCCATTTAGCTTCAAACTAGTTATCATTCTGACCGAGAATCGTGAGAAATGAACCCGTGCTAAAAACCTTACAACACGATATTTATTATCTCTCCGGAATATGTGATATTCACAATCGTCCCTTAAAGTTAATTCAATTTCAATTCAAAAAGCGCGCGTTATGTTGGAGTTGTTTGGCATATAGTTGGGAAAAAGAGTCAGTTGTCTGTCACATTCGGGTTCCTGCAAATAAATTGGCATGTCCAGGTAGGAAAAGACCAGTTGGGTCCCGTCAATGGAGATAATGATTAGATTTAACGATCCACGCGATTGAGATCGTTAATTCGAGTTGGGATCTTTTAGATCGCAAGGCTGCCTAGATCTTAAATTGCGGACGCATGTTATGCGATTAGATAGTCGGTAATGGTTGGTTTGCAAGGCGTATAAGAATCAACTACACAATGAAGAGTTGTTGATTGAGGCGTCCTTGATTGCTATAACCAGCTTATCGTTTGGAAATGAAAATTAACTTTTAAGGAGACTCGAGTCTTGAATATTCCAAGTCTAAGGCTAAGAATTCGTATATTTTATTTCCTAATTTAATTTAAGTTATTTAATTTTATTTTTCAATTATAATTAAGTTATTATTTGGTTCTATTCATTTTTATATTTTTAACCTTAATCAACTAAAACCCCCATTTGATTTATTTTCAACATAACACATTACAAGTCGTGGGCACGATAGCTGCCAGGACTTTGGAATCTGGTCATACTAAAATTGATACTAGAAATCTCAGTCCCTGTGGGATTGACCCTGCTTCTCTATACTACAGATTAATTCAGTTAGAGAATAAGAAATTTATATTTTGTGGTCTAGACAGCCATCAAATTTTGGCGTCATTCCCTACGAACTAGAAAATAATTTTAATTTTCGTTTCTTTTACTTAAGACCAGGACAGATTCGGGGACCTTAGAGTTTGACCCGAAAATTTATAAGTTAGCTCGATCACTGCAAATAAAAGCTATTCGACGCAGAAAACAACTACAAGTGAAAGAATTTAAATACAAAACACAGTCTTACACGTAAAAAATTAACGGTACCCTTAGTGAACTGGAAGAGATGGTGAATCAAACCATTCAACAGCTCATTGCGGCACCAGATAAGCAACAACCATTGTGCATAACTTATCCGACGGGAGGAACACCGTTCGATTTAAAATTGGGCTTAATTCATCTATTACCCACTTTTTGCGGTTTGCAAAATGAGAATCCCCACACTCATCTTAAGGAATTTCATATGGTTTTCTTAAGCATGAAACCTCAGGGAGTAACCGAATATTAAATTAAAATTCAAGATTTTCCTTTCTCGTTAGCCGACTCTGCTAGAGAGTGGTTGTTTTATTTACCTCCAGGTTCAGTTAATACATGGTCTGACTTGTCTCGCTTATTTTTGACAAGTTCTTTCCAGCAACTTAGGCAGTCGAATTAAAGAGAGATATTATTGAAAGATAAAAAAATGAGACTGAATCACTCTATGACTACTAGGAACAGTACAAGAAGTGTGCAAGCTGCCCACAACATGGCCTAACTAACAATCACTTCTTCAATATTTCTATGAGGGGTTACTCCCTATGGAAATGAAGATGATTAATGCTGCCAGCGGAGGGGCATTTGTTAACATGACTCTTCAAAAAGTAAGGGAATTAATTTCTGTCATGGCTACGAATTCCCAACAATTCCGACCAACTATAGAACCTACGATACAGGTTCATGGGCTAAGTACTTTATCATTAGAAGATAAAATTGACAAACTCACTAATGTAGTTCAAAATTTACTTGTATGAAAAATGAACTCAACTCGATTGTGTCGGATTTGTGTCATGCGTAATCATTCAGTAGACTTGTGTCTGATTTTACACGAAGATACAACAACACAAGTAGATGTCGTTGGGAACTTCCTAAGGCCACCTCAAAGGCGTTATGATCCACATTCAAATACTTACGATGCAGGGTGGAGAGATCATTCAAATATGAGCTATGAATCGAATCCTTGGTACAATCAACTATATCAGCCAAGGCCACCTTTGTCTCAACAATTTCAACCCCCAAAGACATCTCTTGAGGTCATAGTGGAGAGATTAGTTGTTAGTACTGAAAAGTTTCAACAAAAGACTAAAACGCACCTACAAGAACTAGATAAGAAAATGAGTAAGCTTATGCTTACATTTAGTCGTTTGGAATCCCAAGTAAAGTTGTCATCTTAAACAAAGCCAAATCCACGACAAAAGACAAGTCTTATAACATTAAGAAATGGAACGATTTTGGAGCCAACACTTGGCACGAGTCGTGATCACGACTCTGGATCGAAAGTACAAAAATTTAATCCAGTAGCTAATATAGAGTCAGCACCACAAAAACCATTTGTAGTACTACTCCAATTCCCTAGAATGCTCGCCAAATGTAAAAAATAACAAGAAAAGAAAGAAATCTTAGAGACGTTTTGGAAGGTTGAAATTAACATACCCCTACTCTATGCGATAAAACAAGTTCCATGCTATGTGAAACTCTTAAAAGAATTATGCACTGACAACAAAAAGCTCCTGGGTAACGAAAGGGTAAGCGTAGGAGAAAACGTCTCCGCGATTTTACAAAGAAAAATTCTGCCTGAGTGTAAGGACCAAGGTATTTTTGTTATATCTTGCAAAATAGGTAATGTTGGCATTAAAAAGGTCATGTGTGATTTAAGTGCATCTATTAACGCTATGCCTCTATCTATTTATAAATTACTAAACACGGGCCTTTGAAAGAAACAAAGGTAATCATTCAATTAGCGGATAGGTCAGTTGTGTATTCGGAAGGGGTGTCGGAAGATGTCCTTGTCAAAGTAAATGAACTAATATTTCTTGTAAGTTTTTACATCATTGACATGAAGGATGATAACTCGATAGATTCTTTTGATATTCTACTCAGGAGACCATTTTTAAGCACTGTGCGAATGAAAATTGATGTTTGGAGTGAAACATTCACTATGGAATTCGACAGTGAAGTGGTCAAGTTCAATGTTTATGAGGCCATAGGTCACCTTAATTCAATGACGAATGTCTCTAGTGTCGATATAATTGAACCTTTGACAAACTTACATTTTAAATATCACGAAGAGGATGAATTACAAACTTTGTTTTACAGGAGTTTAGATTTTGTTGCTATGGAAAAATTAGAAGAATTATTGACAATCAAAGAACCAATACGTTAAGCTGTCATTCGCATAGAGGCATCACAGTTCCCAGAAGTTTAGGTAAAAATTTTGAATTATCTCCTTCTCAAACTAAACTTTTGCCTTCCATTTTACAGGCCGCTAAATTGGAGCTCAAACCATTACTGAAACATTTAAAGTACACCTTTTTGGGCGAAGGAAACACTTTACCGGTAATAATTTCAAGTAAGCTTTCGAGACTGGAAGAAGAGAACTTGGTCCAAGTCTTGAAGGACTACAAAGGGGCGATTAGATGGACAATTGTCAATATCAAAGGTTTAAATCCCTCAACCTGTATGCACAGGATTCCGATAGATCAAAATGTGAACCCACAAAGAGAAGCTCAAAGATGCCTCAATCTACTGATTATGGAGGTCATGAAAAAGGAAATTTAGAAATTACTAGACACCGGGATGATATACCCAATTTCAGGCAGTAACTAGGTTAACCCAGTTCATGTAGTTCCTAAGAAAACTGGCATGACTGTAATTAAGGTGAATTGGTTCCTACTCGGGTCCAAAACGGGTGGAGAGTCTGCATAGACTATAAGAAGTTGAATGCTTTAACTCGAAAAGACCACTTTCCACTTCCTTTAATTGACCAAATGCTCAAACGCTTAGCCGGTAAATCTCAGTATTGATGTCTTGATGGCTATTTCAAGTTTCTTCCAGATTTCAGTGGCACCGAAAGACCAAGAGAAGATGATGTTCATGTTTTCTTTTGGCACATTCGCCTATAGATGGATGTCGTTTGGACTCTATAATGCGCCAACCACATTTCAGAGATGTATGGTAAGCATATTTTCCGACTATGTCGAGAAAATAATTGAGGTATTTATGGATCACTTTACAGTTTATGGTAATTCTTTTAGTGAATTTCTATCAAACCTCACTAAGAATTTGGAAAGATGCCTAGAATTTAATATATTTCTAAAATATGAAAAATGACATTTTATGGTTGATAAGGGATTAATTTTAGGTCATGCTATCTCCGCTAAATGGATTGCGGTCAATAAGGCCAAAACTGACGTTATTAACTCACTTTTGTACCCCACGTCTATGAGGGAAATATGTTCTTTTCTTGGTCATACAGGTTTTTACAGGCGTTTTATTGAGAATTTTTCAAAGATTTCACAATCGCTCTGTAATGTTTTGCAAAAAGAAAAAGGGTTCGATTTTGATCAAGCATGCAAGGACGCATTCGGTAGTCTCAAGCATAAGCTTGTTTTAGCTTCCATTGTGCAACCACCGAAATGGGATTATCCTTTTGAGATCATGTGTGATGTGTAGGAGTTGTCCTTGGGCAAAGAATTAGGAAGGAACCCCACGTCATCTCTTACGCCTCGAAAACCTTAGATGTCGCCCAAAGAAACTATTCGACCACTGAAAAAGAATTATTAGCTATTGTTTTTTTCTTTGGAAAAGTTTCGATAATATTTATTGGGAACTAAAATCATTGTTTTCTCTGACGATGCAACCTTAAAATATTTGATCAAAAAAAGAGGCGAAATCGAGGTTGATTAGATGGATTCTGCTTTTACAAGAATTTGACCTCGAGATTAAAGATAAGAAAGGGTGTGAAAACTTAGTAGCAGACCACTTAAGTCGATTTCCGTTCTCAAAAGACGGTACACCACTAAAGGACGATTTTCCCGACGAGAATCTGCTTTCGGCACAAGCAATTTACCTATGGTACACGGATATGGTAAATTAACTCACTACAGGTATTATCTCTTCTAACTTACCACGCTCTAAAAAGGGACAAAATCAAACGAGATTCACAGTACTATATTTGGGATGACCCCTACCTATGGAAACACTGTTCTAATCAGGTAATCGGATGAGTTTTCACAAAACCGAGGTACAATCTATTCTGGCCTTTTGTCATTCTTACGCTTGTGGGGGGCATTTTAACCTTAAACGTACTGCACATAAGATACTTGAGTGTGGATTATTTTGGCCACACATTTTTCGTGATACTTATTTTGTAAGACTTGTGTAAAATGTCAAAAGGTGTGTAATTTGAGCCGAAGGAATGAAATGCCCCTCACGCTTATACATATGTGTGAAATTTTTTATGTATGAGGGATTGATTTCATGGTTCCAATTATTTCATCATTTGGTAATATTTATATTGTGCATGTTGTTGATTACGTATCTAAATGGGTAGAAGCTAAAGCTACCTGTCGTAATGATGCTAAAACTGTAGTGGGATTTCTGAAAAACTCTATTTTTTCTAGGTTTGGCACACCAAGAGAGTTGACCAATGATCGAGGAACACACTTCTGTAATAAGATAATCGATGCACTTATGAAGAAGTATGGGGGTAAAATAACAAGTGGTCACAGCTTATCATCAACAAACAAACGTTCAAGCAAAAGTTTCGAACTGAGAAATTAAATCAATTTCGAAAAAAACCGTGAAACCAAATAGGAAAGATTGGAGCCTACGACTAAATGATGCATTGTAGGCATACCGTACGGCTTACAAAGGACATATAAGCATGTCACATTACTGACTCGTATTTAGTAATCCACGTCAACTTCTGGTAGAGCTGGAACACAAGGCATATTAGGATGTTAAACAATGCAATATGGATCAGACGCCGCAGGTGAATATCAAAAATTACATATTCAAGAGCTCGAAGAAATCTGGTATGATGTATATAAGAATGCCCGAATTTATAAAGACAAAACCAAGACATTTCATGATTAGAAGATATCTCGTAAACAATTTTTAATAGGACAAAAAGTGTTGCTTTATGATCCCACACTAAGGATCTTTATAGGTAAACTTCGAACCAAATGGCTAGGTCCTTTTGTTATTACTCAATTGTTTCCTCATGGTGCAGTCGAAATTAAGAGCAAGGAAACTGGAAAGTACTTTAAGGTCAATGGGCAAAGGGTGAAACCTTTTTATGAGAACTTCCAAGTGCACGTAGTGGAAGAATTAATTCTCGAGTAGCCAAACGAATAAATTCTCAGGTTGTCGAGCTAACAACGTTAAACAAAAGCGCTTTTTGGGAGGCAACTCATGTTTATTTATTTTAATTTATTTAATTTTGAATTCAGTTTAATTTATGTTAAAAAAAATAAGATTATTATTTAATCTATTTTAGTGTGTTGTTTTCTAAGAACAATGGTGGAGGTGCCAAAGTTACAAAACACGTCGTAGATGCAAGGTTATATGTTTAAGGCTATCGTTTTTCATCCGAAAATAAATCAGAATTGAATTTCTATTATGGCGTGGGCATGTCTTGTCAAACTTTAGTGCTGCCATTTGCTGAAACAAACACTCAGGACTGCCAAATTGAATCGAACCAAACCGGCCAGAACCAACCCGAACCGGCCAAAATCAACTTGAACCGACCCTCCACCAAATTAAACATACATGGGGAGTACACTTGACCCTTCTCTTTCTTATACTTTTTGCACATTGAGGGCAATGTGGGCTAAGTAGGGGGATTTGTAGGACATGTCATGCTATTATTTGATCTTCATTGCATGTGTTAATTCTTATACTGAGATTATTTCTTAATTTGTTTAAAATTGAGCCTTTAATTCCTATGCTTAGTTGATTCAAATGGTTGGGTGATTCATGAATAATTGCTTATTGCTTAGTTTGATTGACAAGTGTTTTGCAAAATTGAAAATATTGTGGCTAAGTCAATAATAAATGGAAATTGTTAGCTCTTTAAACTTGCATAATAAAATTACCCGTATCTCATTTTAGTCATTTTATTTTATGTTAATATAAAGAAAAATATAGAACAAAATTAAAATAATAAAATATATACATACTACTTCGTTGATAGCTTAGTTATGAGTGAAGATTTTAGAAATGTGACCAAATTGAGTAACCGAGATGAGGTGCTTGGGTTGTCATCTCACCTCGCGTCAAAAGTTTCGAGTGGCGAACTGAAATTTGCAAACACTCCGCTAACCGAGCTACCATGAGTAGGGAAAATTAATCCGTTTGGAGGCGTGTCAATTTGAGTAACCGGAGTGAGGTGCTTGGGTTGTCATGTCATATCGCGTAAAAAGATTCAACTATGTCCCAAACTTGTTGAATAAATTGATCAAGAACAACTGCTTTGCAAGTTTGATTGAGCTTCAATTTAGTGAAATGATTGATTTTGCACATTGTTGGAATTTTATAAAAACTTATTTGTTAAACTGAGAAAATTCTTATTCGTGCTACACCTAAATTGCTTGCATTGCGCATGGCTGTTGAATGAGACTTGATTTCGAAACAAAACTATTGAATGGTTTCTAGTATGGGAATGTACAACATGTTTAAGGACAAGCATGGGCTAAGTAGGAGGACTTTGATAACAAGCTAATTTTATGTGTTTAATGTACCTAATTTTTGTCAATTTTTGAATAGAATACTACTAAGTTGGTGATTTCTTGCTTAAATTTTATTAGGGACGCAATTGGAGTGCCGAAGTTCAAAAATAAGCAAAATCGAGCTAAATTGGAACAAAAAGCAATATGAGGGACTGTATTGAAAGTTGTAGAATTATTTTTAGGTTGATAAAAAATATCAGATTTTTTTTACTTTGACAAAATCCTATATTTAGAAAAAAATATATATGATTTTGTGTATGGTTGTTGAACATGATTCTAGGAGAAAATCATGTAAAATTGGCTCTTTGAGATGTGTATAGAAAGGCTTGTAATTGTGACATGAAAACAGACTGGAATTTAGAAAGCAATTTGCGTATTCTTGCGTCAAACATTCTGTCATTTCTTTCTTCCTTTTATACTTTGGTGCAATTGCTCTTTTAGTCCCCTCCATTCTCCACCTATTATCTTCCATTAAAATCCACTCTTACAAACCAATCAAGTAGGACTAATTTCATGCTCAACTAATCTCCATTTAGCTTTAGGCCGATTATAATTTCGATCGAGAATCGTAAGAAATGAACCCGCACTAAAAACCTTACAACACGGTATTTGTTATCTCTCCGGAATATGGGATAGTCGCAATTTTCACTGAAAGTTAATTCAATTTCAATTCAAAAAGTGCGCATTGGATTGGAGTTGTTTGGCGTACAGTTGGGAAAAAGAGTCGGTTGTTTGCCGCATTCTGGTTCCCGCGGACAAATTGGCGTGTCCAGGTGAAAAAAAATCAATTGAATTCCATTAAAGGAGATAGTGTTTGAATTTAAACGACCCACGCGGTTGAGGCCGTTAATTCGAGTTGAGCTCTTCTAGATCGCAAGGCTGCTGAGATCTTAAATTGCGGACGCGTGTTATGCGGTTAGATAATTGGCAAGGGTTGGTTTGCAAGGCGTATCGGAATCAACTACATAAGGAAGATTTGGCTGTTGAGGCGTCCTTGATTGCTATAACCAACTTATCGTTTGGAAAGAAAATTTCACTTTCAAGGATCGACTCGAGTCTAGAATATTCCGAGTCTAAGGTTAAGAATTCGCATATTTGATTTCCTAATTTAATTTCAGTTATTTAATTTTATTTTAGATTTCTAATTCAATTATTATTTCCTTCTATTCATTTTTATATTTTTAACTTAATCAACTAAAACCCCCTTTAATTTATTTTCAGCTCAACACGTTACAAGTTGTAGGCACAACAGCTGCTACGACTTTGGAATCTAGTCACACTAAAAATGATATTAGAAATCACAGTCCATGTGGGATCGACCCTGCTTCTCTAAACTACTGATTAATTCAGTTAAAGCGTAAAAAATTTATATTCGGTGGTCTCAATAGCCTTTAATAAGTGAAAACAATCACTCAATTTAAGTAAAAAGTCACATGATTTTGTTATTTATCAAAACTAATTAATATCTTATTATTAAAAATTCATGTGATATTTGATTTTTCACACCAATTTCAAGCAACCGAAACTCACATTTATATTAATTTAAATAGATATAAATTTTAATATAAGATCTATTAACAAATGATTGGATGTATTAATAAAGCACATTGCACTTTCAAAGGAAAAACACAAGTTCAAATCTTGAAGGCAATATAATTAATTGAAACAGACACGAATTTCGAATATAAACCGTAAAAACGGACATTGAAAATACCAAAAAGAAAAGATATAAGATCTCAACTCGTCTTTTTTTAAGTCTGAAGTCCAAAACACAATTTCATAACCTCCCAATAAAATGGGCCGATATTGCAAGGTTTAGCATTTTGTAGGACCTTATTTTTGTAATCCTTACGCATGAAAGCTTCTTGATCCAAACCTACTTAAATTTGACCCATTTATTTTTAGGCTTGGGCAGCTTGAATTGTTTGACTTTGTATACAAGGCCGAAAATTTCATTGATTTTTTCTTCTTTTTAGAATTTTTAAAATCTCTATAATGATGTATTGAAATGTTGTTAGAAGTAAATTAATCACTAATTTAATCAACAAAAATTACTTAAAACTTTTAAAATATACTTAAAGTTGAACGGGAGTGATATTTTTTCAAAATTGTAGGATCTTGAAATAAAAATTTAAATGAACTATTTTTGTTTATTAAGTAAAAGTTTTCTTTTTCCTAACTAACCAAGTGGTTGTTCTCACTTTACTCCTACCCATCATTTTTCTAAAAAAAGGTTATTTTTGTGTAGATGGTGAACTCTTTTATAAAAATAGGAAATAGTCGCTGCCACAAGATCAGTCAAACTAGAACCCAGTACAGTAGTTGCTAAGGAGGATCGAGACGGGCGGTGCATCAATGATAAGGATTTTTTTTTAAATTTTTTATTTTTTATTTCATTAATTGATTTCTTCAACAGAGGCGAATTTAGGGGTTGGTAGGGCTCGGCCCCCTTAAAATATAAAATTATTACTTAAGCTCTTAAATTTTTTTTTTAAAATTTAAATTAGTAAAGGTAAAATTTTACTTTGATCCCCTTAAAATTATAAAAATTCAATTTAACCATTAAAAATTATAAAGATATAAACTATAAAAAATTAAAATTTCATTTAGCCCCCTAAAAAATTATTCTGGTTTCGCTCCTGTTCTTCAATCCACTTTATGTTGTCATATTCAAAAAAAAAAAAAAAAAAAAATTCAAACCATCCTTTAAAACTTGAATGTTTTAATATTATATTTATTGCTATTCTGTTTTTATATTTAAAATTAAGATATTATGCAATTAAGTGTATTTTGTCTCTTTTACTTAAAATATAAAAAAATTTAATCATTATATTTAGATTAAACAACAAACTACTCATTTAAAATAAAATCTCATTCATTTTTACTATTAAGTGTTGACTTGATTGACAGAGATTGAAATAATGAATCGTAGTATGTACGTGAAAGATTAATTCAAGCAAAATGAATAGAATTTTTAATAAAATTATTAATTTACCTTTTTTTATGAAATAATTTATTTATTTTTTAAATAAACAAAATAAAATACTAATCGAATTCTAATTCTAATTCTAATACAAACAACGCAAATCATATGTTGATTTGTATATATAATATATCCTTTGTATTTGGTCACATTCCCCATACGGTAATTGAGTGAGTGCCCTCCTTTCCTATAAATCACATGTGACTCTGCCATCACCCATGTTCACCACTCAAGAATCCAAGGCGCACCCCAACTATTTCCGTTAAGGCTCTCAACACACACTCTTACAATATACAGAATTGTGTTATGGGCTTTTATGGATGAAGCTCATGATATAATAACAAATGATTTCATTGAGCACCTCCCATCTCGCACCCAGAAAGACATGTTAGTGACCTAACCAACTGGGCTTAATTTGTTTTTTCTTTTAATTCCCAAAACTATAAGAACTTTCTTGATTCCTGAAACGGGTACAGAACAAAGTTGTGCGTTAGTTTGAATCACATGGTCATGGGGGGAAAGAAAACATTGAACAACAAACAACTAGCCGAAACCTTGTACGCAGATTAGAATATGACAGTAAAGCAATGTGTCTCTGACTTCAACGCCGTGCAAATGACAGCCATGAATTTGGACTAGGATAACGGCACACTTGAAACTGCACATGGCATCGCACGACTTCATTTCATATCTATTTTCAAAATTAAATTAGAGGAGAAGCCAAATCTAGTATTATGGTGCATGTGAAATCTGCTCCTACGATAACTTATCTGCCAATATGATACAACCCAGAAAAACGATAGGACGGCTCAACTTTTTTGCTTTTTTTATTGGATACGGCTATCATCAAAACCCACTTTCTATTTTTCTTTTCATTTTTTCAATTACCAATTCCGCCTTTTCCTTTAAATAATTATAAATATGAACAATGAATTTATTGTTTTGTAATAGTTTAGCAAAAAAAAATATAATGATAAATTTCGTTCTTAATGTTTATATTTTTTGTCAATATAGCTCATTCTCTTTTTAGTTAAATTTGGTCATTGGGAGTCAAATTGTTTTTCTTTAACAAAAATGCTAATTAAACATCTATTTTTAATAATGTTAACGTGGCAACCCACATATCAATTCATGTCCACTTCATGCGAACATAGTACTATTTGTCTTGATGTCACGTTAACAGTAATTTACAACTTATATAAAAAAAAAGCTCAAAAAAATTATAAAAAACTCATAAAAATTCAAAACAATTAGCATGAAGTACATGTGGATTGCCATGTAGACTACCATGTTTAAAATTTTAATATTTTAGTTAGTATTTCTATTAAAAAATCAATTCGACTCTTTTTTCAAAAGGTTGATGATCAAAATTGAATATTTTAAAAGGTTGAGGGTCAAATTTAGTTAAAATAAAAAAATGTAAAGATTAAGGGTGTGTTTGGTTGGGTGAAAAAGTGGAGGGATGGGAGGAGTGAATGGAAAAGTGGAAAGAAAATAAATTTTGAATGTGTTTGGTTGAGAAGAAAAGTGAGAGAAAAGAAAACAAGAGATATGATCATTTTCCATCCTTATGCATAAAAATCAATCCTTTCAAATTGGAATGATGAGAGGAGAGAAAATAAGAGAGATATGCATGTTAATTCAAAATAATGTATTTTTCAAATGTTTTGTTTTCTTTCCTTTCATTTTTCAACTCTACCATTTCTTTCCAATTTTCCATCTCTCCTACCAAGCATAGCTACGAAAAGAAAAATTATGTTTTCCATCATTCTAATTTTCTACCCTTACAAATTTTCACCATTCCAATTTTCTTTCCATCCTACTGATCAAAGTTGTAGGGCTAAATTCAACATTATCCCTAAAAAAACACCAACAAAAGAAATTTTCTATTTATTTGAGTCTTTTTGTTTTAGGAATATTATAAGAAATTATAAATTTATAATACAATTCAAATAATTATAATTAGAATCAATCATTATAAAATATAATTATATTGATTAACCCAATATATCTAAAATAAGACCATACTGGCACAATATAAAACTTAAAACTAAAAGAAAATGTAGTGAGAATGCGAATGGTTTATATGGGACAAAATTTCAACGTGAGATCTTTCCTACCAACTAACAATTATCACTGAAGTCAACTAATCACTTTTAAAATTTTTGTTTACATCTAATCTCAAAACTTAAATCACAATATTTTTTTCAAACTTTTATACCCAATGAAATGTTATATTAGGGCAACGAATTGATTGATTAATTGATATGATTTTACTTTTAACATGGGTGGATTCAAACTTTATTTTAGATTACAATTTACAAAATAAATTTTCTTTCATTGTATGATTCTCACATTTCGTGTTAAATTGATTATTTTTTTATATCAAATTATAAAGTAAAATTTTGAATATTAAATTTTTTTAAGGATATAAACTCTCTACTTTTTGAATTTAAAATTTTAGATCTAATTATTATCACTGTTAAAATTCTTCTATCATTCACTTGTGTGACATTTTGAAATGGGTTGATTATTTGTTTGTATCCAACTATGGAGTAATGATTTGAAGGTTAAAATATGATTTAAGTCCCTATACACTTCATACATTTGAAATTTAGTCTCTTTATTTTATTTTTTAGGAATTTAGTTCATTTACTTTTCAAAACTAAAAATCCAGGTTCAATTGTTGCCACCGTTAAAATTCTTTAATTAAATTCAATGGTGTGACCTTTTTAAATAAAAAAAATCGCTTAGTAATGATGTAATAAAAAATTATGTTGAAAATAATTATGTGATTTTTTTTTCTCTTAAAAACATGCATTCGAACACATTATGATAGAATAATTTTTTTGTTAGAATAGTATTCTTAAAAAAAATGGTTACAATATTGTAATTGAAATAATTAACAATATTAACTATTTAGACTAATTAATGACATTATAAAAGTAGAATGACTAAATTATGTCAAAATTAAAGTATATGAATTTAATCCAATTTTTAGCATAGTATAGGGGTCAAAATTGAAATTTTACTATTGTCTTATAATGTTAAAAAATGCGCCTATCTCTAATATTCAAATTATATATAACCATGTAACATTTTAATAAAAAATTTAACTATATTAATTATTTGAATTAATTAATAATATTATGAAAATATAGGACTGAATTATGTTAGATATTAAAGTATAATGATTAAATTTTAAATTTAAGTATAATAGAAGACTAAAACTGAAATTAAACCATTTTTGTAAAATGAGAAAAAATTAGAGCATGGGTGAGTACCCATGTGTGGATAGGAGGAAGATCCTTTTATCCTTGTATATATATAATTTGAATTAGGATAAAAAATTGAGAGAGCATAATATAAATGGAAATAAAATGACTAATTTACCTATAAAGGCTCATTTCTAAGTATATTTACGGAAATGGGTTAATTTCTGTATTATTTACCGAAAATGGTCGATTTTGGCAAAACGCATCCACGTAGGAGCGTTTTAGGGTGAAATTTCAGCAAAACGCACCCTTGGGGAGCGATTTTGCCATGTCAGCACAAAACACACTGACGTGGACGTGCTTTGCTGACGTGGCAAAATCGCTCCCCTAGTGACGCATTTTGCTCCGTGTTTTTTTCCCTACGGCTATTTTATTTTTTGACCGTTGGGGGGTCCAACGGTAAAAAAAAGTATAAAACCCCCTCCTATTATTTCACACAATATTTCTTCAAATTTTGGCAAAAAAACTCTCAAAATTCTCCCTAAATTTCTCAAAGCTCTCAAATTTCTCCTTAAATTTCTCAAAGCTCTCTTTAATTAATTTTTTCCTTTTAATTTTTTTTCTAAATTAGTATTATTTTTTTATAATTTCAAAAATATTTGATCGTGTTAGCAACGGCCGGGGAATTAATTCGTCTCGATCATAAACATATCTCCATCGAACAAATGAAAATGGTAAGGGTTAATTTTAATTTTGAATATTATTTAATATTTTTTTTTCTTTTATGTACTTTTAATTAATTTGTATTTTATAATTTTTTATAACAGTCTGTAGATTGGGTGTTATAATATTATATTCATAATATGTCTGGTCCTCCATCACCGTTGATAGAAAATTACTTGAGGGAAGCGGGTTTTTGGCACGTGGCCACTATAGGTCGGGGGTGCAAGTTAGACCCGAAACTCATCAGCGCGTTAATAGAGAGGTGGAGACCCAAGACACACACATTCCATCTTCCATGCGGAGAGTGTACTATCACTTTGGAGGACGTGCAGTTACAATTAGAATTGCCGGTGGATGGGTCCGCACTCACCGGGTCCATTCAATCTGCTGATTGGGGAGCCATATGCTACGATCTTTTGGGTGCAATTCCAGATAATATTTACGGAGGTCGGATCGAGATGTGCTGGTTACAAGACACATTCTCGGAGTCGAGGAATGATTCGACTGAAGTAGAAAGAATATGATATGCTCGGGCATACATCCTTGAGATGATTGGAGGTTATTTGATGCTGGACTTGTCACGAAACCTCGTTCGTCTGAGGTGGCTGCTGAAACTCGTTGATTTTAGAGTAGCTGGCGAATTTAGTTGGGGGTCTGCCGTGTTGGCAACATTTTACCGAGAGATGTGTGGGGCGACGCCACTAAATAAAGCCAAAATCGGAGGTTGCCTATCATTACTATAATCATGGGCTCGGTTTCGCTTTCCATTTTTACATCCTTGAGTGAACCACCCATATACATTCCCATTTATAACGAGATAAAATTTTTATTTGATTTTACAATTATTATATAGATTTAAAATAAAATTGTATGCTAAAAATTTATTTAATTAGGTGGAACCATCCGGCAAGTTATGTTGGAATACCTACCGCTCTTGAAGATATACGGCTTCTATTAGACCAACAGTCGGAAGCGCAAGTATTAAATAAAATATATATACATAAAATAGTCGTTTCATATTTAGTCTTTAGTATTATGTATATAACTAATATTTTTATCACGTTCATATAGTTTCAATGGACACCATACGAGGATCTGGCAATTCGGGCAGTAATTCCATATGAATTCTTTCAAAATCTGAACATTTAGCATGTTAAGGTCCCATTTGTCAACTATGCTACTGTCGAGATGCACCAGACGGATAGAGTGTTGCGGCAATTCGGATTCCAACAACCGATTCCCGAGGCACCTTAGGTGCTCGATAAAGAGCACAAAATTGATTTACGGCAAACGAATACGAATTGGCCGGTATTCTTCTCAGAATATATCGAAATTTGGGAAAATCAGTATGATCATAAACCTACTCGCGAACCAATCATCGTTCTAGAGTTAGCGTGCACGTCGGATTACATGCCATGGTTTAGGATCCATGGCAAGCCATATTTACTATCGGAAGAGCAGAGGCGTCGGCAAATCTGTGTCGAAAGGTAACGAAGGGGCCCTTTAAATCCAATGAGAAGGGATGACGGCACGGGCCCATCAACAGCACCCACACAATCATCAGGCCCTTTGCTTAAAGCTCCAGAACAGACGCTTGAACACTTGGCATCCACGGAGCAATCGGTCGTTGTAGTATGCAGCGACTGTTTCAAGGTCTGTTATGCAACCTAGGGCGTACCTCTTCAGCACCTACCACCACTGCCACACCTCATTATATGAAGCGTCCCACCCACTATGTATCTTTTCCAATGCCTTCTGGTTAGCTATCCAAGCCTTGCGGTAAGAGGGCGTGTACCTCAATTGGCTACGAATATTGGCAATTAAGACCGACAAAGAAGTCCTGGGATCTGCCTTCAACATCGGTAGTATTAAGTTAGCTATTATACCTGAATCCATCTTGGGATGATCTTGTGATACACATGTCAACGAAGTACGCTAAATGTAACATCCCTATACCATGTTCGACTCAAGGAACCTGATATAGGAATATTACATTTGGTGCCAAAGTAATTTTTGGCTAATCACTAATATATTAGAACATAAAAACAGACAAATAATAAATTTAAATAATTTATAATTTAGTCCTTACAACTACTTGGAACATACTTGATTTTCCTAAGTACATGTCATTCTATTCAAAATTTTAAAACGTACCCTCTTGTTGCTTGAAGATGTGATGAGATGAAAGCTCGTAATCTCAAATACAATTCTTTAAAATTTCAGACCTAATCAAGCATTTAAACAAACCGTCACGCTGAGTATACACCCAGTGATATTACTATAATTCAAATACTTAAAATAAAACAATAAATATGCACAATTTACCTTACCACTATTTTACTTTCAATAAAACATTCATGCATTTAAAACTTTAAATTTTCTTAATAATATGTATGTTAAATAGCTTTTCTTCATTTTAATTCATATATCTTCTTACTATTTCCATATTCATTTCATGCATTTCATTAATAACCATTTCATAAAATCATTATTTCATGTATTTCATTTCTATATCCTAATTCAATAACTTATTCTATTTCATATCTAAAACCTTACAACATTATTCTTTCAATAATTATTTAAACCAACATTTTTCAATAAAAATAATTATAATTAATTCATAAGATTATATTCAATTAACTCATACACTATTTCATTATTTCCAATTCATTCTATTTTCACTTCTTATTTCGATATCTCAATTTCAATTCATAATTTCACTTTCTCATACTTTCAATAGTTCAATCGATCAATTCATTCGATTTTCTCATTTCATTTATTCAACTTATTTCAATATCAATAATTCGATATTTTAGCAAATTCATGAACCTTAAGTTCATGCTTCAAATCTCACATCTTAATTCCATTCACAATTCAACTCATAATTTCTTTCTCAGATTTTTAATAGTACGATCAATCAAATTTATTTAATTTTCTCATTTCAGTTATTCACCCTATTAACAAACCCGGACTTTGACGGATACACGGATTCCAACCCAAACACACCAGTACGACACATTGTGCCTAAAACGATACATAGTACCTGATCAGTATACGACACATAAGTGCTTGAAACGACACACGAGGTGCCTGATACGACACACGAGGTGCCTGAAATACGACACATAAAGTGCCTGATATACGACACATAAAGTGCCTGATCGGCAAAGCCGATAAGTCACGTACTCTTCCAAATCCTATGGCATGCCAACTATATCCGACTCAGCCCGACTAGTTAATAGGGTATTCAAATCATTTTTTTTATATTTCAAATTCTCTTTCAATTCAATCACAATTCAATTCAAGTTCACCTTTTCACTTTTTAATCAATATACAATTCAATACCAATACATATTTAAGATAATCACATATAATCATACTTTGATTCAATTCAATCCACTTTTCAATCAATACACAATTCACATATTCACCATATTCATAATTTAATTCACTTTTATTCAATTTATATTTTCGATTCATTTTCCAATCAAGTTCAAATCACTAATCACTTTTCAATTAATATACATTTCAAATAATCACATATTTTCTTCATTCAATTCATTTTGATTCAATTCAAATCACTTTTAATTTCCAATTTGTTCACATTCAATTTCAATAGCCATAAACATTTTTAAATCAATTTCATTCAAATCAATATCATTATTTCAATTACTTTTCTAAATTTATCTACCATGCATTTTAATTAAAATATAACAATTAATAATAAATAGATTTGAATTATAGTAATACAAACCGTGATTTGCTCGATTACTCCTCGATAACCTTTTCTTTTCCTTTCGATGCCGATGCCTCGGGTTCTTTGCTAGCTACGTAAATTAAAATAATTTATACTATTAATACAACACTAATTTATATTGAATAATTGAATTTCTATTCAATTTCTACCTTATTTTCAATTTGATCCTAACTAAATTCACTTACTTTTCTAACTCAATTCATACTTTATTTCCATTCAAAATTCAACCAAACTTATACATATCTATCAAAATTTCATCATAAATCTTTAATTTCAAAATTCTTTCGATTTAGCCCCTACTATGCAAAACTTATGGCTTACTTTTCAATATAATCCCTTTATCAAATCTAAATTGATATTCATTCAATTAAACCCCTAATTCATCATTTTGTTCAACATGAATTATGTTCAAAAACCTAAGAACTTCCAAAACCTCAATTTAATTTCAACAAAACTTTATTCTAAAGCTTCTAAAACATCAAAATTAAGTAAAAAGGGCTTAATTGACTTACCTATTAAAGCTCCAAACCTTAAAACTCTAGTTTTTCCTTTTTCTTTTCTTTCCTTATTTCTTTCTCCCTGCTTCGAATTGTTCTCTGTTTCTTTTCTTCTATTTGTTTTTTTTTACTTTATATCTTATATATATATATATATATATATATATATTAGTTATTAATAATAATAATACATTATAATAATTATAATAAATATCTATTTAATAACAAATATTTAAATTACAATTGTCACCATTTAATTTGTTAATAATACAAAAATCTTATAATATAATAATTTAATTAATAATTATCTTTTAACTTAATAATAAATAATAAATATCTATTTACTAATTAAATATAAATATTACAAATGTATCTATTTTTATTAATACACTTGTATTAAATCATCACCTTATATTTGTCATGATTTTATTAATTTTATGTAATTTAATATTTTAATATAATAAAAATCTATTTGCTTAAATAATAATTAATTAAATAGAAATATTACAATTGTATAAATATTATTATTACATATGTATCATTTAATCACCCTACATTTGTCAATTCATTAAACTATTCATTAATTTAATAATATAATACCAATTAAATAACAATTTATATTTTATATCTTAATATTAATTAATATATATATATATATATACAATAATAATCTAAAAAAAATCTTTAAATTTTTCATTGTTTTGCCGCCTCAACTATGCTAAATGGCCTATTTGCCATTTTGGCCCTTTTTATTTTCTTTTAATCTACAATTCAACTTTTACCCTTTATTCACTTTAGTCCTTTTTCCTAATTTCTTTCAATTAAGCTAAATTCACCTAATTAAAACCTAATTAAACACACCACTAGACTCATAAATATTCCTAATAATTATTTACTAATTCGGTTTTCTAAGATTGAGGCCTGATATTGCACTTTTCCGATGCCTGTGAATTTTGGGTCATTACATTAAATAATGCAACATTAAGTAATAATATTATTATTCAAAAACCCTAAACACCCAGTGATACTGTACTGGCAACACAGGTATGTGGAACTTTGTACTATTTTATCTCCCACAAGCCTTTTTTTTTCCTGAAAGAAGCCATGATTTTCCATGAACATGTACCGTCTTGCACTGCACAGTTAGCCTCGAACTTATCAGATTTGGATTTAACCATGTTGTAGTTAACCCCGTGATTGATGCTATGTTGTTTCAATGCACCAAGAAAACTATCTTTACTGGAAAACTCCATACCAACTTCCAATTCACCCGAATCCAATGACGAACTTGTACGGTCACACTTTCTATGTGGTAGATCTGGAAACTCCAACACATCATCTGCCGATATATCGACATTATGCATGTAGGCTGGAGACGAGTACGCCTTAAATCATGGATCTTCTTCTTCTTCATCTGAACCCCCTTCAACGTCTTCAGATTCGAATGGAACAGGCTCCGGTTCAGAAAATAATGCAACTTTTACACCATCGAGGCCAAGCTCTTGAGGTGGATCCACATTGGACTTATCATCCAACCAACCATCATCTGCAACATACGAGGTCCCCTCACTGGTGGACGTTGTAGGGAGTACATCATCCCTTCTTGTAGACGTTTCGTAACATCCCCAATCAGATGTGGATTGCTAACCACTAGAAGTTGATGTCATTCCCCAATACGTATTTCCAGCATCGAACATCAACCCATCGATGTGCATGTCCTATCCACTAACCGAGTATCGTACAGGAGTTGTGTATTCCATACTGCCACCAAACACGGGCGCATCCGTGTTCTGCCTCCCACTAACGGAGTGTTGGGTAGGGGTCGTGCATTCCTCTTGAACAACAGTAGATGTTGAAGTCGCAAATGTTTCATTTGGCGATGAAAATTGTCCATATAACTCAAGATAGGGTGATCCACTAGCGAGATGAGTCTGCACCATCGCCTCAAAGCTACGACCACCTTTGATAT